>QJPP01000285.1:0-661657 GCA_003996215.1 Jaltomata sinuosa | reverse complement strand
ATTTTTTATTTTTATTTTTTTAAATGGTGTCGTTTGTAGCCGTTGGGTAACGGCTATTTCAGCCACCCAACGGCTATTTTAGCCCTCCCATCCCCCAGCCCCCCAGCCCCCCAACCCCCCAGCACCCCCCCCAACAGCCCCCCTCCTATTTTTTCATTATAAATACCCCTTCCCTTTTAATTTTTATTCATCCATTCAACTCTCATTCTCTCTCAATTTTCATCTCTTAATATTTATAAATTCTATAATTATTGTTATTATTTTGCAAGTGAAGTATAATTTGGTGAATTTTGGAGGAGCAATCTTCTTCAAATTTCAGTTATAATTGTCTGTTTTTACGGCAGACGTTTGGTATATTCGTTCCACTCTTTAATTTTTTAATTTTTATTCTTGTTTATTAGTTGTGATTTATTTGTGAATTTGTGATTTGTGAACTTGTGATTTGTTTATTTTAATTTGCTAAATTTATATTTTATTATATTATGGATCCATCTCAAAAAATTCGGTAAAAAAGGTATTATTTCAAAAACAAAAAGTTATGTGAAGGGTAAAATAGGTAGTGGTTCTTCTAGTTCTTCTCTCCGCCCTGCTCTTCCTCAACTTAGATTTAATACAAATGAATTTACGCATGTTAATAAAACTAATTTTCCATTTACTACGGATGACCCTATTCCCAACGAAGCTTATGAAAGAATGTATAATGATTCAGAAGATGAATTAAATGAAGAAGTAGAAATGCATGAGGATGATGATTTAGAAGAAACTAATACACCGACTAGTCCCTTTATTTCCTCCGCCCCCACTATTTTCGAAGCTCCAACTCAGGATAATCCTCAAGTTAGAGTTGATCTTCCCCCTATTGCTCCAGTGAGGGGTAAGACCAAACCACAACGTCCTTTAAAATCAGTTGTGTGGAAATTTTATTTTTTAAATGAAGAAAAAATTGTGTTTACGTGTCGTATTTGTAAACAAAGTTGGAAATATGTATCTGGTGCTATTGGAGGTTCGACTGGGGGGTTAAAAACTCATTTGCTTAAGAAACATCCGAGAGAGTGGCAAGCATATCTAGCTAGTCAAGGTGATGCTGGCTCTAGCGTTGGACCCTCTGTTGGCGGGTCAAACATGATTCAAACTTCACTAAATCTTTCAAACCCTGCTGGTCATGTTTCACAACGGCCCTATAATAGGGACCGTGATCGTGAAAATTTTGTTAAAATGGTTGTTGTTTGTGGTTTGCCTTTTAATTTTGGAGAACATGATGGTTTTATAAGATATATTCGGGATACATTTTATCCCAGTTTTGAAGGTATTACAAGAAGCATGGTAAAAAGAGATATTTTTGAATTTTATGAAAAACATATGCAATATCTTTGTAAATATTTTTATATGATGGATTGTAGGGCTTCTATTACCACTGATATGGGTCGTAGTCCTAACGGATTTGATTATTTAACTGTTACTGCACATTGGATTGATATAAATGGATAATGCAAAAAAGAATTATCGCTTATAAAATTTGTGAACACAAAAAACTGGTACATATATTTCTTCAAGTGTATTAAAAATTTTACAACGTTTTTATCTTACTGATAAAGTGATTAGTATTACTTTAGATAATGCTTCTGCTGATTTAAATGCTATGACTATGCTAGAAACTAGACTTTGTCCAATTAGTAAATATGCTTTTCATATCAAATGTGGTGCACATATATTAAATTTAGTTGTGAAAGATGGTATTAGGGTATTTGATAGTTGTATTGATAAAGTTGAAAATGCAATTTTTTGAATTTTTCATATGAATAATAATAGTAGAATTCAACAATATAAAGATTTTTGTAAATTGTGTGAAGTTCCATTTAGAAAAGTTCCAAAGCATGTTAAAACTAGATGGAATTTTTTTATGAAATGCTTGAAGTTGCTTATAAGTATAAAAAGCCTATTACTATGATGTTTAATAGTCATAATGTTTATCCTGATGATAAACTTGCGGACAGTGATTGGGATGCAGTAGAAGCACTTAAACTCTTTTTAAAATCATTTTTTGATGCTACCAAAAAAAATTCTGGAACATATTATCCTACTATTAGTGAAATTTTAATACATATTTGGAATATTTCATGCCTTTTTGCTATCTATAAACAAAATTCATATTTTAAGGATTCTATTGAAGCTATGATTAAAAAATCTTTAAAATATTTTTTTCCTATTCCCCAAATTTATTTAACTGCAATTCTTTTTAACCCGGAATATAAAGAAGTTGGTACAAAAGCTTTAGTTAGAGAAATTTATACTAATTTAAATATTTCACCACAAGAAACACCGGATTTAATAACATGTCAAGATAGTATTAAAATTTGGGTTAAGGAAATGTATGAAAAATATACTGTGACCTTAGAAAATCTTGATCATGCCCCTCAAACTTCGAGATCAGGTGTCCATGGTAAAGCAAGATCACATCTTGGTCTTGATTTTTCTAATAAGTGTGAATTTTCTAAGTATCTTGAACAGGGTGTTGATAATATTCCAACTACGGATGGCATACCACAGCTATTGGATTGGTGGAAATGTCGTGAAGAACTCTTTCCAAAACTTAGCAAGATGGTGAGAGACGTGCTAGTTATTCAAGGATCATCAGTTGCTTCGGAGCAAGCTTTCAGCGCGGCAAGATTTCAAATTGGAGACCATAGATATTCCTTAGCAGAAGACAGTTTGGAGGTATCGGTGTTGTTTAGAGATTGGATCAACGCCGAGCGAAGAAACGTTGGAAGACCAAAGTTGCAAAAAGTAGTAGAACAAGCCATAGATAACCTCATTGGATTTGATAGTGATGATGGCGCTGAACTTGAAGATCGTCAAGCAGCTTTACCAGGAATTGAGGTTGAAGAAGCTGAAACTTTACAAAGTTTAGAAGATAAATTTATAAATCTATACAACTATTAGTATTACATTCGAAGCTTAGTTGAAACAGAACCCTTCCTAGAAGGTGGCTGCGTAAATTAGGCTCTTTACTAATAGTTGTAAATTGTAATATTAGTTTGAAATTTTGAATCAATTGGATTATTTTTTAATTTTTATCATTTTTTTATACTTTTATAGTTTTATACATTTATTCATTGAAAACATAAACTAATAAATTGAAAACTTAAAAAAATAAAAAACTTTAAACAAACTTATAAATTGAAAACTTACAAAAATAAAAAACTTTAAACAAACTAAAACATTTCAAATATATAACTTAAAAAATATATATAAAGTATAAAGATAAACTATAACTTAATAAAACTTATAACTTATAAATTAAAAAACTTAAAAAAACAAAAACTTTAACAAACTAATAAATTTCAAATATAATTTATATAAGTTATAAAAATTTAAAACATAAATAACTTTTAAGTTATAAGTTATAAAAACTTTTAAGTTATAAGTTATAAAAACTTTTAAGTTATATATTATCACTTGAAAATTAAGTTTGAAATTCAAAATTTAAAAATTTAAAAAAAAAAAATTGATAAATCAGTCGGTCCGGTCCGGTCCATTCCGGTACCATACCGGTCCGGTACCGGTACATTTCGGTTTAACCAGAATGGGATGGAATCCTGTTTTCATACCGGTTGTACCGGTCTGGTTCATTTCGGTACCGGTCCCATTCCGGTATGGGTCGTACCGGTCCGGTCCGGTCCGGTCCGATCCGGTTCGGTACCGGTCTATTCCGATTCGGTGGTTCCGGTCTGGTCCGGTGCGCAGTCTTAGGCTAGACCAAAGGCTACATTTATATTATGGTTGCAACTCCAAGACAAACTGTTGACCACTGATCGATTGAGTAAATGGGGAATGACAGTAGACCTACATTACAAATTATGCACTAATCATCTGTAGATAAGGGATCACTTGTTTCTTCATTGTGAGCATACTAAGAAGTTACGGCAGAGGCTCTTACAGTGGTGAATAGAAGGCATCTGGCTTCTACAACTTAGGAAGAGCATAGTGCACACATCTTCAAGATGGTGTATACTGAATTTGTTTATGCAGTTTGGATAGAGAGAAACATGAGAACATTTGAAAGCAAGAGCAAACAGTGGCAACAGTTAGCAAGGGATGTAGCCTATAAGTGTTGTGTTAGAGCTTCACCTGAAATTAGTATCAGTTTACAAAAAATTCCCTTTTAAGTAGTAAGTGTTAGTGTGGTCTATAGTTTTCATTACTCTAGGATAGTAGACCTGTGGGGGGACTACTATGGTTTTGTAATTTTGTCACTTGGTAATTAATGAAAATGCTAGTTACCAAAAAAAATTATATTCAATCAATTAAAAGTTGTAATGGAGAAACTAATCAAAGCATCAGTTAATCAAGAATAATATGCACCTAATCTATTAGAATCTTTAAGAAGGTTGTAACTGTTGGGTTAAGAGCATTTTAATATTATTATTTTAATTTATATTAAAGTGTATCTTTACATATTGTCAAAGTTTGGCTGATGTGTGACTGCTATACGTTGGAGCATGTCATATTACTCCTATCCATTGCATCATTATGAGCATCATTTCTTATCCATATGTTGAGGTCATTATTTGCCTTATTACTTTAGGTGTTAATGATTATTTTTAAAGCAAAGAGACGTGAGTTATATGCTGCCTACAATAACTTAGATCATTTGATTCTTGGATAGTGGTGATTGAATTTGGCCACCATTTTTTTTGAGATTCATGTAATATTTCACTCTTTATTATTTATTATTTCTTGTAACTCCTGTAACCTATATGTCATTTACTTATCTAATTACTATCCCAATTTATTCTTCCTATTAAATATTAGGATGAATACATTTTCTATAAATAGAGGTGGTTTTGCATATTTTTGTAAGTACAAGAAAATATAGAGTGTAAAAGAGTTAGTAAAAAAAAGAGTTTTATTAGTTGAAGGAATGTGTTCTTGTGTTGGAGATTTGGACTCAACTCTTGTTCAGAGTTTGTTGAGTTATATTTGTGAGTGGTTGTTGTATCCTGGAGGGGAAAAGTCAAGAATATTATTGTTGGATTGGTGAAAACATTTGCTGCATTGGATTTGAATCTCTTTAAAGAAAGCGAGATATCCGCGCCTTAGCCTGAAGATATTTTATTTTTTTCATTGTAATTTTTCAATTGTAATTGTAATATTTCACCAATAATTTTAAGGAGATTCATAATGGCTATAATTGAAAAATTCGCGGATGTCAAGATGGGAGATCTTAACAAGTCATTCTGGTTCAACGGTACCCATTTCAAGAGGTGGAAGGGTAAAGTACTTTTCTACTTAAGTCTTCTCAATGTTTCTTATGTATTAACTGAGAAGAATCCAAATAAAGTAGATAACACTTTCATGAATGATGAAAAACTTATTTCTCTTCGAGAGAAAGTTGAAAAGTACGATGGTGATTCCTACAAGTGTCGGCATTTTCTACTTAATTGTCTATCTGATAATTTTTATGATTATTATGATAGAACTTACTCTAATGCAAAGAAAATTTGGAAAGCATTGCAGAGTAAGTATGATACCGAGGAGGCTGGAGCAAAAAATACACTGCTAGCAGATTTTTTTGC
This sequence comes from Jaltomata sinuosa, assembly GCA_003996215.1. Classification (NCBI taxonomy): domain Eukaryota; kingdom Viridiplantae; phylum Streptophyta; class Magnoliopsida; order Solanales; family Solanaceae; genus Jaltomata; species Jaltomata sinuosa. The sequence goes on along the minus strand of QJPP01000285.1, from coordinate 656,081 downwards.
TTTCAAATGGTGAACAACAAATCAGTGGTAGACCAAGCTCAAGATTTTATAATGATTGTTGGAGAGCTCAGGTACGAGGAGATCAAAATTGGAGATAACCTTATTGTTTATGGCATAATAGATAAACTTACACCTTCTTGGAAGGAATTTCAAAAAACTATGCGCCACAAACAAAAGGAAACTTCTCTTGAGACGTTGATAATAAGAATCCGCATGAAATAAGAAGCAAGGGGCCAAGATGCACTTTTACAAACAGAAGAGAACAACATCATAATGAAAGTAAATTTAATTACTTCAAATAAAAATACCTCGGATACTAACAAAAATACTTATTTAAAGCCTAAGAAGAAAAAATTCAAGAAAAATAATGGTAGACCTCCCAAGAATAATAATGGTGGAAATAACCAAGCACGAAATCAACATGTTCAAGATAAGGGATCATGCTTTGTTTGTAGTAAGAGTGGAGATATTGCTAGATTTTGCAAATTTTGAAAATGTGAACCTACACCTCAGGCAAACATTATCGAAGAACCATTTGTGATGGTGATAACAGACATAAATATGGTGGAGAATGTTGATGGATGGTGGGATGATTCTGGTGCAAACCGTCATGTCTGCTATGATAAAGATCGATTTAAAACTTATACTCCTTTTGAAGAGCTCAAAATCATCATGCTTGGTGATTCTCATACCAGTCAAGTGCTTGAAAAGGGAGATGTCGAGTTGTGTTTTAACTCCGAAAGAGTATTAACTTTGAAAGATGTACTTTATACTCCTTTCATGAGAAAAAATTTGATGTCTAGTTTTCTTCTTAATAAAGCAGGCTTCAAACAAATTATTGAGTCTGATCAATATGTAATTGTGAAAAGGGGTATTTTTGCCGGGAAAAGGGTATGCTTGTGATGGAATGTTTAAGTTGAATGTTGAAATGAATAAAACTTCTACTTCTGTTCACTTGCTTTATACTACTAATTTCTGGCATGCTCGTTTGTGTCATATTAATGATCATTATGTGAAAATCATGAGTAATTTAGAATTAGTCTTAGTGATTAAAAAAAATTAAAAAGTGTGAGACTTGTAGTAAAGCCAAAATCACTAAAAGACCTCATTTTCAAGTTGAAAGAAAAACTGATTTATTAGAGTTAATTCACACTGATATTTGTCAACTTGGAGGAATTTTAACTCGTGAAGGAAATAGATATTTGTCACTTTCATTGACGATTTTTCTAAATATACATATGTTTACTTGATGAAAAATAAAAGTGATGCTTTTGAAAAATTTAAAGTTTTTCTCTAAGAAGTTGAAAATCAGTTTGAAAAAAAAAAATTAGAAGTGATAGAGACTGTGAGTATGAGTCTAATGAGTTTAATTTTTTGTTAGATCATTGAGAATAATTCATGAAACTACTCCTCCTTAGTCTCCTGCATCTAATGGTATAGCGGAAAGAAAAAATAGAACTTTGATTGAATTGACTAATGCTTATTGAGTCAAATGCACCTCTAAATTTTTGGGGTGAAACTATTTTGACTACTTGCTTTGTATTAAATCGTATGCCTCATAAAAAGACTAAATTAACACCTTTTGAGTTGGGAAAAGGTCACAAGCCAAATTTGAGATATCTAAGAGTTTGGAATTTTTTTTTGTAAGGCTAATGAATCCTAAAATTACTAAGTTGGGTAAAAAAGCTATTACTTGTGCTTTTTTTGGTTATGCTTCAAATAGTACAATTTATAGATTTTTTAATCTTGAAGATCATATAATAATAGAATCTGGTGATGCTATTTTTCATGAAAATTAATTTTTATTTGATTCTAAAAATAGTGGGGATCAAAAGATTGAAGAAAATATTTTGACACTACCTAGTTCTTCTACTTATGTTTTGAGTAACAAAGAAAATGATGATTTTGAGTTAAGAAGTAATAAAAGAGCTAGAGTAGAAAAATATTTTAGTCCTGATTTTCATGTTTTTAATGTTGGAGATTACCCTCTCACTTTAAAAGAAGGCTTATCTTCATATGATGCTATTTTTTGAAAAGAGGCTGTAAATGATGAAAAGAAATCACTATTTTTTAATAAAACTTGAAAGTTAGTTGATTTACCACCGGGTTGTAAAACTATTGAGTGCAAATGGGTCTTAACAAAAAAGTTAAAACCGAATGGATCTTTGATAAATATAAGGCTAGACTAGTTGCTAAAGATTTTAAGCAACTAAAAGGCCTAGAATTTTTTGATACTTTACTCCAATAACTAGAATTACATCCATTAGATTTTAATTATTATTGCTGTAATTTTTTATTTACAAATTCATCAAATGAATGTAAAAACTGTATTTTTTTAAAATGGAGACTTAATGAGAAAATTTATATGAAACAATTCGAGTGTTTTGTTGAAGCAAACCAAGAAAGCAAAGTGTGTAAACTTACTAAATCCCTATATGACTTGAAACATGCACTAAAGCAATGGCATGAAAAGTTTGATTCCTGCATGATTGAAAATGATTTTAAAACAAATGAGTATGATAAGTGCATATATCATAAGTCATGGAATAATTCACATGTTATTATTTGCCTATATGTCGATGATTTATTGATCTTTGGCTCTAACATGAAAATATTATTGGAAAGACTAAAAATACTCTTAGAAGCCATTTTGATATGAAAGATTTTGATGAGACAAATATTATTCTAGGAATAAAAATTACTAGAACAAGTAATGAAATTTTCCTTGATCAGTCACATTATGTTGAAAAAATATAATTTCCATGATTGCAAGCATGTGGTAACTCCTTTTGATTCTAGTGTTTATTTATTTCCTGTTCAAAGTAAACTTTTGATTCTAGTGTTTATTTATTTCCTGTTCAAAGTAAAAATGATGTGATAAATCAAAAAGAATATACTGGCATAATTGAAAGTTTGAGATATGTGACTGATTGCACTTGGCCTGATATTGCATATGCAGTAGGAGTACTTAGCACATTTACTAGCAAGCCAGGTAATGAATATTGACATGCTATAACAAGAGTTATGAGATATTTGATTGGAACAAAAACTTGTGATTTGTTCTATAAAAAATATCTTGTTGTACTTGAAGGCTTTTGTGATGCGGATTGAAATACCTTATCAGGTGATTCTTTATCTATTACAGGTTATATTTTTACATTAGGAGGTGATGCTATTTATTGAAAATCTAAAAAGCAAAATATTATTGCTAACTCTACAATGGAGGCTGAACTAATTGCTTTAGCTTCAGCTAGTGAGGAAGCGAATTGGTTGAGAGATTTATTATTTCAAGTACCTTATTTTGAAAAATTAATTCCTCCTATTTTAATTCATTGTGATAGCACCGCAATAGTTGGTAGAGTTCAAAATCGTTATTACAATGATAAATTCAAACCTATAAGGAAAAAACACAGTAATGTGAGATCATATTTGACAAGTGATATTATTAATGTTGATTATGTCAAATCTGGTGATAATCTTGCAGATCCACTGACTAAGGCCTTAGCAAGAGAAAAGGTTTGGAGCACATCGAGGGGGATGAGATTGAAGCCTATAAATACATGAGTCATATGTGAGGAAACCCAACCTGGACTAGCGATCCTATAACCAGGTTCAATGAGAAAAACGCATCACATGATGACTTGTTGTGAAATGCAGTATTATTTTTTCCCTTCCTATGATGTGAGTGCATTTTATTTTCCTATAATAGCTTATGGAGGTTGAGTTTAAAAAACTCTTAATGAAAATCTGTAGCTCGTATGAGTGGGTTGTTAAACTTACAAGAGCACCCTCGACAGATTTCACCTATGTGAGTGTGGAAGTAGGCCGCTTCCAATGAGAATTAGGCTTATTCTCAAAAACACTCATGAAAATTGGGATAGCACAAGACTGTAATGTGCTGGCTATAAAGTTCATGTTAACACTTTGATTATTAAGTGTAAGCAGTACTATTTTATTTCCCTTAAGCAGTCATAGTTCAAATCTGAGACCACTATGACTTTGGAGTAAAGTTTACTGTTTTACTAAGTGGAGGTTCAATGCAGAACACACCTTCATTATGCATAATAGTCTACCTTCAGATGATATACTTTCTTCTTAATATTAAAATGAGTGGGGAATTATTGGGTTAAGAGCATTTTAATATTATTATTTTAATTTATATTAAAGTGCATCTTTCCATATTGTCAAAGTTTGGCTGATGTGTGGCTTTGGAACATGTCATATTACTCTTATCCGTTGCATCATTATGAGCAACATTTTTTATCCATCCATTGAGATCATTATTTGTCTTATTACTTTAGGTGTTAATGGTTATTTTTAAGGCAAAGCGACGTGGGTTACATGCTGCCTATAATGACTTAGAGCATTTGATTCTTGGATAGTGGTGGCTGAATTTGGCCACCATTTTCCTTGAGATTCATGTAACCTTTCACTCTTTATTATTCATTATTTCTTATAACTCTTGTAATCTATATGCCATTTACCTACTTAATTACTATCTCAATTTATTCTTCCTATTCAATATTAGGATGAATACCTCTTCTATAAATAAAAGTGGTCTTGCATATTTTTCTAAGTACAAAAAAATATAGAGTGCAAAAAAGTTAGTAAAAAAGAGAGTTTTATTAGTTGAAAGAAGGTGTTCTTGTGTTGGAGCTTTAGACTCAATTCTTGTCCAGAGTTTGTTGAGTTATACTTTGTGAGTGACTATTGTATCTTGGAGGAGACAAGTCAAGAAGATTACTGCTGAATCGGTGAAAATATTTGCTACAGTGGGCTTGAATCTCCTTAAAGAGAGCGAGATATCCGCGCCTAGATATTTTATTTTCTTTATTGTAATTTTTCAATTGTAATTATAATATTTCACCAACAGTAATCTTACTTGCAAATCCTAGGACAAGATGTTGAAGTTCAACAAAGATTTTTTAAGCTCTCACGGCACAAGTCTTCATATGTCAAAAATCAGCTATGAAACTTTAATATTCTCCTATTTATACTAAGGGCTAAAAGTAATATAGAAAGATGCAATTTTCCCTCATTAAATTACAAGCTAATTAATATGGTAGAACACTTACTATATAGAATATCTTCAAGTCTTTCATATTGGAGCTTTCCAAAGATTTGATATTCATCCATAAAGTTTGCAATGCTTGAAGGTCCTTAGCTTGACTCCTCGTAAAAGACCTTCTTGACGTAGTATCACTTTGATCTACATCATTTACACAATCAATTCAAGAGAATGAATGTGATATTACATTTTTATCTGCAAAATCTATCTAAAGAAAAAATGCAATTAATTTTATTTTGCATTTTCATTCACTAATAAAAAATGCCTACAAAAATATGGCTTATAAATAGCCGAGTTTAAAAAATAAAATAAATCATACTTAAACAATAAAATTAAATATATTTTTCTAAAAAAAAATTGAGCAAGAAAATAAGACGATGAGTTTAAAAATAAACAAGATATCATCAAAAGTATATATTTAAGCATTTAAAGAATATTTGTAAAAAAAAGTTAGATAAAATACTGACTGGATCAAAAAAATTTATTCAAAATAATTTAGCTATCATTTATTACAAAAAATGATCAATCGAGCCTTTTTTTATTTCAGGCGAAGTACACCTCTTTCTTCTTCCCATCTTTGTTCATCCCACTTTAATTTGTTCGTATAACAAATGAATTTAATTTATAGTACTGCCATATTGATTCATTTAAGAGATTTTTACGAAGTGCAACACGTTGACATATATAATTTTTATATTTTTTCATAAATAACAGAGTTTATTTTAATTTTAGCATGATATAAATGGCATGATTAACAATTAAATAAGAACCCACTAAATCAGAAATTTTATATTTATTACTTTTTCCTTTTATATTTATTGCCTTTTTCCTTTGTCATGATTTTTTTTTGTTGTGATGCACATGTAAATTGAAGAGAAAAATTATAGTTATTTCATATAAGAAAAATCACTACATTAATTCTTTTTGTATTTTTTATTTTTGAGAATTACTGGTTTTGATTAAAATTAAATTAATTAAAATATGTATATTATTGATATACTTGTTGACTTAAAATATAATAATATGATATAAATTAAAATATTATATTATGCTTAATATATATTGCTACTATATCATTTACATTTGTTATATCATTAGAAATATACAATTTACATGCATATAATATTTAAAAAGATATAAAAACAGAAAAACAAAAAAAAAGGTAATAGAAAAGGAAAGAAGTAATTGCCAGGCTACATTAATTGCAATCGTTTTATAATTTTTGATGAATTGATTTTTGGCTAAATATATAATTATTTTATGTTATTTTGAGAATAATGTTAAAATTTTGAAATGTGTCTTTTAAGATTATATAATTATGTAAAGTTCTTATTTAAATTGAATTAGGCCACTCTATCATTTCAGCTTGTGGCAACGTTCCAAACTAGTAAAAAATATTCTGCAAATCTCTTTGCTTAATCCCACCTCCTCACGTTTCAATGAAAATTCTGACATAAATTTCATAAATATTTTTCAATTTATTTGCCCCACCATCTATAGATTTTACTGATAAGAGAAGATAAATAACAAAAATGAATATATAAATATTGTTAATATATATGAATATATATATTTTTAATATATAATTATATATTATTTATACACGATTATATATACTATAACTTATATATATGCGATCATTTTAGTTGAATTTTTTTTAATCGTGTTTACAGTTTCGTAAGAATCCCTATTTATAATCCTTTATCAATTTAGAATATTATGAGCCTAATTTTTCATTTTCCTTGTTTTTGTGTCAATTGTCCTTCGAAGTAATTTCCACCTAATAAAACAAAATTATACCAAAATCAGATTTATTTATTTATTTTTCATCCAAAATAATCAAAAGATAAAACAGCACAATTCAGCTGGGTGACTCGGTCAACTGAATCCTCCTTTGCTCGGTTCAACCTTTCGCCGGCTTCGAAAAAAAAAAAAAAAAAAAAAACTTTCGCCGGCGTCTCTATTTTCCAAATCTCCGATCGATGGAGGACGGTACACCCAACGTTGCACGACGTACTACCATTCAAGGTCAAGTCGGTGATCGTGTAAAGCTCAACGTCGGCGGTAAGCTCTTTGAAACAACAGTATCCACACTTCGCTCCGGTGGACCGGATTCTCTCTTATCCGCTTTATCGAACCGAAACTCCGACGAACCGGTTTTCATAGACCGGGACCCAGAAATCTTCTCGGCTCTCTTAGCTCTTCTCCGGTCGAACTGTCTTCCGTCAACGGCGAAACGTTTCTCTAATCAAGAACTCATCGATGAAGCTGCTTACTACGGAATTGAATCACAGCTCAGATCTGCACTCGCACCGAGTCAACTCAGTGGAATCGACGCTTCACTTTTCTCAACAATCCGTCCTTCATCTGACGGCGTTGTAACGGACTTTAACGCCGTTGATTCTGACGGCTCCGTTTGGGTTGCTCACGGCGGGCAAGTTTCCGTTTATGATTGGAGTTTAACCCATACCGAAACTATTCGGACGCACCTTGATTACATCAGTTCGATTCGGAAGGTTGGACCCGATTTGGCTGCTGTTGGTTCGGAGTTCGAATCGGGGCTCCATTTTTACAATTTGGCTAATGGGCGTAGAGTCGGGTCTGTTGAATGGACCGACCCGTCTGACCCGAGAATTTACAAGGCTCGAGTAAACGCTGTTGTTGATTCGCCGGATTCTGTTTTCGCAGCCTTCGAGTGTCAACATAGAGAAAATTGTGTTCTGAGTATTGACAAGTGTACGATGAAGGCGGTTTCGGAGTTGGGAAGACAATCTGGGAATTCGGCGAAGTCAACTATTGTCGGAAAGTTGACATTTTTGCCGGAGATTAATGCGCTGGTTGGTGTTTCAGTTAGTGCCGGAGCTTTTGGGTATTCGGGTTACGTGCGGTTGTGGGATTCCAGGTCCGGAGATGTTGTGTGGGAGGCGAATGAGCCGGGTTCGGGTCGGAGCAGCCGGTTTGGGGACTCGTTTGCTGACGTTGACTTTGACAGGGAGGATTTGACTATGTTCAAGATATGTTCAAAATCAGGTGATTTGGCTGTGGCAGACTTGCGTAAATTAAGTGAAGATCCATGGGTTTATCTGGAAGAGAAAAATCCATGTATGAGGCATGCAGGTGGTGGAAGCAGTAGCTTGATTCACTGTTATAGAAAGCAGGTGTTCGTGGGACGAGGAGGAGAGTTGGAAGTTTGGTCAAGAATGGTGGAGAAGGGAAGTGATGTTGAGAGCGAAAAGGTGTTGCATGAAGGATTGTATAGGAGGAATTATATGGATAAAGTGGAGGATGCTGGAAGAGGGATCATAAAGAAAATTGAGGGAGCTGGAGATAGGTTGTTTGTTTCTAGAGAAGATGCTGAGGGGATTGAGGTGTGGCAAAGTTCTCAGTTTTCTGGCGCTGTTTTAAATTTGTGATTGTGTGGAACTGTGAGCTTTGCATTCTACGTATGAGCTTACATTGCCTGTTTCATGTCCGTACAAAGGAGAGGATTGCAATTGGTTGACGATTAAGAGTAAAACTACAAGCCGACCGAGCTAGTTTGAGATTGAGCATAGTTGTTGTTGTAGTATCTTTTTGATCTGTTTGCTGCATTTTGCAATGATCATCAATGGGTTGCAGTAGGTTGACGGTCAGAGTAAAGTTAGAATCCACCCCGAACTAGTTTGAGATTGAGCATAGTTGTTGTTGTATCTTTTTAGCTGTCCAACTACAGCTTGCAATGATCATCAATGAAATGATTTGTGTATTTGGTGATTTCTTTTGGATGTCAAGTTGATAAATCAAGGAACAATGTGTAAAGGTTAATATGATCGTGACGATTACCTGGAATTGGATTCTTGTTGATCCCTTTTGGACATGATGTTGATCAGTCAAGAACAATGTGGAAAGGTGTTATGCTATCATGTAATGAAATGAATTTGGTTTATTGGTGAATTTGGGCATCCCCTTATCAAGAAAGATTGGTATCCAAGCGTGTTAAATTAGTTGTATCAGAGGTAGGCCTCTAACTGTTGTACTTGATGCTCTATTAGTATTCACGACTTTGGTTGCTAGATTGCTGTATCATTTGGTTAGCTACATGTACACATGAGCTTGTAAATTTTCACCTTAGTTTCATGCATAATTCCACTTGACAAGATTTATACCGTATTCCTTAGAAAACAAGGTGCAAAGGAGATTTGTAAGCATTGTATTCTTTGTTTCAGCTGTTAGTGATGGACTGATGGTGAGTCATTTCAACACAAAGTAACTCTTTTAGTTTACATGTATCCCAAATTAGAAGTAGTCCCTACTCCTTTTATTGGTATTTGTCAAGTTCTCTAGCAGGTGGTTTATCTAATTTTTCTTTCCTGGTCTCCCCAAATAATAAACTGAAAAGGATGTTTTAACACTTTTCTCTTGCCATTTGCTGTAATTTAAGTGCTGGAGGCAACTTCCCCCGGTAATCATATTTTCCTGTTTAAAGAAGCTATAAGTGAACTGAATCCGGGCTCATGTGTAAAAGAAACAAGTGCTGCTATAATTGTGAAATTCAGAAATTAGGCTTAATTAATCTCAAAAGATACACACCAAACAAAAAAGGAAAACAATAAAGAGCAAAGACGGAGAAAGACTGAAGAAAGGGAATTGCTGGTTTTAGGAATACCTTTCTTTGTATAGGAGAAGCTCCTAGACTTAGTGATGGCATTGTAGAGAAGTTATGATTTCCCTCTCATAGTTGTGAAAAGGAGAAGGTCAGAGAAGACATGACTGAACTCAGAACTGATGGTAAAGGATCTTATGATTCCTGAAAACAGTAAGTGGAAGCATAGGTTGTTTATCTTTTGCAATCAATGCTCAAGAGGCAAAGTGCTTTTCTTTGTTTATTTGTGAACAATCTTTCCAATCTGTTAAGCCCTCGCATCAGCTAAAGGTTGCTGTACTTGCTGATTACAAAGTGTTTAATGTACAATACCAAGACTGTGAAACTTCTCTTTTGTGAAGGAAGCATTTCGAGTAATCTTTTCTGCTCAAGTCATGAAGGAGTAGAAACAAGGACTTCACTGAAAAGAACAGGAACATAAACCTTTGGCTTTTTGTTTGGACATGGACAGTTAATGGAAAAGAGTAGCTCTTGAAATAGTAAAAAACTGAGGAAAAGATTAAGGAAATTAAGAGGATAATGTCACAAGTTTACTCATTTATAGCAGCTTATTTCGAGAACCTCTCAAATAGGGCAAAAGTTGAAATGATCCACTTTCAAATGCATTAAGAAATTGTTATCATCCTACTACTGTCAGGCCATTATTTTTTTCTTTTACTGTACGACCATTATTTATAAGCTATAGCAGAAGTTATAAGTTCCCCCCCTGCATCAATTACACTTTCTTGTCTTATTTGTGACATACCTCCAATGTATATATACTACCATAACTCCACATTTTACGGTCCTTTTTGAAGTGTTCCCATGAACTCCAATCTCGTCGTCAATCCCATGATGTAAGTGTGGAACAAAACAGTGACTTTGGGTGTTGTTGGAGGAAGAACTAGCGTTCTTCCCTCGTAGTGCTGTGTTTAACTTAAATTCAGTTTTTAGATCATTTGGTGCTCAGTGGCAGAGCCACACTTGGCCAAGGAGTGTCGATTGACACCTCTTCACTAGAAAATATACTGCGTAGATAGGTAAAAAAATGTATATATACTATCTGTTGAATCCCCTGGCTTCTTCGTATGTTTACTTCTTTATATTTTGACTCCCCTCAGTGAAAACTTTGACTCGGCCGTTGTTTTTGCCGGCATCTAATAGCTGTTCAAGAGAACTAATTGTCTATACTGGTGCTTAGCATATTTTAGGAACTACAAGCTTAAAAATTATATCGCTGCTTTAAGAAGAGCAGAATATCATCAACCTGGACATTGCATATCGCTTTCATGACGACATACTTCACTTAAAACTGACATGGTTTCTAGAATGATTTCTACTGTAGAATATTGAACTGACCCTTTCAAGCTGCTGATATTGTCACTGTGCAGGTTCAAGGACCAAGGCTTTGATCGTGTTCTTGTTAGAGTCATATGCAGAAGAAGAAAAGAAGTTGCTCGCTGATGGAAGTTGAGTGTTGCCAAACCAGTAATATTCTTGATGGTCACGTTGCATGCCGAGCAAATCAGCTGGGCTACAAGCTTGGAGATCCGTAGAGTCTGGTAACCTCATTATTTTTTGTCGTGTTAGTACATTTACCGCAGGTCCTATGTTTTCTAGGAGTCCTTTAGTCCTGTCATATCTGCGAGAGAAAATAGTGAGAATTTAGTACTTCTATTTTTGTTTTATTTTGTATAAAATATTGGTCTGAGATGAGCTTAAATGGAACAACATGGTCAGTGAGGATTTATATCGCTGACCCCAACTTGCCTGGGACTGAGGCATAGTTGTCGTAGTCTGGTAGTCATCGTTGTTGTTAATTGGTTTCCGGAAATGTCCCTACTCTTGTGCTATCTTTTGACCCAAATTATGGAACTCCTGTTATGCCGGTGTGGGTTGTCCTCCCAGAGCTTCCTTGGCACTGCTATCACAAAGAATTTGTTGATCACTTGCTTGCGGATGTGGGTCAAGTGTTACACTTGGACAGGGCGTTCTTGCAAAAGACTAGAGGAAGCGTGGCAAAGGCAAAAGTCCAAATGGATACTACAAAACCCAGAATTCAATGGTTATGATGATGATGACGATCCTAATGGAGAAGGAAGATGGCAAGATATTGAATACAAAGACATACCTCTCTATTTTAAGCATCAAGGTCATACCCCTCTTGCGTGTACTATTAGAAAGAGAGACGAGGAAAAGAAAAATGCCAAGGAACAAGAAGAAGCGGCTAAGAAAAAGAGTCGCCCCCAGAATGTCGATGATGTTTCCAAGTGTTACTAGTGCTCCCACTCTTTTGGGTGGGGTTAGTAACTTTGGATGTAGCCAGGTGGGTAAGACTTGCACTAGAAGGCTCTATGGGCTTCTCCTGACAACCATCCGAACCTCCCCAAACATCCTCCTGACCGTCATCCTCACCTCCTTCAACCAACAGATTATAATTGGCAGCACTAATAATGGGGTAGCCATGGGGAGTGGGAGTGGCAGCACGCATAATGGGGTAGCCATGGGGAATGGGAGTGGCAGCACGCATAATGGGGTAGCCATGGGGAGTGGCAGCACGCACAATGGGGCAGCCATGGGGAGTGGGAGAAATATTAGCAACAATCTAGTCTGCAGTAGCGTATACCTGTTTTGGACTTTGAGGAGCTTTATCGTTTTGATTCTTAGGGACTTGCTTCTTTGGATTTTGCGGGACTTGGTGCTTTAGAACCTGTTGTTGGTTAGAACACTCAACATGAGAAGAAGTAAGAGTAGCCATACCTGTCCGGTGGGATGCATTCTGTGAGATAACAGGATCTTCATTGCTGGGGTGACTTTCTTAGACGCTTCTTCTTGTTCCTTGGCCTTTTCCTCATATCTGTTTCTAATAGTACACGCAAGAGGGGTATGACCTTGATGCTTACAATAAAGAGGTATGTCATCGTATTCAATATCTTTCCTTCTCCATAAGGACCGTCATCATAACCAACCCACACACTTTGAATTCTGGGCTTTGTAATATCCATTTTGCCTTTGCCACGCTGCCTCTACTCTTTCACAAGAACGCCCTGTCCAAGTGTAACACTTGACCCACATCTGCAAGCAAGTGATCAACAAATTCTTTGTGATTGCGGTGCCAAGGAAGCTTTGGGAGGACAACCCACACCGGCATAATAGGAGCACCCTCATATATTGTGGTGTCAACATGTTGATAATAGATTATTGTACTGCTTCAGGAAGTGAATATTTTAGAGAGGAGCCGCTTGATGATTTGGTTGACAAACCTTACTTGGCAATGTTTGTGCATTCTGACTCTTCTGTGGTGTGAATGTGTAACCTTACTTGGTATGCTTTTACATATTATATGGTTGTAACTTTTTAGGAAAAGATGAAAATCCATGTATGTAAGAGAGGGAGTTCCAAGTCATGCATATGCTTCTTCTCTATTTCAAATGTGACAGTAAAGTCACTATTTCTTTTTTGATCAACTGTTGCAGAACTATTCGTGGTGCGCGAGATAGTAATCTATGTTCTCGGGCGATCTACTCACACTGATTCAGAAACTGTAATCTTCAATGTCGCTGTCTGACTCAGTATCACTGTTGGATATGCTTATATTTTTCAATGTACACTTACAAACAACCTGTGAAAATACAATATCAGTGTTAATAGTACTGAATCAGACAATGACTAAAAGAAATATTCAAACTACAAATGAAGATATTACTACTAATTTTACACCAAGTGAATTGTTACACAGATAAATGATAATCATTACACACATAGAAAGTTAGCATTTCATCTCTATAGAGTACAACACAGACCAAAAACACTCTTTGTATATCAATTGAAAATTATGAAAGAGAAAAAGTGCTACCAGGTATGATCAAAATTCTTACATTATACTTGCAAAAAAATATTTATCAGGTTAAAATTTTATTATATAAGCACTTTACTGTTTACACAGATTAATCTGGTCTTGGAGACAAAATTGTGGTATTAACACTAATCACCAGCCTCAAAATCACGTGAGAAAGATCTTCAAAACATAGCTCATTGGAAAGAGAAAAGAAAGATAGAGCATGAGAAGTAATTAGAGATCATACTAGCCTACACTGAATTTTTTGAGTTTTGTAGCGATAACTAGACAGAAATCAAGTCTGCTAGCCAATATGCTTTTCTCTCATGTCTTTCTTCGTTCAGGGTTCGATATTCTGGTGTCCTAGGTGTAGAGGAACAACACCAATCCACCCGATCCAAAATTTTAGGAAACGACTGGAAGGGAAGCATATCATTGAATTACAATACAACTTTACTGTGGGACTGAACAATGTATTGGTTCCAACACCTGATAGAGATGATTCAAGATTGGTTACTCAAGCTTCAGGGAGCTGTTAAACACAGTTACAAGAAAATCAATACAATTGCAGATATTTTCTCTAAACAGGATTTCTATAATGATAAAATTGACGTAATACCAAAGCATTCAAAGTCTGTCTAAGAAAGTTATTGAATCCTACCGATTCAAAAAAAATGTGCTATGACTAATTTTAAATTTAGGAAGAAGAAAATAAGCATCTAACTAGTTGCAAACAAATGATGAATCTGTTTGTTTTCAGTAGATTCAATATTAGTTCCATACTTCTTTTGAGAGCTTAAATGCACAGGAGAACCCCTCTCTTTATGTGAAGGAATGGTCTATCTCTCCTTTTTGCTAAGTGGTTACCATATAACCGCCCTTTCGTTGTAACAGTTTGTTTATAACAAAATACTTATTTTAATTAAAAGATATAAACAATTACGATAACTATTTTTTAAAAAATTTCTCAAGTCCTTAAACGATTGACTTTATTATTTTTGGATCATATGGACGAACATCTTGCGAAAAATCAAATTCACACAAGTGAGGCATAATCAGAGAATGAGGATCTTAGTAACTCAGTTGGTTGGCTACCTGAACTCCCACCTTGTTGGTGAGGGTTCGATTCCCTATATTGTAATCCCCTTCCCTTACCCCCAATTTAAAAAAAAAAAGGCATTTTCATGACATATTGCAATTGGATAATGACGACTTGCTCAGAACAGATATCCATCTTAGAACTTATCTTTTTCTTCCTTTTTTCTTTTTCTTCTATCATGTCTCTCTTTCACTTCAAATATTTCTTAAAAGATTTATGTATGTTGTCATTAGCTGTAGCACGATCTTTTTTATTATGTGTAGATGTGTCATTGTCAATTGCCATAGATGAATCAGTACCGCTACCTATGACATGTGTAAGACCAATATCATCAAGACAATTACAAAAAGAAAAAAGAAAAATCACTTAGCTTCATTTTATCGTTGTGGGGAAACATGCATAGTACTATATATCACATGCTTTCTTGTGATAAATGATCTTTCAAATGTCTCTTGCAACAAGTCTAAGTATTGAAGAATCAATCACAAGTACATATCGCGCAAGCAATGTCGGGAAACGGACCGGAACACAATGACTAGTACTCGTGTCGGAGGAATTTTGAACGTGAACTAACACTCATGCAACGACAAGGACCCTTTAGTATTTGTACTTGGTTATATTTATGTTTCTCTCTCTTTTTCTGTAAAATATTAAAAACAAAATGTTAATTCAATGTGCATAAATAGAACATACATACTTGTACTTATCTAGAGTTTGGGGCTAAAATTGTCCCTTAACTATTAGAGTAGGTTCATTTTGGTTCTTCAAATATAACTCTGAGCATATTTAGTCCCTTAACTTTACTAAAGTGGAGCACTTTTGATCTCCCTAACAAAATCCGTTTAAAAATAACGGTGTTAAATCCACGTGGCACCCACGTGACTTGTAAAATACAAACCCATAGAGGTTAAGTGTTAGCTATTATGAGAATATATTTAATTTTGCACGCTCTTAAACACAATTAAGAAGAAATTCGCACACCCTTCACCAAATTACTAGCTACGCCACTGACTTTAAGACCATTTTCTTACTGCATATAAGAAAATGGTTATTTTTTTCGAGTGGGCAGAATATTGCGTTCTAAAGTATTGTCTTCAAATATAAATAGCTACTACTATATTAATCCTAAAAAATTAAGAAGACAAGAAAGAAAGAAAATGTATATCAATTAAGAAAGAGATAACAGTGTTAAATTTACACCGTTAGAAAATTATCCTTTCCGTTAATTTTTAACAGTATTATGTTAGGAAGACCAAAAGTGCTTCACTTTAGTAAAGTTAAGGGACTAAATATGCTCAAGATTATATTTGAGGGACCAAAATGAACCTACTCTAATAGATGAGGGATAATTTTAGCCCAAAACTCTACTTATCTATCTAATAACTTACATTCACTTGATCCGCCCAAATTTCAAATGGTTTAGTAACTGTATTATTTTCAGGATCTCAATCATATCCCAAGCAACTTTAAGGGATGTCCTTCAATTTTTTTTGGTTTTTGTTCTTAATCTGTTGTATTTGGCTTAATTTGGTGCATAAGAGCCTGTTTGGATAGGCTTATTTTCAGCTACTTTTTTTAAGTTGGAAATTTCAGCTTTTAGTTTTTTTTGTTATTTTGACTTAAAATTAAGTGTCCAGAAGCACTTTTTACCTTACTCAAACACTATAAAACAGCTTAAAAACTATTTTTACTTAAAATAAGCGAATCCAAACGGGCTCCAAGTATCTTTTTTTTGTCAGATTTCATCCAAAGCTCCCATTAAAGACAAAACCGTTAAATTCATAATTTCTCGCATAGATATGGATCATAATCAATGTTTCGCCTTTCATTCATTTCGACATTTGAACCACATGATTTGCTCATTTCTTACGCTTTTACAATATAATAATAATAAATTAATCAGTCGCATAAATTATCTTTATTTTCGGACAACATAACAATTGAAAACATGCATTATAAGTAAGACTGAAGGAAAAATAAAACTTTAATAAATATATTATCTTGTTAATCGATGAAAACGTAATCACAATTTTTTTGTCTAAAGTCCTAAAATTAGCTTTAGAGATTATTCGCATTACAGAGCTCTAAAAATAAGCTTAACCATTAGTTACAACAATCAGATAAAAGTTGACACAACAAAAAAAACATAAAAGATATTATTCAACAGTTTAGGAAAAAGAAAATTGAAGATGTAAACACATAACCCAACTGAAAGGGGAATTAAATTCTTCAACACATAATCAAACACAAAAAGTATCTCGACCTAGGATTTATAAATCTAAAAAAATTAGTATAAATCAAGTAAATAATAGTAGATTTTAGCAATTAATATCAAAGAATATCGACGCTGCAATTGGTGTTGCGTAAAGACAAACTCGATTGATCGGATGAAGGACTATGTGTGAGAAGAGTTGAGGAAGAAGAGGAGTAAAAGTTGCGCTCTGCTTTAGAAATTTTATCGAGGGGAAAAGAATAATTACAGTAGTTGACATTTACTTGGTTGGTAGCTGAAATAAATGAGGTGATTTTTGTAAAAATAAAAAATTTGGGGCAATATTAAAAAATAAAGTAACGATAAAAAAGTGAAAACATGTAAATTGAGTTATTTTCTAAATTCTAAATATAACTTCAAGTTGCATTTTTTATTATTATGGACAAATAATAATTTTTAAATAAAATAAAATAATTTTTCAAAATAAAATAAATTTTTTTTCATGGCCAAGCGATTCCCAACTTTCAAAAAAATTGGAGTAGAAAATGTGGGCCTCTCAAACTTTCTCCCATAAAACTAAAAGAGCAAATTATTTGGGTGTAGTACTTTGTAATAAATAATAATTATTTTTAGTGATATTTTTTATTTATTACCATTTATAATAATACATAGCAATACTATGATAAATTTGCACTATGTATTAAAAATGAATTATGCATGCAATATAAATGTGTTATAAGTGTTTTAAAATGTATTATGCTTGTTTGGTAAGAAGTATTATAAGTGTATTAAAGTGTGTGATAAATGTATTATCCATGAATAAAACTTGTATTATATGTGTTTTATAAATTATTCTCTATAATATGTATTGAAATTGTATTATAAATATATTATAATTGTTCAGTGAAAAAATATGTTATTGCTATAAATGGTAAATATTTTCTTAATATAACATACTTATCTAAATTTTTCAAACTAAAAACTATTTGTAAAGAGTTAAAAAATCATATCTCTCAACAATAATAATATAATCAACTGTCCATAATTTTGTATGCTCCTTACAAAATAATAAATAAAGTGTAAATTTTATTTTAATATTTATATTAATTGATACATAGTTTTAATGAACTTAGAAAATGATATGAAGTTAGCAATTAATATTAAAGATAAAGCATGAAAAAAATTAATTTTCTCTTAATATATTAAAATAAATAAATAAAATTAAAAATTTATATATTTAATATAGTGAATTCTATAATATATATATATATATATATATAGAAGAGCCGATAACAGACTGTTCAAGGTCTCCTGCCAGCTTACCCACTACCAAGGATAAGTTGGTCATTTCAAGTTTCTTTTTTTTTCTCAATTCAATAAAAACATTACACATTCACAGAATTTTGACAGATGGTGTATTCGCCCAAATCCTAATCTACAAATTTCACGCTCTTTCTTCTCTTCGATGACAATGATCTATTTTTCGGTGGCCTTCCATCATCTATTTTTCTTCTATTTTTGTCAATTCGTCTGATTCTACTCAGGTAACTTTTTGGTTTGTTATCCATTGTTCTTTGTGTGCTGAGTTTTGCCATTATTGGATTCTTTTTTTATTTAATTTTACTTGCTTTGTAGTTTATATTGACGTATGGATTTCTCTTTGTATTCTATGTACTCTTTATGATCGTGTCATGTGGAAAGAATAAGAGGCATCATGGTATACGACGGAAGTCTCATAGGAACCCAGAAATTTGACTTGTCGATTTATGTGATAACTAAAAGAAACGACAAAAGTTTTGGTATAAACAACCTAAATTTGATCTGTTTCAAAATATAAGTTGATGATTAATAAAAAAAATTACTGAACATGAGGCAAGCCGAAAAGTGACTGAAACTTAGGATTCGAAGATCAAGTCCGAAACTACTAGACGTCTCGCAGAGCGAGAGACTGTTCGGAAAAAAAAGATTATGTTTTGTCTTAATTCGCTTTTACTATAGAAAAAAGAGTGCACTTGTACTCCGGTTGTTTTCATTGAAATGTCAAACCACCTTATTTCTCCCTGATTTTGAATCTGTGTGCACTTTGGGAAAGGCTCAGATTGACAGATTGTACATTAATAATAATATATTGAGCACGTTTAGAAAAAAATTTGGAGGTGCTTATTGATCTGATCTTCCTACATGTTGCTTAGTTTAGAATAGGCCGTGGAGAACTTAATTTGAATCAAATTACTTATGCCTGCCTACAATATGTTTTAGGATATGATATAAGGATAAAAAGAATAAAAGGACTGAAATGTATAGCTGGCTTAGAATGGAGAGTTAGTTACTGTCGCGCCCCACTTTTCTCGCGGAAAAGCGGGTTTCGACGTGACAACTCTCTTTTTAGGAAGAGAGCGTGAAGAGTCGCCACCTAACGAATTTAAGGCGCGTTAGGGCGCCGTTCTAACTAACTACAACTAAATTAGATTTTATTTTTAAGTCTATGCAACCAGAGAATCGGGTAAGGGTTCAAGTTACCTCGAAAGGAAGGTGTTAAGCACCTTTCGAGGTCCACAAATGTGGGTCCCTGCCGGATTCGTTATTTATGTGGGAATAGGTGATAAATAATAGGTCGATTAATTAAACTAAAGACTATGTAATTAAACAAGTAAAACTTTATTTTAAAACAAGTATTTAAGCCAATTTAATTACTAAAATCTTAAATGAGAAAATCATGCATGAGTTAACGCAATAAATAAATAAGCGGAAAAAAAAAATCAGATAAGCGAGAAGCCAAAAGTGACACAATGATATAGGAAAAGGGACCTAATTACTAAGTGACTTAGTTAACTACCCCAAACAGATGAAAAGAAACAAACCTAAGTTAATTCTAACCTATTCGGATCAGCGCCCGGCTTATTATCGGAGACAATTCCAAAGATATTGTCGTATTCTGCTCGGGTCGATTTCCATCATATCCGTCTATCTACCCGCCTAAGTTGGTTATTAAAATTATTATTCCTAGGAGCGCACTAAAGAAATGAAAAATCTAGCGTACCTTAGTATGCCTACCCGTCCCGACTTAATATCCAAGAGGCATTGGACTACTATTTGAATAT
The DNA here is from genome assembly GCA_003996215.1 of Jaltomata sinuosa. Classification (NCBI taxonomy): domain Eukaryota; kingdom Viridiplantae; phylum Streptophyta; class Magnoliopsida; order Solanales; family Solanaceae; genus Jaltomata; species Jaltomata sinuosa. The sequence goes on along the minus strand of QJPP01000285.1, from coordinate 636,142 downwards.
GGGTCTAGACAAATAAAACCTAAGGCTACTAATTAGACTCGAGTTAACGTCATACAAAAGACATACAAGGACTTTTACGCAAGTAGCACATAAGGTCTCATATAAGCCTCCAAATTAATTAAAAAAGATACCTAAGTGATTAACGTGTTTAAAAAATTATCACTTTCACTAAATCTATGAACGGGATTTCTAATAATACAGATATGCAGAAAATTTATTATTTGAGACTGATGTGACGCCAAATTACGTCACTTTCGACTCCTTTTTACTAAGAACAATCGTACGTTTTCAAGCAACCGTTGTTGTTTTTGATATTTTTATGTTGTATTTGTAGGAAATGGGAACAAACACGGAAACGGAAGAAAATACGAGAAAAACGACGTTCTGCCTAAGAGTGACACGGCCTGAGTGACGGCCCGTCACACATGTGACGGTCCGTCACATGGACCGTCAAGTGGAAGCAACGTACTGCCTAAGGATGACGACCAAGGTGACGGCCCGTCAAGGGTGTGACGGTCCGTCACCCCCACCGTCGCACCAAGGCAGCAAAGGAAACAGTACCACTGCCTTAAGGTGACGGTCCAGGCGACGGTCCGTCACTGCCTTGACGGTCCGTCAGCCTGGCCGTCAAGTTAAGGCAGTAGCGTCAGGCGGCAACCCGCGTTTTGGGGATTCCTAGCCCATTTTGGATTTGGTTTCTACTACTCCTATAAATACCCTATGTTAGGTTTATGTTAATTATTATTCACCCATTAGTTTAAACACGTTTTTAGTTAGTTTTTGGGAGCAAGAACACGTTTCTTGAATTAACATTCGTGTTCTTGATTCGTTCTTGAGTTCTTGGTTTCTTTTGTCCTTGGATACTTGAAGATTGTCCTCAATATATTGTAAGGATCTCGTTTCTTTATTATTTTATGAACATGACTTTCTTCTTTTCATCTTCAAGCATGAGTAACTAAAACTCCCGCAACTAGGGTTGTGGGAGCCATGGCAAACGTAGCAATATAGATTCCGGGTAGCGTTGGGTTCGATATATGTATTGTCACGTTGTTAATCATACTTTATGTCACGTTTTCTAGTGGTTGCAAACATTAGAACATGCCTAGGTTTAATTTGCTTGAGTAAAGAAGTTAAAACCGGGAAAACTTGATTAACGACAAGGATTCGAGACTACCAACTCTCGTCTTAAAGATTAATGCCGTAACTGGATTAGTCTACTTGATGTTAGGATTGAGAGCTAAAAAAGCACATCTTTTTGAGATCGAAAGAAGATAAAAGGAAATTTGTTTATTTGGTCGAGAGACGTTTAGACGATACAATTGACGCAATCACATCGTGACAAGCATATAAAAAGAACCCGGTTAAGCCTAGAATCGACATTGTTACAACGCCATGGTGAACACTTCCCTAGTTCATTCTCTCCTACTGATTATTTCTCTTATATAATTGTTGCTTTTGTTCACGTTGATCACAAAACCCCCCCTATTTACCGGAAACTATTGACGACTAGTCATCTACTTCACTAAAGTCTTAATCATCACCATATTCTCTGTGGGATTCGACCCCAACCTTGTTGGGTTATATATTTGACAACGATCGCTTACGCTTCTTAAATTGAGGTGTAGTTTGGGCGTTATCAAAAAATGGCGCCGTTGCCAGGGAATACGGTTTTTGATTAAGTCTGGTGTGTCTATTTGACTTTTTGTTATAATTTCCTGCTTTACGTTTGTTTGTTGTTTTTGTTTTGACAGGGTACAAAGTTGTGCATGCCAAGTACCCGAGGTTCGGGGGAACAAATTTTACCTTACGACCCCGAACTTGCGAGAACATTGAGGTGGAATATGGCCGCACAATTAGACGCAGCAAGGATCGCTGCAGAACTGCAGGCCCAACAAAATTTGAATGTTGGTGGTCTGCAGGATGATGTGGTACGGAATGATGAGGATCTCGATTTAGATGGAGCTGGCGCTACGGGCGCCATTGTTGTTCCACCGCTACCGCCTGGAGCAAAGTTCAATATCACTAGCACGATGATACAGTTGCTGAATTTAAGAGGTGTATTCCGTGGGGCCGCTGGTGATGATCCAAACCAGCACTTAATGAATTTCGTGGGGATCTGCAAATCGTTTGAGCTGCCGGGCGTGAGTCAGACAGCGATCAGGCTCAGGTTGTTTCCATTGTCTCTGTCTGATGAGGCAGCATTGTGGTTAACTGAGCTGACCCCGACTCTATCGCAACGTGGGGAGAGTTGAGAGGAGCTTTCCTAGAAAGGTTCTTTCCTCCCTCTCGGATGATACAGTTGAGGGACGAGATTAGCAACTTCAGGCAGCAACCGCACGAAGCACTGCACGACACTTGGTTGCGATTCAAAAAGAAGATAACCCAATGCCCGAACCATCAGTTGACCGATAACTTCTTGATGCAAACGTTCTACCGGGCACTGAATTCGGCTACCAAGCCGACGTTAGACAACACAGCAGGTGGTGCATTCATGGGTCTCACCTTTGTTGAGGCCACAACTACTTTTGACAGGCTCACCAGAACTAACAGGGCTTGGCATACACGAGATTCAGAGGTTGCAGCTAGCACCTATACCGTTGGGATGTCAGCAGAGCAGCGTAGAAAAGAGGATGAGCGCGACCAAGACATGGCGCACCTGAAAACGCAGTTAGATCTCCTGACAAGGCACTTGACGTCAGGAAGCTTAGAGAAGGTAAAAGCTGTGGGTTCCCAAGGTAGAGCAGCAGAGGTTGAATCTGTTGAGGAGGCCAACTATTTGGGGGGTTTCCAGGCCAATGGCCAGGGAAACCAAGGTCGGAACTATCAGAGAGACAACCACAATGAAAAAGCTGGTTATAGAGATCGCGAGCAAGGAAATTGGAGGAATAACAATGATAGAGGTGGGTTGTATGTACCACCTGGTAACCGGGAAAGAGCTAACGTCGAGTCAGGGACGTCCAAGCTAGAGAGCATGATGGCGAAGATGCTACTGAAGGTGGAGTCGACTGACTCTGGGGTAAAGGAAATGAGGACTGAATTAACATCAATGAGTCAGTTAGTGAATTCTCATTCCACCGCAATCAAGCAGTTAGAGCAGCAAATGGGTCAAGTCTCGGCGTCTCTAAATCAAAGGAAAGCTGGAACATTGCCGAGTGACACCATTCAAAACCCGAGAAATGACGGAAATTGTATGGCAATCACCACCAGAAGCGGTAACACATTATTGGAAACACATCCGGTAATTCAGACCCAGAAAGACGCTGTAACTGAGGAAGATGAGTTAGTAGATGCTGAAATTAAGGTCGATGAGGGTGTGAAAGTGTCTGCTGAAAAATCCGGCGTGGAGGAAGATGCTACTCAAGTACTCACAGATAAAAGCAAGGAGGTTGGAAAACTTCCAACTATGATGCCACGGCCACCACCTCCTTTCCCACAGCGGCTGAAGAAGAAAGTGGAAGATAGAAAGTTCCTGAACTTCATAACCATGCTCAAACAGTTATCAGTAAACATCCCTCTAGTGGATGCGCTTGAACAAATGCCCGGTTATGCCAAGTTCATGAAGGACTTGATCACAAAGAAGAGGTCGGTAAGTTTTGAACCGGAAGACAACCTCCACCATTGTAGTGCCATTTCATCAAGATCGCTGGTCCAAAAGAAAGAAGACCCGGGTGCGTTCACTATTCCTTGCACCATAGGGGAATTTAACTTTGCCAAGGCTCTTTGTGACTTGGGGGCTAGCATAAACTTGATGCCGTTGGCCATCTACCGGCAGTTGGGCTTAGGAGCCCCCAAACCGACGACTATGAGGTTATTGATGGCTGACAGATCGGTGAAACGCCCGGTTGGTATTTTGTATGATGTACTTGTGAAGGTGGGGAAGTTCATATTTCCGGCAGACTTCGTGATTTTGGACTACGACGTGGACTTCGAAGTCCCTATTATTTTGGGACGACCCTTCTTGGCAACCGGAAGAGTATTGGTAGATATGGAAAGCAACGAGCTGACTTTCAGGTTGAACGAGGAGGTAGTGAAGTTTAATGTGTGCAGATCAATGAAGCAACCGAGGGACATGAATGTCGTCTCGGTTATTGATGTTGTTACAGAATCTGAGGTGATCGTTTCTGTTGAAGAGAGACTTGCTGTAGAGACATTGGCAGCAGTTATAATGAATTTCGATGATGATGGCATCGAAGATTATGAGGAAGTGGTAAATGCGGTGGTTGGAATGGGGTCATATGGTTACGCCCCAAAGAAATTGGATCTCGATTTAAAGAACAGACCAACCCCTCCCGCAAAGCCTTCTATTGAGGAAGCACCGGTATTAGAGTTGAAAGAATTGCCAGTCCATCTGAAGTATGCATTTTGGGTGACAAAGACACCTTACCGGTAATTATCGCGACAGACCTTGTGAAATCTCAAGTTGAAGCATTATTATCCACCCTGAGGAGACACAAGAGAGCAATCGGCTGGACCATTGCAGATATTATTGGCATCCCACCAGGTATTTGGACGCATAAAATACAGCTAGAAGAAAATTGCACTCCCACCACCGAACACCAGCGGAGACTGAATCCGCCAATGCAAGAGGTGGTGAAGAAAGAGATCATCAAATGGCTCGATGCTGGAGTGGTTTACCCAATCTCTGATAGCAAATGGGTAAGCCCAGTACAATGTGTTCCTAAGAAGGGAGGAATGACTGTGGTAGCAAATGACAAGAATGAGCTGATTCCATTAAGACCTGTCACGGGCTGGCGAGTCTGTATGGATTACCGAAAGCTAAACTCCTGTACTCTCCGTGATCATTTCCCCATGCCCTTTATGGATCAGATGCTGGATAGATTAGCTGGAAGAGGTTGGTATTGCTTTTTAGATGGATATTCGGGGTACAACCAAATATCTATCGCCCCGGAAGATCAGGAGAAGACCACGTTCACCTGTCCCTATGGTACGTTTGCTTTCAGACGCATGCCCTTTGGTCTTTGCAATGCCCCTGCAACCTTCCAAAGATGCATGATGTCTATCTTTTCTGACATGGTGGAGAACACACTGGAGGTCTTCATGGATGACTTTTCGGTAGTGGGTGATGCATTTGATGATTGCTTGGCTAATCTGGGTCAGGCATTGCAAAGGTGTGAAGAGTCAAACCTCGTGCTGAATTGGGAGAAATGCCATTTCATGGTGAAAGAAGGCATTGTATTAGGGCACAAGATATCTATGAGAGGGCTAGAGGTGGATAGAGCCAAGATTGAAGTCATCGAGAAACTACCTCCACCCATTTCAGTTAAGGGTGTGAGGAGTTTTCTTGGTCATGCCGGTTTCTACCGAAGGTTCATCAAAGATTTCTCAAAGGTTGCTACCCCATTGTGCAAGTTGCTTGAAAAGGAGACAAAATTTGTATTTGATGCTGAGTGCTTGAGGGCGTTTGAATGCCTGAAAGAAAAGCTAGTGGAGGCTCCTATTATAATTGCCCCGGATTGGTCCAAACCGTTCGAAATAATGTGCGATGCAAGTGGTGTTGCACTTGGAGCTGTTCTGGGACAAAAGCGAGACAAACTTTTCCATCCCATTTATTACGCTAGTAAAGCATTAAATGGGGCGCAGAAGAACTACACAGTGACAGAACAGGAGCTGCTGGCAGTTGTGTATGCTTTTGAGAAATTCAGAGCATACTTACTGGGTACAAAAGTGGTGGTGCACACAGATCATGCAGCCTTGAGGTATCTGATGACCAAAAAGGATGCAAAACCTCGACTAATCTGATGGGTGCTATTGTTGCAGGAATTTGACTTTGAAGTCAAGGATCGAAAAGGGTGTGAGAACCAGGTAGCGGATCATCTGTCCAGGCTTGAGAGGGAAGAGAGCGTAATAGATGAACCAGAGATTGATGATGCATTCCCGGATGAGCAGATGATGGCTGCGTCACGTGATATGGTGCCTTGGTACGCTGACTTCGCAAATTATGCGGTGAGTGACATGATCCCGGAAGATTTGAACTTCCACCAGAAAAAGAAGTTTCTCCATGATGCAAGTAAGTTTTTCTGGGATGAGCCGTATTTATTCCGGTTGTGTGCTGACAACATAGTGAGGAGATGTGTATCGGAAGTGGAAATGACAAGCATCTTGCAAGCTTGCCATTCGTCCCCAGTTGGAGGACATCATGCGGGTAATCGAACCGCCCGAAAGATTTTACAGTGTGGTTATTATTGGCCGACAATCCAGAGAGATTCATATGAATTTGCCAAGTTATGTGATCAATGTCAACGAAGAGGAGCAATCTCTCGCCGACAAGAGCTACCCATGTCCACTATTTTCGAGGTTGAATTGTTCGACGTATGGGGAATAGATTTCATGGGCCCTTTTGAAAGTTCTTACGGGAACCGCTACATCTTGGTAGCGGTGGATTATGTGTCAAAGTGGGTAGAGGCGGTTGCTTTGGCCGATAACGAAGGGAAAAGTGTGGTAGCGTTCTTAAAAAGAAACATCTTTGCTCGGTTTGGCACCCCTCGCACAATCATCAGTGATGGAGGTTTACATTTTTGTAATAAGGTGTTCCGGGCTGCTCTAGAAAAATATGGAGTGAAGCAACACAAGGTAGCCACACCTTATCACCCCCAAACCAGTGGGCAAGTCGAGGTGTCGAACCGGGAGATTAAAGAGATCTTGGCTAAGTCTGTGAATGTGAACCAGAGAGATTGGGCGAGGAAGCTGGATGACGCACTTTGGGCGTATCGAACAGCGTTTAAAACGCCAATAGGTATGTCTCCTTACCAATTTGTTTTTGGTAAAGCGTGTCACTTGCCCGTGGAACTTGAGCACAAGGCCCTTTGGGCGCTCAAAAAGTTAAATCTCAGTTGGAAAGAGGCATCGGAACTAAGGTTGGAACAATTGAATGAGATGGACGAGTTCCGATTGCGAGCATATGAGAGGTCCGCTCTCTACAAGGAACGAATGAAGCTGTACCATGACAAAAAGATTGAGAAAAGGGAGTTCAAAGTAGGGGACTTGGTATTGTTGTTCAACTCCAGGTTCAAATTATTTCCCGGGAAACTCAAATCCAAATGGTCCGGACCATTCAAAGTGCACCAAGTGTTCCCATCCGGTGCAGTCGAACTCGAAAATAAAGATGGTGAGTTGCTCAAAGCCAATGGGCAGAGGATAAAGCAATATCTGGGCCTCCCAGAGGAGGTACATGTTCTGTCTTTGGTGTATCTTGATGAAGTCTGAGTAATCAAGACACCCGCGTCGTGCCGCGACGTTAAATCAGGCGTTGTATGGGAGGCAACCCGTAAATTGTTGTTGTAGTATAGTCTTGGAAAAATTTTACTTGTTGGAATTGGTTAATTTGTTCGTTGAGTGTGCAGGTACAAAAAGTGGACGTAACAACGTATTCTGTCTAAGAGTGACGGTTTGAGTTGACGGACCGTCAAAAACACGATGGACCGTCACTATGGACCGTCACTTGGAGACAAATATTCATATCCACTGGTTAGTAGTGACGGTGTGAGTGACGGACCGTCAAGTAGGTGACGGACCGTCAACTCAAACCGTCACCCATAATCCTAAAATGGGCTCACTGCCTAACTGTGACGCCCCAAATGACGGACCGTCGAGCATGTGACGGACCATCACACCAGGTCGTCACCCATCAGGTAAGTTTTGTTTTAATTTCGGGCGACCCGACCCAAAACCAAACCGACCCGCCCGGTTACATATTAATTTCATCTTCATCATTTGACCGCGTATTTTCAAATCCCAAACTCCAAACCTCCATTAAAAATCAAAATCCGTCTTCTCCCCAAGCAAATCTACAACTTGCTCCCAAGTACCACACCATCGTTCAAAACGCACCAAACCAGCAAGTTCCCGCTAGTTGTCCATCGGTTCATATAACTCAAAAAGGGAATAGCGGTTTCTTCGTACTAACAAAATCAAGGTATGTTGCTAAACTCTTCATAGTTAGATTTAGTGAGTAACACAGGGCGAATCATTGGAGGTGTAGTCGGCCGAATGGTGTGTGTTTATGTGTTTGTGAAATTGCGATAAGGTAATTGTTGGGTATGAGTGGTATTGTTGTTTGAAATCGAAAGTGTGAGTGGTATTGTTGTTTGAAATCGAAAGTGTGACATGGGTGAAGTCTTGAGTAACCCATGAGAGCAAATACATAATTGGTGGTGACTTTGGGAAACCAAATCCCACAAAGGAGGAGAAAACCCGTAATCGAGCACAAGGTGTTCGAGAAAATGCCTCAAAGAGAAAAAAAAAACACGCTGCCTCAACTTGACGGTTGGCATGACGGCCTGTCACACATGTGACGAACCGTCAGTTAAACCATCAAGATGAAACAGTTCACTGCCTTAGAGTGACGGTCGGTGTGACGGTCCGTCACACTTGTGACGGTCCGTCACCCAAACCGTCACTCCGAGACAGTGAGTATTATTGAGTGTTTTCCCATTCTCACATGTTTAAACTTGTTCACATGCAGGTACATGGCCCCCAAACAACAACCGCGTCGCGGTCAAGCACTAACGAAGAAAGAAAGGATCGCTACCACTCGGACCCTAATTGATGAACCGAGTAGCGACGAAGAAATAGTTGCAGCCCCGACTTACCAAACCAGGCTAGTTAAACGAAGAACCACCCAAGTCTCCCAGTCTGAAGAGAAGAGTGGGTCATCTAGCAATGCGTCGGGGAGCGGTAGTGGGTCGGATGAAAGTGGTAGTTCCAGCCCCAATCCGGAGGATGTAGGTGGTCCCGAAACCACCAAAATTGCAGGGAGTGCACCCACAAACAGAGAATCGATCCGGTGGGCATTTAAGGAGGCGCAGAAGCACTATCTTGACGGTCTTACCAAAACAATGTCAAGAAGCCACAAAAGACCGATCGCCGAAGAAGTGCAAATCATGACAACAGATCTGCCCGAATACCCAGTCCTTCAGACACAGTTTCAGAGGTATCAGCTCGAGTGGATGAGCTCACCCCCGGGATTCTATTATCCAGAACTAGTCCGGGAATTCTACGCCAACTATTTGGCACTGCTGGAGAACAAATGTGAGCCAGAAAAAGGGGTTAAAGCAGCACCAAGGCAGGACAGGGTGCTAGTTCGGGGTAAACAGGTGGACATCTCACGGGAAATGATCAACAGAGTCATCTTTGGCCCGGAATACATCCCTCCACCTGACATGCCAGAGTTCCATGACAAGATTTCCAACGCCCACTCGCAGAGGCCGTGGTTGGCCCGAACATTAACTGAGGGCTCACCTTCTTGGCTGACTCAGAAGGGACAGATATCGAAGCAATCACTAAGCTTCGTAGCCAAGTTTTGGTGGGCGGTTGTGCGGCTCAGGTTATTCCCAACAGGAGGAGACAATAATTTGGATGAGGAAAGAGCCATCCTTGTAGCAAGCTTGATAGCCGGGTACGTCATCAACTTCGGAATGATCATTGCAGACGAGATGCGAACCAGGGCCATCAAAACTACTTCTTCGTTGCCGTTCCCGTGTCTAGTGACTGAGTTATGCAGGCGTGCGGAGGTGTCAATATGGGATGGTATTGATAAGCAAGTGACAGCGTCATCAAAGCAGAATATTGACAAATCAAGGGATGACACTAAGTTTGAAGTGAGGGTTCACAAGCCTCAGATCTTCGAAGAGCCAACCACAACCACCTCCGAGGCAACCGACACCCCATCAGGCACAGAAATGCCACTTGCGATGTTTGATCCGAAAACTTCACAGACAACGAGAGCTACTGCTGAAAGCTCTGGCACTGCGGCAAGGCCTCCTCTACCACCAGAATATCACATGAACCCCCGAAATTTTGCTAAAATGGTGCAAAAGCAGAAACAGTTGGATAAACAAATTGCCGCTTGGACGGACTTGTTCAAACCCACCATTGATGAAGCAATACGGGAGGCTCTGAAGCCATTTGAGGGGCTGCGCGCAAGGGTCGATGCAATGGAAACCCGGATGGATGCAAGGCTAAACGAAATGAGCATCCCGGATTTGGCGAGATTTGATGCGGAGCTAAAGAAGGTGAAAGATGATATAACAGTCCTCAAGCAAGAAAAAGCGCTTTATGAGGAGACTTCTGAGTTCGTGGACTTGGACGAAGAAACCACGATTGTGGATTTGATGGGTCGGCCTCTGAAAATTAGTAATCCCCAAGTAGGTGAAAGTGGGGTAAAAAAATCAAAGAAGAGGAAGCACAAAAAGACATCAGCTGAGGAGGACGAGTTAGAGGTCGCGAAGCAGCGGTCGGTAATAGATGAGCAGCTGCGACAGGAGAGAGTGCGTGCCCAAGCAGGTGGGGCATCATCCAGTGCGGCACCGGAGTCTGAAAAGACCCCAGATGTGGATGAGCCGCGTACGGACACCTAGGTTTCCCAGGTACCCCTATTCCTTTATTCTGAATATCTGTTTACTTGAGCATTGAGGACAATGCTACATTCTTTTGCTAGGGGTAGGAGTACCACCACCGGAGGTTTTTGTTGCCATGTTTCTTTTCCTCCGGTGTGCTATCTAGTAGAACTGGCATGTTTAGGTTATATTATTTTTTTTTTTAATTTTTTTAGTGTCTATAGCAAGCATGCGTTTTTCTTGTTTAAAAACGAAGCCCCTTTAAAAAATTTCTGGTTTTGAGCTTATGTTGAAACAATTGACTGTCTGGATCCTTGTATGTCATTGTGTGATTATGATTAGAATGGGTATGCTTAAGCCGAGCGGTTGTTTGATAGTTGGTAGTGATATAGTTTCTTGGTGCCAAGTGTGTGTGAGATTATTGTATAAATTCTTACTCTGTGCATGCATCTAGAACTTGCCCGGTCTATTTTGTTAAGTTCGAAGTTTGGTTGCTTAGGAAAGGATCACAGGCCCTTTTTGTGTGCAGTCCACTTAACCTAAAAGACCGTCCAAATATAAATAACCCCTTTGATCCCTGTTTGAGCCATAATTGACCTTGTTCTTTCAATAACCTGTCACCATTCCTGTTTAACTTTAAATCCCTATTTTGGCCCTGGTCCTTCCTTGGACATCGTGCACCTCAACTCAGGCAATCAGCCTAAGTTGAGGGTGGCTACTACGGAGGTGAATGATAAGAAAAAGATGATGGAGAAGATTGGTTTTTGAATAGAATGAAAATCCGGGTGTGCGCCTAGGAAAAGAAAAGAAAAATAAAGAAAGGTGAAAAAGATCGAAAAAGTAACAAAAAGAATGGTCAAAATAAAGAGGCCACACCTGTAGCTAGAAAGAAAGGAATAAAAAGGTAAATAAGGATGGACAAGGTGAAGTTATGTGGTGATAAGATGTAACCGGTTCCAAGGAGGGCTTAGTCACTAACCCCTAAATGTATCCTACCTGCACCCGAAGCCTCATTACAAGCCTAAACAAGTCCTGTAGTGATCCTGAGTAGCTTTCTGAAGAACCGAAATAGAATAGTAAGGGCAAGCCTATGGTATCGCATGTGCATTGTCTGAAATCATTTGTGAGTTTGAGCGCTTACCTAGTCCCAAATCTTGTGTGTGGGATTTCTTTGTGGTGAGGGCACCAAGATGTCTGTATTGTCTATTGATTGTTAGGATAGCTGTGCGTGTGTATGCATAATGTTCTATCATAACGGAATGACATGTTTGGATCCTTGCAAGTTAGTGTTTCATACATTCGTGTGCTACGAGGGAGCTTGATTGAATTGAATAAGTTTGAATGACCATGAGTTGCTATAGACACGAGTTTGTGTTCTTAGTTGAGTCGTATTATTGTTTTATGTCATGTTGCTTGAGGACAAGCGAACGTTTTAAGTTGAGGGTGTTGATGTGACGCCAAATTACGTCACTTTTGACTCCTTTTTACTAAGAACAATCGTACGTTTTCAAGCAACCGTTGTTGTTTTTGATGTTTTTATGTTGTATTTGTAGGAAATGGGAACAAACACGGAAACGGAAGAAAATACGAGAAAAACGACGTTCTGCCTAAGAGTGACGGCCTGAGTGACGGCCCGTCACACATATGATGGTCCGTCACATGGACCGTCAAGTGGAAGCAACGTACTGCCTAAGGATGACGACCAAGGTGACGGCCCGTCAAGGGTGTGACGGTCCGTCACCCCCACCGTCGCACCAAGGCAGCAAAGGAAACAGTACCACTGCCTTAAGGTGACGGTCCAGGCGACGGTCCGTCACTGCCTTGACGGTCCGTCAGCTTGGCCGTCAAGTTAAGGCAGTAGCGTCAGGCGGCAACCCGCGTTTTGGGGATTCCTAGCCCGTTTTGGATTTGGTTTCTACTACTCCTATAAATACCCTATGTTAGGTTTATGTTAATTATTATTCACCCATTAGTTTAAACACGTTTTTAGTTAGTTTTTGGGAGCAAGAACACGTTTCTTGAATTAGCATTCGTGTTCTTGATTCGTTCTTGAGTTCTTGGTTTCTTTTGTCCTTGGATACTTGAAGATTGTCCTCAATATATTGTAAGGATCTCGTTTCTTTATTATTTTATGAACATGACTTTCTTCTTTTCATCTTCAAGCATGAGTAACTAAAACTCCCGCAACTAGGGTTGTGGGAGCCATGGCAAACGTAGCAATATAGATTTCGGGTAGCGTTGGGTTCGATATATGTATTGTCACGTTGTTAATCATACTTTATGTCACGTTTTCTAGTGGTTGCAAACATTAGAACATGCCTAGGTTTAATTTGCTTGAGTAAAGAAGTTAAAACCGGGAAAACTTGATTAACGACAAGGATTCGAGACTACCAACTCTCTTCTTAAAGATTAATGCCGTAACTGGATTAGTCTACTTGATGTTAGGATTGAGAGCTAAAAAGCACATCTTTTTGAGATCGAAAGAAGATAAAAGGAAATTTGTTTATTTGGTCGAGAGACGTTTAGACGATACAATTGACGCAATCACATCGTGACAAGCATATAAAAAGAACCCGGTTAAGCCTAGAATCGACATTGTTACAACGCCATGGTGAACACTTCCCTAGTTCATTCTCTCCTACTGATTATTTCTCTTATATAATTGTTGCTTTTGTTCACGTTGATCACAAAACCCCCCCTATTTACCGGAAACTATTGACGACTAGTCATCTACTTCACTAAAGTCTTAATCATCACCATATTCTCTGTGGGATTCGACCCCAACCTTGTTGGGTTATATATTTGACAACGATCGCTTACGCTTCTTAAATTGAGGTGTAGTTTGAGCGTTTATCAGAGACCTATGAGCAAAATCTCTAATTATTTAACATGCTGAAAATAAATCTAACCTTACAAACATGACAATTGGTTATTTAACATACTAAAATTGTTTTAAAGCTATAGACATGATGGTTAATTAAATTATATGCTGAAGCTAGAGTAAACTTGTAGGCCAGGTTTCTAATTTAACATGTTAAATCCTACATGCATGATTTCTAATTTGATATGCAAAAACTGCTGTAGCATGTTGAAATTGATAACCAAATGATTTAAAATGCTAAAACAGGTTTTAACCTATAGACATGATTTCTAAACTAATTAAATTGCTGTAACAGATTTACACCCTATAGGCATGGTTTCTAATTTAATATGCAGAAACTGAATCAATACTATAAGCATGCTGGCTAATTAAATATGCTAAAGCAGGTTTAAACCTATAACCGTGATATTAATTATCTTATATGCTAAAAAAACTAATTTAATTCCATGAGCAGGGTTTTTAATTCACAACGGAAACAGATATTGATCATATAAGCACGGCTCCTAATTTAATACAAAGGAAAACTGAAACTGATTTAAATACTATATGCATGATAGCTAATTCATTTTAAATGTTGAAACTGATTTTTTTTGCATCGTGATAACTAACTTAGTTATGCTAAAATAGATTATTATTTTTTTTCATCCTATAGGCATGGTAACTAATTATGTTATATTAGTTATTCGGCAGAAATTGCGAGTAACATGCAAAATGAAAGTTGTACGAGCATGCAAGGAACGTAAGAATCATAACTTAAATTTAAGACGTACATAACAACTAGAATACTAGATTGCTATATTCTGGAAATTCCTTATTAAACCTGTTGATATGCCATTTTAAGTTAAATTAACGAGCCAATTAGTTAATGTCTATAGTCATGCTTTCTACGTTAATTTTATCAAACACGTTTGAATAACAGATAGCACATAGTTTGCCCCTCCCCCATAGCAACCTCTAAAGTATTTTATTTATTATCAAAGTTTATACAATAATATTACAGACCCAAAAGAATAAATATAAAAACATAATAAAATTGATAAAGACTAAAGCTATAAAGATCTCCCAATCCCAAGGAACTCTTCACTGTAGAACCCGTCTTCTAACAGAAACCTGTCAAATATATAAGACATAGGATTCGGAGGATCTAATACAACCCCTGAAATCATCCCTCAACATATCAAGTTCCTGAGAATCTCAAGGATTCTAGGCAGTGCTTATGCCAAGGGTAGGGATGCATTAAGACCTCCGTTTTTAAACAAGTAACACGAAAACACGTACAGGCAGATAATTATATAAACTAACAAACGATCAATGTAAAACAAGATTTACTCAAGCAACAGTAGCAGATTAAGACTTCAAACTTATAGACATTTCTATAATGATTCTCAGATTTTGACACAGAAGTATCAAAAGACATACATAATTTCTTCAATTCAAAACTGTTTAGAATAATAATAGATAAACGTCGATGGAGTAAAGTATGCATTCTAAACTACACAGTAACCACACATATAAAACGAAGTACTAACCGATTAGCCGCAAATGACAAGAAAAAATACTCAAGATTCGACACTTAGTAATCAGCAAGCTTGTCCGCCAAAAAGAGAAACTTTAGAATATAAGTAGTAGTAGTGTCTATCAAGTCTGAGAGATAAATGAAAAAGAAACTGTGTTTTATAGTGAGAAAATAGGACTTGAATTAAGGAAGGAAATAATTTTTTAAGAGGGAATTAAGGGGATTCTTGCTGTAATTACAATAACAGAATCAATTAATCATTGATTTACCATACAGAAGAGAGGAGGGAGAAGAGTTGTCTAAATAGTCTCAAGATGCCAATCAACAGATAATAGCATAAGGAAAGAAAATAACTACGAATCAGCCAAGTCCCAAGATTCTTTTTCTAATACAAGGTAACTTAATCAATTAAGTGCACAATCAGAGCCTACTATAAGTATGCAAGCTGTCCAAAACAGTTTATGGAAACGAAGTAAATCAATGAGGTGATTACAGATGACATCTTCCAAAAAAAAAAAAGGTGTAAATCAAAGTTAATTTTACCATAAATTAGCAAGTAATATCTGCCATATTGCCATTTAAAGGAAGCCAGTAAGAAAAGATATGACTTTTTCTTCGACAATCAAAAACGTTTTCAACACAAATCAGTCCAAATTTACCAAATAAAGCTAAGTCAGAGGCTATCACAATCCAAATTCAAAGTCACCAAGGTTCCAACTTGATTTGAAAATTACCGTTGATTGCTTCAAAACAGAATATGTGATTGGATTAAGCAAGGGAACATGATTCAAGATGATTGACATATAACAATATATCAAGCATGAGTAGACAAATGTAACACTAAATTTACAACAATATTAATAGCACAATCTGTCAATTAAGGACGGTGAGTTGAAATTGAGCACAAAATGAACATCAAATAGCGTACCGAGTACAAATTCGAAGAAACCTGTAATTAAAATGATTTTTCTGATGAAAACCGTGAACGAGCGTCGAACTCAGCATCCTTGTCGGAGGAGACAAACCTTTGGGGTTTCTGGTTGTGAACTGTAAAGAAGGTTAGAGGGGTCTGTTCGGAGAAGCAAAAAGGGGTGCGGGGTTTCTGTTTGGAGTGAGAGGTAAAGAAGAAAGAGGACGAAGAGAGGAAGGGAAAGGGTGTGGCGGTTTCTGGATTTGGGTGGCCATTTATCAGATGTAGGTGAAAGAGAGAAGAAGGAGCTCGGGGAAATGGGGGTTGAGGCGGCGGTCCGCCAGACTTGGTGGAGAAACAGAGGGAGAGAGAAGTATGGGAGGGGAGGTGGCGCCGGCTGGTGGAAGCAGCAGCGATTTCGTCGGGGCAGTGTTGTTGGTGGCTGCTTCACCGGCGATGGTGGAGCGGCGGCAGCGATAGCGGAGGTGGAGAAACAGAGGGAGGAAAGAGTATGGGAGGTAGTGGTGCCGGCGTTGTCAGCGGCGGCGGTTGAAAGAGATGAGGCATGAGGGAGAGAGGGTGGAGGCGGTTTGAGGAGAATGGGGTTAGGGTTGGGGGTGTGTTGTTTAAAAGGAAAGAAGAAAGTGGTTTGATCTCGGCCGTTGATCGTATTAGATCAACGGCTGAGATTGGTTTAGACTTTGGAATTTAAAATTGGGCCAAATTAGCCCAATTTAGGCTAAAATTGAAATAAATTGGGTAGAAAGGAGCTAGGATTTAAATAAATTGAGATTGGAAATTGAATTCGGATGGTTATTTAATAAATAAACTACTACGTTTATAGAATTTAGTAGATAAAAATAATAATTAACTATAATTATCAAAAGATAAATTATTTTAAAAATAAATAAATTACGTATATATATTGTACGTAAAATAAATGACATGTAATATCATATGAAATTTAAGATAAAAATAGTAATAATAGAGAATAATTATATATTTATATACTAATTTTAAAGTGTTAACAAGTAATTCATTTAATGAATCAAGTAAAAAATGTAAAATAAATTAAAATTTAAAATAATTATTATTATTAAAATAACAGTCCGAGAGAGGTATAGGGAGGTCAAAATTGGGTGTCAACAGCTGCCCCTTCCTTGCTCGGGAATGAAGGATGAATTATCGGGCAAGGAACGTTGACTTAGTAGCCAATTTTGTCCGACCGGAGGCGCAGCTCTTCAAAATCGGAGAAACAAGAGGGAATTATAAAAGAGTTGCGGTCGAGACTTCGGTTTTCAAGTCACCTACATATCCCTGTTTTTACGGGAATCAGGCCATGTGTAGTTCTATATTTAGAAACGAACGAGGCTTCTAGAGAGGGTATACAACCGAACTTATGGACGAAGACGTAGTTGGCACGAGTTGATGAGATTTGAGCGATTAGCTGGGAATAGCACGCGAGCAACGATCCCGTGTTGGTGATATAAGGATAAGAAAGGTTGTGTTTTGGAAGCGAAGACGATGGTTAATCTCGTTTCTTGGCTTGTTCAGCTTTCGGTGCCTGCAATTTCTATTATAACTAGATAAAAGATTAACATTTAAATAATAAATAAAGTAAAACATGATGCAGGTTCCCTTTAAGACTATGGAAGGTTGCTTAAGACGGTAAAAATGATGTCTTTAGCGATGATATCTCAGGGCCATGATACGTAAGATTAATCCTCAGGCCATGAAATGATGTCTGCGGGCCATGAAAATGATGCCTTTAGACGATGACGCCTTTGGAGTATGACAAGCAGAAAGTAAATCCTTAGGCCATGAAATGATGTCCGTAGGCCATGGAAATGATGCCTTTAGACTATGACGCCTTCGGAGCATGATGAGCAGAAAGTGAATCCTTAGGCCATGAAATGATGTCTGCAGGCCATGAAAATGATGCCTTTAGACTATGACGCCTTCGGAGCATGATGAGCAGAAAGTGAATCCTTAGGCCATGAAATGATGTCTGCAGGCCATGAAAATGATGCCTTTAGACTATGACGCCTTCGGAGCATGATGAGCAGAAAGTGAATCCTTGGGCCATGAAATGATGTCTGCAGGCCATGAAAATGATGCCTTTAGACTATGACGCCTTCGGGGTATGATAAGCAGAAATTAAAGAGAGCGTATCTGTTTTAAGTGGCATAGCATGACGTTTTGGCAGAATATTTTGTTCCATGGTAGCTTGTCGTGATTCGATGCGATCTCGGGCTCAATGTAGTTTCGGGCACAATGCAATTCACGGGCCAAAATGTAATTCTCGGGCCAAATGCAATTCTCGGGCTCAAAATGCAATCTCGGGCACAATGCAATCTCGGGCCAAATGCAATCTCGGGCCAAAAAATGCAATTCTCGGGCCAAATATAATTCTCGGGCCAAATGCAGTCTCGGGCCAAATATAGTTCTTGAGCCAGATATGATTCTCAGGCTTAATGCAAGCTCGGGCCAAATGCAATTCTCGGGCCAAATATAATTCTCGAGCCAGATGTAATTCTCGGGCTTAATGCAATCTCGGGCCAAATGCAATTCTCGGGCTCAAATGCAATCTCGGACATGATGCAATCTCGGGCCAAAATGCAATCTCGGGCACAATGCAATCTCGGGCCAAATGCAATCTCGGGCACAATGCAATCTCGAGCCAAATGCAATCTCGGGCTCAAATGCAATCTCGGACATGATGCAATCTCGGGCCAAAATGCAATCTCGGGCACAATGCAATCTCGGGCAAAATGCAATCTCGGGCAAAAATGCAATCTCGGGCACAATGCAATCTCGGGCCAAATGCAATCTCGGGCTCAAATGCAATCTCGGACATGATGCAATCTCGGGCACAATGCAATCTCGGGCCAAATGCAATCTCGGGCTCAAATGCAATCTCGAACATGATGCAATCTCGGGCCAAATGCAATCTCGGGCCAAAAAATGCAATTCTCGGGCCAAATATAATTCTCGGGCCAAATGCAGTCTCGGGCCAAATATAATTCTTGAGCCAGATATGATTCTCAGGCTTAATGCAAGCTCGGGCCAAATGCAATTCTCGGCCAAATGCAATCTCGGGCCAAAAAATGCAATTCTCGGGCCAAATATAATTCTCGGGCCAAATGCAATTTTCGGGCCAAATATAATTCTCGAGCCAGATGTAATTCTCGGGCTTAATGCAATCTCGGGCCAAATGCAATTCTCGGGCTCAAATGCAATCTCGGACATGATGCAATCTGATGCAATCTCGGGCCAAATGCATGCAATCTCGGGCCAAAATGCAATCTCACAATGCAATCTCGAGCCAAATGCAATCTCGGGCCAAAAAATGCAATTCTCGGGCCAAATATAATTCTCGGGCCAAATGCAGTCTCGGGCCAAATATAATTCTTGAGCCAGATATGATTCTCAGGCTTAATGCAAGCTCGGGCCAAATGCAATTCTCGGCCAAATATAATTCTCGAGCCAGATGTAATTCTCGGGCTTAATGCAATCTCGGGCCAAATGCAATTCTTCTTTGAGGGGATAGAGTAGCTTAGCTTTCTTGGCATATTTTGATGACGGTGTTTGCCTTGATGCTGCTGAGACAATTCTCGGATTTGTACCTGCTAGTTCTGCGTTCAAAGAAAAATTGTTAATTTGTAAAAAGGGGAGGTTGATTTGTGCATCTGCTCTTGGGTGCATCTGTCCTCCTTGTTATGTGTCTGCGGGCCGTCGCACTCTCTTCGGGCACTCGCTCGAGCAGATAAATGAATGATCTTTGAAATAGGATTTGAGATCACAACATTTTATTATCTTTGCGTTTGGAGTGCAGCTCCGATGAAATTTTTAAGGGTTCTCAAAAATTTATGCCCCAGTGTAGAACTTGTCTCTCGGCTAGAAAATTTTGTAGAATGAGCGATCGCTTGCTGCGAATTTTGAGGTTCCCTCAAAATTTCCTGCCCCAGTTATAATGCTTGATAGAGGGAAAATGAAAGGTTTTATTATGATAAGACCGAACTCCATAGGAGCGCCTACATATCCCTCTTAAACGGGAATCAGGTCGAACGTAGTTCCACTTACAAAGGAAGCATAACAGAAATAACTTTCTTTTAACTTCTCAGATGCAATATCTTTTGACGGCGTCGGAATTGATAGGCTTGGGCCACACTTCACTGTCCATTTCTGCTAGTACGAGTGCTCTACCATCTGAGCAACATCCCTTTCTTTCTTGATAACCTAAATAGAGCCTTCTAGATCCACTGCCTCTCCAACTTCCAACATGTTGACCTGATGATTTGGGAGCGGATTGTTGGTGACGTTTGGAGCCGGGTCTTTCAACTGAATAACCTTTGTATCAATTAGCCTTTGAATTCGATCCTTCAATGAGTGGCATACTTCAGTAGTATGTGAACCTTTCATCCCTGAATGGTACGCACAGACTTTGTTAGGGTCATACCATTTGGCCTGAGTGTCTACAGGTAAAGCGAGAACGGGAGTGATGAGGCCAGCTACCCTCAACCTTTCATACAACTGGGCAATAGGTTCAGCCAAAGGAGTATACTGCTTGACCGGCCTTTTCTCGAAATTGGCTCGGGGTCTGTAATTTGGATTAGGTGGGGGAGATTGGAATTGAGAAGGCTGGGCGCTATAAACGGGGTGAGAAGGGATTTGGTATGGGTATGCAGGCATTTGATAAAAAAGGGACATGGTATGAAGATTGTTGGTATAGTGGAGGATGGGCTGTAGGCGTTTGGGAAATGAGCGGTGTTTTGAAATCTTGTGCCATCATCACAGTCTCCACTTCTTTTTTCTTTCGGTTTTCAGAAATTCCGCCAGATTGTAGGGACTTACTGGTAGCCTGTAGAGCCTCCAAATTGATAATGCTACCACTTTTGATGCCTTCCTCTAACCTTTCCCCGACCTGGATGATCTCGGCGAAACTCTTTTCCGTAATGAGCATCATCTTTTCATAGTATTGTGGTTCCTGGGCCCGAATAAAATAATCTTTCATTTGAGCCTCGTCCATTGGAGGTCGGGCTCTGGCCGCTTCAGCTCTCCATCTCAAGGCATATTCCCGAAACAATTCATTAGGCTTCTTCTTCAGGTTTTGAATGTAAAACCAATTTGGGGCGTTGTCCATGTTGAATCCAAATCTTTCTACAAAGTCGGAGGCCATGTCTATCCATCTGGACCACTTTCTGGTGTCCTGCTCAATGTACCAGGTTAAGGCCTCCCCGGTAAGGCTTCTCATGAACAGCTTCATCCGTATTTTCTCATCTCTTCCTACTCCCACCAGCTTATCACAGTACATTCTCAAGTGCGCTTTGGGATCCCCGGTCCCATTGAATAACTCAAATTTGGGGGGTTTGTACCCCTCTGGTAATTCAACGTCTGGGTGCATACATAGGTCTTCATAATTCAGACCCTTCACCCCTCTAATTCCCTCTATATGTTGCAGTCTGTTGGTGACCTGCTCCAGCTTTTCGACCATGTTCTGTATTAACCGGTCTTTTTTTGAAGGCTCTGGTTCAAACTGGTGCTGAACAAAAGGAGCAGTTTCCACGTATATGGGGTTTAGGTTATGATTTCCCGGGACGTGGGTAGGGACTATATTTGGAGTGGTTTGGGAGTTTTGTGGAGCTGAGAGGGTAGGATATTGTGGTGGAGGACATTGGCTAGTCCTTGGAAGAATGTAAGTATGCTGCAAGTCATTTTGTGGTTGCGATATATTGGGTATGGTTTGAAACTTTGCGGCGGTATTGTCCTCGACCGTCAGGTCACGAGGACTGTTCAAAGTGAAGGACAACTTGGCCAAATTACGAACTTGCGCCAGTTCATCCTGTAAGTCAATGATTCTTTGCTCCATTCGTAAGATCAGCTCATCACGGTCTCCACCAACACTTTCCGAGACTTCCTTACTCTTACTAGCACTATTGTCACCCATTTTATCCTTTCTTTCACGATTTGGACTCGGAGGAGGAGGAGGAGGAGTCCCTTTCGATCTAGTATGATATCCCAGCATACACAAATCAACCTTTGGGAAGGGAGTAAGAGTAAGACAAAATTAACAGAAACCAAGTTAGTAGTAAGATATTTATTCTAAAGATAAACACATTGGTTGCGAAAAATAAAATAAAAAATAAACGTCCTAAATGCAAGGGACCTCGTTGAGCCAGAGGTAGGCCTAAACGACACATATATGATTCAGGACATTTTAATCCAAGCCAAGCTTTAAATATTAGTCAGAGTTTAGAGTCAGATAATAAACAAAGTAAACCATTTATTAAATCAAATTTTGATCTACCATAATTCTTTGCGGAAATGGAAAAACAAGAAAGTAAAGCTAGGGGAAAGCGGGATGACAAGGGAAAATCCTAAATTCAAAAGCATCCAATCTCTTCCACGGTCGGTGCTAACTCAAAGTCGCTAAACTTGAAAACGACCCTTTCAGGGTCCCAGAATTGCAACAAAGCCTTGATCAAATACCGATCTGGAGCTACATAAATCAAAGAGGTCAGGAAACCCAAGGACCGACGAATCTCTTTACCATGTTCTTTCTTCATATCTTCCCACCATCTCCTTAATTTGTGGGGAACACCCATAACCATCCTAGTGTTGGTAAATGCCGGTTTGCCTTCCATTCTACAGCCTGAAAGAGAAACAAAACAAACTTTTCTAAACTTCTTTCATATTAAACTGGCTTGGGTTAATTTGTCATGATCACTTAGCACATAATATGATTATTTGTCTTTGGATTGATGGGAACCCTTTGACAATAAGGAGGCTGCTAATTTCGCGGGTTGGCTCCTAGAGCCAAACCACCTATGGATGATGCATGCATGACTTATATAAAGGGGTAGATACAACACTATCCTAGGTTTCTGAGATTTGGATAGACACGGACTCAAGGTTTTCTATGCGAGGAGGCACGTGGTCACACGGTAGCAAAACTATCCGCTCACCCCACGTTTATGCCAACTCTCTAAAATGGGTATTTGAAAGAATTTTGGAGAAGTGCAAAGGCACAACTCACGTGTATAGTGTGTGAAAGTGTGAAGTTCCCAAGTGGGAGAGATATGAGCGAAATGACAGTTATGAAAAGCAGTACCATGTAGCATATAGTGAAAAACAGTAACACATGAACAGTTTAACGAAACAATAACAACATAAATAAAGCAAGATCAAGAAATAAAAATAAATAAATAAAGGGAAAGGAATAAATGCATCACGAGATATACTAAATAACTAGACAGAATAAATAATAAACTAATCATGAAATACTAGTAAGAAAACACGTAAGGAGAATAAGAAAAGATATTAACATGAAACAGACTCGATTATTTAAGGAAACAAATAAGGGAGAAAAGGGAAAAGGGATTAATCATAAATTTCCTTTTTTTTAAAAAAAAATAAAAATAAAAACAAATTCAATCCTATAAAGGTAACAAAACAGAGATAAATAAAACATGAAATCCCACATAAAATACAAACCCATAATGGTTAGAACCTAAGTATCCCCAGCAGAGTCGCCATTCTGTCGCGCCCCACTTTTCTCGCGGAAAAGCGGGTTTCGACGTGACAACTCTCTTTTTAGGAAGAGAGCGTGAAGAGTCGCCACCTAACGAATTTAAGGCGCGTTAGGGCGCCGTTCTAACTAACTACAACTAAATTAGATTTTATTTTTAAGTCTATGCAACCAGAGAATCGGGTAAGGGTTCAAGTTACCTCGAAAGGAAGGTGTTAAGCACCTTTCGAGGTCCACAAATGTGGGTCCCTGCCGGATTCGTTATTTATGTGGGAATAGGTGATAAATAATAGGTCGATTAATTAAACTAAAGACTATGTAATTAAACAAGTAAAACTTTATTTTAAAACAAGTATTTAAGCCAATTTAATTACTAAAATCTTAAATGAGAAAATCATGCATGAGTTAACGCAATAAATAAATAAGCGAAAAAAAGAAAATCAGATAAGCGAGAAGCCAAAAGTGACACAATGATATAGGAAAAGGGACCTAATTACTAAGTGACTTAGTTAACTATCCCAAACAGATGAAAAGAAACAAACCTAAGTTAATTCTAACCTATTCGGATCAGCGCCCGACTTATTATCGGAGACAATTCCAAAGATATTGTCGTATTCTGCTCGGGTCGATTTCCATCATATCCGTCTATCTACCCGCCTAAGTTGGTTATTAAAATTATTATTCCTAGGAGCGCACTAAAGAAATGAAAAATCTAGCGTACCTTAGTATGCCTACCCGTCCCGACTTAATATCCAAGAGGCATTGGACTACTATTTGAATATGGGTCTAGACAAATAAAACCTAAGGCTACTAATTAGACTCGAGTTAACGTCATACAAAAGACATACAAGGACTTTTACGCAAGTAGCACATAAGGTCTCATATAAGCCTCCAAATTAATTAAAAAAGATACCTAAGTGATTAACGTGTTTAAAAAATTATCACTTTCACTAAATCTATGAACGGGATTTCTAATAATACAGATATGCAGAAAATTTATTATTTGAGACCTATGAGCAAAATCTCTAATTATTTAACATGCTGAAAATAAATCTAACCTTACAAACATGACAATTGGTTATTTAACATACTAAAATTGTTTTAAAGCTATAGACATGATGGTTAATTAAATTATATGCTGAAGCTAGAGTAAACTTGTAGGCCAGATTTCTAATTTAACATGTTAAATCCTACATGCATGATTTCTAATTTGATATGGAAAAAAAAAAAACTGATGTAGCATGTTGAAATTGATAACCAAATGATTTAAAATGCTAAAACAGGTTTTAACCTATAGACATGATTTCTAAACTAATTAAATTGCTGTAACAGATTTACACCCTATAGGCATGGTTTCTAATTTAATATGCAGAAACTGAATCAATACTATAAGCATGCTGGCTAATTAAATATGCCAAAGCAGGTTTAAACCTATAACCGTGATATTAATTATCTTATATGCTAAAAAAACTAATTTAATTCCATGAGCAGGGTTTCTAATTCACAACGGAAACAGATATTGATCATATAAGCACGGCTCCTAATTTAATACAAAGGAAAACTGAAACTGATTTAAATACTATATGCATGATAGCTAATTCATTTTAAATGTTGAAACTGATTTTTTTTGCATCGTGATAACTAACTTAGTTATGCTAAAATAGATTATTATTTTTTTTTCATCCTATAGGCATGGTAACTAATTATGTTATATTAGTTATTCGGCAGAAATTGCGAGTAACATGCAAAATGAAAGTTGTACGAGCATGCAAGGAACGTAAGAATCATAACTTAAATTTAAGACGTACATAACAACTAGAATACTAGATTGCTATATTCTGGAAATTCCTTATTAAACCTGTTGATATGCCATTTTAAGTTAAATTAACGAGCCAATTAGTTAATGTCTATAGTCATGCTTTCTACGTTAATTTTATCAAACACGTTTGAATAACAGATAGCACATAGTTTGCCCCTCCCCCATAGCAACCTCTAAAGTATTTTATTTATTATCAAAGTTTATACAATAATATTACAGACCCAAAAGAATAAATATAAAAACATAATAAAATTGATAAAGACTAAAGCTATAAAGATCTCCCAATCCCAAGGAACTCTTCACTGTAGAACCCGTCTTCTAACAGAAACCTGTCAAATATATAAGACATAGGATTTGGAGGATCTAATACAACCCCTGAAATCATCCCTCAACATATCAAGTTCCTGAGAATCTCAAGGATTCTAGGCAGTGCTTATGCCAAGGGTAGGGATGCATTAAGACCTCCGTTTTTAAACAAGTAACACGAAAACACGTACAGGCAGATAATTATATAAACTAACAAACGATCAATGTAAAACAAGATTTACTCAAGCAACAGTAGCAGATTAAGACTTCAAACTTATAGACATTTCTATAATGATTCTCAGATTTTGACACAGAAGTATCAAAAGACATACATAATTTCTTCAATTCAAAACTGTTTAGAATAATAATAGATAAACGTCGATGGAGTAAAGTATGCATTCTAAACTACACAGTAACCACACATATAAAATGAAGTACTAACCGATTAGCCGCAAATGACAAGAAAAAATACTCAAGATTCGACACTTAGTAATCAGCAAGCTTGTCCGCCAAAAAGAGAAACTTTAGAATATAAGTAGTAGTAGTGTCTATCAAGTCTGAGAGATAAATGAAAAAGAAACTGTGTTTTATAGTGAGAAAATAGGACTTGAATTAAGGAAGGAAATAATTTTTTAAGAGGGAATTAAGGGGATTCTTGCTGTAATTACAATAACAGAATCAATTAATCATTGATTTACCATACAGAAGAGAGGAGGGAGAAGAGTTGTCTAAATAGTCTCAAGATGCCAATCAACAGATAATAGCATAAGGAAAGAAAATAACTACGAATCAGCCAAGTCCCAAGATTCTTTTTCTAATACAAGGTAACTTAATCAATTAAGTGCACAATCAGAGCCTACTATAAGTATGCAAGCTGTCCAAAACAGTTTATGGAAACGAAGTAAATCAATGAGGTGATTACAGATGACATCTTCCAAAAAAAAAAAGGTGTAAATCAAAGTTAATTTTACCATAAATTAGCAAGTAATATCTGCCATATTGCCATTTAAAGGAAGCCAGTAAGAAAAGATATGACTTTTCCTTCGACAATCAAAAACGTTTTCAACACAAATCAGTCCAAATTTACCAAATAAAGCTAAGTCAGAGGCTATCACAATCCAAATTCAAAGTCACCAAGGTTCCAACTTGATTTGAAAATTACCGTTGATTGCTTCAAAACAGAATATGTGATTGGATTAAGCAAGGGAACATGATTCAAGATGATTGACATATAACAATATATCAAGCATGAGTAGACAAATGTAACACTAAATTTACAACAATATTAATAGCACAATCTGTCAATTAAGGACGGTGAGTTGAAATTGAGCACAAAATGAACATCAAATAGCGTACCGAGTACAAATTCGAAGAAACCTGTAATTAAAATGATTTTTCTGATGAAAACCGTGAACGAGCGTCGAACTCAGCATTCTTGTCGGAGGAGACAAACCTTTGGGGTTTCTGGTTGTGAACTGTAAAGAAGGTTAGAGGGGTCTGTTCGGAGAAGCAAAAAGGGGTGCGGGGTTTCTGTTTGGAGTGAGAGGTAAAGAAGAAAGAGGACGAAGAGAGGAAGGGAAAGGGTATGGCGGTTTCTGGATTTGGGTGGCCATTTATCAGATGTAGGGGAAAGAGAGAAGAAGGAGCTCGGGGAAATGGGGGTTGAGGCGGCGGTCCGCCAGACTTGGTGGAGAAACAGAGGGAGAGAGAAGTATGGGAGGGGAGGTGGCGCCGGCTGGTGGAAGCAGCAGCTATTTCGTCGGGGCAGTGTTGTTGGTGGCTGCTTCACCGGCGATGGTGGAGCGGCGGCAGCGATAGCGGAGGTGGAGAAACAGAGAGAGGAAAGAGTATGGGAGGTGGTGGTGCCGGCGTTGTCAGCGGCGGCGGTTGAAAGAGATGAGGCATGAGGGAGAGAGGGTGGAGGCGGTTTGAGGAGAATGGGGTTAGGGTTGGGGGTGTGTTGTTTAAAAGGAAAGAAGAAAGTGGTTTGATCTCGGCCGTTGATCGTATTAGATCAACGGCTGAGATTGGTTTAGACTTTGGAATTTAAAATTGGGCCAAATTAGCCCAATTTAGGCTAAAATTGAAATAAATTGGGTAGAAAGGAGCTAGGATTTAAATAAATTGAGATTGGAAATTGAATTCGGATGGTTATTTAATAAATAAACTACTACGTTTATAGAATTTAGTAGATAAAAATAATAATTAACTATAATTATCAAAAGATAAATTATTTTAAAAATAAATAAATTACGTATATATATTGTACGTAAAATAAATGACATGTAATATCATATGAAATTTAAGATAAAAATAGTAATAATAGAGAATAATTATATATTTATATACTAATTTTAAAGTGTTAACAAGTAATTCATTTAATGAATCAAGTAAAAAATGTAAAATAAATTAATATTTAAAATAATTATTATTATTAAAATAACAGTCCGAGAGAGGTATAGGGAGGTCAAAATTGGGTGTCAACAGTTACTTAGACTTTTCAGTTAGAATATGCATAAGAGCATAATTTCGAAACATTCCTGTCTGCATAGCACGTTTAAGTGCATGCTATAGGTGCTTTATGTACAAATAACACATTTGTTAGAAATTGCATTTTATAAACACATCTAATCCTGCTTAATGAAATTGTCTAAACTGATGATGATTAACCAGAGTCGAATGTTTACTAATATAAGAGGGACAAGAAGTGATGTTGAACCAGAATGGTTCAAAAATAGTCAGGTCACGATTAAGGTGAATGTTTATAGCTTTGGTGTACTGCTACTAGAGATCATCACTTGCTGGAAAAATTATGAGAACGAGGAAAGCTATGAACCAGAGGAGATTCTTACGGATTGGGTTCTGAATTGCTTTCAAGAAGGAAAATTGGAAGCTCTGGTTCAAAGTGATATCGAGGTCTTGAATGACAAGAGGCAACTTGAGAGGTTTGTGATGGTTGGTATTTGGTGCATTCAGGAGGTTCCGTCAATGAGGCCTACTATAAGAAAGGTTTGTCAAATGCTTGAAGGATCTGTTGAAGTGACTACTCCATTATGTCCATATAATTTTAGCATTACTATTCAAGATCACAAGCCTAAGTTTTATTTGTTGTTATGTTCTTTAAATTGTATGATCTGCATTAATTCTTGATGTGCTATACATAAAGCATTTCTTTCCTTTATTTTTAAGAATTTACTTTTCAATTGTAAGCATATAATTGTATATTTTAATCTTGATTGTACTGTTTTATGCACTAAAATGCCCTCTTGTTAAAATGAATGATAATAGAAGAGTGAAATTTTTCAAGAAATAACTGATTTACTTCTTGGTACATATATGCTTTCAAATACTTTCAAATTCTTCTTGAGAAGTTAAGAATAAGCTGACAAGCATTTCTATTGTTACAACAAAATAAGTGTAACAAAAATCAAGATACTGTCATTCTTATTATGTCAGTGATCTTGGGTAATTTTGTTTTTATTAACCAAAAGCTGAACTTTGATCAGAAGGGTTCAAGAAAGAACTTGGAAGAGGGGCTTTCAAGATTTAATCCTATGAGAAATAAAAAATACTATTGAATTGTATATTGATAATATTATTATATTGAGTCCTATTTTTATAGATATTACATGACCATTCTTTTTTAAGTAGTATACTATACAAATCATATTTCTATTCCTATATTTTAACGACCCTCAAGCTGGTGTGTATAAGTTATATGTATTCAAGAAAACACAAACAAATGCATGGGCCTATAGTATCTAGTATGTAATAATGCGCGAAAGAAATAACATAGGTTCTTATCTCTTTATTATTCAAACCCACCCCCACCCCCTCAAAAAGATTTTACTTTGTGAAATAAAATATACAATTGAAAAAGATAAATATTTGTTACGTATTGTTTTGATGTCCACTTTTCTCATACCCAATTACTAATTTATTATTATATTACATGATATATTTGTTATGGGAAAGTCTAAACAAATACAAAGTTTTAAAATTAAAATATAAACTAAACTATAAATAAGATGTTTGTCATGGACATTTTTATAAAATTTAAAAATGAAGATAAAAAGTTTGACTTTTTTTTGTGCTTTTGATTAAAAACAATAAACATTTTTTGAAATATTTATTGTTCAAAAGTTATAAATAAAAAAATAAACACATATTATTTAATTATATATACTAATTATTAACAATAACTTTCTTGCACTTTTGAATGTGTAATTTATTTGTAATTTTATTTTAATTTTTTATTTATTCTTTCGTTTTGAAATTATGTTAACATAATTATAGTTACATAAAGTTTTATTTGTGTGGAATTTCTATTAAATAAAAAGGTTCTTTTTTAGAAAATAAATAAATAAATCATAAGAGGTGTAAATTATACATATATATAAGAGGCTTGAGCACACAGCTCAAGCAGACAACTCTTGGACGATATGTCTGCTTGAGCTGTGTCCTTGCAGTGCTCCACTTCAAAGAATTTAATATTTTACCATTTTAATTTATTTGTCTTACTTTTCATTTTAATCTATTATATATTTGATTAAATATTATGTTATGTATTTGATAATTACGTAAAAGATATTATAAAGCACAATATAAAATTTAGTTGACTCTCAAAATTCTATTAGTGCCACATAAATTGGGACCGAAAGAATAATACAATAATTAACAACTGAAAATATTTAAAAATCATATAAGAAATTTGGTTCACTGTTCAAAATTTATTTGTGCCACGTAAATTGAAAAGAGTAATATATATTATTTGAAAATGACATAAAAAGTATTATAAATCACAATAACTAAAAAACGTATAATAAATTTAGTGACTTTTTAAATTTTTTCTATGTAACATATATTGGGCCCGTGCTGACACGAGTAATGTATCTAGTATAGAATATATTTAGGAAAAACTACCTAAAGAGACATACATCCTTACCATATCTACTAAATCTCCCACTACTTTATTTTAGTTACATTATATATCATATGTTAACAAGAAACCCCCTTTCTTTTGCTCAAATACATCACTTCACCCACCCACCACAGATCCCACATCTTGCATACGCTTGATATCACGCTAACTTTCAAAATTCAAATTCAACATCCAAAATTCACGGTTAACTGCTCCCCCCCCCCCCCACACACATTCACCCTTGTTTTAGAGGTGCATTAGCGGATGTGCTCAGATCTACCTTCCTCTCTTTATTCCTAATGTACACCTTAGGTATTCGTCTATCTTTGATATTTAGCAGTCTCATGACCTTGCTTGATTGAAAGTTGGATGCCGGATACAAGATTGGTTACCTACTTGCATGAATTTTGGGAGGCAGAGGTGATGAACTCGAAGAATTGATAGCTCCTTGAATTCACGGATAATATTTCGTTTAGAAGATTCGGCCAATATGGATAGTGCAAGCGATAATTTTTGAAAGATTTGATAGTATCAATTGAGTGTTTTTTCTGTTGTTTTATTTTGATTGTATCAATTGAATTTTTTTGGAAGAAATTTAACTTTGCTTCCTCAAGTTTTGTGAGATTTACAGCTTGTTTGGATGGTTTTCTTCTCTTCTCTTCTCTTCTTTCGGTAAAAATGGGCACAGAGAAAATAGAATTTTCCTTCTGTTGTTTTATTTTGATTGTATCAATTGGATTTTTTTGGAAGAAATTTAACTTTGCTTCCTCAAGTTTTGTGAGATTTACAACTTGTTTGGATGGTTTTCTTCTCTTCGCCCATTTTTACCGAAAGAAGAGAAGAGAAGAAAACCATCCAAACAAGATTTACAACTTGTTTGGATGGTTTTCTTCTCTTCTCTTCTTTCGGTAAAAATGGGCACAGAGAAAATAGAATTTTCCGGTCAGATCTCTTCTTCTTCTTCTTCTTCTTCTTCTTCTTCTTCTTCTTCTTCTTCTTCTTCTTCTTCTTCTTCTTCTTCTTCTTCTTCTTCTTCTTCTTCTTCTTCTTCTTCTTCTTCTTCTTCTTCTTCTTCTTCTAAGCATGTATCTAAGCACAAATACATATATCAAAAGTTTAGAGGGGGCAACTTGATACTAGATACATGTATTTTGAATTCATTGTATGAAATTTATATTGGATACATCAAGTTAATAATGGATTCACTAGATTAAATTGATTATAGATACATGTATTTTGGATATAATGTATGAAATTGGTACTGGATACATCAAACTATAGTATCAGATACATATAAACATATACATAAAATTAATATTAAATACATATAAACAAATACATGAAATTAATACTAGATGATACATGAAATTAATACTAGATACATATTAAATGATACATTAGATGAAATTTGTTGAATGTATATGTGTATCACTGACACCAGATACATATATCTTTGATACATGATACATGTATTTGGATACACTATAAAATTGATAATAGACACATCAAATTAATGAATTTATTATTTTAAAGGATAATAAAATGAAAGTAATCAAATTACATAACCAAGATATACATGTTTTTGTCTTATATTAATGAAATCAATAAATTTATTATTTTTTAAAATTAATAAAATAAAATTAATTAAACACAAATACATTTCTTGATTTTCGCCTTATATTAAAGGATTTGATTAATTAAAATTTTCATAATTAGTTGTCCATATATCTGAGATACATATAATAGCGTGAAACATGAATGTATCCGAAGGTTTAAAAATGGTAAAAAATATAATTAGATAAACTAGTGTCTAAGGGTACTATTAGGCTCTAAAAATGTGGGTTTTATATAAGTTACCCTATTTAGGATAAATGGGCTGTAAGTGTTTGATTGTAAAATATAGGAGGGCCTATTTATAACTGAGTCATAGTATACAGGTGTTTAGTGTAGTTAATCCTATACCTATATTGGTGGTCTCTTGGAACGAGCCGCTTGATTTTTCACGGCACTTGTGGTTTTTGTTATTAACAAATTTTGGGATTCTCTCTGCTGTAGTATACATTTGCTCTTCTACTCTGTACTATTGATTCACCTTTAATACAGCTTTGTGGTAAGTTCAGTTCGTACTTTAGCAATTTTAGTTTATCCATTTTGGATTTTCTCTTCTGTTATGATTTTTGTTATTAACAAATTTTCTCTTCTGTTATGTATTTTATTATTAACAAATTTTCGCTATTCTTCGTGACTTCCTTAGTATTACTGATTCGCCTTTGCCATGATTTTGGTTAATAATCATTGATGGTGTTTACATGAGTCTGAATATTTGGCCATGTTTTAACCAATAAGGAAAAAACTTTTTTTTCGTACTGCACTATAGATGTTTGAGAGGTTCTCTTTCAAAGTTTGCCAAAATGTCAAGGTTCCTGTATTATTATCCAACCAAACTAGCGATTGATTAGAGGACTTAAGTAGGTTAAATACTTGCACTAACTATAAGGGTTCGTTTGGTTGGGAAGTAGCTATCCCGAGATTAGATATACCACCGTGTATATGGGATAACTTATCCCATCACTATGGTATAAATGGTGGGATAAATAATCCCGAAACTAATTAATACTGCATTTTATCCCGGGACTATTATACCTTATACCTCACACCAAACAACCCCTAAGTACATAAACAGACAGTAATAATGCAATTATGCAAGAGATGTGAAAGGAAAAGTCACCGTCTAGCGTACCCAACTTGTGAAAAACAGGATTTATTGCTCTTTGTCTAAGATTGGACTAAAGATACCAGCATAATATTGCAATTGTGCTTTATAGCACTGTAGTAATAGTGTGTTACAAAAGGGTAGTCAATGTAGAAGCATGATTGTGGTGTTCTTGCTCGATTACCTGCATTTTCTTTAACTCAGTTTTGGTGATTGTTCTAATTAGACAATGTTTTTTTGTTTGATAAGAGTTTGAAATTGCACCCTGTAGGTAGATACACAATTTAGTTGTTCTATGTTAGTACAAGCTTCTGGAAGTGCAAAAATGGGCAATCCACTGCCATAAGCAATAATACTCCCCTTTCTTTTGGACTTATCCTGCTTACGCTTTTCTGGGTATTTAAGGCACGACCGTCAGTAGTAGGCTCCACTGGAGATTGTTTTCCTTTTCCAGTAACTAGGAGATCATAATGACTGGGAATGAATAATTTTAGCCGTTGGAATAGATATCTGTAGCAACTGATTAACAAAGTAGAACCTGTAGGGTTATGAACTAGCCCTAGTCCAATGTAATAACAGGTTGGTTTGTAATACACGAACTTCCGGATGAGTATTATGTCTTTTAAGTTCTGCTATAACCAGCAAAGTCAGGATGAGTATTATGTTTTTTAAGTTGTTCCGCTCTCTGACCAGCAAAGTTGAGCATACCACCTTCACTGCGCTGTTTTCATCTCTGTAGGATTTTTGAGGAGGGATCTGATTTCTAAACTGCTACCTTTTCAAAATAATATTGCAGATTCTTTCTTTCTTTTCTTCACCGCCGCAATATTTTTGCTAAGAAAATGATCTCGAAGACTCAAACTTTTCTTCCTGAGCTTATCTTTTTGGGCTAGGAATAAGTCTTGCCTTCTAGTCGTGGTACATATTGTCACTACTGATTTATCTAAAATATATAGTAAAACAACATAACTCTGTTCATGTTGGGCCCAGGCAAAGCCCGGGCTACTCCCACTAGTTGCATAATAATCTGTTTCTACTATACCACTACCCTATGCTTAAAACTCTTCAATCGAATTTACACTCGCCGTTGTTTGAGCTGACAAAAAACTCACCGTTCCTCTGTTGTTATACAACCATTTCTGATTCTGTACAAGTGTAAACAGGTTATTTCTTCAGCTCTATCTGTGTTGACTTATTTTTACATAGATTTTGTTTCAGTAAAGGAAACTCCAGCGTTTGCTCATAACTGTTCGAAGAAATTCCTTAAAGAAAATGCACAATCTTTAGGTCTTAAAACGACTCATATTTGGAAAGATAACCATATATGTATGACATTTTTAGAATTATGGGTAACAGGAAAAGAGAATCCCAGGGAATTGTTGGGTGATAATGACCTCATGTGAACTGTGTAACAATTTTTTTTAAAAGTATGTATGTAGAAATAAAATGGACCAGACTCACTAATTCTAAACCCTGAATTTGCCTATGATTAAAGATTTATTGGGACAAGGTAGAAAATAATCTATATCTATTTTTGTGGTAACTGGTGAGTAGTTTGCTAAGAACTTGACATTGTCACATTAATGTTCTTAAAGGTTACAGTGGCAAATTTAATTCAAAGTTGGTCGTTTCCTGGCAAAATTTGCAACCCCATTCAAGTACTCCATCCATATTGAAACAATTTGGACGGCTGAAAGTTAATCTGATGGGAAAAGCATCGAGGGACAAAAGGGTATGGACTTTATGCAGTTGTTGTTTTCTTTTGCTTATAACCAAATGCTTCTTCCTTAACAAGCTTCAATTTTGTAGGATATTTACTACCGTAAAGCAAAGGAAGAAGGGTGGCGTGCCCGAAGTGCCTTCAAGCTCCTTCAGATTGATGAGGAATTTAATATCTTTGAAGGTTTCTCTTCTCAATATCTGGCTTAAAATTTTTGTAGTTTTTGTTCTCGTGATTGATTCTCCATTTATGGAAAGAGATTAATATTATAAACTTGTATAGCTCGTAAGATCTCCACTGAAAACCTCTTATAAAAGTTGATGCATTTTATCTTTACCAAGAAAAAAAAACAGCTTTATAAACGGATATTACAGAATAAAAACTTTTATTACTGGTAGGTCTCTTTGAAGGTCCGGAAAAGTTGGAAACTCCTCATTAGTTCATTACAATGCAGTTCCTCATGCTGGGCTTAAGCCCTTTATGAAAATTAAAGTTGTGGACAAATTACATCCCTGAATTCTGAAGCAATTTGTTGCATGGACTATGGAGAACAAGATATCAAGTTCTTCATCAAAAACTTTTTTTACTTGCTTTATCAAAAAGGACAAGATATCAAGTTACAATATGTTTAGTTAGAGCTTGGAATCAATGTATGTTGAATGAGTAAATGTATTCTAGTGAACTCTCTTTCAGCAAAGTTGTTGCGCATTAGGAGTTCAGAAGCTCTATTTTTTTTTTTGGAAAATAAAAGATTTTATTTACCAAAGTAGTATTTACAATGCAAAAAAAAAACCACAGCTGACCAGTTGTTGAGCATAAGCCCCCACTCTGGTTAACACCTCCCAGAAAATAAAACGAGTTGCAGGATAGACATTATCCTTCTAATATCATCAGACAAGTATAATCCTAAGGATAGAAGTTAAGTTGGTGAAATCTCCCTGCTAGTTTGGGCACTCGGCTATCCCTGTAAAATAGATCTTGAATCAGTTGCCTGATGAGCACATTAGCATCCCTATGCTTGCCTCCTCCAATATGTACTATATACAGCCTGCCAGAGACATTCTAGAAACTTCAGCAACGCCATTTTTACCTCTTGCATTTGTAGCAGCTCATTGGATTACAAGTTTTATTTTCCATTACTTTGTTAGTTAGAATTGCTTGTTTGTAGAACTCCACTAACAGCCATTTCAATATGCAGGTGTGAAGCGTGTTGTAGATTTGTGTGCAGCACCAGGCAGCTGGAGTCAGGTGTTTACAATTGGAACTAGACTATTATTATTTTTATGTCTGTGTATAGCTTTTTAACCAATAACCACCCGCTATGAAGATTTGCCTTTCTGATTTTATTTTCTCAGAATAACATGCTGGTACATTAGTCTTGTGCTTACTCGTGATTATTTGAAAGGATTGCTATAATTTATACTCATTATAAGAGTGTGATAAAGATTTTGGGGGTAGAATAGGATTCTCAACTTTTTTTTGCACATTTACATATTTAGACTTGTGTGATTAATGCCATTGGATGTAAGTTGTCATAGTAGAGGTTTCTCTCTCTCTCTTTAAATAAGGTTATCACTATTAGGCTATCCTATTTCAGACAACTATTGTTTTTGACTTTTTGCTGTATGATTTGGTTTCTTAATTTGAAAGTCTTACCCTTTGTGCTTTCGTTTAGCTCTGTTGAATCAGACCTACATAAAACATAAGAACTGAAATATCTTGAGCATTAAAAAGAGTGAGTGAAGTCTAAAGCCCCAGAAAAGTACTATGTTTTAGAGTGTGATCTTGAGCTTTACTAGTGAAATAATGGGAAAGAGTTTCCTTGTTCTGATATATAGAGGTACTCATTGGACAAGTATGTATGTGCTATTGGATTTGGCATGATGTTTTGTGATGCACCACCAATTGGCTTGTTTCTGATAGCACCATTACTTTTCACAAAAATATATGAAAAAAAGTAAAGAAATATAACTAATGCGCTTGATTTCTTTCTCCTTATTTGAGCCTAGTTCCAAGTTTCTAAATGGTTTTATGCTCTCTATAGGTTTTAAGCAGGACGCTATATCTCCCAGCAAAGCTGTCACCTGATACCAAGTATGTGTACTTTCTTTTTTGTAGTATTAGTGCTATGAAAATTGCTCATACCTCTTTCATGTTTTTTATTGTTAAATCATATTAGGAGCTCAAGATGGCTGTCCAGGTCAAATTCTTAATACAACAAATACCTTGGTTACCTAGCTAGCTAGTTACTAAGAAAAAGTGAAAAGAGGTCCACTATAATGATATTCAAAGTTTTCTTTCAGATATAGTGATTGAGGTCTTCTTGTGTAGTTGGTGCCTCTGTGAATTGTTTTCCCGTCGTCTCATTGGATCAGCATTGCCCATCCCATAAAATAACAATAATAAATAAAGAACCAAAAAAGCTGCATCCACTTCTTAACATCACACCAATCAGCCCCATGGAGGACGATGTGCAATGCTAAAAGTTATCATGCGATCATATTCATCACGTAATAATATGGAAGAACTGTTAATCATGAATCAAAGCTTTAGCTTGCTGTGTCCCTTCTCCTAGAGTCCTAGTATTACACTGGCCTTGCCCCACCTGACCACGTGGAATGGAAAAAAATTAGCTCTCCATTCAAAAAAAATTCTAGTGGTGGTTGAGTTAAGCTGTTGATAAGTTTCCTACCTTAGAGGCTTGCACTGCAGCTATAATGTATGTCTGTGGGGGAGGAAATCTTGCTTTAGCAATCACTATTCGACCAACTTTAAAACTGTATAAGTCCAATTGCTACCACCTTTATCGTTTTCTTTTTTCTTGGCCGTGTCACCAGCATGTAACATGAGGTACTACAATCTTTCTTATTCATGTGATTTCCAGGGATGATGATCTACCACTTATTGTGGCTATTGACTTACAGCCTATGGCTCCCATTGAAGGTGTTATTCAAGTACAGGGTGATATAACAAATGCTAAAACAGCTGAAGTGGTATGGATTCCTATGCTGTTCCATTCTTTATTATTGAAATTTTGATTGTTGTCTTATGTATTGTGTATATCTCTTGTACTTTTATTTCGACCTCTTATGGTCCTTTTTGGTCTTGAGCCGGGGGTCTATCAGAAACAACCTCTTTACTTCATCTGAGGTAAAGGTATGGTCTGCGTACATTCTACCCCCCAGACCCCACTTTGTGGGAATACACTGGGTATGTTGTTGTTGTTAATTGTGAAGGCCGGTGTATACCAAAGGTGAATCCAGGATTGAAATTCTGTAGGCTCAACCTTTTCTTAGCATTGTATCCATTGTATTTTCAATATCATGGGTTCATATATGTACTATTTGTTGCAATTTTAATGAATACTTGCTCAAATATTTTTATACTTCGCATCGGAAGTACCGGGTTCATATGAACCCGATACGACAAGGCTATAGCAGCCTCGGTGTGTAATGTCCTAATTTTGAAAATTACCACTCCCTCCGTTCCACTTCATGACATCAGTTTGAATTGGCACGTAATTTAAGAAAGGAAAAAAAACTTTTAAAACTTATAATCTAAAACATGCCATAAGATTTGTGTGACTAGAACTTTTGAAACTTGTGGCCTTAAACATGCCATAACATTTGTATAATTATAAAAGAATGAGAAGCGTAAAGTTAATTGTTTCCAAATTTAGAAGTGTGCCATTCTTTTTGAAACAAACTAAAAAGAAAATTGTGTTACATAAATTTGAATAGATGGAGTAGTATTTTGGCATATTTGATGCATTTCACATTTTCATGAATCGAGAAAATATTTATCTATGGTATGCAATATAAAATATTTAAGATTGTGAGAATTCAATATAGATATTACTTTGGGAAGATAATCAATTAAGTAACAAAGAACCATATTGCAACTTTAGTATTTACTTTTTCTAAAAATAATGTCCTCTATTTGAAATAGTTTCTAAAACTTGAAATGAGACGAAGCAGACATGTTGATAAATTGACTACCTAAAAGGATAGCAACACACCTTTCCATAGTACAACTGTTTGAAGAGCATTTAAAATTAATTATCAAAAAGAAAAAGAAAGAAAGAAGAGCATTTAGAATGGATGGAGTACCCCCGGATGACTGAAATTTAGTAGATGTAACAGTTGTACAAACAACAACAACAACATACCCAGTATATTCCCACAAAGTGGGGTCTGGGGAGGGTAAGATGTACGCAGACCATACCTTTACCCCAGAATGAAGTAAAGATGTTGTTTTCGATAGACCCTCGGCTCAAAGCAAACCAGGAGATAAAACCAATAAACAAAACAACAGATAAACACAAAACTATACTACAACAAAATAATATAAAAATCTAACTACACAAGGTACTAGCAAGTAGCCGGCGCAGAAGAAACAAAAGCTACAAGCGTAGCCTTTCAACTACTAAAAATACAA
This sequence comes from Jaltomata sinuosa, assembly GCA_003996215.1. Lineage (NCBI taxonomy): Eukaryota > Viridiplantae > Streptophyta > Magnoliopsida > Solanales > Solanaceae > Jaltomata > Jaltomata sinuosa. The sequence goes on along the minus strand of QJPP01000285.1, from coordinate 597,036 downwards.
CAAAACCCCGCATTCCTCCCTACAAAGAAACCAACCAACCTACTACCCTAATCTGAGCCCTCCACACCTTCCTATCTAAGGTCATGTCCTCGGTAAGCTGCAAATGCACCAAATCCCGCCTAATCACCTCTCTCCAATATTTCTTCGGTCTACCACGACCTCTCGTAAACCCATCCATAGCCAGCCTCTCACACCGCCGCACAGGGGCCTCTGTGCCTCTCCTCATCACATGCCCAAACCATCGCAACCTCACTTTCCGCATCTTGTCTTCCACGGAAGACACTCCCACCTTCTCTCGAATATCCGCATTCCTAAGCCTATCCCTCCTAGTAAACCCACACATCCAGCGCAACATCCTCATCTCAACCACCTTCATCTTCTGAATGTGAGAGTTCTTGACCAGTCAACACTCCGCCCCATACAACATAGCCGGTCTAACTGCTACTCTGTAGAACTTGCCTTTCAGTTTGAGAGGCACCTTCTTATCACACAAGACCCCGGATGTGAGCCGCCATTTCATCCACCCTGCACCAATCTGATGGGTCGCATCCTCGTCAATCTCACCATTACCCTGGATAATAGACCCAAGGTACTTGAAGCTATCTCTTTTTTGGATGACATGCGTGTCAAGCCTCACTTCCACGTCGGTCACATATGTCACCTCACTGAATTTGCACTCCACATATTCCGTCTTGGTCCTGCTCAACCTAAACCCTTTAGACTCCAGGGTCTGTCTCCAAACCTTCAATTTGTCGTTAACTCCTTCGCGGGTCTCCTCAATCAAAACTACGTCGTCCGCAAATAACATACACCAGGGCACCTCGCCTTGAATTTGCCGCGTCAACACATCCATCACCAAGGCAAATAAAAAGGGGCTAAGGGACGATCCCTGGTGCAATCCCATCCCCACAAGGAAATGCTCGGAATCTCCCCCCGCTGACCTAACTCGAGTCTTTGCGCCATCGTACATGTCCCTAATCACCCCCGTGTGTGCCACGGGTACACCCCTGACCTCCAAGCACCTCCATAGAACCTCCCTGGGAACTTTGTCGTAAGCCTTTTCTAGGTCGATAAACACCATATGCAAATCCTTCTTCCTCTCCCTATACTGCTCCACCAATCTCCTCATGAGATGAATAGCCTCAGTAGTCGACCGTCCTGGCATGAAACCGAACTGATTCTCAGAAATAGTCACAATTCCTCTTAACCTCAACTCCACAACTCTCTCCCAGACCTTCATGGTGTGACTCAACAACTTGATACCCCTATAGTTGTTGCAATTTTGGATGTCACCCTTATTCTTGTACAATGGAATCATCGTGCTCCATCTCCAAGCTCCGGGCATCTTCGCCGTCCTGAAAATAACATTGAACAACCCCGTCAGCCATTCCATCCCTACCCTGCTCGTACATTTCCAAAAATCCACCGGAATTTCATCAGGTCCGATCGCTCTACCCCTATGCATCCTACGAATAACACCTCTCACCTCCTCTACCCTAAAACGCCTACAATAGCCATAGTCACAGCGCCTCTCCGAGTGCTCTAACTCTCCCAACACCATGCCTCCGTCGCCCTCTTCATTTAGGAGCCGATGGAAGTAAGTCTGCCATCTCTTCCTAATGAGCACATCCTCCACCAACACTTTACCATCCTCATCTTTGATGCACTTCACCTGATCAAGGCCCCGGGCCCTCCTCTCCCTAGCCTTGGCTAGCCTATACAACTTCTTATCTCCACCTTTACCTTCTAAAGCAGCGTATAAGCTCTCGAAAGCTGCAGTCTTAGCCGCCGTAACCACCAACTTAGCCTCTCTCCTAACTATCTTGTACTCCTCCCTATTCTTTCGCTTCTCCTCCTCATCCTTACTTTCAACCAACTTCGCGTACGCCCTCTTTTTTGCCTCCACCTTCCCTTTTACTTCTCCATTCCACCACCAATCCCCTCGATGCTTGCCAGAGCGGCCTCTCGAGACACCTAAGACAGCTGTCTCCCTTATGCAGCTGGAAGTCGCCTCCCACATACTATCCGCATCCCCTCTGCTATCCCACGCCCTCGAAGTCATTAACTTCTCCCCTATTTCTAGGGCACTACCCATAGTCAAGCTACCCCATTTAATTCTCTTCCGATCATCCACCCTCTGCCTAATCTCCAAGTCCATCACCAAGAACTTATGCTGGGTCGAAAGGTTCTCACTCGGTATCACCTTACAGTCTTTACACAGACCTCTATCCCCCTTCCTAAGGAGCAAAAAATCAATTTGCGTCTTGGCCACCGAACTACGAAAGGTAACCAAATGCTCCTCTTTTTTCGGGAAGCTCGAATTTGCTACCCACAACCCAGAGAATAAGGCCCGGTTTGGCCATAATTTTTTTTCACTATTTTCCGGAAAATTATTTCACTTTATTCAAAAAATGTTCTTTGGCCATAAAAATTCCAGTGAAAACACTTAAATACTTGTTTTCACTTTTTAGTACACTCTACCCTCCCCAGACCCCACGCTGTGGGAATACACTGGGTATGTTGTTGTTGTTGTTGTGTCTTTCCAAAAAGGTATGGCCAAACACAACTCCAACTCCAAAAATTCCAAATAAAGTGATTTTTTTTTGGTTTTCATGGCCAAACGCCCACTAAGTTTCTGTGTTATAATTACTCATACAAGCAATTAAACATGTAGATTAATGGAGGATGGTACCTGGCATTAAGTTAGAGATGAATCAGGATAAGTGGGTTAAATGGAATCTAAATTCCCGATTTCAGACAAAAGAGATGAGTTATGAACTCTGGTTGATATTTCAGGACATGATTATAGAGTGGACAAAAGGAACATGCACTTTATGTCAGCAGTTTTTAGGACATTGTTTGTTTTCCATTTTACCTTTATTAGACGCAATGCTCAGAGAAAACTAAGTGGTTAAATTGGAAAGAATGTGGCTAGTTTGGTGTCCAACTATATCTTTGATAATTCTCGGGTGATTTAGAATTAGATGTGAAACTCAACTTGATTTTGTCTTCTTACACCTATATCTCTGTCGCTATTGGCTTGACCGGTAGACAAATTACTATTATAACACAAGGCATGAGCCATGACTTAAAGCATATGAAACAGTAAGTTTAATTTTAGGCAAAACATTAGGGATGGTTTCTGCAATTTGCTCAAAAAACACCTCATACATCCATGCTACTCGATATGTTGTAAGATATTATGCTTCTTATCTTAATGTGCTAGTCTGTTCTATTATCTTCGTTTGTACATTTGCTATTATTTGTTCTTGTTTTTCGAGGAGTATAGAAGGAGATATTGGTACTATGTTATTTCCCTTCATACTTGCGGTTAACAATTTATCTGCATCATTGTCAAATTTTAACAGGTTATTAGACATTTTGATGGATGCAAGGCTGACCTTGTTGTCTGTGATGGTGCACCTGATGGTAAGAAACTGCTTTCAACTACCCTGATACATTACGTTGGTTTTTGCTGTATTTGATGAAACTAATCAGTGCTTATGTTCTTGTGTTGCAGTAACGGGACTTCATGACATGGATGAATTTGTTCAATCCCAGTTGATATTGGCGGTTAGTTTCTAAGAAATTGGTGGGACTGGTTAAGTGGATATTATTCACCTATATCTATATTTATATGTAGCAACATCGTGATAACACTGGAAGGCACACTCATCGATCTGTAGTTTTCATGTCTTACTGCCTGCATGCATCTATAAAAATATCAGCGTCTCATTGTGCCTAATTTAGTGGGCACAAAGTGTTGTCTAGGAATACTTGATTGAAAGCTTATTTATGAGTAAATGTCTGGAAGAAATGCCTTTTTGGTGATCTCCACCATGAAACCCATTATTTTTTGGCAACCAATTTTTTTCATTTAATCACCAAGAGAGAGGTATTTACAAATCCATAACAAACTAAAACACAGTTTGTTATCCCACGGATAAACTCAAAGACAACAACAAGCTTCTAAAGAAGCACAGCTAAAACAGGAATTGTTGATGTTTAGTTCTAATGCCCATAGGTTCCCTCACATTACACATAAATGCTACTTCTTTGGCTATAATGTCACAAGTCCTACTCTTGTCTTCAAACACTCTTATGGTTTCTCTCCATCCACACAGCATGAGAACATTCTGCATATAGTAACCTGAAGTTTTGTGCATTTTGGGATCTGCCCTTGGAGTATTTTATTGCCCAGGTCAGGTGGCTCTCACAAGATTAGGCAGCATAATACTCGTTTGGTGATCCAGGTTTACAGCTTTTCCCACAAAGCTCTAGTGAAGTTGCAGACCGCAAATAAGTGATCCCTTGTTTCCAGATTCCTTTGACACAGTTTATAGGTCTGATCCACAGTCATTCCCCGTTGAGTCAACCTATCAGTAGTTGTCAACTTGTTTTGCAGTTGCAACCACATAGTAACAATAGCCTTTGGTCTAGCACTGTTAGCAAATACCATGCATTTCCATGGGACTCTAGGTCTGTTAGCCAGCAGCTGAAGATAGAGGTGTTTAATAGTAACTGAAGACTGAGTTCCATGTGTCTGTGCCTGTTCCAAGATCTCCCTAGCTGTAATGATCTTCTTGACCATCCAGGAGGCCTGTTTTGGAGTAGGAGCAGTTAAGAGTTGTTGAGATTTTATCAGTCAAGTCTTGGCAATAGCAGTTTTGTTCCACATATGAATATTAATAAGATTCATCCCTCCAACTGACTCAGGAAGGCAGACTTTGTACCAGGCAATTAAGGCTCTCTTGGTTATAGTATTAGTTCCAGACCAAGTGGAACTTCTGCGATAAGAATCAATGAGCTTAAGAACCTTAGTAGGAATGACAAACAATTGGGACCAGTAAGCTTGAATCTCAAAGAGAACTGTCTGAACCAATTGGAATCTTCCTGCATGAGACAGTTTCTTAGCAGTCCAAGAGGAGATTCTAGCCACATTCTTGTCGATTAGTGGGGGCCATTGCATAATAGGAAGTTTCTTTGTAAAAAGTGGAATGCCTAGATATTTGAATAGAAGTTCACCATAGCCAAAACCAAACTGTTGCAAAATGCTAGTTTTCACTTCTCACAGCATCAGAAACCCCACCAAAGTATATAGAACTTTTGCCCATGTTAGCCTGTAATCCAGAGGCTTATGAGAACTTATGAAAGCACTGATATAAGGCAGTCACTGAGGGTTGATCACCTCTAGAGAATAAGAGCAAGTCATCTGCAAAAGATAAGTGAGAAATGCCAAGTCTAGCACATTTGCGATGAAACTTGAACTCTTTAATTTCTTCGAGTTCAGCAAGGCACCTACTTAGACGCTCCATAGAAATAGCAAATAAATATGAGGAGATGGGGTCCGTCTACCCTTTCTAAGTCCCCTTGCTGCATTAAATGGGGATGTTGTCTCACCATTAACCATAATAGTATTGTTGACAGTGTGAACACACTCTAGAATCAATTGAATAAACTTCCTGGGTAAACACAGACCTTCCAATAAACTTCCTGTGAACACACTCTAGAAACCCGCTTTTCGTTTGAAAAAGATAACTAATTATTCTTCTATCTGGTGATGTTATCTCTCTATTCCTAATTTGTTTCGTATATAGATCACCAAAAAAAGGAAAACAATTGTTTCTGTATGTTATCTTGCTTAGTTTCTTGATATCCTGCTTATATTGTTTAATTTTTCTTTGAACGATCAGTTATATGTACTTAAAACAGATGTTTCTCTTATAAACCTACCAAGTTGTTCTCAATCTCTGTTTGGAGATGTCATAGTTGTCACATGGGTGGTTGAACTTGCAGGGCCTAACCATAGTTACTCACATACTAAAAGAAGGCGGAAAGTTCATAGCAAAAATCTTTCGAGGAAAAGACACAAGCCTCCTTTACTGTCAGGTTACTTGCACGTGTACCCACTATTTCTGGATTTAGTTTCTTAACTCAAGTCAAAATCTTGTTTAGTCTTCAGAGGAGACCTCAGTTTAATGTTTTCTGCTGTTGGTTGTTCTACATTCTTGCATTTGTCTGATTGGTGAATTGCTGATATTTTACTTTCATACTGCAGCTAAAACTATTTTTCACGGAAGTGACTTTTGCTAAGCCAAAAAGTAGTCGCAATTCTAGCATAGGTGAGTGGATGATATTTTTTACCTTGTTTATGTGGCAAATTTTCCTGTGAATGCAACCCATTCATTTGACAGCTCTTGAAAATGTTATTTAATGTTGTCAATTGTCATATTTCGTCAAAGTTAATGTTGTCAATTGTGATATTTTGTCAAAGCTTAATGTTGTAATATTGCAAGGATTTCAGTCTTTGGTTTATGTCCTTGCAATCTTAAAAAAGAAGGTCCCCTGGTTGTTTTCACCGAAACGTTCAAATATTCACGGCTTCCTATTGCCTTAAAATATTTCTCCAGGGTTTGTTCATATGGGCAGCTTCAACTCTGCTTATTTCTGTGAATTAATGAAAGGTGTTTAGGAATTATTAAGAGTCAATGAGGCATATCAAATGCAAATGGGAATGAAATTTTAACTTGTATAGTTCTGATCGAGAAAGATTTGTTAAAGCAACACTAGAATTGCTATGTAACATAAATCTAATTCAATCTTCCTGCTGTGCAGAGGCATTTGCAGTTTGTGAAAATTACTCTCCACCTGAAGGATTCAATGAGAAAGACCTTCATCGCCTTCTTGAACAAGTTGGAAGTCCATCAGGCACTGAGGACCTAGGTAATTTCGATTTTCGATGTGCAGATGCTTCTCTTCTAAATTGCCCTGTTCTTCAAACTAACTCTAAATTTTGTCCTCGTATGATCATGGAGGTAAGTTGTGGATCTTAAGTCTTCCTCGTGCATTAGATCTTAAATTTGTAAGGAAGCACTCTATATTATTTTGTTTGCATTGGAGTAAAATTTTCTAGTTGCTGTTTTTTATGTTAGAAGTAATCTGGCTTCCTTGTCCATACTAGTAGTTGTATTACTCTTGTAGTTTCTTGTACTTCGACTATCGTATTGTTTTGTTGTAGTATTGTTCTGTTACTTTCTGTTGTTTCTTGTACTTGCATTATTTCTTTTTCTTAACTGCTTTGGACTGTGTTTCTTGAGCTGAGGGTCTATCGGAAACAACCTCTCTACCTCTGAGGTAGGGGTAAGGTCTGGGTACACTCTACCCTCCGCAGACACCACTTTGTTGTGCGATTACACTGGGTATATTGTTGTTGTTGTTAAGTAATGCGGCTTCCATTTTTTAAATGCTAGATTAGATGCAATTCCCATTATATTTGTATTTTACATCATCTTCCAAACATATGTTACATGACAGATTGCAGTAGTGGATGGCTTGAAGGTCCTAATAAGGTGTATATCCCATTTCTGGCTTGTGGAGACCTGAGTGGATATGATTCAGATCGTTCATATCCACTTCCTAGAGCTGCAGATGGAACCTATCAGTGCTTAGATCCTGTACAACCTCCGATTGCACCACCATATAAACGAGCTCTTGAAATGAAGAAAGCTTCAAGTCAAGGAATCCATAATCTAGACAAGCTTTCTTTTGGCCCCTGAGCAAGAACTGTTCTCTTATGCGACGTCTCAAGAGTTGCAGTTATATGTCACCAACTGTAAGAGCTCCTTGTTGTATGCTCTTGCAATTGATTGATTGAATGTGTTTTAGTAGACTTTAGAGAGTTAAGAACCAGATGAGAGACATAGTTGTGTCCCTACCGCAGGATATACGGTTGGCGCATGTCACGAGTTTGAGTCTTGCCGTGAACCCAAGGTAGAGGAACGAGCCCATTATTACCAAGTTCCAAAGTTCAAAATAACTGATTTTTCGGTCATCATCAAAGGATGATAGTCACACACTTGTGTAATAGCAGATTTATTTATACTCGGGTGTTTAAATCTTCAATTAACAGACAATGCTCAGTGTTTATGAAATTATTTTCTGGATTACTGCTAATGATGGCTATAATGAGAATCGTTTGCACGGTGTTTTCTTGTGTCTTAACTTGGGAATTTTAGTAGCTCAGTTGGTTGGCTACTTGAACTTTCACCTTGTCAGTGTGGGTTCTATTCCCCACCTTGTAATCCCCTTCTACTCGCCCCAATTTTACTTTTTCTTAAAAGTAATTGTGTCGTACTCCCTCTGTCCCACTTTATGTGACACTTTTCGATTTTCGAGAGTCGAACAGTTTGAGTTTAACTGTGAATTTGGACATGAAATCTTCAAGTTTTTTGAAATAGAATTTATATATTTGAAAACTACGTAAAAAGTACTATAAGACACAATAATTGACAATTCGAAATATTTAAAAGATATATGAAAAAATATCGGTCAAAGATAAACTTGTTTGAATCTCAAAATTTGAAAGATGTCATGAACGGAGGGAGTAACTTGTTTTGTCTTGTGTAAGGCTTTGGTGTGTTTCCATGTGAATTTGAGTGTGCAACAAGTATTTCTTCCTCTTTTCCAGTCTAACAAACTACGTGTTACAGTATATACAATGGATTTTACATTCAAAGTACTTGCCATTTTCAGTATAGTCCAGTAAGCCAGTCAACAGAAATTGCCAAAAATTCAGCAGAAAATGGCAGCAATTTCCTCGGTTGCTTCTCTTTCAACCTTCCACAACTCCTAAAAACCCATGACCATATCAATGTTTATTTGCATTTATGATGAAAAACATACTCCCCTGTTTAAAAAAAAATGAAAGATTTTTGAAATTTGTGGTCTAAAACGATTCTTAGATATTTGTGTGTTAGGGGTAAAAAGAGAATTCTAAGTTTGTACTTTGTTAGTACATAAATTTTTTTGCATCATTGAGTTGAGCTGGCCTACAATACATGTATTTTTTCATAGCAAATCTAGTATGGTAAATCAAAAAAATAGAGTGGTTACAAATATAATAAGTCAAATTACATTAATAATGTCAAAATCTTCTATATTTCCAATTCTACAACAACAACAATAAATCTAGTGTGATTTTACGAGTGGGGTCTCGGGAGAGTAAAGTGTATATCGTCTTTACTCTTATATTTATAGGATAGAAAGATCATTTTCGATAGACTCTCGATTAAAAAAGTAACATGTTTCAAAACAAGTTAAATTCTTCAAAATAAATATTAATTGATAACATATTTCAAACAAATTCTTGTTATTGCAAGTTAAATTACATCGATGACCGAGTAAATCCTCCCCTCATTTTAATTTATTTGTTTTATTTTGACTTGACACAGAGTTTAAGAAAATAAAAAAAGAAATTTGAATTTTGTGATTTTAAACTAAATATATGTTAAATATACCAAAATGTCCTTTCATTTTGTGGTTTTAAACATGCCAACTTGGACTGATAAGGTAACATTTTGGTAACCCTTTTTTTTTTTTTTTGCATGAATTAGACAAATCAAAATTCACAAATCTTGTCTGCCGGCCATTAACTAATGAAAAATATGGGTGATTACTCCCTTGTCTCAAATTATCTATCATCTCTAAAAATAATTATCTAATTATCTGTCATTTTAAGATAATTGTTTTTTGTTTTATCCTTAGTAATCATTGTTCTTGAAGATTATAATTAAAAAATTATATTAAATATGTATTATATAATTAAAGACAATTTAGTAAAAATACTCTTTTTAAGTTTTTTAAGAAGTGTGCTCAAATTAAAAACATATAACATGAACCAGAGGAATAAAAGTAAATACACATCCAAAATAGCAAAATCTTCAAACTAAAGCCGAGAGTTACAAATATCAGAAATTGTCTTGCTTCTATGCTACTCAAGTGCTAAATAGCTAATTCCTAAAGTACTAAAATCTTCTCTTGTGTGCAACTACAGAAAAAAAAAACCCTTAAAATATCTAAATATTTCTTTTTTTCCGCTCTTCAATTCATCTACATAATTACATTAACATTAAAAAAAAGATAAATTATTTTTTAGGAAGTAGTGCTAGAAACAAAACTGGATTTGAGTCGTGGAAGCCATCACTAATTCTGCATAAAGTTGTCTCTGTGTGACTTTTTAAGTCACGGATTTGAGTCATGGACGCTATCACTAACGCCTATATTACACCCCTTGAAGTGCGGTCCTTTTCAAAACCCTACATGAAGACACCGGATACTTTGTGCACCGGGTCGCCTTTCTTTTAAAACTTAATTCCTACATAAATAAACAACCAAACTGTCTAAATATTTCTTTTTTTCCCCTCTTTAATTCATCTACAATAATTACATCAACATTAAAAAAAAAAAAACTTTTTTTGTTTAGCAAGTAGTGCTAGAAACAGAACTAGATCTATGTAAAGAATAAGAAGAAGAATTCAAGAACTCAATACAATCTTCAATAGCTTCAGCTCTTTGTGAATCATTAATTAATGTTTCTGCATATGAACGTGACCTTGTTAAACTTGCTGTTGTTGATGATGATACTTTACGTGATGACCTTTTTCTTCTATTCGAATTTGATAACAAATTTAGTGCACTAGCCACTTTTGTTCCAATATTCTTTAGAAAAATAGCCACAGTACAAGAGCTCTTTTGAACCCTACAATTCCAATAATTATTAGATGAAGATGAATATGATGGCTTCTTTTTAAAGTAGAAATTTGTGGGATTGTTTTGGTCATGATGGACATGATGATCAGGGCTAAAACTTACTCTTCTACTCATTTTTTTTCTTTCTTTTTTTTGTGTTTGTATGTGTGTGTGTGTTGTTGGAAGAGAGGGAGAGTTTTGTGTTTGTGACATGAAGAAGAGAGGCAGTTGGGAAAATGATGAGAGCTATTTATTGAGAGTTCAAGGGGGAGAAAAAGATACCTCCTCTGTCCCACTACAATTTACTTGATACAGTTCAAATTTCAAAGAGTCAAATTTCTTAGTTTTGACCGTAATTTAAACATTTTTTTTAATTTTTTAGAAATTATATAAGAAGTATTATAAGTTACGATAATTAACCATCCAAAATATTTAAAAGATATTTTCTTCGTTCAAATTTATGTGAGTTAGTTTAACTTGACACGGAGTTTAAGAAAGAAAGAATGACTTTTGAAATTTGTGGTCTAAAATAAGTCATAGATGTTTGTGTGACTATAAACCATTTCATTAAGGATTAAAATAAACATATTAAAGTTAAATTGTTACTAAATATAGAAATGTATCATTCTTTTGGAACTGATTAAAAAAAAAAAGTCATATAAACTGGGACAAAAAAAAAATAAAAATAATTAACTCTTAAAGTTTAAAAAGTGTCATATAAATTGAGACGGAGGGATTAATAGTCCATGGCCCATTCATCTTTCAGTTTTTATTTTGTAGTAATAAAGAAAAGGAGAAGATTCAAACCTATAACTTGACCTATTGTAATTTATTGTAGTAAGACCAGGGAAGAGACAAACTTTAACTGATATTCTGCAAAATTTCATGGCCCATATTCATATCACCTTTGACTATTGACCAAATTAGTGTTTCATTTCATTCATTTACTCTCATGCATAATGTCATTTCCATTGAAAAAATATTTGTACCTGATATTCACCTCAATTTCGATTTTTCAAAACTTAATATGCTGTGAATATGTTTTGTGCACCGGGTGACCTTTTTTGATCTATATATATATATAAAAATGTCTTGAATTTTTTGGTTTGGTATCTATTTCTTTTTTTTTGATGGACCAAACAAATGAAAATTTCTATTGTGTGGCGTTGAATGTGATACTTGACCTCAAGATCGATACTATGTCGACGTAATAGATATTAGGCCTAATTCAATTCTAAAAATTAGCTCACAAGGTGAAAATTGTCCAACAATCTATATCCGTATATCCAAAATCGGATATTTAAAGTGTGGATAATATAACATGAGGAGTCACTATCGGATAAATAAAAAATTGTGATGAGTCTGATTATGATATTATATTATGAGATGGGTATGTGATTAATTGAAGCCCGAAAACTAATTCAAGAGTTTGAGTCAAAGGTAGAGAGCAAATTAGCACCCAAAGTTCACCGCAGGGCGGAACAAATGGGTGGAAGGGTTCATTCAAATCTTCTTCAGGAAAAATTTACACTATATATGGTTAAAATCAATTGTTATGTATATATATAGATCGATGTTGAATTCTCTTGATTTCTTCGTATATTTACTTCTTTATATTTTGATTTTCCTAATAAAGATTCTGTTTCCATCACTAAACTTCACCGAATTGGATAAAAGATGTCTATACTTGTGTATTGATGAATATCAAGTAATTAGTTTTTGAATCTCTATCATTTTAAAGTTTAGTTAATTTCAATTTTTGAAAGGAAGGGTAACAAGTTAAATTAAAAAGATGCAAAAGAAAACATGTAGTACAAGAAACTATATATTAGATTAGAATTTGGTTAAGTTGGCATGATGACTTTGATTTATTCAAGATCTGATAAAACGTGCATGGAGGGCAATCATAGGGTTAGTAGAGGATGTATATCCACAGAACTACTTTTAACAAAAGTTGAAGAAATATCATTTTCAAATAATTAATCATCATTAGGTACATTTTTTATTTTTGATAATATCTTTGGTGATTTTCTTCCAAAATTGACTTAGGGATATTGTAATCAAGAACATCTACTTTTGCCACAATTTATGATTTTAGAATTTGGCTGCTGAAATCTTTGTTTCTAGACTCTCGAGAAGTAGTAATACAATAACAACATATCCTGTATATTTTCACAAAATGAATACTAAAAATGATAGAATGTACGCAAATCTCACATCTACGTTAAGAGTTAAATAGAAAGGATGTTTTTCATACACCCTCGAGAAGTAATAATAAGCAAACAATTATCTAAACTTGGAGAACTTTATCAATGTGAAATTAGAGATTTACAAAATCGAGAAAAGATAAAATTTGGTCAAAAAAGGAGAAGAAAGTGTAAATGGGGATGTTGGGCCCCTACTAGGAATGGGATAAAGTGAAATAATGTACATTTTGGTAACAAAAGAAGGGGATGAAGAAGAGGACATGAGCTTAGGTGGAAAAGAGAAAACATGGAAAGGGATTTTTAACTTTTACAATTTTCAAAATTTAGAAAATAAACTTGTTACTTCCCCTTTCTTAATTTATGAGGCACAATTTAAATTTTAAGAGTCAAACAGTTTAATTTTGATCGTGAATTTGGACATAAAATCTTTAAGTTATTTGAAATAAAATTTACATATTTGAAAACTATATAAAAAGTAAGGTAAAAACTTACCCACACCGGGTGTATACACCAAACTAATGCAATATATCATAGGTAAGTGATTTAATGAAGTAATTGTATACATTAATTAATCATGGTTAAGTGATAGTTGTATGTATTCAAACACATGTCATGCATTCATTGGTTTGATGTATACACCCGGTGTGGGTAAGTTTTTATCCTTATGAGTAAGTTTTTTCCTAAAAAGGATAAAAACTTACCCACACCGGATGTATACACCAAACTAATGCAACATATCATAATTAAGTGATTTAATAAAGTAATTGTATACATTAATTATTCATGGTTAAGTGATAGTTGTTTGCATTCAAACACATGTCATGCATCCATTGGTTTGGTGTATACACCCGGTGTGGGTAAGTTTTTTCCTAAAAAGGGTAAAAACTTACCCACACCGGATGTATATACCAAACCAATGCAACATATCATAGTTAAGTGATTTAATGAAGTAATTGTATACATTAATTAATCATGGTTAAGTGATAGTTATATGTATTTAAACACATGCCATGCATCCATTGGTTTGGTGTATACACCTGGTGTTGGTAAGTTTTTTCCTAAAAAGGGTAAAAACTTACCCACACCGGGTGTATACACCAAATCAATGCAACATATCATAGTTAAGTGATTTAATGAAGTAATTGTATACATTAATTAATCATGGTTAAGTGATAATTGTATGTATTCAAATACATGTCATGTATCCATTGGTTTGGTGTATATACCCGGTGTGGATAAGTTTTAAAACTTACCCACATCGAGTGTATACACCAAACTAATGCAACATATCATAGTTAAGTGATTTAATGAAGTAATTGTATACATTACTTCATAATAAATTCATAATTCAAGATATTTAAAAGATATGTGAGAAAATTACAGTCGAAGAAAGATCCTTGTTTGAATCTCGAAATTCAAAAAGTGTCACATAAATTAATGCGAAAGGAGTACATTTCTTCAATTGTTTCGTGTTTATTTTTCATCTCACTCCACAAAAGGATCAAAAGTGTTCTGACTTATATATCCTCCAACGTGGTTCGAATCCTCAACTGAGTGGAGATGCTCAACCACTAAAACAAATCTCACTTGTGACTATTATTTCGTGTTGAGAGTTCTTAAGTGACAATAATTTATTATGAGTACACTTATTTATCAGGAGAAATTAACATAAATAATTATCCATCAAAATAGAAGCGAATATGTCAAATTTGTTATGAGTACTCAGTACACTTATTTCAATCAATAAGCTTATTTTTGTACGTCAAATTTGATACGTAACAACCACATTATATTGATTCATTAATTTTAATTGAAAAAATTGTATTTTACTAATTTGTGCTCTCATACTTGTACACTTTTCAAATTACAAGTTGGAAAATAGTTTTCCTTTTATTTTTGGTAGAAGGAAATTAATAAGATCAATATTATCCAAAAACGTAAAGGGGTGTAGAAAAAATATGTTGATACCTTCCTCAGCTTTAACTTTAATAGATGCTCCCAATCCAATGCTTGGACTTTGCCCAATGACTCCCTTCTCTCTTTTGTTTGCCACTTTGATTCTTCATTTTCCGTTTTGATTAGATAGGACAGCTTATCGAGGATATGATTGTAATTAGTAGGGTATGAAGATTGAGAATTATGGTAAAAGATTAGTAGATATTCTAGTATTGTCTAATTTTTTTTATAAGTTGTTATTATTACTCTCCTGCTATCTTATTTTTCGAATTTATCATCATATGTTTTTTTTGTTTTAGTTATCGTATTATTTATTGTTGCTATATTATTCTCTTCTCTATTATTTTCTGCATAGCTTCTTCACTACTGTATTTCCTTTTCATACTTGATTTTGATATGTTTTACTTGAGCCGGGGGTCTATAGAAAACAACCTCTTTATCTTCACAAGGTAAGGATAAAGCTGCGTACACACCACCCTTCCCCGACCTCTCTTATGAAATACACTAAATATATTATTATTGTGATTGTACAAATAATTATCAATATAAAGTAGAATTCATAGATAAAAAATAAAGTAGGTTAAACAAATTAAAAGAATCTTTACACTATTATGTTACTGAGATGAAACATAAGATAGATTACTTGCTAAAATAAGTCAAAATTCAATAATATATGAAAAGTATTTAAGTTGTCCATGTATATTTCCTCGTCCTAAATTAATTTTCATGTTTTTTTTTATAAAACTTTGATCAACATATTAAAATATTTTTTCATCAATTTGATATGAGAAAAGTTATAATTTATAGTATTCGTATAGTTTTTAAATATTATTTTTAACTATAAAATATTAAGCTGATCTAATTCAATTTAATTTCAAATATTAGTTCAATTAATTTTTGAAAAGTGAAATATGACAGGTAAGAAGTATAGATTCAATCCGCTCATTCTTAGTGCGCGTTTGGCCATGGAATTTTTTTAATTTTTTTGAGAGTTGAATTTCGAAAATAGTGTTTGACCATAAAAATTTGGATGATTCCGGAATTCAACTTGACGTTGAATTTCGAAATTTGAAAAACAAGAAAAAATTGTTTTCACTTTTTTCACTCTCGCTTTTCTCATAAAAAGTTAAAAACAACTCTAATTTATATTCATGGTCAAATACAACTCCAATAACGAAAACAACCGGAAACTCGAGAGGGTGTTGGAGAAGCATTTGCCGGTAACCAAAACTCTAACTTCAATTCCAACTCCAACTCCAACTCCAATTTCAACTCCAATTTGTATTTGATTTTCGTGGTCAAAAGGGCGTTAGTGTTTAAGGTATCAGAAATTCCAAGTATGGCCCTCTTTGAATTGAATGTGTGAAATAGAGAGAGACAAATTTAAAGAGTGAGAAGAAAAAGAGGAGAATCAGTTTTGAAATGTGGGGGCATGGCATGGATATTTGGGAATCACTCCTTATATATCTTTACCCTTTTCTTCTTACCTTCTTTGACTAAAAAGAATACTCCTATTTCTTGCATTAAAACAACACTTTGGCCCTCTCTTCTTTTACCTCCTACCAATTAAGGACCAGACAATTAAAGTGTCTTATTAGTAAGTTACAATAATAGTACTCCCTCCGTTCTAATTTATATGAGTTAGTTTAACTTGACACGGAATTTAAGAAAAAAATAAAGACTTTTGAAATTTGTGGTTAAAATAAGTCATAAATATTTGTGTGACTATAAATCATTTCATCAAGGGTAAAATAAATATTTTAAAGTTAAATTATTACTAAATATAGAAATGTGTTATTCTTTTTGGGACTGACTAAAAAAGAAAGTGAGTCGTATAAACTTGGACAGAGGAAATAACATATTCAATGTAATTTTATATTGACAAAGATCATATTATATAGAGTAATATATTTTTTTGGCATAATACATAAACAAACACTCAAATTTTCCTCAGCTGACAAGTAAGCATTCAAACTTTGAGAGTGCACATCTAGACACCTCAACTTGGTTTCAACTGACAACAAAACACTCTAATTCGTCCCCACTGTGTCTCATGGACACTCAATGCTGACGTAACACATAAATTTTGGAAGTGTCTAAATGATCATTTTGTAAATTGGAGTTAGTGTTCAACTGACATAGTTAAGATAAATTAAAATGTCTAAATATGTACTCTCAAGGTTAAAATGCTTATTTGCAGGTCCAGTTTGAGTGTATGATTATATATTATGCCTTTTTTTCATTTAAAAAACTCATATATAAGGTTTAATCTTTGACTTCACCAACGAAACAAAGGGGGAAGTTGTAAGAGCATTTTTACCATGTTGGCACTTGGCAAGGGAAGGCCTCCACATCCAACAATAAAGTTGACTAATGTTCGGGAGGACGAACAATGTCAAATCCAATAACGGATTCGCGAATTTGACAAAATTCGAAATAATAAAATTCAATATTTCGGAATCGAACATAAAAAAAATAAGTATAAAGTCAAATAAATATTCTAAAAATTCACTCTCTCAATTTAAAACCCACTATTTCTAAATTTTGAAGTTGTCGCCGAGTAGAAAATCTCACGTGACCTGAAAAAATATATAAAGAAAGAAAGAGGAAGCGCCAATGTTAGGATTTCGAGTAAAGAGGTTGGCATTTAGGGTTTAAGGCAAAATATATCCGTATTTATATTAAATCAATAAATGCATGACAAGTGTCACTTAGTCATGAACTTAGTTAATAAATAAGGTGAGACGGAGGCCCTGATTTGGTCCCTCGTGATCGAGCTTATGAATGTAACGAATGCGGAGCCATGGTTAAGCAATCCAAACTAGGTTGACTAGGTTGAGAGCGCCAAAGCTTATATTGTAAGATAAGTATGGCTACCTTTAAGTCGATCTTATTATGAGTAATTCCGACAACTTTAAGAGAAAAAGAGGCATTTACCTATTACAGAGATGATGCGGTTTGATTATTTTTTTTATTTCATATTTATTCATTTGATCTCTCAATCTTACGAGGAGAAAAACACGTGATTCGAGAATTTTTTTTTAAAAAATTCTACGATTTTTGAAAGTGAAGTTTGGAAATAGAACTACAACGGGTGAATTAACTACACATTTTCATCACCTACAAAAGACATATCTCTCGGGGATCTCGGAGGAAGTCATGGTTAAGTAATATGTATTCTCACTTTAATTTTTAACTATAAACATTAAATTACTTGGTTTGATGCAAACACACCAAAAGAAGGTAAGTATTGCCCCGAGTTTACCATATCAAAGGGAAGAAAATAGTTTTTTTTTAACCATTTTGAGAATAAGTATTGCCCCGAGTTTACCATATCAAAGGGAAGAAAATAGTTTTTTTTTAACCATTTTGAGAATCCAATGTTGATGGAAACTGAATGGTAGAAGAATTATGTGGTGAGAGTAATTGTATGGTCCAAATTAAATTGACAACATGGTTGACCTGCTACTGCTTAAGTGGTAGTAGGAGAAGAAAGTGATACTTCAAAAAAGACACTTAGGAGTTGTTTGGGGTGAGACATAAAGTATAATAATCTCGAGATAAAATTTAGGATTATTTTATCTTGTATTTGATTGAAGGTATTAGTTAGTCTCGAGATTATTTATCCCACCATTTATACCATAGTGATGGGATAAGTTATTTCATATACATGCTGGGATAACTTATCCCGGGATAATTAATCTCGGGATAACTTGTTTCCAACCAAACTTAATGCCCGCCATTTGCAGTCATTCATTGTGGAAAATGACGCCAAACAAATGGTTGAATTGACCCTCCTTAGGTATTTGGACTTTTTTTTTGTGTGTGTGTGTGTTTTTCCAGAAAATTTGAAGGAATTTTCTCTTTTCTAACAAAAGATTATCATAAGAGATAGTTGCTCTTCTCATAGGAGTATTAATTTAAGAAAAATATCAAATAAAACTATAGTTAGACTTTTCAAAAGTACGATTCAAACTTCACACGAGGTATCGACTTCGAATCACTGAAAGAGATAATATCTCAAATGGTCACTCAATTTATGACTCTTTTCTCAAAAAGTCACTAAACTTTGTTTTTTACTCCAAAAGTCACTCAAATAAGGGCTTTTCTCAAAAAAGTCACTCAATTATGAGTGTTTTAGTTACAAAGTCACTCATCCTATTTAATTGATTTTTTCATTAAAATTTACTAACATTGAATTTTCATTTAAAATCAAAATTCTAAAAAATAAAAAGATATTTATTTAAACTATTTAACTGAAGAAGTACATGATATTTGTCTTAGAATATGTTAATAAGTTGAGTGACCATTTGGATGTCCTAGTGCTTATACAATTTTTTTAATACGTTGTACTTATTGTTAATATTGCCTTATTGATAACATTAAGACAATGCACACATCAATACTGATATTTGTCTTGACAATGCACACACAAATACTCATTAAATGGTTTAGATGAATATTTTTATTTTTAGAATTTTGGTTTTAAATAAAAATTTCATGTTAGGAAATTTTAATGAAAAAATCAATGAAATAAATTGAGTGACTTTGTAAGTAAAGCACTCATAGTTGAGTGATTTTTTGGAGTAAAAATCAAAGTTAGTGACTTTCTAAGAGAAAACCCCTTAATTGAATGACTTTTGAAGTAAAAATCAAAGTTGAGTGACTTTCTGAAGAAAGAGTCATAAGTTGAGTGACCATCTCATATATTGTGTCAACAAAGAAACTATTGAGATAGTTACTAATCCTATTTTCAATGAACACACCAAGCATAAAGATATTGACTGTCATTTTGTAAAGGAAACATTACAGCAAAACATTATTCAGACGCATCATGTGAAGACACTATTGAACAACCAACATACTTAGTGGATGTTTGGCCATGAATTTTTTTTATTTTTTTTCTAAGTTAAATTTCGAAAATGGTGTTTAGCCATAAAAATTTAGAAAATTTCGAAATTCAACTTCAGTTTCACTTTTTTCACTCTCACTTTTCTCACAAAGAGTCAAAAATAACTTCAATTTATATTCATGACCAAACACAACTCCAACTCCAATTTCAACTCCAACTCTAATTTGTATTTGATTTTCATGGTCAAACGGGGCCGTAGACTTGTGTTTACCTTCAACTTGAGGGGGAGTATTGACAGTTTAAATTAGCTAACTTAATCAGTTTGTTAGAAGGTTGTTAACATGTTACTTAGTTGATTAATCAGGGTAGTTACTTAGCTGGTTAATTAAGAAGTAGTTACACCTCACCATAGTTAGTGGACTGGAGTTACATTAGCAATGTATATGAATAACTAGTGATGTAATAGTTAACTCAAATTTGTTAATATATTAGTGGAATTACATTTTTTGCTCATGAAACAAAATTTACCTGTAGCAAATGAAACAAAATATCGAACGAGGAAGATGTCTATGGTTCAAAGTTGAGGCGGAGGAGGGGGTAGGGGAAGTTCGATTTTGAAAGCAAAATTGGGCGGTGAAAAAAAAATTCATCCATTATTTAATTAAGAGAGAATGAAACTAGATTCGAAAGGGATTTAAATCATTCACGGGTCATTTAAGTAGACTTATTTTTTGGAAAAACTACATAAATAATCAAACATCCTTACCCTAATTACTAAATATCCCAATACTTTAAAATAATTACATTTATCCCATTAAATTGAAATTACATGGTTAAAAAATTGTATCCACCACAATTCCTAAAAAAGGTCCGAAAATCACTCAACCTGTATCTAAAGGCAACGGTTTTTCTCTCTCTCAAAATTTTTCCCACAAATCACGCCTTCAAGCAAGGACTCCATCTTTCACACGATCTTCCTTCACTTTTCAAAAAAATTTGGCGCTGCTGGATCAAAATCTTCCATAGTTGAGGTTGGTAAAATTCGTTTTTCAACTTTTACTATAGTTTAGTTCTAAGTTATCATAATCTATAAGAACAATTACTTGATAACGAATCAACGATTGCCTTCATGGATAACGAATCAGATAACTTGATAATACCAAGTAACCAACAATGGCCTTCATTTGATTTAGGTATATCTCAAATGGAGAACAATGAAGTGCCTTCTCCGACCTTTGTTCCGGCTGTTAGAGACTTTGAAGAAGAAGACTTTGCTGAAAATAGATCCAAATTTAGAAACGATCAAGTCAAAATGAATGAATTGCACAAACAATTGGAATCAAGAACAAGGGACTCAAACCCAGATGACAAAATCCCCAAAGTTAAAGTTCCAGATTGCAAAGTTCAGGTAAGGAGTCATAGTTATCAATGTTTCTTTTCATGTATCCCAGGTAACATATATCCAACAATACATGTATCCAACGCCAATTGTTATTAGTCTATTCGAGAATAATGTTACTTGTCGTTGGGATCTTCTTAACATGTATCCAATTATGTGAGTTAACCTGGGGGATTTGGTTATCTGGGTTTGTGATTTGTTGATTAGGTGTATCCTCAACTTGTTACCATGTATCCAGTGTTATTTTCCATGTATCCAAGTATACATATATCTATCTGAGTTGTAAATGTGTAATTTTTGTAAATTTAAAGTTTCAAATCAAAACAAAGCAATACGTATCCAGGGATAACATTGTAAGCAAATCTTGTGTTACATGTATCCAGGATTAATTCATGTTAACATGTATCCCAATACTACTGCAACCTGCTATTTGAGATGTTGGTAACATGTATCCTTAACACTGTTACAATGTATCCAAGCTTACAAACTTGTATCCAATATTAACATGTATCCAAGTATACCTATATCTATTTGCTGTTTAGATGTGTATCCTTAGATATTGGGAAGTATCCTTAACACTGTTATAATGTACAAAGCTTATAATCTTGGATACAGTGTTAACATGTATCCAAGTATACCTATTGTTGTTTGCTGTTTAAATGTGTATCCTTAGATATTTGAGATCTAGTATTACCTGTATCCTGTATAATGGAGTTACTTGCTGGTTTGATGTGTATCCAAGTAATTTTGAATTCTATAATCATCCAAGGTTGCATGTTGCTATACATTTCTTCTAATGTTAACTCCTATTTTAATGTGTCTGACAAACATTTTGATAGACGCAGGAATACAAATATTTCGTCAAAAACCCTCCTCAGCACCCATTACATATGAGTGGTGCAGGGAATGACGATATCTTGGATCACTTGACTAAAAAACTCACCGATCGACAGAAGGCACTTTTTGGACAGACACAGTTTGGTATATATCTTAATATACCAAAGTGTACATTTCAAACACAATTCGCAAGGTGCTTTATGACTCGGGAAGTTGAACAGGACAACCCAAACGAGTTCTGGATACTTGTAAACGAAATCATTCTGAAGTTTACATTGCTTGAGTTTGCGTTGATTACAGGACTCAAATGCACCGGCAGTGAAGGTGATTTTGACTACACCAATGCTCCGACCAACAAGCTTAAGTCTACTTACTTCCCAGAAATGGACATTGTCAAGAAAAGAGATCTGATAAAGTGCTTCCATAAAAAAAGATGTGGCGACAATGATGAAGATGCAGTTAAAATTGCAATTCTATACTTCATCCACACATTTATATTTTCCCAACGAGATTCGGTGGAAATTGAGGACAGAGACTTTCATTTGGTGGATGATGGCAGATACACCCAATTTCCATGGGGCAAGCTAGCTTTTCAATCATTGATCAAATCAATCCGGCAATCCATTAATCCTACATAGAAAATGTATCGATTAACTGGAATGCCATATGCACTCCAAATCTGGTTTTATGAATGTTGTTCGGAGGTTGACGAGGACTTAGCCGTTCATGAAGGTGAATTTATTCCAAGAATCTTGAATTGGCGTATGGTTAAGGAGGAAGTCAACTTTAATTGTCTCATGAAAGGAATGTTTAAGAACAAAGGCAATAAGGTAAGACCCAAATACTTATAATTGTTTTCTGTTTAAATGTGTATCCTTATATATTTGAGATCTACTGTTATCTGTATCAAGTATAATGTAGTTACTTGATTATTTAATGTGTATCTAAGTATTATTGGATTCTATCATTATCCAAAGTTACTGACTTAAAATATAATTAGACGGTAAACTAGTGTGTTGATGTTGTTTACACTTTCTTTTCTTCATCGCAACTAGTTCACCAGAATATTACACCTACTGCCAATGAGGTTGCTGAACTTGATTTGCCTCACTACATTGATCCTGGATGTGAAGACCATCCAACAACAACTTCATTTCCTGACGGATATGATGATTTTAGTTCACCTCCTCCGCTCAACATACTAAAGAGGTCTAATCAATCTACAGTTGGTCAGTCATCGAATGCCCAACCAAAGAAGCTAAAGCTTGATTCTGCCCCAAAAAATTCGAGAAACACAAGCACTCGCAGTCGCAAATCAGCAACACGGGAAGATACATTGGGTTCTTGCGGTTGTAGCATTAAGGGACAGATGCATACGGGTATATGAATCGTACATCGCAGCCGGGCACAAAGCTATTGTGCTGGAAGAAATTAAAAAGTTTGTCACCCTGTTGCCTCATTGGTTGTCGCTCAGTAATTTTTATGACAATACTGATCGCACAGACTGGTTAAAACTGGAAGCATACAATGAAAAAACATACCAGGATTCATTTGACATTCATTGAGTCAGTGACATAGTTCAGCAAAAAGGCGGTAGTATGTACGTATCTTCCATCTTTTTTTTAATACATTGTCACAATTAATGATTAAAATAGTCATTTTCTCACACCATTAAAATATGTTTAGGGATTGTGGAGTGTACGCAACATCATTTGCAGAGTTTTTGAGTGATGGAGAACAGATTCCTTCCTCCAACTTTGATGTAAAATTTCAGTGTGTCAGATATGGTGCACTTTTATGAAATTACGGCGGCCCTAAAGCGAGTTCTGGTTTGATCAGTGACAATGACGATCCACCAAAGCTACCCCGTCGGCCCATCAATCCAGATGCCCATGACATATTCAATGTTGATTAGCTTTTCAAGAGTTTTGGTGCACTTTTAAGTTTCAAGTACTAAGATTAGCTCATCTATTTTCGTATTTAGGTTTAATGTAATAGAGATACAGTTTACTATCTATTACAAATGTCTACTTATGAATACTTTAGTTTTTTGTCGAATATGGGTGAATGTTAAGTATGTTAATACAACATGTATTTTGTACTTACTTTTTCATGGTTATCATACATGTATCCAATGGTACCATGTATTCAAATATAGTCCTAGCTCATTGTTGTTTAAATGTGTATCCAATGATATTGTTAGGTTCACATAAAGATGTTGTTACCATGAATTTTAATGTTACTTGTTGTTTAAGCTCTAACTGAACATGTATCCAACAATATTATACAATGTATCCAAGCTTCTATTCATGTACAAAAGCTTAATTTCATGTTCTTTCCATGTATCTAATAGTACAAAATTAGTTGATGATTTAATGTGTATCCAAGTATTTTTGGTGCCTACATGTATCCAATGAGATCTAAACATTGGACATGTATCCAACAATATTGTACAATGAATCCAAGCATTGATCATGTATCCACGCATTGGACATGTATCCAATAGTAGTTAGTTAAACTTTGGATATGTATCCAACAATATTTTTGTACAGTGTATCCAAGCTTTAATTCATGTATAAAAGCTTAATTTCATGTTCTTTCCGTGTATCCAATAGTACAAAACTAGTTATTGATTAAATGTGTATCCAAGAATTTTTTGTGCCTACATGTATCCAGTTAGATTAAAACATATATCCGAGTTTACCAGTTAATATACATTACTCCTATTTTTAACTGCTCTTTTATTGAAGGTGAGAATTATTTAGCAACAGATAATCAGGTAATATTTGTCAACAGATAAATGAATTTACTGGACATAATTTTATACCAATTACTGTTATCATGGATCCAAGTTTACAAACTTAAGTCTTCAAAAGAATAATCAGGTTTACAAGGGGCCATTGGATACATGTTAACAAACATCTTAGACAAAACATAGATGTTTAAATGCTCAAAAAAAGATAAATAAAATACTCTATAGAACAGACTATCTATTAAAAAAATTTAGTTTATGAAGCTACAGAACATAAAAAATTTAAAAATAGATCCTTTCACTTCTTCTTTGAAAAATAGCTACAACTACGCCTGTTATGATCTTTACGGCCACATCTTCCACAACAATTACTGTTTTTTGAAAGCGTTTCACTGGACTTCTTATGTCTCCCTTTTATGGGACGTCCGGGTGGCCTCCTGTAAATAGGTGGCAAAATCACCTCGGCTGAAATACTTTCTGGTATCTTCCACTCCTTTTGGTCTGATAGTGGACAAACATGCAGCTCATATGTCTTCATGAGTGTTCCCGGCTTGTAGTAATCTGAGCAGTAAGGTCCAAAATCATCAATATTTTTGCTTTTCAAAACAGCAATTGCATGTGGACATGGTAGCTCATCCAACTAAAACCTTCCACAACAACACGTTTTTCTTTCTAGGCAAACAATGTACTTTCTTCCATTGACACTTACTGTGTATAAGAATTCAGATGACGGTCTAACCTGAAAAAAACATAGGTCAAACTATCAAATTATCTCTAATCGAACTAAATTGTGTCAGATTCATTATTGAAACTAAAAAGAATTTGAACTTAATGAGTACAAACACATACCGTCATTCGTGGCGATTCACTCTCGTTTAGTACTAGCATTTGTTGGAATTTACCACATAACGGAGTTTTCGTATATTTAGCTTTTGCACCATTACTGCAATTCCATTCACCAAATAATATTCGCATTTTTTTCAGAAAATCAAAAATAGGCATTTCCTGTGCATCAAATAAACACCCATTTATTGGAAGTCATAATTCGCCCTCTATTTATTGGTGCATGCACTCTTGCCCATTTCTCGTATCCGGCTTCAAACAAATAATCTTTCACTCTATGGTCCATCTTGTCAACCTTTCCAATAAGATAATCAAAATCGTCTACCTTGTATGCTTTTGCTATCGCGTAATACACATCACTTAGTCTATCTCTGCTTTTTTAAAAATTCGTGCAAACGTTCTTTCAAAGATGCCATATGCATGCATAATGTGGTATAGTTGAAAACACTTTGCTAACACTCTTAATTATGCTTTCATTACGGTCTGACACCACACACATGTTTGGACGCTCACCAAAGGCACCTTTAAATTGTTCAAAAAACCACGTCCAAGAGGCATCATTTTCAGTGTCGACTACGCCATACGCAAGTGGTAATATGCATCCTGAAAAATAAATTAATGTTAACTTCAAAATAGAAAGTAATTAACTGCACACAAATTTACTTCTTTTGATAGGAATGGTGTATCACACCAAAAATAAAATTAAACACGTATCAACATGTTTATCAAAAAAAATTTCAAAATACATCCTTTACCTGCACCATCCAGAGTACTTGCAGATACAAATGTCTCCTGGTATGCCCCTCGCATGTGAGCTCTGTCCACAACGACTACTGGTCTACAATATTCAAACCCTCTCCTCATTGGATTCAGTGAAATGAATATATACATGAACTCATCCCTCGGGGACTAATGCATACGTAGGTACGAATTTGGATACACTTGGTCCAGCATGTACAAATATCCAGGCAACTGCTGGTAACTACCCGTCGGATCCCCCCGCACCATCTTCATAGCCCGCTCCTTGCCACACCATGCCTTCATATAATTAATGTCAACTCCTAGGTCACGTTTAAGGTCTTCTTGAATGTCCTTTGGTGAGATTTTCCTTTTATGATTGACACACTTTGGCGCAACTAATCCACCAATGAATCCAGAAGTTGCCTGACGTTGATTGAACACCTTATCCTTCAATTGACAAGTGTGCACATCATCGAAACTTCTCACCAAAAAAAATGACGAATTGTTAAGACTCGAAGATCTGAACGACCATGGACATTCTTCAGAGTTACATATCAGGTAATAGCTGCACACAGAGAAATACTAGTTAACTTAATAAATCTATTACTTAACAAAATGTATATATTCATTTTTAATAACTGAAATGCGCAAAATTAATTAGTGTATATCTTTTATAAGTAATATACACTTTTAAAAAAAAAACTCTATTCTAACCAAATGAATGACAGAAAAATGCAGATGTCTATCGCAATCATGTGTGTAAATTGCAGCCTCGGACTATTATATCTATTTTGTAATTCAAATACTGTGTATCTACCAAATGCTTGGCTACATGAAATACATCAAATATAATTGGATACAAATAAAATTAGAAAGTTACCTGGATACAAGTCCACAAAAACATAATAGGATACACAAAAAATTCGAATTTGATAGAAATATACCTGGATACATGTTGAGATGCTTGGATACATACAAATATCTATATACTTGGATACACATTAAACAGTACATGATTACAGAAACAGAATAAAGTTCATTTTTAACAATGTGGATCGACCATATCTAAGCATTAAAGATGGATACAATATTGTTCAAGAGAACTAACCTTTTCTTGCCTGATCTTTCGGTTCTAAACTGATATCGATTAACAATTGCATGATTTTCCATCACTGACACAAGTGTGTCTTTATCCTTATAGAGTTGGTCAACTCTTACAACTTTGTGATTACAGTCTGTAATCACATGATCAACATAAATATCCATCACACTTAATGAATCAACGTTACCATCACCCGTTATCGCAAGAACACCACTTTCAGACCCTTCTGTACATGCAATTGCGCCCGTATTTGGTTCGTAGGCAATTTCCCAAACATGCTGTCAGCGACTGATTTTTCTTGAGTCGTTAATATCAATGGATACACCTCAAAATTCGAATTCTTCTTCTTCAACTCCATATAAAGTCGCATTCCCATATTATTTCTGATCTCCATTGCCGATTCATTACCTCAACGATGTATCTGACTTGTATATCGAACTTCAATATATCTATCTCCAAATGATTCGAAATCGTTGAAATAAGAACTTCATAGGAATCATAATCCTTCAAAACAATACCATCACTTTTGAATTTATCGTACACATTAGATGCAATCCACGTTCCAGAGTGCCTAAGCAAGATCGTTATTAACGTCATGCTTTATATCGATAAAAGATGAGGAAACCTTTATCTGTTTTGCAGTATTAGCGTTGGATGATGCAAGATGAATGAGAATTCTTGCAGAAAGTGCGTTTGAAACCTTTATCTGTTCTCCAGTCGTTTGAGGGAACTAGGATAATGCATCATCGTTTGTAACTGATTGAAGCTTGATTTATTCCTCATTAATTGTAAATCTGTTATTTCCTTTTAAAGTGCCATAATAGAAAAATATTTACCATTAATGAAGAGATTATATGTATTCAGGGTACACGAAAATACAAAGGATACACGCCTTTTCTTTTTTAAACTATCGAGGAAAATGTAATTTTTTAAAGTAGTGGGATAAAACGTAATTAGCGACCAAAGTACTGTGTTTTATATTGTTTACACCTTTTTATCGGGTGGGTTAAATGAGTATAACGGAAATGATTAAAATGAGTTTAACCTTGAAAAATGAGTTTTTAGTATGACATGACATGTCAAATATGTATTTTTTTATTTTCCAAATCAAATATAAATAATTGAGTTTGTTGAAGTATTTACTTGTTGAAGCTTTCACAAAATTCGCTCAACGCCACAGAATTCAGAACTGCAGTCTTCTACTATTTTCCTGATTAACTTTTCTAACCAAAGCTTGGATAGACAAGTGATTTTATTTTTCAAAAGGATGATCTTTCTTCTGTAAAAATCAGCCCCTTTTATGTACAATTCCTCTGCTGAAGGAATTGAAGAATTGGGCAGTTTTTTCAAAATTGAAAGCTAAAACGTTTCTGACACTAAGACAATGTTTAAGACAAAGTTTTCTGCTTTTATGACATATGTTTAATAAGGAAAACGTTTATATTAAATAGCAATATTTACTAAAATATTTTCCTATTTAACCACACGTTTTATTTTTCTAGAAGACTAGTAAAATCGATATTACTTTTTCCAGAATAAACCTTCTTCTTTTTTTCCAAATCTGATTAATTAATCAGGCATAGTAGAGACCGCAGATTTATTAGTTGAGGCTTCCAATCATGATATTTAGTTCGCAAATGAATAAATTATCATACCATAATAAATTACAAATTATTTCACTAAAAATCTGTAATTGCACTCGTCGATTTAATTTGAAAATCTACCATTACTCCTTATTTAACTCTCCATGTTAGAATTACCGATATCAATCAATTAAATTAAATTTCTGAAAAATTTAATTCATTGATTAATTTAATCCTTTATTTTTAATGCTCAACTTATTTCACGTGACAGATATTAAATACACGTGCAAGGTTTTCACGTGAAAACTTATAAGCAACCATAAAAGGTGTCTTCTATCTCAAGTCCCAGACATGGTTCTATCAACTAATTATTATTTCACTAGTGTGATTTGTTACCATCCAATCTATTAGGAATATGTTGACTCATAATAGAGTTTCCCCTTTTAATAGATTAAAATAATAAATCAAATTACATAGATCATAATAATTATATCAAGATTAAGACTATAAGTACAAGTAATGGACCAGAGAAGTTGTTTATTAATATTCAGAACATAGATGAACATCTCTACTTGGTCCCTTCAATACATACAAAATGTACTAGCACAAGAATTTGAAATATTACCACTCTCATAATTAAGATCAAATTATATTTAATCTTGTGCTACAATCATCAAGATATTTGTCCTACTTCATCTTTGATTGTGATCATTAATTTAAAACTTATAAGAATCGAAAATTTTAATCTTCTGTGTATGAGCTAAATAACTTCATACACAAAATTATCTACTATATAAGTAAAGGATACACATGTTAACACAATGATTTATCAAATAAAAGACTTTATTAAATTAAGTAAATAAAATAAATAGTCTTTACATGGGATGAAAACATAATACTATAACATAAATCACACGATTAATAGTATATCCTATCACATACAATATTCAATCAACTTAACTTCAACAAACAACTCAATATATGACGTTCCACATTAATCAATCAGAGAAACTTGTTTATTTTTTCATGTATAATTCTTTATTCAAAGATTGATATTATCTTACAAACTGTATACAATATGACTCGATATACATGAGAAATTAGTATATAAGTTTCTCATTATTATCATTTTTCATGGCTCTTTGAGTAATTCTTTGGCAATCCTCCCATTAGCACCGCGGGGATAGAATCCACCAGGAATATGCTCATCGCCCGTACTGTATACAATCTTGAGAATCTCTTCCGGAGTTCTGGCGTACGCAAGGGAATAATAGTCAGCGGATATGACGTTAGTTTCCGTTCGATTTTCAGCTCCGAGTTTACACGGGACAATAATGCCTTCGTCTTTGATTCCGCACATTCCCAATTGATTTCTCAAATTTGAGATTCGAGCCGTGAAATTAGCCACAGTGTATTCATAAGGATATACTACTTCATCAGCTCTCTCATAAAGGTGCATACGAATAATTGCATCTTGCCCTGCTTCCGTTCCCAATAGTCCTGCCACAAGCTGTGATTGAAAAAATAAATAAAAAGTCACCACATATATTGATCAACACTACAACACACTGCATATATAGCTACGAAATCTTAGTTATGAATTCAAAAATCGTGGCTAATACTTAATAGCGGCCACAAAAATATGAATTTCATGGCTATTTATAAATTCGTAAAATATCTTAACTATAAAAATTACATTGGCAAAACTAATATCTCAGTTTTGCTATAATTGCTAATAGTCGTGGCAATAATTACCTAAATAGCTACAAATTTATTGTTACGATGAAATTTTGTAGCTAATCATACGTTATTACCACGTGATAAAGTTATTGTAACAATAATATCCTTTTAGCCACAATAAATTATTTAAAATAAAATTTTGTAGCTAAATAAATTATTTTTCTTCAAGTAATAATAAATCATGGCAATAGTTAAATGACTAGCCACAAATTTATTGTTATAATACAATTTCGTAGCTAATCATGAGTTCTTGTCACGTGATAAAAATTATCGTAGCAATAATAACCTTTTAACCACAATTAATTTTTTGAAATAAAAATTTATAGCTAAACAAATATTTTTGCTTCAAATAATTAAAACTTGTGGCAATAATTAAATGATTAGCCATAAATTTATTGCTATAATAAATTTTTGTAGCGAATTATCAATTTTTACCACAAATTAAAACTTACTTTAACAATAATTGCTTTTTAGCCACAATACATTATTTAAAATAAAACATTATAGCTAAATTAGTGTATAATAAAACTAACTAGTGTATCATAATTCAAACCTAAAATTACTTGTAAATTTCAATTATAATTAAATAAAGAAGAATTACCTGCAGGCTGCAAGTGCACCAGAACTTTAGTTAATATAATTTGATCAAGGTGTTTACTCCAATTGACCTCATTTTTTTTTCTCATCTTAAAATAAATTACTTTTTTACCTTGGTCATATATTTCAAATATTTTTGAGAAATTAGTTTGCAGTGAAGTTTCAATATGTGTCTGGCCATAATTTTTGAAAAATATATTTCACTTTTTTTTTAGAAAAAAACACATGAAATATGATTTATGCCCATAAGTTTTAAAAACTATTTAAAATATCCATAAGTTTGAAATAAAATTATTATTTTTATAATGAACTAGATAATACATTATTCAAAAATTATAACATGATATTTTAATTTAAACTACTAATAATATAATTATCAGCTATTACAATTTGTCAAATTACAACTAATTATGAAGATCCATCGATGCAAAAATAAATAAATAATAACAATGGTAGTAACTAGTTATTTTTTAATATAACCTTCTCATATTCTACGAACAAACTCTTTAATAAGAATGTGTTTAATGAGGGGTTGGAGTCATAATTGATGAGCTTTTTTAAAATATAAAATAAAAAAATTAGGGTAAGTTTTAAAATTTTAAAAGAACCCAAAAATTAAATTTTAGCCTAAAAATTACTTTTTTCTAGATTTTGGGATCTTGGGTTTTTTGCTCAAATTTTTGCCAAAACTTGACAAATTCTCGAAAAAGCGGGATTTTAGATTTCAAATTGTGATTTTATTTTATTTTTTAAATTTAAAACTTGATCCATAAGTTTATATTTATAAAAAGACCCATCATTTTGAATTTTACGAAAATAGAGTCATGCTCGATGTGAAGAGATTGTTTGTACCACATGAAAGAATTATATTAAAGAATAATTAGTTACTATTATTGTTGACTTGTGGATCCGTGTAAAATTATGTGTATTTAAAAGTTTGTAATCGCAAATCTTTATTTATAAACAAATCATGGAGATATGTGATTTTTTAGTGCGGCGCTTTAGGATACTCGGATATCTTGTTTATAAATTATGATTTGCTCATTTGGTAAGATTGTATGAGAAGTTGAGAATTTTTTGATAATTTTCACAACGTATGGGGTTTTCATGTTTATGAGAAAAAATAATAATTTAAGAAATCAAAATTGCACGTCCAAACAAAACTTCAACTTTAAATAAATCTAATTTCAAATCACTTATTTCAGATCCGGAAAACTTAAAAACTTGCAAATATATAGTAATCCCATCATATCAATTTAGGTGAAGGTTAACTTTTGATCGGATACGGAGTTAAAAGGAGAAAAATGAAGACTTTTGAAATTTGTGATTTTAAATAAATCATAGAAATTTTGTGACTATAAATAATTTCATTAAGGGTAAAATAGAAAATTTGAAGTTAAGTACTAAATATGAAAATATATCATTCTTTTTTGGACTGACTATAAGAAAACGTGTGTCACATAAATTGAAACGAAAAGAGTAATATTTTAGATCACACGATCACCCTTGCATTATTTAGGTTCTGGAATTCCATTTCTAGTTCAGGATTTTGAATTAAAAAAAAAGTGGTGTGCATTCATCTCTCTCGACCATGTTAGGTTTAAAGAAGGGTGATTGAGTACGAAATAGAAGTAGTAGATCATATTTGATTAAAAAATAAATAGAATATTTGAAATTCATAGTTGAGATGCATTGTTCTGGGTGGAGTTATAAAGGCCGCCTATGGATTCAACAGAGCTCAATAACTTTAATTCAGACCCTATATTTGTTTTATGAAATCTACTTTAACATGTATAAATAATTTATGTAAAATCAATAAGCTATTTTTTTAAGAATTCAAAAAGCATAAACTCAAAATCATAATTCAGTCTCTACACACGATCAAAAAAAGCTTAAATATTTTCCTCTTAAATCTTATGAACTTACACGTTTGGAGACATAGCCTTTGAGGTTGGGTATCATACCAACATAGCCATTCATTCCAACATATGGTATAATATAGCAAGATAGCATGTAATGCATGCTATCCCTATAGGGATCAAATGGGGGTTCCAATTTGTATTCAAATGCTGCATCAAATACTTTCCCAAAGTTTTCAGGGCTAAGATTCAATAAAGGTCTAGGAATGCTGCCCGTTATTGAGTCAATTGCCCTAAAAACAAACAAAACAAATTAGTATTAACAAAAAATGTTATTCGCTCTGATCCACTTTACTTGTCGTTCTAATTAAAAATAGATATATAAAATACTTTTTTCGTTTCATATTACTTAGTCCTCATACTAAAGATAGTTCTTTCAATTTTGTTTGTCCGATTTATGAAATCAGGAGAATTTTATTATATTTTCTTTATTTTTACCCTTAGTATTAAAATCACTATATAAAGTAGCAGTAGTCAAATTTAGAGTTCCAAAGCGTCATTAATAAGGTTAATTTAATAAAAACACCTCTAATTGAAGATTTCTTAAGGAGTGTGTCAGGTCAACAAGAGCCACGTACTCACTCCATTCAACTTTACTTGTCATTTTTTGGCTTGACACACTCATTAAGAAAACAATAATTGACATAGTGATTTTATCACATTACCCCTATCAATTATAATTAATCTCAATAATTGAAACCAAAGTTCCAACATATTTATTAGTGTCACAAGTTCCAACTCTCAAAACTGCTATGAGTATCAGCAGATTTAATATGGAGTATACTAACTCACCGTCTCTTCAGTTTAGAGTATTCTTTTGGAGACAACAATTCAAAACTTATTTCATTTTATGAGTACTTGTTTGGAGGCAAACAATTTAGACTTTTGTCTTTGAATCTTCGACTGCTTCTATTCGATCTTCATCTCTCCTTTTTAAATCTTTAACTTCAATATTTTTTTAATCTTCAACCATTTTAAGTGTGCCCTCTACTTTGATATTTGTTGAAATTTCAGGTGTTTCCTACAATATAATTTTCGTATCTTCATCCATTTCTTATAAAAGATGTTCATAAGTTTTTCAAGAAAAATGAATCCAAATCAGAATATATAATATGGCTTTTAAGTGGAGTAAGTTCTAAGTGGTTAATGAAAGGTTTCATGTGTCAATTCTAATAGCTAAAATTGATCATTTGGGATTTCAAAAAGTCTTAAAAATAAATTAAGGGTAAAACATGAAAAATAATCTGTCTTTTCTTGATATGTCAAAAATGACAAGTAAAAATGAAAATCAAAAATAGAATACGTGACAAGTAAAATTGAACGGAGAAAGTAATATGAAACAGAGGGAGTAGTTGTCATTTTAGAAAACCAAGATATAATTAATTATTAGTTTCAACCTTACCCGTACTCAATAAATGTAGAGAGATTAATATAGTAAAAAAGAGAGTAGTATTAAATTGAGATCAAAGAATAAATGAAGATAATTCAATTAAATTAAACAAAATATTCTAAACTCTCTAAATAGTAACTAAGACACATTATTACTATATAGAAGTGTGGGTAAACAGGCATGTCTTCGTCGACGTGTGTGCTTTCCGTCATTCTTCTATATAGTAAGGGTATTTCTATCATTTTTGCATACTTTCTCCATTTTAATTAGTTTATTTTATTTTTCTTTTTACTCGATTATATATTTGAAAATTACGTAAAAAGTACTATAAATTACAATAATTAACAACTTAAAATATTAAAAAGAAGTATAAGAATTTGGTTGACTCTCAAAATTATATCAGTGCCACACAAATTGGGACAGATGAAGTAACATATATTATTTAAAAATAACGTATAAAATATTATAAATTATAATATTTAACAATTTTAAATATTTAAAAGACATAAAAAATTTATTGTCTCTCGAAAGTCTATCAGTGCCACATAAATTGATATAGAAGTGTGGGTAAGCAGGCACGTCTTCGTCGACGTGTGTGCTTCCCGTCATTCTTCTATATAGTAAGGGTATTTCTGTCATTTTTGCATATTTTCTCCATTTTAATTAGTTTATTTTATTTTTCTTTTTAATTGGTTATATATTTGAAAATTACGTAAAAAAGTACTATAAATTACAATAATTAACAACTTAAAATATTAAAAAGAAGTATAAGAATTTGGTTGACTCTCGATATTATATCAGTGCCACATAAATTGGGACAGATGAAGTAACATATAATATTTTAAAAATAATGTATAAAATATTATAAATTATAATATTTAACAATTTTAAATATTTAAAAGACATAAAAAATTTGATTGTCTCTCGAAATTCTAACAGTGCCACATAAATTGAGATAACGAGTATATTATTTAGAAATGACATAAAGGTTATTATAAATCACAATAATTAACAACTTAGTATATTTAAAACATATATAAAAAATTTCGTTGACTCTCCACATTTTTACTGGTGCCATATAAATTGGGATAGGGAGAATAACATATATTATCTGAAAATTATGCGAAAAGCAATATAAATCACAATTCAAATTTCATTTGTGCCACATAAATTAGAATAGAGAAAGTAACATATATTGGGCCCGTGCTGGCATTCTTCTATATAGTAAGGGTATTTTGGTCATTCTTGCATATTTTCTCCATTTTAATTATTTTATTTTATTTTTCTTTTTAATCGGTTATATATTTAAAAATTACGTAAACAGTACTATAAATTACAATAATTAACAACTTAAAATATTTTAAAAAAAGTATAAAAATTTAGTTGACTCTCGATAAATTGGGATAGATGAAGTAACATATATTATTTAAAAATAATATAAAAATATTATAAATTATAATATTTAAAAGACATAAAAAATTTGATTGTCTCTCGAAATTCTACCAGTGCCACATAAATTGAGATAGAGAGTATATTATTTAGAAATGACGTAAAAATTATTATAAATCACAATAATTAACAACTTAATATATTTAAAGGATATAAAAAAAAATTGATTGACTCTCCATATTTTTATTGGTGCCACAAAAATTGAGATAGGGAGAATAACATATATTATTTGAAAATTATGTGAAAAGCACTGTAAATCACAATAATTAATAACTTAAATATTTAAAAATCATATAAAAATTTGATTGACTCTCCAAATTTTATCTATGTCACATAAATTAAAATAAAGAAAGTAACATATATTGGGTCCGTGCTGACACGGGATTTTGCATCTAGTATATATATAAATTAAAAAGGGGGGACTACCTTAGATGACCAATTTCTTCATTGGCAAATTCCATGATGATGTTTTGTGTGAGTGGATCAAGATTTGCTTTTTGGGCACCAATTGGAGGGGGTCCTCCCTTGGTTAAATATGGTGCTATATCATCAAGACCATGTCCATAGGAAGCCCATAGAAAATATTCTGCTTCAAAGTACTCCAAGTTTTGTGCAAAATGCACATTGTCTATGTCTTCTTTGTACACTGGGATTTCATCTTTTGGGTACCCTGATCCACAAATTGGATTGGAATGACACACAAAAACAAGCTGACTAAACACCATGGAAATCACAAAGGCTGAAATAAGAGCCATTTCTCCTCACCTAATTACAATTTTCTTTTGAGTATTGATACTCCAATTTTGATTCCACAAAGTATTTATAACTGCCTTTTTCCTAGGGGGGCTGAGCCAGTGTACTTAGATTTTATAATTGTATTAGAAAATGAGGTAATGGTCAAGAACACATTTGAACTATCATTTTTTTCGCGAGTTTCATATCTTTAATATCCATTATTTTCTTTACCTACCTAAACTATCACTCCCTTATTTAAAACACATCTTGATGTTGAGTACGTTGGCCAAGTATTGTTCCCATTCGACAATAGGCACATGTAGGCCAACTCAGCATCGAGTTGTGTTTTAATACAAAGGGAGTGATAGTTGAAGTAGGTAAATGGAACAATGGATAGTTGAGATATGAAACTCGCAAAAATGTGATAGTTTAAGTGTGTTTTTAACCATTAACTCTTCGAAAATTCATTAAATGTGTATACGTATTAATTGTGAACCCAGTAATTAAGATGAATTATAAATTTGGTGGCAAGTTCAGAACCCGTAAACTTTAAATTCTAGCTTCGCCTCTGTTAATTACTAACGAAAAATGTTGAAACGTCATTCAATCCAGGAGCGGAGCTAGATTATCGGACGAACTCAATAACTTTTGCTTAGATCTTATATGTGCACTATTATTTTATTTATTAAATATGTATTAATATTTAATTGCAAAATCAATAACTAAAACAAGCTATGATTCTAGTGACAAATTCAGAACCTATAAACTTCAAATCTTAGCTTCGATTCGACTCAATCTCTATTGTTTTGAGGAACGATGACATGACAGAAGACCACTTACTCTTTTTCTTCTACTCCATCTAGTATGATATTCCCTTTTTCAACAACTAGCAGTTTAAATGAGTTACTACAATCAAAGAGCAATCAAAATTGGATCATCATCAACTAAAAAGGGGATAAATTATCACCATATGAATATTGTTCAACGTCTACGCTATGCATCTATTTTTCATATCAATTAAAATTGACCCATATGTCTAACATCAATTTGCTATTTTTTTAGTTTGTTCCAAAAAAAATGTCATTTTTTATAGTTAAAAATTAATTAACTTAACTTTAAAATTCTTCTTTTACCTTTAACAAAATGATGTATAATTAAACAAATATCTAATGTTTATTTTAGACCACAAATTTCAAAAATCATCATTTTTTTCTTAAATTTTGTGTCAAGCCAAATGGTGTCACATAAATTGTGACAGAAGGAGTAATACTTTGTAGCATACTGACAAATGCCATGTCTTTAGACTAATTCGAAGTAATTACCTTTGTGGAGACGGAGTTTTTTTTCCTTTCTATTTTTGCAATATGTGCGTTCCGAATCACATTATAAAAATTTCAAACGATGAATTCATAAATGGTAAAAGAAAAAGATTTAACACCTAATTCATGTTGAAGGTGAAATTAAGACACCTCTTTTTCAGAAAGATGTTGCATTGTCCCATGGCCATTTATAGAAGAAAGAAAAGTTCAACTAACCTTCCAAATCCCTTGAGCTTAAAGAAAGTACTTCCATTTTATTCTATAATAAAAATTAATTTAACTAACCAAATAATAAAAGTATATGATATTTATACGGAGGAGGATTCAGGATTTTAAGAAGATATGGGTACACTATTATAAAAAGGCAGATCCAAAAGTTTACATTTGATGGGTTTAACTTATAGATTTTCCATTAACTTATTATACTTTTGAAATTATAAGTATATTTTTTTAACAATTTTAGTGATTTGAACTATATATATAATACTATGTATTGAAAGTCGAAAATATTGAGATTGGTTTAGCCAGTTGATTGTATGCTACATCTTTGTTGTTACTAGTTTTTGATATAGGTATTTGATTTAATTATACAAAATTTTATGGTGATTAAATATTTTGAAAGAATAAACCAAACCAAAAAGAAGGAAAAAGAAAAAAAAATACCTTGGTCTCAATTCTAGAAAAAGAACGGAAAATATAATAAGACAGGCGTGAAATTTGAATCACCAATTTTATTCGTAGAAGTGCACTCAATAATTTTTGCACCATAGAACACTTTAAGCTTTGGGTGCACGTATATATATTGAAGTGATTTTGTAAATATATAACACTATACAATTTAGGGAAAGAAGCATGAATTCACGTGAATCCATACCTATACACTTGGATATACCCCTGCATTTACACATAGTATAAAACAATTTAAATATCCAAAAAAGAAAAGTAAAAGTATTTGATACTTATACGTTGTAAAATTAATCTGACTACAAAAACAAAGAAGGGTCCTGGTGAAGCTCCCTGTTTTAGCTTATTTCACGGGGAGTAACGGTGTACATAGATTGAATTGATTTGAGTTTTTTAAATATTAAATCAAATCAATTATACTAAATTTTTAAATTTATAAATCAAATCAAATTAATAAAAATTGAATTTTCAACTTCAAATTTTCTCAGATTTATTTCAATAGTCTTCATATAAATTATATGACTTATGCTTCAATATTTCTGTAATTAGTTCTAGTAAAATGCAACTATCTAATTAAAGTGTTTCTTTAGAAAATGACACAAAAATGCGAGATAAGTGATGACATTATACTAAAATATTCAACTAAAAAGATAATACAATCGCAAAAAATAAATATTGCTAATTAATAAATGATAATGATGAAAATAATCATAATTGAATTGTATAACGTCATGCTAAAATAAGTATTGTTGATAACTATTAATTAATTACATGACTATATATTAAAGAAAAAAATAAAATTAAGTTATGTATTTTCACTATCTAAATTAATGAAAGCTAAAGAATAGATATCCAACGCTATTGTCAATTTTAGTGTTAGAATTGATTTTTTTTTGTTAATATTAGTATTGATTTAATTTTGGTTTGAACTGTATTTGAGTTACTAACATTTATTGGCTATAAAACTTATTAGACCATTCAAAATTCTAAGTCCAAGTTTGAAATAATATGTTAAAAGATAAGAATTATTAAAAAATTTAAGAAATATTTATAAATTAGATTACATATAGATATTTTTATATATAAAATATTTATAAAAATTGTATACATGTAATGTCGGGTTAGTTTAGTTCGATTTGACTTTATATCTAAACTTTCAATAAAAATATGTGCTAAAACTTGTTGGGTCTGTCGGTGATGAGGACAACTTAGCAGTAACATTTTAAAATGTTCCTAAGCTTGAGGTAAGCTTTCTCCTTCTTTTTGTCTGAACCCCAATATCTCACTTTATAACTTAGTTGTCTTTTCAGATGGAAAGAACCTTGCAATGAATTTCTTGACTAAATCAGTCTATGAAGTGATTGAATTGGAAGGTTCAAATTTTAACCATTGTTTGCCTTCCCCCAAAAGTGAGAATGAATCAGGGTTAGCCTCACATAGTTCGATGAGACGCTCTGTGTGATATATGTATCAACAATCTTAAACAAAATTAGAGATGAACCTGCGGGTCCTCAGGTGGTAAATCTTTAAATCTCCCGCTTGAGTATAAGAGTTGCACCATATTTTACTTCAGCTCCCATCTTTCAGTGATTGTCGATTCTACAATACTGAAGCTTACGTTTTTTGCCAGTGGGACTGTCACGTCGCAAAATGGTATTGGGGATGGTGGTGGGTATGCTACCATTACTGGAGGTTCGTTAGCCATTTCTACAGGTAGCTGATTGCTCTGTGCTTGCAACAAAGCTTGCTCCCTCAATCTTTGGTGGAAAAATCTTCCGAATTTCAGATGGAATGGAGTTAGGTTCTCGATGATTTTGAAAAAATTTGCTTCGCGTCAGAACTTTGCATAAATCTATCACCTACAATAAAACAACTAAGATCAAGTCGTTAAACACTTGTAAAAATAAAAATAATTGCAAATTTTTTACTTGTCAATATTTTAAGTCTCAGGCAATGACGTCAAGTACTTGTTTCCTTCCAACACTAACACAAATGTACGTGATCACAAATAATATAGTTACTATCGAGACAATCGGATTTGTCGATCCTCCGAATTTAATTACTGACAAGGTAGTGATATAACTATTATTCTTGTATGAACAAGTATTGTTCAAGAGAGAGTTGGTTATTTGACTAAGCTATTAATTCTACTAACACAATAAAGTAAATATGAGTAAGATTGTAGAAGTTGTCCATAGAATTATTAAGACATGGGGTTATGGTGCTTGCATAATCTCATCATATTTATATATACTTGTTAAGATAATTTAAGATATCTATCAAATTATTCAATCACAGAATTAATATGATGACCATGGTCTTTCAATCGACTAACCGTCTATCCGGATTACCTTCTAACTACATTCTTGAGAGGGAATAGTCGAACTAACCCAGATGCATTTAAATATCTTCCTGTAACCTAAGTAGGGTGATCGAGGTGCGTCTCCATCCTAGTCGCAAATCCATCTGTAAATGCATCTTACTCCCCTTAACCTACGTAATATTTTAGTTTTCATCGCTCGATTACCTTTATAAATTATTCTTTTAATCTATTGACTGCGAAATAATAGAATAGTAAGCATAAGATTAAGAGAATAATATGTAATGGTAAATTCTAAAATAACAATCTATATATAATTATGATGTTCATACTATGGCCACAACCCTAGATGAAGGGCTTTTAACCTCTCATAATTCGATTACAAAGTAAGAATTAAGTATAAACGATAAATAATGCTAAGTAAAGAGTTAAAGAAGTAACCCTAGAAGAGTTGAGACTTTGGTCTAGCCGTGTGCTCTTACAATTTTCGTCATTCTTTAAGCCAGACTGAAAAAGGAGAAATTTTTCCCATGCTGTCACTGGCTCGCGGCACAAGGGGTAGTTTCTCGCCTTGGGACTCGCTTCATGAGCTACCTTTGCTCAGCTCTGGGATTTTCTCTACAGGGTGTAAACTTCTGAGAGGGGTGAAAACTTTGCTTTGGACTTTGCTTCGTAAAATTCTGTCATTGTTGCTCCACTTTAGTTCGATGTTAGCTCTTTTCACCTAAATTACACAAAACACCATACATAAGTGATAAAACATAAAATTAAGCATAAATTAATAGTATTTAGCTAAATTATCCTCAAAGCAACCCATAAATGTGAACAAAAAATAGTAAAAAAGAGCGCGTATTAAGCCCACATCACGCGGTTGTGCATGCATTGAAGAGTTGGATGCATTACTTATATGGTGTGCATGTTGACATCTTTACAGATCATAAGAGCATTCAGTACATCTTCAGACAGAAGGAGCTAAACTTTCGATAATGTTGATGTCTTTGAGTTGTTGAAAGACTACGATGTAAATATTTTGAATCATCCAGACAAGGCGAATGTGGTAGCTGATGCGCTCAGCCGTATATCTATGAGCAACTTATCCTATTTGAGAGTTTAGAGGTGAGAGTTAGCTCGAGAGCTTCATAAATTAGCCATCTTGGGAGTTCAATTGTTAGACTTAGGTGATAGTGGGGTCACAATTCAGAGCACAATAGTATC
Organism: Jaltomata sinuosa; assembly: GCA_003996215.1. Taxonomy (NCBI): domain Eukaryota; kingdom Viridiplantae; phylum Streptophyta; class Magnoliopsida; order Solanales; family Solanaceae; genus Jaltomata; species Jaltomata sinuosa. Next base: position 554,869 of record QJPP01000285.1, on the reverse strand, counting down.
ATCTCCAGTTACAAGGTGTGAAAGAGCGGAAGTATGAGAATCCCAAGCTAGTACAGCTTAAGGGCAAGGCTCAGCCAAAAAGAATCTTTAGCTTTTGAGGTGACAGGAGACGGAGTCTTGAGGTATAAGGATTGACTTTATGTTCTAGATTTTGCAGGACTTTGGCAGCATATTATGACGGATGAGGCACATCATTTCTGATATTTTATTCACCCTGGTTTGACAAAGATGTACTATGATTAGGAGTGGCAAAACTAGTCCAAATCCATATGATCCGCCCAACCCGTCCAAGGTTTAATGGGTTTGGGCTAGAGTGATTTTGATGATGGGTTAATTTGGGCTAGCCCAAGTTGACCCATCATAAATTAACAGCACAAATAGACCCACCAAGATGGCCCAACTTGACTCATGAAAATGCTTAATTTTAGCTTTTAAGGTTTAACTTTATATTAAGATTTTTACATTTGAATAGTTGTTTAAATATTTTCACTATCATAAATTGCCATAAATATTGATTAATATAATTATTATTATTGGTAAAGTTAATGGTATTAAATTTTTTATCAATTTCTTATACTTGCTTTTCAGTTTGCTAGTAATTGCTACTTTACTTTATAATACAATGGATCTAGATTGCAAAACAACCTGTATGATTAAGAAAAAATGTTACAGCTGTAGTAAATTATAATTTAATTTTAGTTCTATAACAAGCATGTTATAATTTGGCAAAGATCACAAATAACTAAATATTTATTTCATCAGGTGCTTTTATATATCTAAAAGTAAATTATAATTTAATTATTTTTTATCGGGTTATCGATTAACCCATTAAGAATATTGAACAAATCTTTATCAAATCGTTAACCCATTGTCACATATCTCATTAAATATTAGTCATATATATGTGTTTATAAGTTATAAAAATAATGGGTCAAGTTGGGCAGGTTGGGCTATGACCCATTGTTTAGCCCATCTTAGCCCATCTCAACTTTGGGCAGGGTTGGACAATGACCCATTTATTGCTGCAGCCCATTTTGACCCGCCCAAATTCAGCTCAAACAACCCATTTGCCACTAGGGGTGCGCATCGGTCGATTCGGTTTGGTTCGGTTTTATATATTATCGGTTCGGTTTATCGGTTTTCGATTTGTCAACATGCAAAACCGATAACCAAACCAATAAGATATTCATTATCGATTTTCGGTTAATCAGTTTTGGTCCTTAACGGTTTTCGATTTAACCGATAAGAAAATGCTTCTATAATTTTTTTTGCTTTCTCTTATTTTCATCTACATATATACACTACCTTCATGCATAAAAGTTTATACAAATTACAAGCATAAGCAAATTCAAATACGTTATTAGTAAAACAAACTTATTTTCTTTCTTGTTAACTAGCAACCTTGAATATAGTAGCAACGCTAGTAATCTCTCAAAAAGAAGTACCCCACAAACCAATGTCTTTGGAAAGAAAACAACAACACTAAGACAACAACTATAAAATGCAAAAAAATAATAGGGTATATATTTAAAATCTAAAGCCACTATTATAATTATGGATAAAAATATAGTTTTAGTACAATCTTATTGGGTTATCGGTTTAACCATTAACAAAAATCTTAAAACCGAAACCGAACCGATAGCCCAATAAATTTTTTTACAAAACCATTAGAAAACCATTAACCCAATAACCCGATATCGATAAACCAATAACATTTTTATCGGTTCGGTTTATTGGTTAAATCTGGTTTTGCACACCCCTATTTGCCACCCCTAACTATGATATTAAGGAGATCTATTGGTGGCACGGGATGAAGAAAAATATTACCGGATTTGTGGCTCAGCCCAATCTCAACAAGTGAAGGTTGACCACCAGAAGCCCGGTGGGTTAGCTCAAGACTCGACAATGATAAAATAGGGTAAAACTCAATATATTATTTGGTTAAACTACCAAAAGAGACATACCTCCTTACCATATTTACTAACTCTCCCACTACTTTATTTTAATTACTTAATATACCACATGTAAACACCTTGATACATCACTCCAGGTCGTGATACATCGCCTCACCTCGTGCTACATCGCCCCGATGTATCAAAGGTAATTATCCAGAGGTGAGGTGATGTATCACGCCTTGGGGCGATGTATCAGAGCGAAGTGAGGTGGGAAAAAGAGTAATTAGCTCCCAAATATGTGTGTTTTATGTAAGTTACCCATATTACTTTATATCTGGAATTGATTATTAGCGTGAACAATATGAATGGGTTGTGTACTTATGGCTAGAGAAGAAAAAATATGCATATATTGATTGTGCTCAGCTCGCACGTTAGTGCTAACCACCCGACCTACTTTTTGTGTGCTTTTCCCTGCCAACATGATGACCCTAGCCTACCTTGGAGTCTTGTGCGATAGTGTAGGCTTGAAAAAATTCTTCCTACGCGATTGCACTCACACTAAAAAAAAAAAATTACACAGTTCAGATCTAATTTTTTCTAACTAAATCACATTTGAACACTTTGGATCCCAACCAAAACTATTCTCACAAGTCTTGAATGGTCAATATGACATGTACAGAATTTTAAATAACATAATTGAGCATTTTAACCAAAAATAAGGAGCTGGATTGTAATACCAAGTATGCTACTTATATACTCCCTCCGTTTTAATTTGTTTGACCTATTTTGATTTGACACGGAGTTTAAGAAAGTAAAGAAGATTTTTGAAACTTGTGGTTTAAATTAAAGATATGTGAATGTATTAAAATATTCTTTAATCTTGTGGTCTTGATTATGCCATGTGAAAAGTTAGAATTAAAGAGTTCCTAAAAAGAAAAAGAGACATTCTTTTTTAAACGGACTAAAAAAAAAAAGTAGACCAAACAAATTGAAACAGAGGGAGTAATACATATATTAAAAGCAAAAATTTACATGTTTGTTGTGGGGCTAGGAGAGCACAATAGTTGTGGCCGTGAGTATGAAACTTTCAACTCTGTGGTAGGTTTTCCAGAACACTTAGAGAAAAAGAAGCAAAGAAGAAGGGCCGACATATATCAAAATAAGAAGGTCCAAACAACATGTGATTTCAGTGGTTTGATTGGAGTGGGAGAAAAGTGTTCATATAACAAAGGGTTTTTAGCACAAGTGCAGTCCACTTGTCAGTTTAGTTAAGGACCTCTTTTCAGACAAAATCAGATTCACAATCAGTCCCATCAGAAGAAAAACTTCAACAACGTCAAAAAATCACTCCAACAAAGAGTTTCTTCCAATTTATGGGAATAACCGCTTGGATCGCTATGGGGTCGTTTAGTAGCTGGTTAGAGTTATGCAGGTATTAGTAATTAGTTACGAGGGAATCTATGTATTATTTATGCGGGTATTAGTTATTCATGTATTGCTTATTCCACCTTCTATCCTATTAACAATCAGATTTGAAGAAACGCAGTGAAAAATTGTATGAGCTAAGAGGAAAAACATGAGAGAGAAATTGGGAAAATATCTAGGGGTCGCCTTTCATTCTGACTAGCCATCTTTCTAGAACTGTGTATCAGTCTTTATATACAAAATATAATTACACTAAAAATGCTATTACAGAATTGAAAACAAATTAAATAACCCGTGGGCTGATGCTGAGTCAGCTTGGGCTCTCAATCAAGTGGGCTGCAGGTGCATTATTATTATGAGCCCCAACACTCCCCCTCAAGTTGGAGGGTGATAGAACACCCAACTTGGGAAGGACAGCATGATGAACAAGCCCGGTGAGCGGCTTGGTAAAGAGATCAGCCTGCTGAGAGGTGGTGGAAACATGGTGAAGAGAAATGAGGCCATCGAGAAGCTTCGTGCGGGTGAAGTGACAGTCCACTTCAATATGCTTTGTACGCTCGTGAAACACCGGATTGCGAGCAATGTGGATGGTAGCTTGGTTGTCACAGAAAATAGGCACAGCCCCATCAACAGGAACATGAAGATCACCAAGTAAACGAACAGTCCAAGACAGTTCAGCCACCACTTTACTAATAGCTCTGTACTCTGCCTCGGCAAAAGAAAGAGAGACTACTGGTTGTTTCTTGGCCTTCCAACTGATCAAAGAGTCTCCAAGAAACACATAAAAACCAGAAACAGACCGTCATGTATCAGGGCATGCACCCCAGTCACTATCACAGTAAGCAGAAAGTGCTAAAGAAGAAGAATTGTTGAAAAACACACCAACATCAGAAGTCCCCTTAAGATACCTCAAGACGTGGAGAGCAGCACTCATGTGAGGGGTGCGAGGAGTCTGAAGAAATTGACTCAAGTGTTGTATGGCAAAGCACAGGTCGAGGCGTGTATGAGTCAAAAAGTTAAGCTTACCAACAAAACTCCGATATGATTCAGGAGAGGACAACAAGTCACCATCAACAGCCCTCAATTTAACATTCAAATCCAGAGGACAAGTAACAGCAGTAACAGTATCACAATGAAATTCACGAAGAAGGTCCCGAGTAAACTTTCTCTGATGAAGGAAAAGACCAGAAGAATAAGAATCCACTTCAATACCGAGAAAATAATTGAGTACACCAAGATCCTTGATTTTGAATTGTTGATCCAGAAAATACTTAAGGGTGGAAATTTCTTCCAGATCATCACCAGTCAAGAGTCAGGAGGAATAACAGGGGTGGAGGCAACATCAGGAGTAGTAGAGGAAGAAGGAACATGATCTGAATCATGGAAGAAGGGAGGAGATGTAGGAGAAAAGGGAAGAGGTGATAAAGACAAAGGAATAGATGTAGCAAAAGGGAAGATGGACTCATGGAATACAATATCTCAGGAGATGAGGGTCAATTTAGAAGCTAGATTATAGAGTTTATACCCTTTCTTTCCCAATGGATAACCAATAAAAACACACGGGTCAACTCTAGGTTGAAACTTATCTCTATGGACTTTTGGAATGGTAGTGAAACAGAGACAACCAAAAGTTCGAAGATGAGAGAAAGTAGGAGCATGACCATAGAGCAGTTCATAAGGGGATTTGTTATGAAGCAAAGTGGAGGGAAATCTATTAATAAGGTAAGTAGCTGTGAGTACACAGTCCTCCCAGAACATGACAGGGAGCTTGGACTGGAAGAGGAGAGCTCTAGATGTTTCTAAGAGGTACCTATGTTTTTTTTCCACCACGCCATTTTGTTGAGGTATGTGTGGACAAGAAGTCTGATGCGAGATACCATGATCAAGAAAGAATTGTCTATTTGAGGTACCAGAACCAAGCTCTAAGGCATTGTTACTCCTAACAGATTTGACTGAAACATCAAACTGAGTTTTAACCATGGAAAAAAAAGCTTTGAGTAAAGAAAACACATTGATTTTGGATCCCATGAGATGGGTCCAAGTGGCCCTAGAGTAATCATCAACTAGTGTAAGGAAATATTTAAAACCACTGCATGTTGCACTTTGGTAAGGGCCCCAAGTGTCAACATGCACAAGTTCAAAAGGAGATGAAGTCTTGATGGAGCTAACAAGAAAAGAAAGCCTAGGTTGTCGAGCCATAGGGCAAATAGAGCAGACAAAAGACTGTTTAGGAGAGAAAGTACATGGAATATATGAAATATCCTTCATTCTAGCAAAAGGTATATGCCCTAAACGATTGTGCCATAAAATCTCCATTTTATTAGAAACAGACTGGTTTGTACAAGGAATGATATCAGGCAATGGAGAATCAGAACTACAAAGGGAATCAAGAGAAATGGATGCAAAAATAGGCAAATGAGGAACAATACTGCAATCAGAAACATTAGAAACAGGGACAACAATGTCTAAAACAACATTATCACAGCTAGGCAATGCAGAAGTAGGAGTGTGTTGATGAAGCTTGTAGAGACCATCAACCAGTTTACCAACTTCCAGTGGCCTCTTCAGAGAAGGGGCCTGTAGAAGACAGGAAAATTTAGAAAACTAGATGATGCAATCTAACTCAGATACTAATTTGGAAACAGATATGAGATTATAGTGAAAGGAGGGAAGATAAAGCACATTGTTCAAGATGAAGGAGAGAAAGTGAAGAGAGCCAGTACAAGTTACCTTAACTTTGTAGCCATTAGGTAAATTGACTAGATAAGGAATGACTAAAGGTTTAATGTCAAAGAGTAAAGATTTTTTGTAGGTCATGTGATGGGTGGCCCCAGAGTCTATTATCCAGACACAGTCAGACACATTACTTAGCATGCAGGTCTTAAAGACACTATCTATACTATCAGACATTTTGAGAATACCTGCAAAATTTGCAGATGCCATGAGGCAAGGCTGAGAATCTAAAATCTGATTCTGCTGCAATATGATCAATAACTTGTGGTATTGCTCTTTGGATAGGCCAGGTATCACAGACCCAGAATCAGGGGACTGCTCAGCACCAACCTGATCATGTGACCCAGAAGACTCCTCAGTGTGAACTTCCACATTTGCGGCAGTCTTAGTGCCTTTGTTGAACTTGAAATAAGTAGGAAACCCATGCAATTTGTAGCATTTATCAATGAGGTGTCCTGTCTTCTTACAATACTTACAAATCAGAGTGGACTTGGGTAAATTATGATTATTGGGAGCAAAGTTAACTCTCTGGATGAATTGCTTATTAGGAGGTGTTGTGACTGCCCTATTGTTGACAATAGCAGTAAAAGAAGCTGAAGCAGGGGAGAACTGAGAACTTGCAGTCACCTGTCTTTGTCTCTCATCTTGCAACAAGATATTGTAAGTGGAATCTAGTGAAGAAAGAGGATGCATCATGAGTATGTATCCCCGAACACTCACATATATGTCATTAAGCCCCATAAGGAACTGATAAAGCTTGTTCTCTTCCTCCTCTGCAATAAGAGCAGCCCTAGCCTCACAAGTGCAACTACTAGCATTCCTCTTACGCATGAAGCCCAACTCATCCCAGAGTTTCTTCAACTTATTAAAATAAGAGGCAATATCCAAACAACCCTGACTACTAGAAGCAATTTTTTCTTTAGTTCAAACACTCTAGTCCCGTTCACAATGCCATATCTTTTGTTCAGTTGTGTCCACATACTTTCTGCAGTTTCTGAGTATTGAACACTCTCAGCTATCTCAGGGGAGAGGGAACTAGTTATCCAGGAAATGATAGATGATTACATCTGTTCCATTGCCTAATCTGTGGTGAATGTGAATCTCCAGAGGGCTTAGGGAAACTCCCATCAATAAAACCAATTTTGTTTTTAGCAGAAAGAGAAACTACTATATTTCTACTCCAACCTCCAAATCCTGTCCCCGAAAATGGAATAGGCACAAAAGAAATCCCAGGCACATCAGAAGATGGCAAATAAAGTGGATTTAAGTGGTCAAGGGTAAAAGATGCAGCAGTATTCTGAGCTGAAGCACTAGGTGTAGTAGTCATAGTAACAGAAACTCAAGCAAATCAAACTACAAGTGTAAAGTAGTAACTAATAGAGAAGGAACTAGGAAGTACAGTACCAAATTTCTTCTAGATTTTGACACACAACGCCGATAACACAAACTTCACAATTACAGCTAACAACGATCACCAGAAAAAACTTTGAAAGAACGATTCCCTGAAAGAAGAAACACAGATCCTCAACCAAAACTACAACAAACGATCGGAGCTCCGACGATGAACGAAATCTCAATAGTTACAAGCGAGGGTAACATCGCTCGATCATAAACAACATGAGGAAGTAGAAACTCTGCTCTGATACCATATTAACAATCAGATTTAAAGAAACGCAGTGAAAAATTGTATGAGCTAAGAGGAAGAACAGGAGAGAGAAATTGGGAAAATATCTAGGGGTCGCCTTTCATTCTGACTAACCACCTTTCTAGAACTATGTATCAGTCTTTATATACAAAATATAATTACACTAAAAATGCTATTACGGAATTGAAAACAAATTAAATAACATGTGAGCTGATGCTGAGTCAGCTTGGGCTCTCAACCAAGTGGGCTGCAGGTGCATTCTTATTATGAGCCCCAACATATCCTGTGTAATATAATACCTAAATTCCCTCATAATTTATACATGTATTAGTTATGCGAGTTTCTAAATTACAAACCAAACAGTACCGTATTAATTTTATACATGAATAATTTACCTTCTAACAAGCTACCAAACGTGGTATTGCTTATGCAGGATTTAATACATGTATAACCCACCTCCGAACCAGCTACCAAACGACCCTATAAGTTTAGGGTTCAAGGACACTACAACTTTGGAGATACCATACACTTCAAGTTCAACAGTCCCAAGTTGCAGCGTAATGCTAGCGAGGGATCAACTCGTTCTTTTGGTTCTTCAGTAGCTATAATGCAGATACAATATACACGCATTTGTAGTCGCATGTACTTTATTAGTTTGTTCACATGATGCATATGTATTAGTTGACCAAGGTCACTTTTTTTTTTATATCAATATCGATAGTTGGTATACTGACGTTCTCTTTGTAGAACCTACGTTAGTCTATGTCCATGCGGGTTCAGGATTTGAAGTCGAACATAATGCAAGCTAGGATATTTCCTTATTTTCCATTATTTGATTGGTGAGCTCCACACTGGTTCATTTCAAGATTCCTTAATTCATCATTCAGTTATTTCTTGATTATTTATTTATTTATTTTAAGGATTAATCAAGGAATTAGTATCTTGTGCAGTCTACCAATTCTTTGTACTTAGAGGCCTCATAGACATGTTTTTTAGATTTAAGTTTGGACTTCAACTTGCGTCTTGCACGCTATTTTCTCAACAATTTCAAGTTATCTATGAAGAATTGTTTGGCTATTCACTTTCTGTTTTGAATAGAGTTTCAAATGAAAATATTTTGATTATCTCTTAAAGTAATGATTGTGTGTCATGTTAAATCAAAATAGAACATGTTAGATGGTTTGCTTGGTCATTTAAGGTATTCGATTCATAGCAATTGGTGTTCAAAAAATTATATAGTTTAAAATGTGCAATTCAAACTCCAAGAAAATTCATAAAGCTTGAATTGTTTTTTTTTTTTTAGCTTCATGACAGTATCATGAGGTTTTTCTAGAGTTTCATTTGCACTATTTTTTTTTAGGGGTTTCACTTGCACTATTTTGAACTCTAGAAAATCCTTTTGGAATTCTACTTGCATCATTTCGAACTGAAGAAAAAATTCATGGAGTTCCATTTGCACCTCTTGAATTTTTTTTGAAGTTTAACTCCACCAATTTGATCTGCCGAAAAAATCGTAGAGCTTCACTTGTACCATTTCGAACTCAATAAAAATGTCATGGGTTGTAGCTACAACACCAAAGTTCCAAATGTACAAAAATAAAAGGCAAAATTTCATAAATAGCTATAGTTTGCTAAATTATTCAGGGCCCATAACTTAAGTTTCTTAATTACAAAGCATAGCTAATTTCAAGTTTTAAAATCAGCCCTCGGTTTGTATATAAATGCTTATATAAGTATATACCATAAAAATAGATTCCTAAAAATCAGTTAGAAAAATCTTTTTCAAATGGAAATCTCCATAAATCATGTGTCTTTTACTCTCACTAATATTCTCTCTTCATAATTGACTGATACATCTGAAAAATCTCAGATACAAATAACCATTTGTATACTTTTCAATTTCATATACTCATGTGTTCACCATCTATTCTATATATATATTTGAGATTCAAGTTAACTAAGCATATACATTTCAAATAGATATACTGATATGTATAAATCTCATATACATTTTAATCTCAAAGTATGAATCTCATATACATTTGAACCTCAAAAGTATGAATCTCATATACATTTGAACCTCCAAAAGTATGAATTTCATATACAATGTATAACAAAAAAACAAAGCATTCCAATTGCATATACATATATGCGTTTTAGTTGGTATATACTTATATACGTATATAAACATCACTAAAGAAGGATGAAATTTTAGAAAAATCTTTTTAAAATGAAAATCTCCATAAATCATGGTAGTTACCTCAAAAGTATGAATCTCATATACATTTGAATATCAAAAATATGAATTTCATATACATTTGAACCTCAAAAATATGAATTTCATATACATTTGAACCTCAAAAATATGAATCTCATATACAATGTATAACAAAAAACAAAGCATTCCAATTGCATATACATATATGCGTTTTAGTTGGTATATACTTATATACCTATATAAACATCACTAAAGAAGGATGAAATTTTAGAAAAATCTTTTTAAAATGGAAATCTCCATAAATCATGGGGGTGGGGCGTGAATTCCACCGGAAATTGGATGAGAGGGAATTTGAGAATAGATAATATACGTTTCTTTCCCCCAAAAATGTATATGTTGCCCAAAATAATAACTACTTGTTCTAAACTATACCTATAAAATGTAATTATGTGAAAGTTAACCCATATCCCGTAATTAAGCCCTTCAATATCTATGTCGAGTAATTTTTCCAAAAGAAAATCATAACGAAGCAACTTCATGGGCGAAACTGAGAAAATAATGATAATTTCATGGGTGGTACGTGGGGAAAAAAATTCTTTTTGAATTGTTTTAATTTTAGGAATATAAATAGTTTTAATCATTCTTTAGAAGTTGAATCATATTTATTTGAAAAGTTGAAATAGGTCAATCTCTCTTATTGAGTCACGCAAACATAATTTCAAAGAAAGCTATAACAGAGAAATTTCATGAGTGATATCTATATAAAAGAGAATAGATAAATGTTCAAATCCCATAATTTTTTCCTAAAGTTTGAATGTTCAAACTCCATGAATTTTTTCTGAAGTTTGAATTGCACATCTAAAATTGTTAGAATTTTTCGAATTCAACACATTGTATTGTTAGAATTCCACTTGTCAAAACTTTTAAATATTTTTTCGTATTATATCTAGGGGAATTTTTGTCCAAATTTTATTTTTACCTTAAAGAATAATTACTATTTTTTAATTACATTTCAAAGGATGGTTGAATATTATTAACCAGCTGCTATCCAAACAGTGAAACTATTCAAACTAATTTTCACCAAATTTTACCCTGGTATCTTACCTGCCCAAGTTGTCCAAAGCACAACAAGTTTGGGCTGACATAACAGTTGTTTGTCCCTTCCATTTAGAGAAATACAGAACATAGATTCCAAAAAGAAGCAAACAACACATGGGAGTTCATTACATCTTGTTTGGATGGTTGTGACCTATCGTATTGTATTGTCTTGTCAGTTTAAATATAATATTTATTTTAATTGTTACTTAAATTTTGTTGTATGATATCGTTAAATTCATCATTAGATAACGATGAAAAGTCCCATTTTATAGAACGATCGATTTTGTGTGATCGTATCGTTACCTTTTCTTTCATTTGTCTTTACTTATTATTTAATAATCCTATTATATTCTTTATCTTACCTTTTTATAGTAGCTCTATGCCGTACTCTACTTTTCTCGTAGGTTTATTTTTCAAATTGTTGATGTGTACATTATGTGACGACAAAAAATGATGCAATCTATCTAAATGTCGTATTCAATAAAACAATATAATACGATACATTATGAACAATATGTAACAACAATCAAACAGAGTGTTAGTTGGATTTGGGTTTATAAGACCAATAACTATTTTTAAATCTAATTAACTGCACCACCTTGTAGATGATAGACAAAATCCTTATATCCTTAATTAAGCAAACTGGTTATGAATAGTTTAAGATAATTATTAATGAAGTCTGACTAATTTCCAGCTTATTAATTGCTTAGGACAATGACATGTTCCAAAACAAATTAAATATCTGAAGGATATACTATGGAATATATTTACTTATGCTAAATTAAGTTCGATTATTGTATTTTTAAGTTATTAAGTAGTATTACATAAGCCATGATAGTTGTTAAAGCTTCACCGTCACACAATTTCACATAAAAGAATGATTTTTGAAGTCTATGTTTTAACCAAGCAACTTGAAAATAAGCACTTTAACCACTACTAAAAGAAATCATTATTTTTCCATTGAAATTTTCCATTGAAAATTATTTAGTTGTTATTTCTACAGATATTTTGATTGAATTAGTCAGAAAAAAAAAAATAGTGTAAAAACTAGGAAGCTTTCCAGTGTGTTTCAGTGAGAAGCTGTTTCCCACCATTCATTTTTCAGTGAGCTAGTTCAATGGGAAATGAGCGAGAAAATCATTTTATATATAACACAAATTTTTCATTGATTCGTGGCAGAAAAAACCTCTATTTCTAGTAGTGAAACTTCTTTTATTAAGTGAGTTTAGTATGGGTATAGTGAAAAAACGAATGTTATACCAATGTGGGTTTTAGTGGAATGGTTGAGATCCCTCCATTCTTAACTAAGGATCTCAGATTCGAGCCTTGAATATGAAAAAAAATCTTATTCAAGCAGATTAGTCAGGAAGTCTTTTGCATAGGAGCAATAAAGAGTAGATTAGCAAGAAAGCTAGAACAACTAAACTTAGATGATTATGTAGCTGGTTTTTCTTTATGTAGTTTGCATGTTGTTACTGGTGATTGGGGCTTCATTTCCAATTATCAGTTTTTTTAACCTGTACCTAAAACTCATTTATTAATAAAATATTTTACTTACAAAAAAATGTCGATAGGATTATTGATTTGGGATGTGTTACAAAAATTAATTTGAAATTAACACTATTAAAAATAAAGGTTGTTTTCAACGCGAATTATTGAAAAATTTGAGCTATAAAACATGATTTTCTCATTTATTTCTCACCGAATCAGTTCACTGGAAAAATGTATGGTGAAAAACATATTCTTACTGAAATAGTGGTAAATTTTCTAATTTTTTTCATATGAAAATATTACTATTTTTACTTTTCCCACAGATTCAATCAAAATATCTGGGAAAATAATTCAGTAAAAAATTTCAATGAAAAAATAATAATTTTTAGTAGTGTAAGAGCAAGAGAAATATTATTATTATTATGATTATTATTATTATTATTATTATTATTATTATTATTATTGTATATTTGTATTAACTTGTTCACCATATTTTCATGATTTTTCTAATATTTTAATGATGGGTAAAAGTTGCAATTTAATCAAGTTGAAGAGTTTGAAAGTGGGAAGTAGACAAATGGAGAAACAAATTATAATTAGAGGGAAATTTATGGAAGGTAAAGGTCAAAATGAGTCAACATCAATTCAAGGGACATATTTGACATAGACAGTCATCCAGCCAGATTGATCACATGTTGCTCAACCTTAAATAGCTTCCCCTCCCCTCCCCCCCAACCCCCCCCCCCCCACACACACCCAAAGGTCAACAAAAAAATTACTTACATAAAATCACACAAATTTATTATGTTCAATGATAAATATAGATGTGAATATACATTAACTATGGTAAAATCGTCAATCCAAAATATGTATAGAAAATATATATAGATATATTATACATTTATTCGTTAGGTGTAAACAATAATGGAAGGAGTGTTTGTGTAACATGTTCAAGTGACCTCGGTATGTTTTATACTAATTTATGGATATAGATGTGTGAAAATTACACAAAAATATTAATGATGAGTAAATTCTTGCACAGCCTGTGTACCCCTTTATTGCATTTCTAACATTGAAATACCCCACCACCAATAAAAGAAGGTAAATTAAATCATAGAAGACCTACCATTAGTTTGAAAAAGAAATAGTAGAGAAGTCAAAATGGCCACCTTAGTCTTTTAATTTATTTTTTTCGTGCATAATAAAAGTATAAATTCAAAAATTTCACCGCATTTTGTACCAAATGGTAGTTAACTGATTATTGAGATTATGAAATTTTGTAGCCTTATATTGTAAAATCATAAATTTGTCCGTCTTCTTTCTAGTAAAGATTTTTTTCAAATTTATTATGTAAAGATTTCATAGGCGAATACCTAAGATATCTTCCTCAAACGAAGGGGGAGGAGAGGTATTTGATCATTACTTAGAAGAAGGATTTTTTCAGTGGATCCCTCTTATTTCTGTTTAGTCCATAATGAGACTAGATGACAATAATTAGAGTAGGTCTACATAAATTTGTTTTTGTTAGGAAACTTATTGGTTTAACAAATATAATGTTTAAAATTTGTGAATCATGCATAAATCACACAAGAAGATAAAATTATGCCAATCTACAATAAAAATTCTGATTCTTGACATATAATTGCAGCATGGTTCTAAGTATACAAAATTCTTAAGTTACCTTCTCCACATGTGAACTTTTACAACAAAAATTTTCACCCTCAAATGAGACATGACATATCAAATAAGGGCAATTACATTTCTTTTATTTTTTTTCTTAGGAAACAACTTAAAAGAGGATATAACTGAAAAAAGTTACCCCCTCCCTCCCCACACACACACATAAAATACATTCATTTTATTTGAATAGATTGCATTTTGTATTCTCTATAAGAAAGTATTAATTAAGTGTTTATTTTATTAAATTATTCTTATTAATGGTATTTCAAAATCTGAATTTGACTATATATACTCTAATTAGTTTGAGAAATAATAAAGAAAAGATCAAAAAATAAATAAATATTCTCTCTTGATATATTAAGGTGGACAGTAAAAATAAAAATATAACTTTAGTATATTTGACAAAAAAAATTAAAAAAATAGAGGGAGTAAATAAATAACTACTATACCTCATTCCACCCTTATCAGATAGTCAGCCAAACCCACAAAACTGTTGATAGGTGAAGTACGCCTGGATCAATCTCGAACTGCCTCAACCTTGATCAAATCGATCATAATACCATCCTTGGACAGAACATGTCTTAAAGTTTCATAGAACTAAGCCAAAACTCACATTTTGAGAACTTAGCATGTAACTTCTCATCCCTCAACCTCTGGAGCACAATCCTCAAATGCTTCACATGATTTGCCTCACTCATGGAATACACCAAGATATCATCGATAGACATAATCACAAAAAAAATCAAGATTTGATCGAAACACCCCATTCATCAATTCTATAAACGCTACTAGGGTGTTAGTCAACCCAAAGGAAATCACCAAAAACTCATAATGACCAAATTGGGTCCTAAAAGCCGTCTTAGGGATATCCGAAGCCTTAATCCTTAACTAATGGTACTCCAACTTTAAATCAATCTTCAAAAATACCAAAGCACTCTGAAGTTGATCAAACAAATCATCAATGCGCAAAAAAGGATACTTGTTCTTGATGATTACCTTGTTTAAATGCCGATAATCAATACACGTGCACATAAACTCATTCTTTTTCTTCACAAATAACACCTGAGTACCCCAAGGTAAAACACTGAGTCTAATAAAATTCTTACTCAATAAATCCTGAAGCTTATCCTTAAACTCCACCGAAGCCATCCTATAAGGCAGAATGAAAATGGGCTTAGTGCCCGACTTCAAGTCAATAGTAAAATCAATGTCTCTATATGGAGGAACACTTGATAGATCCATAAAAAATACATCTATGAACTCCCTAACCACCCTCACGAACTTCAAAGAAGGCGTATCAACACTAGTATCATGCACATAAGTCAAGTAAGAAGACACCCCTTCTCAACCATTTGCTAAGCCAGAAGAAAGAAAATAACCCTCTTAGGATACGAACCCTGAGTAACCTTTTACTCCAACCTCAACACACCCGACATCATAAATCATAAATGCAGTCAGTCCACTCATGGAACCAAAATCAATGCACAAATGCAAATAAGTAAACTCGTACTAAGCGTGCTACCCGAGCCAATTAGTTAATATCCCATACCAGGCGTGGTACCCGAGCCAACTATTTATTATCCCATACCAGGCGTGGTACCCGAGCCAACCGTTAGTATTTCATACCAGGCGTGGTACCCGAGCCAACCGAATATCACACAAAATCTACAGTCACAAACAATGAACAATCAAATTTGTAAACCAACAAGCAACAACACCTAGTTCATTTCACAAGAATGATAACAAGACTCTTAGACATTCCTAAATCATTCCCTAAGCATGCAACTTATACAACACTTAGATAAAAGTACACAAACATATAATGCATACAGAAATCAATAACAATCACCTACCTTAAAATATTCCAAGCTCTATTGAACCAGAGCTTTCCCATTTTCAAGATTCCTTGCTTGTTCTTGGTCTAGAAACAAATATGCAAGAATTATAGTCAATTAACTGGCCTAAATTACCTGGATTATGCAAAATTCCAATCCCCAGGCTAATTCATGACCATTCCACCCCTTTCCCGAGATTTCCTACCATTAATTCACCTTAATTCATCATTTTAATGGATACCTTTAGAGAATTATGGCTAAGTGATCATCACCCATCATCAATAACCAAGACCCAAGAACTCTAGCACCCTAGAATCTCCCTTTTCCCCGGATTTTACCATTCTTAGGTCATTCCAAACCTTTCTCCAAGTCCTCACCTAGAAATTCTAAAGCGTAGAAAAGATAGTATGAAGGTTGGGAAGTAGAAACTTTACCTTTAGGATGAAAAATGATGAAAAACTGATGGATATCGCCCAAAATTGCCCTCTTCTTCTTCCAAAACACCTTTGTTGAAAACTGACTATTTTGGAGAAGTTTTTGCATTAAATCCCATCACTCTCTGCTATAGTGGTCTGCTCCGTTATAACAGTCTGCTCCGCTATAGTGGTACTACCATAGCGGAGTCGACCGCTATGGCGGAGGTTGACCGACGTTGACTTCCGCTGTAGCGGTATTTTCTCCGCTACATCGGAGGTCGCTATGGTGGTGTGTCAACCGCTACAGCGGTTGGCATGGGACAGAAAGTCTTAATGTACCTCAAATTGCCCTATTTTACAACACACTCGATAATCTGACGTTCCGAAATAACCTTTTCACGTCAACTTCGATACCAGGAGTTCTACTTACCCAAATTTGATTCCAAAAAGTCCCCCGGACTCCTTTATGTCTTAGCTAAATGAAAAACTAGGTCAAACCTAGATACATTATCCAATCCTTACCCGAATTGCCCTAGACCATACCTTGCTCTAAAACTGGCCGAGGCTAGCCTAGCCCAGAATTTGAAACCCCCGAACCTGGAGTTTTCTAACTCTAAAATTGGCACGATCGATTTACCCATAACGAAGGACCCAGTCATTACAACATATATTAATTTACCCATCGTTCATCCCCAAATGATCAAGCCAAAAAATATGGAAAATAAAGAAAGGAAAGAGTAGTACATGTATCCTCAAATAGGTGAGGATAATTATCCCGCATGTCTTTCTCGATTTCTCAAGTGGCTTCCTCAACTGGACGATGCTTCCATTGAACTTTTACCATACTGATCACCTTTATCCTCAATTTCTGGATATCCCGATCAAGAATCGAAATCGGTTCCTCTACATAGCGAAGATCCTTATCAAATAACACCTCATCCCACTTGATGATGTAATCCCTGATGTGACGCTAATTTACGTCACTTTCGACTCCTTTTTACTAAGAACAATCGTACGTTTTCAAGCAACCGTTGTTGTTTTTGATGTTTTTATGTTGTATTTGTAGGAAATGGAAACAAACACGGAAACGGAAGAAAGTACGCGAAAAATAACATTCTGCCTAAGAGTGACGGCCTGAGTGACGGCCCGTCACAAGGCTGACGGTCCGTCACTGGGACCGTCACTCCAAGGCAGCAAAGGGGCAGTGCCACTGCCTAAGGCTGACGGTCAAGGCGACGGTCCGTCAAGGCAGTGACGGTCCGTCAGCCTGACCGTCAAGTTAAGGCAGTGGCGTTAAGTCGGCGACCCGCGTTTTGGGGATTCCTAGCCCGTTTTGGATTTGGTTTCTTTGACTCCTATAAATACCCTATGATAGGTTTATGTAATTAGAATACACCCAATAGTTTTAGAATAGTTTTTAGTCATTTTTTGAGAGCAACAACACGTTTTCGGATTCTTGAATTCGTGTTCGTGAGTTCTTGGTTTTTCTTGTTCTTGGATTATTGAAGATTGGTTTTCATTATATTGTAAGAACTTCTTCTCCTTATTATGAATTCAATTCTCTTCTCTTTTCTTTATAGCATGATTAACTAAAACTCCCGCAACTAGTGTTGTGGGAGCCATGGCAAACGTAGCAATATAGATTCCGGGTAGCGTTGGGTTCGATTTATGTATTGTCACGTTGTTAATCATACGTTATGTCACGTTTTCTAGTGGGTTGCAAACATTAGAACATGCCTAGGTTTAATTTGCTTGAGAAAGAGATTAAAACCGGGAAACTTGATTAACAACAAGGATTCGAGACTACCAACTCTCGTCTTAAAGATTAATGCCGTAACTGGATTAATCTACTTGATGTTAGGATTGAGAGCTAAAAAGCACACCTTTTTGAGATCGAGAGAAGATAAAAGGAAATTTGTTTATTTGGTCGAGAGACGTTTAGACGATACAATTGACGCAATCACATCGTGACAATCATATAGAAAGAACCCGGTTAAGCCTAGAATCGACATTGTTACAACGCCATGGTGAACACTTCCCTAGTTCGCATTCTCTCCTATTGATTAAAACTCACACGTTTATTATTTGTTTTGTTTACACGTTAATTACAAAACCCCCCCTTTTATTTACCGGAAACGATTGACGACTAGTCACATACTTCACTAAAGTCTTAATCATCACCATATTCTCTGTGGGATTCGACCCCAACCTTGTTGGGTTATATATTTGACAACGATCGCGTATGCTTCTTAAATTGAGGTGTAGTTTGAGCGTTATCAAAAATGGCGCCGTTGTCGGGGAATACGATTTTTGATTAAGTCTGGTGTGTTTAGTTGACTTTTAGTCATAATTTCTTGCTTTTATTTTTGTTTGTTGTTTTTGTTTTTGGACAGGGTACAGGTTGTGCATGCCAAATACCCGAGGTTCGGGGGAACAAATTGTACCTTACGACCCCGAACTTGCGAGAACATTGAGGCGGAATATGGCCACACAACTAGAGGCAGCGAGGATCGCTGCGGAACTGCAGGCCCAACAAAATCTGAATGCTGGTGGTCTGCAGGATGATGTGGTACGGAATGATGAGGATCTCGACTTAGATGGAGCTGGCGCTACGGGCGCCATTATTGTTCCACCGCTACCGCCCGAAGCCAAGTTCAACATCACTAGCACGATGATCCAACTGTTGAACTTGAGAGGAGTGTTCCGCGGTGTTGCTGGTGACGATCCAAACCAGCACTTGATGAATTTCGTGGGGATCTGCAAATCGTTCGAACTGCCAGGAGTGAGTCAGACTGCGATCAGGCTTAGGTTGTTTCCGTTGTCTCTGTCTGATGAGGCAGCGTTGTGGTTGACAGAATTGACCCCCGACTCTATCGCAACGTGGGGAGAGTTGAGAGGAGCTTTCCTAGAAAGGTTCTTTCCTCCCTCTCGGATGATACAGTTGAGGGACGAGATTAGCAACTTCAGGCAGCAACCGCACGAAGCACTGCACGAGACTTGGTTGCGATTTAAGAAGAAGCTGACACAGTGCCCCAACCATCAGCTGAACAACGAATTCTTGATGCAGACATTCTACCGGGCACTAAATTCGGCTACCAAACCGACATTGGATAACGCAGCAGGTGGAGCGTTTATGGGTCGCACTTTTGCCGACGCCACAGCTATCCTAGACAGGCTCACCAAGACCAACAGGGCCTGGCACACACGAGATTCAGAGGTTGCAGCTAGCACCTATACAGTTGGCATGTCAGCAGAGCAGAGAAGGAAAGAGGAGGAGCGCGACCAAGACATGGCGCATCTTAAAACACAGTTGGATCTCTTGACAAGGCACTTGACGTCAGGAAGTATAGAGAAGGTACAAGCTGTGGGTTCCCAAGGTATAGAGATTGAGGAAGCAAATTACTTGGGGGGTTTCCAGGCCAATGGCCAGGGAAACCAAGGTCGGAACTATCCAAGAGACAACCACTATGAGAATGGTGGCTACAAAAATCGCGACCAAGGAAGCTGGAGGAACAACTCCGATAGAGGTGGGTTGTATATACCACCTGGCAATCGGGACAAAACTGGCAGCGAAACTGAGACGTCCAAACTTGAGAACATGATGGCGAAGATGCTGCTTAAGGTGGAATCAACGGACTCTGGGGTAAAGGCAATACGGAATGAGTTATCAACATTGAGTCTGGTAGTGGAGTCACACTCAACCGCGATCAAGCAACTAGAGCAGCAAGTGGGTCACATCTCGGCATCTCTAAACCCAAGGAAAATAGGTACTTTGCCGAGCGACACCACTCATCCGCAGAATGATGCAAGCTGTATGGCGATCACCACAAGAAGCGGAAAAGTATTACCGGAATCACATCCGGTAATTCATGCTCAAGATGATAGTGCGGATGATAAAGAGGCGGTAGAGGAGGAAACGCCAAAGCCCGCAGAGAAACGCAAGGAAGCTGAAAAGCTTCCAACTATGATGTTTCGACACCCACCTCCTTTCCCCCAGAGGTTGAAAAAGAAAGCTGACGATGGTAAGTTCCTGAACTTCATGACCATGCTGAAGCAAATTTCAATAAACATACCATTGGTGGAAGCGCTGGAACAAATGCCCGGTTATGCCAAGTTCATGAAGGACTTGATTACAAAGAAGAGGACGGTAAGTTTTGAGCCGGAAGACAACCTCCATCACTGCAGCGCTATTTCCTCTAGATCGTTAGTGGAAAAGAAGGATGATCCAGGTGCGTTCACTGTTCCATGTACTATCGGAAAGCTCAACTTCGGAAGAGCTATGTGTGATCTTGGTGCTAGTATCAATTTGATGCCGCTAGCAGTGTATAACAAATTGGGTTTGGGAGCTCCTAAACCAACGTCCATGAGAGTGAGGATGGCTGACCGTTCGGTAAAGCGACCCGTAGGGATCTTGTCTGATGTGCTAATAAAGATCGGTAAGCTTATCTTCCCAGCTGACTTTGTAATTTTGGATTGCGAAGTGGACTTCGAAGTTCCCATAATCTTGGGACGACCATTGTTAGCTACGGCGAGAGTATTGGTTGACATGGAGAAAAACGAACTGACCTTCCGATTGAACAATGAAGTGGTCAAGTTCGCTGTGTCTAAATTGATGAAGCAACCAAGTGACATGAGGGTGGTCGCGGTCATCAATGCTGTTGAGGAAGCTCCGGCGAATGTGCACCTTGAGGAGAAGAGTTCGGTTGAGACTCTAGCTATTGTGAGAAGAATGCCGCGAAAAGAAAAGCATGTTGCGGAAAGCGGTGTAAATAGCTCAAGAAAACGAAAACACCGCAAGAGAATCTACAAGGAAAGAGCGAAAAAGCGGTCACGACTAGCGGCGGAGCAAATAAAAGAGGAAGTTGGAGCGCAACATGAGGTTGGCGCACACAAGTACTCCATCGAGTTCTCTTGTTTTGGAGACCCAGGCGGTCTCCAACATCATTCCGGAAATTGAGTCATATCGACTTCACAGGTATTCCTTTATTCTCACAGTTTTTAGCTTTCGCATATATGCATTGGGGACAATGCATGAGTCTAAGTTGAGGGTGTTGGAAAACCTGTGAGTCACCACCGAGGGTTTTTGTTGCCGATTTCTTTTCCCTCCGGTGTGCTATCTAGTAGAACCGGCATGTTTAGGTTGTTAGTTTAATTTTTTTTAAATTTTCTTTAGTGTCTATAGCAAGCATGCGTTGTTCTTGTTTAAAAATGAAGCCCCTTTAAAAATTTTCTGGTTTTGAGCTTATGTTGAAACAATTGACTGTCTGGATCCTTGTATGTCATTGTGTGATTATGATTAGAATGGGTATGCTTAAGCCGAGCGGTTGTTTGATAGTTGGTAGCGATATAGTTTCTTGGTGCTAAGAGTGTGTGAGATTAATTGTTATAAATTCTTACTCTGTGCATGCATCTAGAACTTGCCCGGTCTATTTTGTTAAGTTTGAAGTTTGGTTGCTTAGGAAAGGATCACAGGCCCTTTTTGTATGCAGTCCACTTAACCTAAAAGACCGTCCAAATATAAATAATCCCTTTGATCCCTGTTTGAGCCATAATTGACCTTGTTCTTTCAATAACCTGTCACCATTCATGTTTAACTTTGAATCCCTATTTTGGCCCTGGTCCTTCCTTGGACATCGTGCACCTCAACGTAGGCAAACAACCTAAGTTGAGGGTGGCTACTATAGAGGTAAACCCTGTTTTGGCCCTGGTCCTACCAAATGGACATTGTGCACCTTGACGTAGGCAATCAGCCTAAGTTGAGGGTGGCTACTACAGTGGTAAAGGAGAAGAAAAAAAGAGGATGGAGATGATTGTTGTTGAATAGAATGAAAATCCGGGTGTGCGCCTAAGAAAAGAAAAGAAAAATAAAGAAAGATGAAAAAGATCGAAAAAGAAACAAAAAGAATTGTCAATAAAGAGGCCGCACCTGTATCTAGAATCAAGGAAATAAAAAGGTGAATAAGGATGGATAAAGTGAAGTTATGTGGTGATAAGATGTAAATGGTTCCAAGGAGGGCTTAGTCACTAACCCCTAAATGTATCCTACCTGCACCCGAAGCCTCATTACAAGCCGAAACAAGTCCTGTAGTGATCCTGAGTAGCTTTCTGAAGAACTGAAATAGAATAGTAAGGGCAAGCCTATGGTATCGCATGTGCATTGTTTGAAATCGTTTGTGAGGGTGAGCGCTTACCTAGTCCCAAATCTTGTGTGTGGGATTTCTTTGTGGTGAGGGCACCAAGATGTCTATATTGTCTATTGATTGTTAGGATAGCTGCATATGAGTATGCATAATATTCTATCATATCGGAGTGACATGTTTGGATCCTTGCAAGTTAGTGTTTCATACATACGTGTGCTACGAGGGAGCTTGATTTAATTGAAGAAGTTTTGAATGACCATGAAGTGCTATAGACATGAGTTCGTGTTCTTAGTTGAGTCGTATTATTATTTTATGTTATGTTGCTTGAGGACGTTTTAAGTTGAGGGTGTTGATGTGACGCTAATTTACGTCACTTTCGACTCCTTTTTACTAAGAACAATCGTACGTTTTCAAGCAACCATTGTTGTTTTTGATGTTTTTATGTTGTATTTGAAGGAAATGGAAACAAACACGGAAACGGAAGAAAGTACGCGAAAAACAACATTCTGCCTAAGAGTGACGGCCTGAGTGACGGCCCGTCACAGGTGTGACGGTCCGTCACTGGGACCGTCACTCCAAGGCAGCAAAGGGACAGTGCTACTGCCTAAGGCTGACGGTCCAGGCGACGGTCCGTCAAGGCAGTGACGGTCCGTCAGCCTGACCGTCACGCTAAGGCAGTGGCTTACGTCGGCGACCCGCGTTTTGGGGATTCCTAGCCCGTTTTGGATTTGGTTTCTTTGACTCCTATAAATACCCTATGATAGGTTTATGTAATTAGAAGACACCAAATAGTTTTAAAATAGTTTTTAGTCGTTTTTTGAGAGCAACAACACGTTTTCGGATTCTTGAATTCGTGTTCTTGAGTTCTTGGTTGTTCTTGTTCTTGGATTATTGAAGAGTATTTTCATCATATTGTAAGAATCTTCTTTCCTTATTATGAATTCAATTCTCTTCTCTTTTCTTTATAGCATGATTAACTAAAACTCCCGCAACTAGGGTTGTGGGAGCCATGGCAAACGTAGCAATATAGATTCCGGGGAGCGTTGGGTTCGATTTATGTATATGTCACGTTGTTAATCATACATTATGTCACGTTTTCTAGTGGGTTGCAAACATTAGAACATGCCTAGGTTTAATTTGCTTGAGAAAGAGATTAAAACCGGGAAACTTGATTAACAACAAGGATTCGAGACTACCAACTCTCGTCTTAAAGATTAATGCCGTAACTGGATTAATCTACTTGATGTTAGGATTGAGAGCTAAAAGCACATCTTTTTGAGATCGAGAGAAGATAAAAGGAAATTTGTTTATTTGGTCGAGAGACGTTTAGACGATACAATTGACGCAATCACATCGTGACATTCATATAGAAAGAACCCGGTTAAGCCTAGAATCGACATTGTTACAACGCCATGGTAACCACGTCCCTAGTTCGCATTCTCTCCTACTGATTATTTCTCTTACATAATTGTTGCTTTTGTTCACGTTGATTACAAAACCCCCCCTATTTACTGGAAACTTGTGACGACTAGTCATCTACTTCACTAAAGTCTTAATCATCACCATATTCTCTGTGGGATTCGACCCCAACCTTGTTGGGTTATATATTTGACAACGATCGCTTACGCTTCTTAAATTGAGGTGTAGTTTGAGCGTTATCACCACCCTGTGGATGACCTCTAGCATTACCACCTCTACCTGCCGGGACCACTGCTCTAGGCTACTGCTGACCCTGATTACCTGTCTGCCTGAGTGGGCACTCCCTCTTAAAGTGGCCAAGATCACCACAATGGAAGCAACCACGGTCAAGTGTAGGCCTGCTAGCTGACGTATAAGATGCTCTCTGGCCTCTAGGAGCTGAACACTGATTATGAGCTCCCTGACAACCACCCGTAGCAGCTGGCAGAGCTGACTGAATAGGACGGCCTGAGTATACCTGCTGATTATGACCCATAGAATGTGAGCCACCAAAATTTCCCTCATTCCGGGGCTTCTTGGCTAATGCCTTAGCCTGCCTCATCTGCCTGACTCCCTCAAATTGCTTCACATAATCCACCATATCATTAAAGCCATTTCCTGAAGAAGTCATATGCACTGACAGTACCTGTAGCTCGGTATTCAATCCTTTCACAAACAATCGAACCCGTTCCTCCTCGGAACCCAACAGCTGGTGGAAAAATGTGACAAGGCGTGGAATTTAGCCTCGTAAGCATACACTGACATGCCACCCTACTCCAAGTTTAAGAACTCATCCTTCTTCCGATCCCTCAAAGTACGGGGTATGTACTTCTCTAAAAACAAAGCATGGAACTGCTCCCAAGTCAGTGGGGGTAGGACAGAAGACCGACACTCCACATGAGACCTACACCACTACTTGGCATCACCCTGCAACTGAAATGTAACAAAATCAACCCCATACTGACATACAATACCCAACTTGTGCAACCTCTCATAGCAATCTAAGATAAACTCATAAGCATCCTCCCTATCAGTACCCTAAAAATTAGGAGGTTTCAGCTTGAGAAACTCGGTCAGCATCTCATGCTCATTTCCTATCATCACTGGGTCTAGCATTGGCCTGAAGAAATCATTCGTTCCCGAAGTTGCATCCATCCTAGGTGTTGTAGTAGCCGCTGGCATAGGATCCAAGGCCTGGTTTGCAAAAGCCGCGGGTATGGATCCAGTACAAACCAACCCACTCAAAATATTCCAATCCTGCTTAAAGGCTTCTTGTGTCATAGTAGGAAGGCCTGCACCCCCAATCAGTTTCGCCTCCGTATTGCTCCCTTTCGTCCTCCACAACAACTTTCACATCTTCAGCAACATGCTTCTGAGGTGGGGGAGGGGTTGCTTCATGCTCTCCAGTAGCCGCTTGAGCTCCACCCCTGGCGGATGCAGCTCTACCTCATCCCCTGCCCCTTCCCCTACCTCTGTCATAAGCTGCCGGGACTGCTGGCCTCGCTCCATTGTTCCTTGTAGTAACCATCTACGGAAAGAAGAGTGAATGAGGTTAGATACCAATTTTTATCACCAGATACCAATTGGAATAAAGTTATAGCACGAAGGAAAGAAGGAAGAGATAGTTTTCTAAAGTCCTGTAGCCTCTCGAGGAGAAGTACGGACGTCTCTGCACCATTCTGCAAGACTCTACTAGACCTATTTGGTACGATGAGATCAAAGAACCTAGGGATCTGATACCATCTTTGTCATGACCCAGACCGCCATGAGTGGCACTCACCCAACCCCCGGGTGAGAGAACCATCACTTCCCCGAACTTAATCGTTCTAGCATCTCAAAACTAGTTCAGAAAAGTAAACTAGAAATTCAATAATAATAAAACAACTTCATTAATATAAACCTGCGAAAATTACCCCCCTAGAAACTGAAAGTCGCAGTACCAAACATCTACCACTATCAAGAGCACGGGGATGCAACCCCAAAATAACTGAAATAGTCTAACCAGAAACAAATGGGCTATAACTCTGATGATAGTTTCAAGGCAGCTCGATCAAAGCGGCTCACCCTTGAAGACTGGAATTGCTGATACTACAGATGAGGTCGTGTCTAAGCCACTGGAAGATAGCCTGTACTCACAAGAAAGAAAATCAAGTGCAGTATCAGTACACCAATACTGTGTACTGGTAGGATCATCAGCCAGTTCCAAATAAACAGTGTATAATTCAGTACAGCAAATCAAGTACAAGTACGTAAAATATGCAACAAGTCAATAGGCTTCCCTAGACTACAAGTCTCTACCTAGCTTGTTTCCACCCAAACTCCACCTTTTATAAAACTAAGCCATTACCACGGAATTCAATAAACCATCCTTTTTGCCTAGCCCGGACCCATCCTGGGATCCCTTCTAAATAACACCTAAGTGTTAAACAGACAACCCGGCCTAATCCAAGACCAACTCAACAAATATAATAGGATTCCCGATCACTCAAGGACCACCAATGAATATCACAATTCAATAAAAACACTTGGTCCACTCATGGAACCAATAACAGTCAATGCAATGCAACAATACCAATGCCATGATGCAGTAAAATAAACCCGTACCAGGCGTGGTACCAGAGCCAACCGTTAGTATTTCATACCAGGCGTGGTACCCGTGCCAACCATTTGTTATACCCATACCAGGCGTGGTACCCGAGCCAATCGAATGTCAACAAGCCACAGTCAAATAATGAACAAACAACTTGTAAACCAATAAGCAACACACCGTTCAAGTCACAGACTGTAAAACAGGACCCTTAGAACTTCTACACAATTCCTCTAAGTCATGCAATTCATACAAACACTTAGATAAGAGTACAAAATATACAACATTCACAGGAATTCGTAAGCCATCACCTACCTCAAAATGATCCAAGCTCTACTCAACCCAAGCTTTCTCGTGTTTCGGATTCCTTTCTCGTTCTTGGTCTAAAATAACATACAAGTACATAAAATTAACAAACAAGGCCTGCACATTACCCGAATTATACCAAATCCGAAAACCCCAGGCCACCCAGGATCATTCCATCCTTTTCTCGGGCTTCCCCACTATTAATTTCCCTAGTTTTATCATTTTCACGGATAAAAATAGAGAATTTAACAACATATGATCATTATATTTCACTTTTAATAATACCCAAGAACTTTCATGTTTAGAATCCCTTTTTTCCCCCGATTCCACCATTCCTAGGTTATTCCAACCTTCCCCCAAGTTCCCTCTGAGCAATTCTACCGCATAGGAAAAGTAGTACAAAGTTTGGGGAGTAGAAACCTTACCTTAGGGAAGAACAACAATGAAGAACGGAGGGAAAATGCCTGAAATTGCCTTAGTTCTTCTCCCAAACAAATTGTAGAAAACTGAACTGTTTTGGGGAAGTTTATGCATTAAAAATCCATCGTCCCGCTATAGCGGTCCCCACTCCACTATAGCGGTCCCGCTATAGCAGATGGCTTCCGCTATAGCGGTCTTAAGCGGCGTTGACCACCTGAACCACCGCTATAGCGGTATTTTCCAGCGCTATAGTGAAGGTCGCTACGGCGGAGCCATTGCACTCATCACAGACAGAATATCTGGAAATATCCAAAATTTGCCCATTTTACAACACACTTGCTTCCCTCGATGATCTGAAATAACCCCTTCACATCAAACGCAATTCCGAGAGTTCTACTTACCCGAATTCGATTTCAAAAAGTCCTCCAGACTCTTTTATGTCTTGGCTACATGGAAAACTAGCTCAAAACAAGACACCTAACCCAATCCTTACCTGGATTTCCCTGTACTCCACCGCGCTCTAAAATCGACCGAGGCTAGCCTAGCCCAGAATTTCAAACTCCCAAACCCGGAGTTTTCTAACTCTAGAACTTGGCAAGATTAAACTACCCGTAATGACAGACCTGGTCCTTATAGGTCCTAAAGGGCTCTGATGACATAACTCTATGGGACGTCTCAGCCACGACGCTCGTGGTGAAGCCCATCGGGGAAAGGAAGATAGGGGAGAAACCATTAGAGCATTCTGACAGCGGGTTCCCATTGGTCATCACATTTGTGATGCCCATCGGGACTGCCCATTAAGCTGGAAGGAACTTTGGTCAAGAGCCACTGGATGCTTCCTACGGTGCACCCCACGGCCCATCGGAGCTCCGACAACTGTGGCGGCTACCCATGGTATCCAACAGTTGCATAATTTTCTGGATTCAAGGTTTGTTAGTTGTTTTGAATTCTGGGGTGTTACAATATCTCCACCTTGGGAACATTCATCCTTGAATGAAGGATAAGTGAGGAAAATTGAGAGAAAATAGCCCAACCAACCAACAAAACATGAACCCCAGGATAAACATGAAAATTGAGCTTTTCAACTTAAAACATGATTGAACTAACTTCGGAAAACATAAATGCATGCTAGGATCATGAGAGAAACTGATGGAATAGAATCGGAGGGATATACTAAGGAGGAAACTAATACCTCAAGCTGAAATTAGATCGAAAAGAAAGAGATGAGGGTACTTGGCCTTCATGGATGCTTCTGCTTCCGAAGTAGCTCCCTCAACTAGCTGATTTCTCCAAAGGACTTTCACCAAAGCGACTTCTTTGTTTCTCAACCTCCGAGTCTGACGATCAAGAATCTCCACGGGAACTTCCTCATAAGTAAGTCTATCCTTCACACTCACATCCTCCAAAGGAACAATCAAGGTCGGGTCACCAACACACTTTTTGAACAAAGAAACATGGAAAACTGGCTGAACTGCTTCTAAATATATCGACAAATCCAACTTATAAGCAACACTACCAACTCTCCTCAAAATCTGATAAGGACCTACATTGTGGGTACTACGCTTCCCTTTCTTGCCAAATCTCATCACACCCTTCATGGGTGACATTTTCAGAAATATCCAATTATCAACCTCAAACTCCAACTCTCTTCTCCTCACTTCTGCATATGATTTCTGTCGACTCTGAGTGGTCTTCAACCTCTCCCTAATGATCTGAACCTTCTTCATAGTCTCATGAATGGAATCTAGATCAATCAAAGTTGACTCACCTATCTCAAACCAACCAATAGGAGATCTACACCTCCGCCCATAAAGTGCCATATAAGAATCCATCTGGAATGAAAGTTGTTGTTGTAGGCAAACTCAATAAGAGGTAAGTGATCATCCTAATTACCTTTGAAATCAATCACACAAGCACTCATCATATCCTCCAAGATCTGAATAGTACGCTCTGCCTGGACATCCGTCTGAGGGTTAAAAGTTGTGCTAAGCTTAACCTGAGTACCAAGACCTTTCTGAAATGACTTTCAAAACTGGGATGTAAATTGAGTACCCCTATCAGAAATGATAGACAATGGAACACCATGCAATCTGACTATCTCCCGAATGTAGAGCCTGACATAATCCTCTGCCAAATTTGTAGTCTTAACAGCCAAGAAGTGGGATGACTTAGTCATCCAATCGATAATCACCCAAATAGAATCATGTTGCCTACGAGTACGAGGCAAACCTGTAATGAAGTCCATATTGATTGCTTCCCATTTCCAAGTAGGATGATTAATATCCTGAGTCATACCACCTGATCACTAATGCTCTACTTTCACTTGTTGACAGTTAGTACACTTAGCCATAAAACCTGCTATGTCCCTCTTCATGCCATTCCACCAATAGACTTCCAGTAGGTCATGGTACATCTTGGTGGTACCGGGGTGAATAGAATACCTGGAGCTATGAACCTTTGTCAAAATTCACTGTTTCAACCCATCTATGTCAGGAACACACAATCGACCTTGATATCAAAGCACACCATCTCCCCTTTGGGAGAAGACCTCAACCCTTTGCTGATGGACTGCACCCTTCAACTGGTGCAAAATAGGATCACTGTCTTGATTTTCTTTCACTTCAGCTACCAAAGATGATTTAGAACCATTCTGAAAAATAACACCACCTTCGATCAAATCCATAAGGCGAACTCCTAATCGAGAAAGTTGATGAACATCTTTGACCAGTTCATTCTTTCCATCCTCAACTGAAGACACACTACCCATGGAAAATTTACTAAGTGCATCCGCCATAACATTGGCCTTACCTGGATGGTAAAGCACACTCATATCATAATCCTTAAGAAACTCAAGCCATCTCCTTTGACAAAGATTCAATTTCTTTTGAGTGAACACATATTGAAGACTTTTATGATCAGTGAATACATCCACATGAACACCATACATATAGTGTCTCTAAATTTTCAAAGCAAAAACCACGGCCACTAACTCAAGATCATGAGTAGGGTAGTTCTTCTTATGAATCTTAAGTTGTCTCGAAGCATAAGCAATTACCTTACCACGCTGAATCAACACACAACCCAAACTAATCCTAGAAGCATCACAATATACAACAAAGTCATTCAGGCCCTCGGGTAGAGCCAACACTGGAGCTGTGGTCAATCTAATCTTCAATTCCTGAAAGTTCCTCTAACATAGATCAGACTACTGAAATTTAACCTTCTTCTGAGTCAACCGAGTCAATGGGGCATCAATGGAAGAAAACCCTTCAACAAATCTCCTGTAGTAACCAGCCAAACCCAAAAAGCTCCTAAATCAGACGGGGAAGTGGGTCTAGGCCAGTTCTTCACTGCCTCAAACTTTTGAGAATCAACTCGAATACCATCTATAGTCACAATATGACCCAGAAAAGCAACAGACTGATCCAAAACTCACACTTGGTAAACTTAGCAAATAATTATCGGTCCTTGAGAGTTTGCAACACAACTCTCAAATGGTTCGCATGCTCCTCTTTACTCCAAGAATAGATAAGAATATCATCAATGAAAACAATCACAAACATATCCAAATATTGTTTGAATACACGGTTTATCAAATCCATAAAAGTTGCAGGAGCATTTGTCATACCAAAAGACATAACCATAAATTCATAATGACCATACTGAGTTCTGAAGGCTATCTTCATAATATCACACTCTCGAACACAAAGCGTATGATAATGAGATCTAAGGTCGATCTTGGAGAAGAAACTGGCACCCTGAAGCTGATCGAACAAGTCATCAATCCTAGAAATGGGATAATTATTCTTGATTGTGACCTTGTTCCTCTGACGGTAGCCGATACACATTTTAAGGGAACCATCTTTCTTTCGCATGAATAAGACTAGAGCACCCCATGGAGAGATGCTGGGTTGAATGAAACCCATATCAAGGAGGTCTTTCAACTGATCCTTCATTTCCTTAAGCTCCATGGGAGCCATTCTATAGGGAGGAATAGAGATAGGATGCGTATCTAGAAGAAGATCTATTCCAAAGTCGATCTCCCGCTCATGAGGGACTCCGGGCAAATATTCGGGAAACACTTCTGGAAACTCATTCACAACAGGAACTGACTGGAGAGATAGGGTTTTGGACTCCGTGTCCACAATCTGAACTATATGATAAACATAACCCTTAGAAATCATCTTCCTAGCCTTAATATAAGATATGAAACGACCCTTCGAGGATGGAGGACTACCTTGCCACTCTAAGACAGGTTCATTTGAAAACTTGAAACTGACGACTCGGGTATGACAATCTACTGAGGCATAACATGCACACAACCAATCCATACAAAGAATAACATCAAAATCAGTCATCTCCAACTCTACTAGATCCATTGAAGTGACTCTATGAAGTACTGAGATAGGGCAATTTCGATAGATTCTTTTGTCTAGGACTGATTCACCAACTGGTGTAGAAACACAAAAGGGTTCTAAGAGCTGATCAGGACTAATATCAAACTTACAAGCAACAGAAGGGGTTACAAAATATAAGGAGGCATTGGGGTCCAATAAAGCATACACATCGAGAGAAAAGACTTTCAACATACTAGTAACAACGTCCGATGAACTCTCCTAGTCCTGGCGAGAGGACATGGCATAAAGGTGATTATGGCGTTGACCACCAGAACTAGAAGTAGTGCCCTGCTGGGCCAGTTGACCTCCTATGGCTGTTGGGGCAGACTGAGTCCTGCTACCTCCCTGTCCCTTCTTAGCTGAAGGGCAATCCTTTATCTTGTGTTCAACCTGACCATACCCAAAGCATCCACCTGAACCAGCTAAACACTCACCAAGATGACTTCTATCATACTTGTTGCAAAAAGGGTAAGGATTCCCCTTTGCAACACTCCCCTACGAATAGGAATCAGATCCTCTACCAGTCTAATCATGACAAGGCCTGGAGGCCTGAGTAGGAGCACTAGCCAAAGAATGAACGGGTCTTGATGATTTATTCTAAAACAAAAAGCGATGTCCGCCTCTGGACCTATGATGGCCAAAACCTAAACTCTCTGATCTAACCCTCTTATTCTCTCTTGACATCTCCCTCAACTTGTCTCCCTTGATCTGTTGGGCATGAGTCATGAGTCGAGAAATATCTATGTCGCCCAAAAGCATCGCGGACCTACACTCCTTCTTTACCAAATCTGATACTCCACTAACATACTTACTCATCTCATCTCACGGGTCAGCCACCATAGAAGGAACATACCTAGAAAGTTGGGTGAACTTCAACCCGTACTCTTGAACCTTCATAGAACCCTTCCTTAAATTCACAAACTCCTCGGCCATAGCTTGCCTCAACTCCCTCGAGAAAAACCGATCAAGAAAAGCCTTCTTAAAACACTCTCACGTCATAGGGACCACGTCCCTAGCCCTAGCATCTTTCCATTGAGTGAATCAAATATGAGCCACGTCCTTGAGTTAATAGGAAGCTAACTCAACACCCTCAACACCAACAACTTGCATTACCCCAAAGATCTTCTTTACCTCATACAAGAATTTTTGCGGATTCTCACCAACTTTTGAACCCCAGAACTCATGAGGGTTCATGCAAATGAAGTCTCGAACTCAGGCCATAACTCCACCTTGAGGGTGGATGGAGATAGGAGCCTGATGATTAGCCTGAGCACCCATATTCTGGGCTAGCATATGAATATCATTTCCGAACTCTACATTTGTGACCTCGGGGTCTGGAATCAGAGGGTCCACATTTCGGGTGGCTCAGTGAGACATGGCACGGCGAGGAGGCATAATCTGAAACGCATAAAGAATGGATTAGAGGAGTAATAGAGTTAAACTCTATTGCACTATATTGATCAAGAAGGAAGTGGAGTTTTTTTTCCTAAGACACCTCGTAGCTTCCCTCTCATAAGTGTGTCCCGCTTCACACACATGAAAGAGACTCTACTCGATACGGCTTTCAGACACCCTAAGACTCATGAACCTAAGGCTCTGATACCAAGTTTATCATGCCCCGAGGCTACCTTCTAGACGTAACACGGGACCTGGGACCACAAGTGCCTCAAGTTAACCCTTAGTCATAGCATCCCAGATTAATACAAGAAACATAGAGGAAGCATACTAAAAGGAGATAGGAAATCATAACTTAAATAGGAACAAGGTTTAAAAAATACTGAATCCAAATAAGGATTAGAAGTCTATTAATATCTGAAGTCTCTTAATTATCATAAGAGTTGATGGTACAAGACCCCAACTAACTCGAGAATTAGAAAGAAAGATAAACAAAATAACTAAATTGATGCTAGTCCTCGAAGGATAAGGACTCACCAATAACTATTTAGATATCCAGCATCGTCTAGCCACGAGCCTGAGAGAGAGAGCCTAAATCTACATCATCAAGAGGATGCAGCACAAGATATGCAGTAGTACTATAGGATGTACTGAATATGTGAGATATGAATGAATATGGTAAAAGCATACTTAAAAAATAATAAAACTGGATTCATGCATCATAAGAGAAATCATAACATAACATCATAAGTTGAACAAAAATCTGAGAAATAGAAGAGCATAAGACTTAAAGCATTCATACGGGAGTTTCTCTTAACCGACATAAACCATGATGAGCTACATGGAGTCCAGTGTCATACACCCACACCGAAAAAGGTTGTCCTAACCGGCCAAGGTTAGGACCTTATCTATCAGGATCCTGTCATAAGCCACAGAGGGCACCTATGGTGGCACGTTGTTTTGGGACTAAGGTTACTCTCACCCTGTCTAACTCAGTGATAAATACTACTCCCAAAACATATACATATAGCTCACATATACTTGTGATATTTCTAATGCCAAATCTGTTTGAAAATCATAAGAGCATATCTAGTACCATGCAATTCACATAGCTTAGGTAGACATATCTAGATGTCAAACCTTTCATAAAATATAGGATCATATCTAATGTCATGCAATTCATACTTTAAAATCCTTAAAAACTTAGCATAGCCATAATTCAAAACATACTTTTCTTTCTAAATTCATAATTTGAAGAATTTGGCATGCACTTTTATAATTACATAAGGCCATGTTATCTAAACATGTCAATTTCCACTTAAAATCATGCAATTTAATGGAATCATGATAGAAATCACCTTTAATGCATGGAATTTTGAAATCAATTAAGAAACCTAAAATAAATCATAGAGAAGTAATGAGAAACCATGAATTGATGCTTAAAAACTGGACCCATTAGTTTTCCCCAATTTGGATAAAAACCCTAATTTCATAAATCCATAACCAAAGTAAAACTTAAGAGTTTTAGGCATAAAGGTGAAAGGAATCCCTTATTAAATATTCACATACCTTATTGAAGCTTGCTTGATCTAAGATGAAAAGAAATAGAAACTTGAACTTGGAGATTGAGACTTGGAGCTTGAAGGAGTTCTTTCCTCTATTGGAATAGAATGACATATAATGATAAGAGTTTAGGCTATCAGGGAATAAAATCCTACTAAAAATGGCCAAAACAACCTCACTTAGGAGTTAAAGAATAGGAAAAAAGACTGGAATACCCCTGACTTAAAATAAAAAGCTACAGGAATTTGTCGCGTCATGGGCTGCCCGACGGGCGTCGCACTCACAATGGCCCATTGGCCCAGGCTTTAGACAAGCTGTCTGGAATTCTAGGGGTCCTAAAGGGTTCTGACTACATGACCCCATGGGCTGTCTCAGCCACGATGCCCGTGGTGTTGCCCGTTGGGGAAAGGAAGAAAGGGGGGAGAAACCATTGGAGCATTCCAACAGCGGGTTCCCACGGGTCGTTGCATCTGTGACGCCCATTGGGACTGCCCGTCGGGTTGGAAGGAACTTTGTCCAAGAGCCACTGGACGCTTTCCATGGTGCCCCCCATGGCCCGTTGGAGCTCCGACGCCCGTGGCGGTTGCGCGCGGTGTCCAACAGTTGCAGAATTTTTTGGATTCAAGGTTTGTTAGTTATTTTGAATTCCGGGGTGTTACACCACTTCACCCCCACACACCCCTTCATAACACACACACACTACACGATCACACACCAGTACATATGTACCTTCACAATACACATACTATATGATCATACACCAGCACACACGTACCTTCACAACACACACAGTCTACACTATCAGATACTCACATACACATGTACTCACATATTATTATATATACATACAACACATATGATACACAATGTAGAAGATCGGCATAAATTGAGAGGTTTCTGGGAGAAGAGAATTCATAGAGAGCGTACATAATTCATAGGATTAGGATTAGAGTGCACGAGAGAGAGAGAGAGAGAACAAATAGAGAAAACTTCACCCTCTATGGACTCCAATCAATCATGTGAACACCCGTAACCACCATATCACTACCCAAATCCTCCACCACTATTTCTCTCTATCGAACCACATGAAACCACCCCTGTAATACCCTAAACAATCCTTTCCAGCCCTGTCTCACCTTCATAAACTCCATAGCCATTGCTATAGATCCACCTTGTCCTTTTGCTCTATTTTTGGCGTGGTGCAAGATCACCAAAATCATCGTTGAGTCCTCTTTTGGGTTTAAGGTCATTAATGGAGGTAGTTGGTGAGGTTTTCGTTCGAGATTCACTATCCGGTCAGCAGCTCCAGTCCAATGCATGATATTCAGTTTCAAAGAAAATTGTTGAAGACTCATCTTTGAGGTCCATTCTTTCCTCTGTTCTTACCCCTTTATTGTTTATTTTTAGCTTCCATTTTTATCATGTTTTAAATTGCTATTATGCGGTAATGATTTGCAACATTAATTGAAGGTTTTGGTGTATATTAATTGTTAAGAGTGTTTTGTTTTACTTTTGCTAGATTATTGCATTTAAGTTGAGTTGAAGTGATGAGAAATTAGTCTAGGTTAATGATTGTAAATGTGGAGTTGAAAATTTAATTTGACTTTCTTTCCGGCGTTAGTCGGTAGGCATGAATGGTTGTGATTTTGTCAGATAATTATTGGGGAATAAAAAAAATTCTCAATGTTGTTTGACTCATTTTTCATATAATTAGACTGCTAAGCCTGTGAACAAAAATAGGCAAATATTAAGATTGCTTTAATGCTAGACGATCACACGTACATTACGAATAATATATTATCTTGACTGAGGTCACAATTTTACATCTTGGATAAGGACACATAAAACATATTAGAGTTTATTAATGAAAAGTGAATGGAAAATGAAGGGAATAGAAATGGAGGGAAAATAAAAAA
Organism: Jaltomata sinuosa; assembly: GCA_003996215.1. Lineage (NCBI taxonomy): Eukaryota > Viridiplantae > Streptophyta > Magnoliopsida > Solanales > Solanaceae > Jaltomata > Jaltomata sinuosa. Next base: position 518,251 of record QJPP01000285.1, on the reverse strand, counting down.
TTTCTTTTGCATTTGTAAAGAGCATTTGTACCACATTGGTGGTGGAAAGGAAATTTCAAGTCTTTATATTGAAAAACACTTTCTCATGTTTTTAAAGGGGTTGATAAGAAGATAAGTTGCACGCCATTGTCTCTCGCTCGGCTTTGACCTTTGGCTTTGGCTTTGGCTTTGACTTTGAATTTGGATTTGGAAAAGATCGAGAGATTATATTTTTGGATAAAGTTTATTTAAACTTAATTGTTTAAACCAATATTTTAACCCAAAATTCGCCATGTGTGAGCCGCACATTGGCACATGCAAAATGCACACGAATCGCACATCAAAAATATGCGTCCTTTTGACTCACTATATTTTGACATGCGATGAGACATATGACCCGCACATTGCCATGTGTGTTTCGCATGTTCTAACACACATGACTGCCAATTTGAGCAGTCTCACTGGTTTAATGTGTGACGTAACATGTGATGCGCACTTCCTCATGTGCAAAACGCACATGGTTCCGTCGTATCTAAAAAAGTACAAATTTTCTGAACCTTTACTTTTTTTTTGAAGCAGTTCCTTTTAACTATAAATATCTGGTTCTTCCTCAGATATGAAGCACGAATTTGAGTATATTTTGGGTACAAAAAACATAAGTATACTTCTATATTTCTTCATAAATTCAAGTGTGATTTACTACCTTTGTGTGGTTCGTCGATCAATAGAATTTGAGGTACCGCTATTCTGTTGATGTTTAATCATTTATCCTGAGAGGATATATTCCATCAACCTAGGGTGCTTGAGGGGAATAATATCTTTAAGGACACAGTGTGTATTCAGTGGACTCAATTTTCTACTTCATCTCTTTTCTTTAGTATTTTTCTTAAATAGTTTAAAGTTCTTGTTTCTACTTTCTACTTGGTTTTAAGTACAGATTTTATTTATCACCCAAATAAAAATCTTAAGAAAATTAGTTGTTGTCTATATTTAAAGTTTCTGGTGAGTAAACCCTTTTGGTTTTTTACTTTGTTTGAATCTTCATTCTGATTGAAGAATATAAAAACTTCTTCAGAACTTAGAGTTCACTTTGTTGAATGATTCAAAGAATATAAAAAACTTCATCGTTAACTAGAAACAAGATTGAATAAAGATAAAGTCTTTATTGTTAGTATTTTGTCATACTAAATTGTTTGTCAAAATTGTGACAAAAAAATGACGAATAAAATAGAGCACCAAAATAATTTTGTTGTGAATAGTGTTGCCCCAGCGGTAACAACTATATCATCATCAAGTCGTACATCTATTGCACCTGTAATAGCTAAGGCAGAAAAGCCGAGAAAATTTTTGGGCATCGACGTCAAGAGATGGCAGCAGAAGATGTTTTCCAATCTCACAACTCTAAGCCTATAATGCTTCATAAGTAAGGATGTTCATGTGTTGGCTGAAGAAACTCCAGATAAAGAGAAGTTTGTGGTTACTGAAGCTTGGAAATATTCAAATTTCCTATGTAAGAACTATATTCTGAATGGCTTAGAGGATGATTTGTACAACATCTTCAGCATTTGTAAAACTTCAAAAGAGTTGTGGAATGCTCTTGAGAAGAAATACAAGACAGAGGATGTCGGACTGAATAAATTTATGACTGCAAAGTTCTTGGACTTTAAAATGGTTGATAACAAGATTGTCATGTCACAAGTCCAAGAATTATAAGTCATCGTACATGATCTCCTTGCGGAAGGTATAAACCATGTTTATTCCTTCATTGTTAATTCAATTGAATATGTTGCTAACGTTAACCTTACTTTTGAAGGTATGGTAATTAATGAAGCCTTTCAAGTAGCAGCCTTCATTGAAAAGTTGTCTCCTTCATGGAGGGACTTTAAGAACTACTTGAAGCATAAGCGCAAGGAGATGACTCTTGAAGACTTGATTGTTTGTCTAAGGATAGAAGAGGACAATAAAGCTGTTGAAGAAGAAGTCACATGCAAGTTCAGCAATATCGAGAGAAAATATTGTTGAAAAAGCACCGACAAATAATAAGAGAAAGAAGCCATCTTGATCAAATAATAATCCACCAAAGAAGAAGTTCAAAGGGAACTGCTACAATTGTGACAAGGCTGGCCACAAGTCTTCGAATTATCGGGTTTCAAAGAAAGAAAAGAACAAGGGTCAAGCAAACATGGCTAAACAAATGGAAAACTTATGTGCCATACTCTCTTAATGCGACTTGGTTGGCAACTCAAGGGAATTGTTGATAGATTTTGGTGTCATCCACCATGTGTGTGCCAATAAGGACTTGTTTGCATCCTATGCTCCCGTTGAACTCGATGAGACCATATTTATGGCAAACTCTACAGTAAAAGTTGAAGAAACAAGTAAGATATTCTTGAAGATGACATCCGGCAAGGTCGTGACTCTAAACAATGTCCATCATATTCCTGATTTACAAAAGAACTTGGTCTCAACTTCAGTTCTTACTAAGAATGAATTCAAGTGTGTTTTTGTTTCTGGTAAAGTTGTAGTTAGTAAGAATGAAATGTATGTAGGAAAAGGTTACCTAACTGAGGGTCTTTTCAAACTCAATGTAATGACTATTGAAATGAATAAGAGTTTAGTTTCTTCTTACTTGATTGAGTCAAATTATTTATGGCATGTTAGTTTAGGACATGTCAAACACAAAACCTTGCAAAAACTGATTAGTTTAGAAGTATTGCCTAAGTTTGAGTACAATAAATCACAATATCAAATATGTGTTGAATTTAAATTTGTTAAACATCTATATAAATTTGTTGAAAGGAATTCCAATTTCTTAGACTTAATTCACACAGATATTTGTGATATAAAGTCAACACCATCTCGCGGTAGAAAAAGGTATTTCATAACCTCCATTGATGATTGTACTCGGTATTGTTATGTTTACTTACTTAACAGTAAGGATGAAATAATTGAAGCATTTAAGCAATACAAAACTGAAGTTAAAAATCAGTTGAATAAAAAGATTAAAATGATAAGGAGTGATAGGGATGGAGAGTATGAATCTCCTTTTGAAGCAATATGTTTGGAAAATGGAATTATCCATCAAAGTACTGCTCCTTATACACCTCAATCCAATAGAATTGCGGAAAGGAAAAACCAAACATTGAAGGAAATGATGAATGCCTTATTAATAAATTTTGATTTACTGCAAAGCTTGTGGAGGAAGCTATCCTTACAGCAAATAAAATACTCAATAGGGTGTCTCACAGCAAAACACAATCTATTTCATATGAAAAATGGAAAGAAAGAAAATCCAACTTGAAATATTTCAAAGTGTGGGGGGTGCTTAGCAAAAGTCCAAGTTCCTAAACCCAAGAGGGTCAAGATAGGACATAAGACTATGGATTGTGTGTTTATTAGATATTCTATAAATAGTAAAGCATGTCAATTTTTGATTCACAAATCTGATCATCTCGATAATCATGTTAATATAGTAATAGAATCAGACAATGCTGAATTCTTTAAAAATATTTACCTGTATAAAATTGATGGTGAGTCGTTAAGCGAAAGATCTAAATGACCTCGAGAAGAACCAAAGAAAAATACACTTAATGAAGAAGATCCAAGATGTGATAAATGTAAAAGGACATCTACTTCTTTTGGATCGGATTTTATGACTTTCCTTCTTGAAAATGAGCCTCAAATGTTTAAAGAAGCTATGTCTTTCGAGGGCTCATTATTTTGAAAAGAAGCTGTCAATAGTGAGATTGAATCAATCTTAAGCAACCATACTTGGGAATTGGTTGATCTTCCTCCTGGAAATAAACCTTTAGGTTCCAAATGAATCTTTAAAAGGAAAATAAAAGTTGATGGAACTATTGACAAACATAAGGCCAGACTTGTTGTTAAAGGTCTTAAACAAAAAGAAGGCCTTGATTATTTTGACACATATTCATCGGTAACAAGAATAACATCTATTCAGATGTTAGTTTTATTGGCAGTTGTATATGGTCTTCAAATCCATCAAATGGATGTGAAAATGGCTTTCTTAAATGGAGAGTTGGAGGAAGAAATTTACATGAAACAACGTGAGGGTTTTGTGGTTCATGGTAAAGAAAGAAAAATGTAAAAACTTGTTAAGTCACTTTATAGACTAAAACAAGCACCCAAACAATGGCATCCAAAGTTTAACCACATTATATTGGCAAATGAATTTAAGATCAATGAGTGTGATAAATATATTTACATTAAAGACACTCTGAATCATAAAGTCATTGTTTGTTTGTATGTTGATGATTTGTTGATCATCAATAAAGACATTTTTGACATAAATGCTACTAAGCATATGCTGGCTAGCAAATTTGATATAAAAGATTTAGGAGTTGCTGACGTGATCTTAGGGATCAGAATTCATAAAACTCCTCAAGGTTTAGTATTATCATAGTCTTATTACATTAAAAGGGTACTTTATAAATTCAAGCATTTGAATTTTAATATTGCCAAGACACCGATAGATGTGAGTTTTGCACTTCAAAAGAATAAAGGTAAAAGCGATTCACAATTGAAATACACACGAGTGTTGAAAAGTTTGATGTATATCATGAACTATATGTGATCATATAGAACATGTGTTATCAGTAAACTTAGTCGGTACACAAGTAATCCTAATCAAACTCATTGAATGACAATGAAATGAGTTTTGGGGTATTTGAAATATACTCAAAATTATGTCTTGCATTATAAAAAATATCTCACAGTACTTGAAGGATATAGTGATGCAAATTGGAGCACCGGATCATCTGAAGTTAAATTCACAAGTGGATATGTATTTACTCTTGGTGGAGGAGCAGTTTCTTGGAAGTCATCTAAACAAACTTGTATCGCTCTCTCTATAATGAAATCTAAGTTTATAGCTTTAGATAAAGCCAGTGAAGAAGCTGAGTGACTCCGAATTTTTTTGAAAGATATTCCATTCTAGCCCAAACCATTGACACCTGTATGCATATACTGTGATAGCTAAGCGGCAATAGGTAAGGCAGGGAGCATTATGTATAACGGAAAATCTCATCACATTCGACGGAGATATAACACCGTTAGACAACTACTCTCTAGTAAAACTATTACAATTGACTATGTAAGTCAAGAGATAATGTGTCGGATCTACTTACAAAAGGGCTAACTAGAGAGGTAGTTGAAAGATCATCAAGGGGAATAGGTTTAAGGCCTAGGACAAGTCATCATGGCAGTAACTCTACCTAGTAGACTGGAGATCCCAAGAGCTAGGTTCAAGGAGAAAAACTAAGTTATGACTGACGGTTCAACATTATCAAATAACTCAACCCATTCTCGTGATGAAGACAATGTTCAGTAATAAGGATAAAGTCTTTAAGGTTTAAAGGTTTTTAATGATTTTTAAGTTTGGAAGGTATGATCAAATAGTCTATCTATAGGATTAAACATTTAAAAAACACCTATGTAAGTGTGAAGTATAAGCCGCTTCAAGGAGAATGATGGTAAAGGCTGATTCTCTAAGCACTTACGAAACCAGACAGTTTTCATGGCTAAAATAAATAAAACTGTGAGAATCATAAATGGTTAAAGGTTATTTGTATGAATTGTATTGTCTAGGTGTACAATAAAGTTCGATGATTTTAATATTATCGCATCTACCGATTGACCGAGTGCATCCGATATAAGTTTACTACGAAAAGTTCAAAGGAAAACGTACTTATCCAGATGCATTTAATCTTTGCTTGTAGATCACACACTTGTTCATATATTATTTCATCTTATAGTCATTTCCCATTCATGTGGGGGATTGTTGGGGTTTATTAATGAAAAGTGAATGAAAAATGGAGGAAATAGAAATGGAGGAAAAATGAAATTTTGCTTTTGCTTTTGTAAAGAGCATTTGTACCACATTGGTGGTGGAAAGAAAATTTCAAGTGTTTATATTGAGAAACACTTCCTCATGGTCTTAAAGGAGTTGAGAAGAAGACAAGCCTCGCGCCGTCATCATCGCTCGCTCGGCTTGGCTTCGACTTTGATTTCAACTTTGGCTTTGGCTTTAGATTTGGATTTGTCAAAGATCGATCGAGAGATTATCATTTTGGATAAAGTTTATTTAAACTTAATTGTTTAAACTAAAATTCTAACACAGAATTTTCTATGTGCGAGCCGCACATTGGCACGTGCAAAATGCACACGAATTGCACATTGAAAGGATGCGTCTTTTCGACTCACTATTTTTTGACATGCGATGAGACATACGACCCGCACATTACCATGTGCGTTTCGCATGTCCAAACGCACATGACTGCCGATTTGAGCAGTCTCACTGGTTTCATGTGCGATGAGTTGTGCGATGCGCACTTTCTTATGTGGAAAATACACATGGTCCCATCGTATCTGAAATAGTGCAACTTTTCTGAACCTTTGCTTCTTTTCTGAAGCAGTGCTTTTGGGCTATAAATATTTAATTCTTTCTCATATATGGAGCACGAATTTGATTACATTTTGAGTACAAGAAACATAAGTATACTTTTATATTTCTTCATAAATTCAAGTGTGATTTACTACCTTTGAGTGGTTCGCCGATCAACAGAATTTGAGTTACCGCTATTCTGTTGATGTTTAAATGTTCTATCCTAGGAGAATATATTCCATCAACCTCGGGTGCTTGAGGAAAATAATTTTTTTAAGGACACATTGTGTATTCGGTGAGCTCGGTTTTCTCCTTCATCTCTTTTCTTTACTATTTTTCGTAAATAGTTTAATGTTCTTGTTTCTACTTTCTACTTGGTTTTAAATACAGATTTTATTTATCGCCCAAATAACAAAAAATGGCAAGGTCGCAACTTTACGTCTTGACCCAAACTCTCTTAAAAAAATAATAAATCTTTGATTCAACTAAAACGAATAGACTCAAATCTTTAGGTGCAATACGCAAGTCGAGGTCGTATTTACGCGTCTTGACCGGCGTATGTCGAAGCCGAGGTCACAACTTTGCGTCTTAGTTAAGACTAATAAAAGTTCAACAATTCAAAGCATACCATATGCATAATTAATAATTATAAATATCCGAGATTAATTTTAAATCAAGTATAAGCTTATAAAAGCGATCGTGCTAGAACCACGGGACTCGAAAGGTGCCTCATACCTTCTCCTTGGTCAATAAAATTCCTTACCCGGCCTTTTATTTTTGCAGATCCCAAAAGAGTCATTTTCTTTTGATTAGAGATTCAAAAAGGTGACTTGGAACACCACTAAAGCTCAATTCTAAGTGGCGACTCTGTAAATAAATAAAATGATCCATATTCAATATCGTCACTTCAATTGGGAAAACCGTCAAAAAAGGGGTGTGACATTGCCCATTTAGTATTTCCTCCGTCTCATATTAGTTGGTCACCATATTATAAATACATGTCCCAAATTACTTGTCCACTTTCTAAATCAAGATAAAATTAATTAAAAACTTTTATTTTACCCCTACGATTAATATTTTTTGAAAGTCCAAATAAATTTGTTAGTTTCAAATCTGTTCATATTGCTCTATGCTATTTCATAAATATGAACATATTTTTCATAAACAATTTTGATATCCATCAGTATTATAAAGAGTGAATCATTTTATTTATGATTTTTTAAGTACCGTATAAAATGAGAATGGCTAACTAAATAATAGTGTTGGAGTAGGAAAGCACATGCAGTCTAGACTCTAGAGGCTATTTGCCTAACCTCTAAGAATTTGGACCATGTCATAGTGCGACTTTCAAGGATTATATGTACTTTATTATCCTCGTGTATATGTTTACTCATTTCACATTGTTTGATATATAAAGAATCTTTGCATGCTCCCCCAGCTCAGTACACACACCTATATATATATATATATATATATATATATATAATAGGCACAATTAATCTTTCTTCTTCTCCCCCCTTAATTCAATGGCATCAAGACATGAATCAGAAATCTCTTCTTCATCTTCCTCCCTCCTTCCTAAAACCAGGTAACAATAATATTCCTGCTTCCCTCCACTCCAATTAATTTATGATTACATCTTCTTCTTCTTTTTTTATTTTTTTGCAAATGTATGATTTTAATGTAGATGGTGGTCGAAAGAGACAGTGGCAATAGTAACAGGTGCAAACAAGGGCATAGGTTTTGCCTTAGTAAAAAGAATGGCAGAGTTAGGATTGACAGTAATACTAACTGCCAGAGATAATTCAAGAGGAATGGAGGCAGTTGAGTCCCTACAGAAATTAGGACTGCATGTCTATTATCACCAGCTTGATGTTTCAGATACTTCCTCCATTAAAGCATTTACCTCATGGTTCGCCAACAATTTCACTGCCTTAGATATATTGGTGAGCTTCAAAACCTTCCTCCATATTATCTTTTGAGTTAGCAGCTTGGATTGGTCACTCAACTTTGAGTAATTAATCATTATAGTCACTCAATTTTATTTTGTCATTCAACTTTGTCAAGTTAACTTTCATCATCATTATTCCCAAAAATATTTGATACCTATTTAATAACGTGATATCTATAAAAATTATTTTAACAATATAAAACTAATATTTAATTATTGAAATTCTCAGTCAATTTTTTTGTCTTGTTCTTTAATTTATTTTGTTTTATTTTTATTGTTATTCTTTCGTAAATCAAATTTAATAAGGTATTGTCTTGAGTATAATACTTTAGATATGATACGTGATATATTCAAATAGTTAAATTCGTGTTTTTTATAACTGATTATATATCGTCTTATCTTAGCAATTACGTATTTTTTGTTTCTCTCTCTCTCTCGTTATTCTTCATTAATTGAACTAATAAGGTATTATTTTAAATATGATTATTTTAAATATATTACTGGAATATACTTAAATTATCAAATTCGTGTTTTATGTAACTGATTGATATCATCTTATCTTATACTAGCAGTTTTCATAAATCAAGTTTCATAATTTTGAAATATTATAAAAATTAATTACTCAAATCTTAAAAAAAAAGTATTTTATTAAAAGAGCAAATCTCGTTATTCTTTTAAAACACTAATTATTTTTCATTAATCACATCAAATATTTGAAATTTATATCAAAGTTTAAGGATATCTCATATACAGTCAACTTACTAAACGAATGAGGTCAAGAATTGAGTCGGTTTTATGATGAATTAGGTCCTAAGTAAATTTAAATATTAATTTTAATTTTTAAAATACTTTCTAAAAATTTACATTGCAACATCACTAAATAGGATCAAAAATTACATTTATGAGAATAGTGATCATGAAAAGTTAATTTTGTAAAGTTGAATAATTTTTAAAAAATAAAATAAAGTTGAAAACTATCTTAATCAATTATTCAAAATCGAATGACCATCTAATATTCTAACTCATTATCTTTTGTTTTTTATATTTGCGCTGCTTCTTGTGGCAATATATAATTAAGTTACCACACGAGTTTTAAGTAGTTAAAATATCATTGCTGTCATTTTGTCGTTATCTTTCTCAATTGAATAGTGGAGTACACACTCTCTCTCTTTATATATACTAGTTTCAAAATTCTCTCTCATGCACGAGCCCAATATTAATAATTAAAAATTATAAAATATGTCTAATTTAGATATATATACACTATTATTTTATTTTTTATTTAGATCAATTAATTTTTTAGATATGCATACATTATTTTATTTAGATCAATGAAATTCATATAAGAATATTTCAAGTTGTTAATTATTGTGATTTATAATACTTTAATGTAAATTTTTTATTGTGATTTATAATACTTTTATTGTAATTTTTAAATATATAATAAGTTATTAATTATTGTGATTTATAATACTTTTAACGTAAGATAAATAAATTAAAATGGAGAAGAGTATAAAAATTTCGGAGCAGGACCAATCAAAGCAGGCATGTCGTCCATGTCCTGCTTCAGCTGCCACAAGTGTGGCTTCTTATATAGGAAGATACTAGATACAAAGAGCCCGTACTTGCACGGCCCAATATATGCCACTATTTTTTTATCCCATTTTATGTGATATAAATGGAATTTGGAGAGTCATCAATTAAATTTTTTGTATGATTTTTAAATATTTTAACTTGTTGATTACTGTGATTTATAATACTTTTTATATAAGTTTCAGATAATATATGTTAGTCTCTTTGTTCTAATTTATTTTTAGTGATGAAATTTGAAGAGTCAACTCAATTTTTTAATATAGTTTTTAGATATTTTAAGTTGTTAATTATTGTGATTTATAGTACTTTCTACGTAATTTTTAAATAATATATATTACTCTCTCTACTACAATTTATGTGCTATTGATAGAATTTGAAGAATCAACTAAATTTTTTATATGTTTTTTAAATATTTTAAATTATTATTTATTGTGATTTATAGTATTTTTTACATCATTTTTAAATAATATATGTTACTTTCTCCATCTCAATTTATGTGGCACTGATAGAATTTTCAGAGTCAATCAAGTTTTCTATGTCTTTCAAATATTTTAAATTATTATTTATTATGATTTATCTTTTTACGTAATTTTTAAAATATATAATAAATTAAAAAGATAAAACAAATAAATTAAAACAGAGAAATCAAAAAAATGACCAAAATGCCCCTGGATGTTGAAGTAGGCACGACGTGCTTGCTTCAACTACGTCAATCAATATATGTTACTTCCTTTGTTCTAATTTATGTAGCACTGATATAATATTCAGAATCAATTAAGTTTTTTTATGTCTTTCAAATATTTTAAATTGTTAATTATTCTGATTTATCCTTTTACGTAATTTTAAATATATAATAAATCAAAAAAATAAGACTAACAAATTAAATGGAGAAATTAACGAAAAAATGACCAAAAAGAGTTGAAGCAATTGAAATAGGCACGTTGACCTCGTGCCTGCTTCAGCTGTTTCAACTTCCTCTTATTATATAAGAGAATATATATATACACACACTAGGTAAGGTATGTTTGTGTTGTCCATGGGCCCAACATGATTGGTAGTTTGTAATTTTTTTATAATGATGTAAATATGGTTGGCTCTTAAAATTCTATCAGTATCGCATAAATTAGGATATAGAAAGTAACATATATTATCTGAAAATTATGTAAAATATTATAAATCACAATAATTAATAACTTAAAATATTTAACAACCATACAAAAAAATTGATTGACTTTCCAAATTTTATCTGTGTCATATAAAGTAGGATAAAGAAAGTAGCATATGTTGAGCTCGTGCTTGCACAAATTATATAGTTTTTAGGTATTTTAAATTGTTAATTATTGTGATTTATAGTATTTTGTCTTTTTATCTCATTTAACATATTATAGTTGATAGAATTTGGAGTCAACATTTTTTTTTATATATTTTATAAAATATTTAAAGTTGTTAATTATTGTAATTTATATACTTTTTACATTATTTTCAAATAATATATGTTACTTCCACTGTCTCAATTTATGTGGCACTAATATATTTTTTCTTACCCCACCTCCACCCTCTACACCCCACCTCACCCCCTACCCCCCACACCTACCCCTAAAAAAATTTAAAATTTTTAAAATTTATTTTTTTAAAAAAATCAAAAAAAAATTCTTACTCTACCTCTACCTCCACCCCTACCCCGACCCCCCACTCCACCCCCCCTATCCACCACCACCCCTCCCTCAAAAAAAATTAAAATTTTTAAAATTTATTTTTAAAAAAAAATCAATTTTTTTTTCTTACCCTACCTCCACCCCCTACCCCCCACCACACCTCTCCCCCCCCTCCCCCAAAAAAAAAAATTAAAATTTTAAAATTTATTTTTTAAAAAATATCAAATAAAAATTTTTGCCCCACCGCCACCACCACCCCCTACCCCAACCCCCACCCCTCCCCCCACCCCAAAAAAAATTAATTTTTTAATTTTATTTCTTAAGAAAATTCAAATTTCTTTCTTATCCCACACCCACACCCTACCAGCCCCCCTCCCCCCAAAAACAAATTATTTTTAATTATTTTTTTAAAAAAATTATAATCTTTTCATTATCCCACCCCTTTATCCTATTCGTTCTCATTATTTTGTGTTAAATATATACAAATATTTTTAGAAAAAAAAATTGTATTTGTTTACCGAACACAAGAAAATAAGTAAAAAATAACTTGTTTTCCTAGAAAATATTTTTCAAGAAAAACATTTTCAATGAAAAATATTTTTCTCCCTACCGAACACACCCTTAGTGCCGGAGGTGGAGGAGATAAAATCAAATATAAGAAGTGAATGAAATTAAATGTGATAACCCCCAAATTTTTCAAAATACCCTCACTACCCCAAGGTGCTCTGAGGTGGCGCTTCTATATAAATAGTAAAATATATCACAAAAATTTGAAAACTAAGTCTGTCTTCAGATTTTGTAAACCATCACTCCATTAAGAGCATATCCTCTCCAGTTCAAAATCATCCGATAAAGTTCAAAAGAAGTGATGGTTGAAGTTCATTTGCTGATAAAAAATTACGACATAAATATATTTTAATACAAAAAGAAAAAAGTAAGGACGTCAACTTTTGCAGCATATGATCGGAATTTAGTTGAAAAAACGTTATTATCACCGAATTTAAAATTTCATAGTTAAAATTTTATAATAATATCGAGTTTCACTTATAAATTTTAAACTTCAACTGACTATCTTTAATAACATGAGCGAAAAAATAGCCATTGTAAATTTTATCCTATACTAGTTAGATTAAATTAAGAAGGTTCATTTCTTTTTTCAAAAATAAAATAAACGTTATTATTAAAATAATTACTAAACAATAAGCTACTACTAGATTCTAATATTTTTTCCAAGGAATCTTTATTTTAGAGGACAAATATTTTATGTCAATTTTTCTTATCAAATTATGTTTTTGTTTTTGTCTATGTTTGCTTTATATCTTTTGAAAATTGGCGTTGTATTTTGTAACACAAAGAACACTCTTTTTATTTTGAGAAAAGACATCAAAACACCCCTAAACTTGTCCCGAAAACTTACTTTAGACCTTTAACTTTATGACCATTTATTTACCTCCCTTAAAACTTTTCACTGAATTAAATCTCACCCCTAATGTTGACGTGGCATAAAAAAAGGAAAAATAAAAAAAGAAGCGTGTTTTAAAAAAAATGAGGTGGTCCCATTATTATTATATTATATATAATAAAAAAATTAAAAAAAATACCCCCACCTCTACCCTTTTCTTCTTCAACCCCTCTCACCCCCCTCCGCCTTTGCCCCTTTCTTTTTTTCAAGAAAATAAATTCATCTGATTCTTTTCCAGTTAGTATTACCACTTCACTATATTCTTTTCCAAAATAAATTCACCTGATTGCTTTATTTTTCAAAAAAGAATGAAGAAAATTAAATTTTTGTCCTTGAAAATGATAAATCTGTCATTTCCATCAAGAAAAAAGAAAAAGAAAAGAAGGAAAGTATATGAAGTTTACTATTGATGAGAAGAATATCAAGCACAATTGATTATGACAAATCTGAAAATCAATTTTATGAACAGTGAGAAGAAGGAATTATTCATCGGCCTTAGCCCTATTGAATTCATTTTCAACTTTATTTTATTCATAATATACAGGGATACGGTGTGTGTGGGGGGGAGAGGGCGGACCTTAAAAAAGGAGGGGGGGGGGGACCGGGGGCTAAAGAAGAAGACAGGTGGTGGTGGGGGTAGTCTGTAGAAGACGGGGGAGTGGTGGTGGTGGTATGGGGCGGGGCCAGGGGTTGGAGAAGAAGAGAAGGAGGGGGGGGGGTTATTCCTTTTCCTTTTTCTTTATATATATATATATATATATATATTTATATAATATAATAGTGGGGTGACTTTAAAAAAAATGGCGTGGCACTGATTTGGCGGTGACATGACGCGTGTGCAATTCACTTCTCATTGTGAGAGTGGTGTTATATTCTTAGGGTGATATTTAATTCACTTTAAAGTTGTTAAGGGGGTAAATAAATACGCATAGAATTAAAGGTCTAAAGTAAGTTTTTGGGACAGGTTTAGAGGTGTTTTGATGTCTTTTCTCTTTTATTTTTTATAAATTTCAAAGCATTAGTTTGTCAATTTGAGGAATAAAGAAAAAAAATGGAATACAATAATTAGCATTCATAATATAACTTCTTTTTTATTTATTATTTTTTTGTAATTTGTTATGAACTGTTATTGAATTATCAAACCATTAGTTATGTAATTAATAAATCAATAAGAAGCATCTATCATTGATTAACAAAGAATACGAAAATACTATTTGTGAGTACAACCAATATAACACAGATATGACAAGATGTTCATCATTTCTTTCTTTTTTTTGGTTAAGAAGATGCATTTATATAAAAATTAAACCATAATGTTTTACAGTCCAGGCTATCATCCTGGTTCCACAAAAAAGGAGTTTGGGCATTGCCCACTTTGTATTAAAGTACAGGACTTGATTTCCCTATCATATTTAGTTTCAAGAATGTTTGCCCAAAGAGCTTCCGTTGCATACATCGGTGAAATTACAAAAATAGATATCATGTCTTGTGTGTCCTGCTTGGCGCCTTCCTTAGCTAATGCATCTGCGACCCAGTTCTGTTTACGAAAGCTGTGTTGCACCATCGGGGGTCCCATCCTTCTTAGGATAGACCTGCATTTATCAATAGTTGGGTTATACAAGGGGTTACCTTCTTTAAGCATGAAAATAATTTCACTTGAGTCTGTGCTTATTTCTAGTGGTGTAAGGTTGTTCTCCTCGACTATTTCCAGCCCAATCATAAGAGCCATCAACTCCACTTAATTGTTTGTGGCATAGTTATAGCTTTTAGAGTAGCCAATAATCCAGTCACCACTGCTATTCCTAACCACCCCTCCTACACCTCCCTTCCCAGGATTTCCCATACAGGCCCCATCACTGTTCAACTTATAATGCCCACGTGGGGGAGGGTTCCAGATGACTTTAATAGTGACCTTATGCCCAAGGGAGCTGCCAGAGTTAATGATATGCTTGTATTCCACCGCCTCAGAGTAGGCTTAGGCCATGGTAGGCTTATCATTCCTGTCCTTAAAGGTATTTGTGTTTCTATTCTTCCAGATGGTCCAAAGACAGAAGGGGAGAAGGGCATGCCAAGAGATATTTCTATCATAGGCTTTATTGGCAAGCTTTTTCCAAGTGTTGCTCCAGTTGGGAGTGTTGAAACAGCTGGTGTTCATCATGGGGTCGTAGGTATTTCTAGAGATAAGGGATCCCCAGAAGTCCTGAGTGATGGTATAATCATAGAAGATGTGGTTAATATCCTCTACTATGTTGGTACAGTGCTTGCAATGAGGATCTAGGTTGATACCTCTTTTGGCAAGGGTGGCATTGGTGGGTAAGCTATCATGTTGGTAAGCCAAATGAAGTGTTTCATCTTGTTAGGGATTTGACACTTCCAGATCCAAGTAAAACAGTTGCTAGGATTTCCATCCATGGAGGTGGTAGTATAGCTCTTGGCAATAAGATCATAGACACTTTTGCAACTGAATTTTCCACTGCCATTAAGCCTCCAAATATTATAGTCAGAGTTATAGTTCATACTAGGGGAGAAGGAGTTCTTAATGGAGTGGATGATGTTGGTAGGAATCTCTATGGAGAGAGAATCAAAATCCCAAGTGTCATTATTACACACCTAAGAGAGTTTTTTATTCTCATTTTGTGGTCGGAAGGGGCCTTGGATAAGGTGGCATAGTGAGGGGTGGTTTGGAAGCCATTTGTCCCTCCAGAAGTCAATCTTGTCTCCCTTGTGAGCAATTCATTGGGATGCTTCTCTGCACACCTTCCATCCTCTTTGGATGCTTTTCCAGGTCCTAGAACAAGGATTCTTATTCCAGGAATTGTTCTTCTTATACTTAGCATTTAGGACTCTACCCCAGAGGGAGTTAGGGTTATTGTGCAATCTCCAGGCTAAGTTGCTAAGGATAGCCTCATTTTTAGTGGAAGCTTTTTGGATGTTAAGGCCCCCATCCCTCTTAGGCTTGGTAATGGTGTTCCAACCCACTAGATGCATCCTCCTCTTCTCAATGGTGGTTCCCCAGATGAAGTTTCTTTGGGTTCTGTCTATGAGTTTGAGGATTTTATCAGGGAGCATGGTGTATTGTGTGACATGGTTGGGCATGTTGTTGAGGGCAGAAGTAGCCAGGGTGGTTCTTCCAGCCATATTCAAGAATTTGGTTTTCCACTCAGCCATCTTGGAATTTAGGTTATCAATGATGAATAGGAAGTCCCCATTGGTGTGTTTTTGGTTGAGAATAGGAAACCCCAAGTATTTGCCAAATGAGTTTTTGACAGGAATTGTCAGGAGGTTGGCCAGGTTGCTGGAGTTAATAATATTGCAGTTCTTAGAGAAGATGACCTTAGATTTTCTGATGTTTATTTTCTGTCCAGAGTGGTAGCTGAAGCTAGAGAGGATGGTTCTACAGTTGTCCTCATCAACTTTGGCAAACAGAGTGAGATCATCAGCAAAGAACAAATGGGAAATTTTAGGACCATTCCTGCTGATGGAGACTGGATTCCAGTTCAGAATGTCCACTTCATGATCAATTCTCCTAGAGAGGAATTCCATGCAGAGGATGAAGATATAGGGTGACATGAGGTCTCCCTGCCTAATACCACTAGTAGGTTGGAAGCTATTGGTCTTGTTTCCATTTACCAGGATAAAAATACTGGAGGTAGAGATGCAAGACATGATGAGACTAGAGAGCCCAATGGGGAAGTTGAAGAAGAGCGGGGCATATCTGATTAAGGACCACTCAATTCTATCAAAGGCTTTCTTAAGATCAATCTTGAGGATCATATTAGCTTTCTTACCCTTCATCTTGGAGTAATGTCTAATGTACTCTTAGACAATTATGGCATTGTCAGAGGCCCTCCTTTTGAAGAGGAAGCTAGCTTGGGTCTGGCCTATGATCTGGCTAAGGTAGGGCTTGATCTTGTTAACAATGAGCTTGGTGATAATCTTGTACTGGGTGTTGCAGAGTCCTATAAGTCTGAAGTTTTTGAGGTTGGTGGCATTAGCACATTTTGGGATGAGGCACAAGTAGGTAGTGTTTACCCTCCTCTATTTTTCCAGAGGTGAGGTGTCTTTGCAGAAGTTGATCAATGGTAGGATCAAGATGTCCCAGTACTTTTGAAATATCAGGGGGTGGAGCCTATCAAGCCTAGGAGCTTTGGTGGGTTTGAAAGAGAACACAACAGTTTTTATCTCTTCAGCAGTAGGCAGTGCATTGAGATGGTCATGGGCACTTAGAGAAATGGAACCATGGATGGAAGGGTTCCTCTAGTACTTAATGGGAGATTGAGAGTGGCCAGAGATGAAAAGACCTTTGTAGAAGGAGTGAACAGCCTCAAGGATGGATTTGTGGTCATGGACCCAGTTCCCTAGGTCATCCTGGAGGGCATTGATTCTTTTTCTCCTCCTTCTGTTGAGGGTAAAGGTATGAAAAAATCTGGTGTTGGAGTCACCTTCCATTAACTAGTTGATTATACACTTTAACTTTCAGAACTCACTTTCATGTCTTAGAATCTGGCTAAATTCATTGGTGAGGGACTTTTCAAAGTTCTGGAGAAAACGGCTGGTAGGGTAGTTAGTGGATTTCTGGATTCCTGCTAGCCTTGCAAGAATGTTGTTCTTTTTCATGAAAATATTCCCAAAGACATCCTTGTTCCAGATTTTAATGAAGGTCTTAAAGTTAGAGGTGGCCTCAGTGAGGCCAACTCCCTGGTGAAAGGAATTCCTGACCATGCCTGGGAAATCAGGGTGGGAGCACCACATGGTTTCCACCCTGAAGGGCTTGTCAGTACTATGGTGATGTTTAGTTAACTTAAGGAGGAGAGGGTAAGGAGGTGTGTGATAGTAGATTCAGGGTACAGGTGGATCCAATCATCATTAGCCAGGAATCTGTCTAATCTTTCTAGGATGAGGCTACTTCTATTCCTATATCTCTTATTGGTCCAAGTGTATTTGCTATCCTTAAAGCCAAGATCCACCAACTTACACTGATTGATACAATTCCAGAAATGGGAGGCTCTATTGTAGTTAATATTATTGCCCCCAAATTTATCACTAGCTTTTAGGATCTCATTAAAATCCCCCCTTCCAACCACCTACTATTGTTGGTACTGACCAATTCAGCTATGTTCACAAGTTGGTTCCAAAGATTCTTCCTAAGGTCTAGATCAGTACTAGCATAAATAGCACTAAAAAACTAGGGGGAAGGGAGATTACCAACCTTAATAGTGACATGGATGGCTTGACTGGTGATGAAGATGTCATTGATGTTGAGGATGTCATCTTTCCATATAATAACAAGCCCTCCAGAGTTTCCAGTGGAGTTGGGATGTAGCTGACTGGAGAACCCAAGTTCTTCAGTGAGGGCTTTATGGTCAGACATCCTAGTTTCCAAGAGAGCAAGAAGACAGGGTTATGAAGGCTGGTCATGGATTTACAATGCCTTCTAAATTCAGCATTGTTGGCACCTCTAGCATTTCATATGATGCAATTCATCAGCATTTGTCTCGGGGTTTGCAGGGGTTCCCTCCTCACATCCTTCCCCTTTCCCTTCGGGTTGGATGTTTCCACCCTCTCTGGTTCCTTTCTCTTCTTTATTAGTGGTTTTAGTTTTACCACCAGAGGTTCTTCTTTTATAGGGTTTGGGGAAATGATTCGTAAATCTAGCTTGGTAAGTTCCTGTGGTAGGAGGACGATCACCATTTTGTGGATCAGCTCTGTGAACTCTAGAGTTAGAGGATTGTCTAGAGTGGTGGCATCTATTTTTGGGATCCTAAGTCTTGCTAGTATCCCTTCCATTTCCTTGTTGTTTTCTTTCAGGAGGTCCAGTGTCTTCTGTATCTCCTCCATTAGCACAGTTAGGAGGGATGAATGAGTTTCTGAGGGTCCCTCTTGTGGTTGGGGTGGTTGGTTGTCCCCAAAGACTCTCATAAAAACTGGACCCTTCAACAATAGGTCTGATCTTAGTATGGAAAATAATGGTAAGCTCTGGCTTACCAGGTTCATCAACATGGATAAAGCAGCTGGGGTCAGACTCTCCTGAAATCATTGGCTTAGCACTTGTATCAGAGTTGATATCCAAATATTTTGGCCAAAGTTCAAGAGACCTTGATTCAAGCACTCCATCGCTACTTGGGCTAAATAGGATGGATTTTGAATCAGCACTAGCATTTTCCTTCCCTCCACTTCCAGGCGTAATGGAACTGCCTGGTTTAGTAGACCCATTCCAGCCAAGAGGCTGGCTGGTAGTCCTCTTGGAGAGGTTCTGAGGTGAATGTTAGCTGGGGGATGGTTGCATGTTGCTGAGTGTTTTCCATTGTAGGGTGATCCCTCAAGGTTAAGTTGGGAAAAGTCTTTATTTGGATTGTTGGAAGAGTGGAGAGTCATCTTAGAAAGGATGGGATCCTAGCATTTAATGTTGAGTTGATGGAAGTGACTTCTTCTATCAAATCAGCCGCTCCTTCTGTAGAGTTCCCAGTCGGCATTTCTCTGGGGAAGGTCTCTGCCATTTGGGTGCCAGAGATAGGACTTGGGTTATAGGTTCGAGGAGTATCAAGTTTGTTCCTTATGTTGTTTTCCAATTTAAGATTGGGAAAACAACTGTTGTTGTTATTAGCGTGGTTGTTGACCAAAGTACTGGCCTTCTTGTTCGACTGGTTGATGGACCTATTTCCAGATTTGGGCTAGCCTTTATTTTTTGAGGGTTGGCCCAGGGAGACCTCATTATAGTTATAATTTGGTCCTAGGCCCAAAAGGTTATCAGTGTTTTACCTTGGCCCATACCCGTTACCCTGGGCCTATTTGCCCTCCCTAGGTCTAGAGAGAGAATTGGTACTTACCTCTTATATGCCGGTGCTTTTGCTTTTCAGTTGGTTAGCCGCGTTAGTAGTGTAAGCATACTGACGGGTTTCCAGAAATTTACCTGAATCAGCAACAAATGTCTTTACCTTGATGTTCGGATTTTCTCACTATTACTTGATGTGTCTTCTTTTGGTGCCTGCCGGTTGACTCTTTTCTTCCTGGTGAATGGGACTGTTTTCCATTCCTCCTCCGCCTTGAGTAGTTCTGGGTTATGGGTGTCCTCCTTTGTTTTGATCTTCTGATGTGCACACTTTGCCATGGTATGACCCAATCTTTCGCATGACTTTCACAAGATTCCATCCCCCTCATAGAACATCTATTTATTATGTTGGCCTATGGTGATGGAGTTTCTGACTGGGGTGTCCAGGGAAATTTGGACACAAATTCTAGCATACCTTCCTCTCAAGGTCGAGGATGTACAAGAGTCTACTTTAACTAGCTTCCTAATTTTCCTACCAATTCTCTTAAGGATAATCCTATCATAGAATTCAGTGGGTAGTTGCGGGAGCCGGAGCCAAATAGTTGTAGAGTCTATTTTTGATT
Source organism: Jaltomata sinuosa (assembly GCA_003996215.1). NCBI lineage: Eukaryota > Viridiplantae > Streptophyta > Magnoliopsida > Solanales > Solanaceae > Jaltomata > Jaltomata sinuosa. Next base: position 497,816 of record QJPP01000285.1, on the reverse strand, counting down.
CATTGGGGACGAAGTTGGGTTCCCAATTCCTAACTGAGAGAAAGTGTCTTGCTATGAACCAAAGGCCTTCTTGAAGGGCCTTTTGGTGGCTTTCTTGTGTACTAAACTTGACCGTGTAGAAATCAAGTCCTAGATCTATGAGGTAGAAGGTTTCTTTTGGTTTCCATAGATCTATTAGTTTAGTTTGCAGGTATTAATAGTTAAACTTCCTTCCAAATACCTTTATAATGACTGAATACTTCTATGGTAAATAGAGTCTTTGTTTGTCCTCCATGGATAAGTTTATGAGGTCATTGCCCAGATCTGGGTCAATTTGAGTTACCTCAGTATTGTTGGGGTAATATGGAGTTGTATGAGCTTACATTGTGTCTTTCACAATGTCTTTGTAAGATGGTTGTGGGGTATCTGTATCAGCCATGTGGCTGTCTATAGGATCTGGAGGTTTTTGGGAGACTATTGTGAACGAAATCTCTTCAGTTAATACAGAGTGAGTCATACTTCCGGCATAGTGTGTGTTGGGATTAGAGAGAGGAGGGTCTTTCTCTCCCTTCAAGTAGTATACTCTACTCTCTAGTATCCCATTTTCATCGATGTTCATCATTTCATTTTATATATATCTATTACAAAAATCAAACTATAATAACATTATAAAAAGAATTTTCTATCTTTAAAATCTTTTTGCAACATATTGATTTCAACTATCATTTCTTTCTTGGAAACATGACGAAGAATTCAATAGTGTGTTAATCTTTATTTATTAGATGGGTCACTATAGGGGCAGATCTAGATGCCCATTAACAATGGAGAATGCTTTTAGGCATAGAGTTAACACTTCAAAATTTCTTAAATTATGAATATTTTGTTAGTTTAATATTTAAATTATGAATATCTATTGTTATTACATTCTGAATAATATTTTTTATCAAAAATTTCTCTACATGCATGTCAAGTGACACGAAGAGTGACCTTCCTCCTCCTCCTCCTCCTCCTCCTCCTCCTCCTTCTTCAAATCTCTTCAAATCTCTTCTTCTTCTTCAAATCTCTATATATTTTGCTAATAACAGTAAACTAATTGAAATTCGTAACCTTAAAATAATAGTAACATAAAATAAATTTTTCTAAAAAATATTAGTTGAAAAATTATGATTAAATTTTACCATAACAATTAACCCAATTAAAAAAGATAGATTTTATAATAATAGTAATACTAAAAAAATTAAGAAAAACAAACCAAAAATTGTACAATTAAGTGTAAAACAATTATTTGTACAAAAATTGGATAATTTCTAAGAATACGTTGTTTATTTAGAAAATAGTCTTTATCTTTTCTTTTTTTTTACCAAAACTGCATTTTATTCATCTTCAAAAGCCAAAATACACTATGATCCGAGGGAGCTTACAAAAAGTGCTTTACTTACTCCCTATTCAGATTTGAGGATACAAATCTATCCTAGAAAAGATGATGAAAATGCAGGCATAGTACATTTTGCAACTTGGTCATATGAACATGAGATCCAAGTGCCCAGTGATCAAAGATGAAGCTTCTGCCAAAAGAGGAGGTTTGGGGGGGAGGGGGGTTGGGGGGAGAGATGGTCTCGATCAATACTCACGAGGGGGGGGGATCCCATCTTAACTCCTTTTTCTTTAAAAGAGATGTTTGGAAGGAAGACAAATTCTATTTATCCAAAGCCATGAGACCCTTCACTTCTGAGGGGAGATCAACAAAGGTTTCAAAGCTCCTGCATTGAGGTTCATTAAAGCTTAGAGAAGCTAATTTATCAGCAACCTTGTTGGCTTCTCGATAACAGTATTTTAGAATGAAGCCAGTAGTGTCCATGCACTTTTTTTATCTCCTCCACCTCTTTTTGAATTCTCTAGGGTGTATAGATCTGGTCATTAACACTATCTACAATTAGTTTTGAGTCTGATTCTGCCTGGATGAAGTCGTACCCATTGTATATGCACCATTAACGCCATATAAAAGTGTCTTTGCCTCTGCCCAGTTACTAGTACTAACTCCCAACTTTAGAGAGTAAGCAAGGATTAAGTGACCTTCACAATCTCTAACTACACCTCTTCCTCCACATATTCCTTCCTTACCGCTATCATCTGAATTAATCTTCACAAAACTTGTAGAAGGTTTGAGCCATCTGACCATAATTGTTCGTTTAGTATTAATATTTCTCCTTAACAGTAGATAAATGAATTCCCAGTTAGGGCGCACAGTGATTTTTGCAAAATTATTGTTGACTAGTTGAGCAGTGGTAAATGCAATTTGGTTCAAGCTTTTCCTCATGTTATGAGGCTCCTTCTCATATTTCACTCCACACCTTGATTTTCATATCTCCCACACAGCAATGGATGAATACATTTTAAAATATAATCTGCTACCGAGTGTTTTATTTTCCAAGTCCACCAGTTCTTGAGGATCAATCTCAGGGGGGTTTTATTGAATGGGATCCCTATTGTTCCACATAAGGTAGTCCAAATATCCCTTGCAAAGTCACCAGTGCATAAAAAATGATTTGTATCCTCTTCTTCAGGGTTCCTGCAACAACAACAATTAGTGTCAGTTGAGATTTTCATCGTAGCAAGTTTTTTACCTGTAGGGATCCTGTTTCTCAAGGCTCTCCATAGCATAAAATTCATCTTGAAGGGGACTTTGTTGTTCTAGTTCATGTTGTCGAGCCAATTTTTTCCTCTTCTCTGTCTTAGAAGATGCCAAGCAGAAGCAACAGTGAAGTTACCCTTTTGTGTGGTTGTCCATATTGGTTTATCTTCTACCTCAGGGTTGAGCATGATTTGCATAGAGTAGATATGATCCATTATGTGTCCAGGGAGAAGGAGATCACAGCCACCCCAGTGCCAGTGACCATTTCTCAGTCCCTCTGAGAGTTTAAAATCACGAGGATGTCTGTCTTGAGGTAGAAAGGTCCACAATGCACCAAAACCTGACCAATTATCAAACCAGATGGAAACATATCCTCTCCCTATTTTCCAAGCAATATGTTGATCCATATTTTGTTTAACTTTACACATTGCATTCCACGAATGAGAGTTCCCAGAGTACCATCTCTTTTTAACAGGGTGAATTTTTTGACAGTACTTTGAGAGAACAAATTCACTCCATAAAGAATGGTTTGTTCTTAAGTTCCACCACATTTTCACTGAGTAGGTATCACAAGTATCTTTCATTCTTCTAAAAGCAACCCCTCCTTCATCATATGGATAGCACAAATTCTCCCAAGAGGCCAATGGTGTTTTTTCACTTCATTATTACCAACCCAGAAGAATCTGATCAATATTTTTTCAATCTGGTTTAGGACTCCAACTGGAGGGTGTATAGCTGCTAGGAGGTGGGCAGGCATGAAAAGCAAGACATGTTTGATTAATACACTTCTTCCTCCTACATAAAGGAGTTTAGTGTGCCACCCTCTAGTTTTCCTCAGGATCTTACTCATCATCTCATAAAAAATGGCAGAGCTCTTCTTTCCAATATATAGAGGGCATCCCAAATATTTAATTGGAAAAGTCTTATGAGCCATTCCTGTTATCTCTTCTGCTCTGATGATATCTTGATTTTGAGCATTTGAGGGTAAGGAAACACTAGATTTGAATTTGTTCACCAGCTGCCCTGACATTTTCTCATAGATACTCAAGGCTTCCAATATCATAGTCAAAGATAACCTGCAACCACTTGAGAATAAGATAATATCATCTGCAAATGCAATATGATTAATAATGGGGCCCTTAGTGTTCATGGTAAAACCAGTAAAGTTAGGAGAATTGCTTAATTTGTTGAGCTTGAGAGAAAGGAATTCAGCACATATAACAAATAGAGAGGGGGAGATAGGATCTCCTTGCATGAGACCTCTTTCAGAATTAAAGAAATCATGCCTGTTGTCATTCACAATTAAGGAATACCAATTGCTAGAAATATGTCTAAAGATTGTATCAATTCAAATTTCACAGAACCCCATCTTTCTCATCAAAATACACAGATAGGACCAAGCCACCCTATCATAAGCTTTGGCCATGTCAAGTTTAAGCACAATATTTTCATCTTTATTAGGTTTGTCTATGTCCTGAATAATTTCTTGAGCTAAGAGAATATTCTTAGATATAGATCTACCCTTAATGAATCCACTTTGGTTATTACTAATCAGAGAAGGAAGTTGTTTGCTTAACCTAGCGTTGAGGGTTTTAGAGAAAATTTTGCTAATTACATTACAGAGACTAATAGGTCTCATGTCCGCAAATTGTTGGGGGTTGTTGACTTTAGTAATTATAACAATACATGTATGAGTTAGCCACTTAGGAAGATTAGCTCCACAAAATAAATATTATAAGGCAGTAGTAATATCAGAAGCAATAATATTCCAACAAACTTGGAAGAACTTAGCTGAGTATCCATCAAGCCCAGGTGCACTATCAGGGTCCATGGTTATGATGTTGCTTTTAATCTCTTCCTCAGTTGGAAGTTCAGTGAGGGAGCTGTTGACTTCTTCAGAGACAATATGATTGATGCAATCCAACTCAGAGAAATCAATATATTCTAGAGTCTGGCTAAAAACTTCTTTAAAATACCTTACTCTTGCACTAGCAATTTCACCACTGCCTTCTATCCATTGGTGGTTTTCATCCATGATCTTATTGATACCAAGCCTTCTTCTTCTATCCTTGAGAGTTCTGTGAAAGTATGCAGTGTTAGCATCTCCATCTTCCAACCACTTCACCCTAGCTCTTTGCTTAAGGATGTCTTCTTGCACTTTGAGATAGTGGCTATAATCTGCTTTAGCTTTGCGAAGATTAGTCCTATTGGTTGGACTGTTGTTGTCTTGAAGGTCTTTCTCCAACATAACAATATCTCTCTCAAGTCTCTTAGGCTCCTTATAGATGTCTCCATAAGTTTCCTTTGACCATTTACTAAGGTGAGCAACAGTTTTCTTGAGCTTTTGATATAGTTTCCACATTGGGTTCCCATGGTATTCTTCTGTCCAAACACTTTTAACAATTTCTTGAAATTGTGGATGGTCAGTTCAAATATTTAGGAATTTGAAGTATTTTATGAAACTCTCTTCCTCTTTTGTAACCTGCACCAGTAAGGGAGCATGATCAGAACAGGTTTTGGCCAAATGAGTTACACATGTTTTGTTAAACTGATCAAACCAATCAGCATTATACAAAACTCTATCTATTCTTTTTCATATGGTATCCGGGGTATCTCTGTTATTGCACCAGGTGAATATGTCTCCAGTAAAGCCTGCATCCTGCACACCATAATCTTTCATAAAATTTAGAAAGTCAAAACTTTTGTCAAGTCTATAGGGTGTGCCTCCAAGTTTTTCTTCCACTTCTACAATCACATTGAAGTCACCCATAATAGACCATGGGCCTTGGATTTGGTTTGCCAAGGCACTTAAATCATTCCAAAGGACCTTTCTCATGTTGGTCCGGCATTTGGCATAAAAAAGACATATGAAAGTCAGCACCAGTAGGAGTATGATTGATTCTATAAGTGATATGTTGATCTGTGTTGTTAATAAAGTTGACAGAGAAATCATTTGTCCAAAAGAGCCATATTTTATTGTTAATATTAAAGTAAGATCCTTGCATGTCCAGCAATCTCATGTAGTAGTCTACTTGATTAGCATGGGCAAAAGGTTCTTGAAGACTAATAAAAGTGATACTATATTGAATTTTGATAGTCTTGAGTCTTTCAAAAGCATTAAGGGTCCTTACACTCCTTATGTTCCATGATATTGTATTAATCATTGGAAACTAGGAGTGATAGAACTATGCATATCTTTGTGAATCCCTTTGTAGCTCACACTTCTCGGGCTATCTCTATTGTCTAGAGATAGTCCATCTGGTGCTAACTTAATGGGGACTGATATCAGCTGTTGGTCTTGAAATATCATCTCATCTGTTGTAGACTCTTCCATGCCCTCCATTGGTTTATTGGAGTCATTGTCAATTTGGGCTCATTAACATCATGAAATTGATCTTCCTCCATTTCCTTTTCAGATTCGGATTCATAATGTTTGTATTCGTCTTCTTCTATCCGGATAACTTTATCTTATGTAAAGGATGTAAAAACTGAAAAGTGATGTATAAAAAGATTTGAGGTGGTATTTTTGTCATTTTAACTATTTTATTCTGAGATTAGTTATTCCAAGATTATTATTCCATCCAAAAATAGGGATAACTTATCCCATCACTAAATATTAATTCCGGGATAAGTTCTCTCAAATTTTATAATCAAATAAAGACTTTGCGTTGCAACTTCTCCTAGTTCTCTCACTCATCCCTCTTTTTGGCGTGGAACTATAATAGATGCTCAATCTGCAGTGTCTCAATAATTCAGGGTAGAAGCATAATAAATAATCTCACTTAGATAAATAATGGAGTATATCTTATTGAACTTTCTTGTTGTTATATATATATACTAGATACAGAAGTTCGTGCCTTGCACGGGCCCAATATATGCTATTTTTTTGTTTTAATTTATATGATACACATGAAATTTGAAGAATCAATTAAATATTTTGTATGGTTTTTAAATATTTTAAATTATTAATTATTGTGATTCTAATAGTTTTTACATAATTTTCAGATAATATATTGCTCTTTCTGTGTCAAATTTGGAGAGTCAACCAAATCTTTTATATAGTTTATAAATTTTTTAAAGAGTTAATTATTGTGATTTATAGTATTTTTTACGTAATTTTTAAATAATATATGTTACTTTATTTGCTCTAATTTATGTGACATTGATAGAATTTGGAGTCAACCAATTTTTTTTATATGTCTTTTAAATATTTTAAATTATTAATTATTGTGATTCATAGGCGAGTGATAGATCCTGCATCTACTATTATTTAAAATTAATTTGACTGTTATTTGAAAAACATATTTTTACTCTAGTAATATTTTCTAAAAGCGTTATAAGTCTTTCTTGATTTTTTAAATTTCATGCACAATTCAAAACGCTGTAAAAATGGGATGGAGATAATATTATATTTACTTTAGCGGCTAATAATGTCACATTTTTATTTATTTAATTACAATTAACATAGTAACATTTAGTGATACTTCATTCATTTTAATTTGTCAGTTTTACTTTTTTTTTTAGTCTATTTTAAAAAGAATATTTCTTTCTTTTTAGCATAAGACCACAAGATTTAAAAAATTCTTTATTTTCTTAAATTTCTTGTTAAATAAAAAATCAGATAAATATTTTAAGACAAATAGAGTAATTTTTTAGAGTGCAATATCTAACAAATAATCAATACCTCAACATGCAAATATAATGTTAACTTCATTTGGGACTTAAAAAGTTAATTGGCGAAGTATCATAACTTCGATTTATTTTAATCATCACCAATAACAAAAAAAACCAAGAAAACCTAACAAAAGTGATTTGTATTATAGAAAGTCTAAAATATGAAGAGCAAATTATCAAATTGAAATATTCAATGTGCGGGTCCACATGGTCAAGAAATAGAAATAATCTCAAATGGTATAAATCCACTGCGTGGCATCCCAAAGACCCAAACTGAAGCAGGGCCCTAACTTTCAGCAACACACGCGCGTGTATAGCTAGCTGATTAGAAATTTTAAATTGTCAAACTTACCCTCATCAGCAAGCATAGAAATAACCTGCAATGTGAGGGCTTTTCCGTCAATTCCCATTGACGAGAAGCTCCTCACCTTCCCTCTTATTAATAAGAGTAAAATATTGACTTTTGATATATTAAATATTGGGGCCAGGTAAATAATGCAGCTGTATCATTCAATGATATCCACGAGAACTCGGTGGAGCATGCAGAGACAGTAATATGCACAAATTTTTATGGGCCTAAACGACTCATAGAGGAACTCTGGCCCACGTTTCGTTGCTCTTCTACTGTCACTCGAATTCTTAATATTAGCTCCAGACTTGGCCTTCTTAATGTAAGTATCTTTTAACCGTAATCCCTAAATATCGTTATCATATTTACTTATTCTTTCACTATTTTAAATTAATCACATAATATCTTACAATATTGAAAATACGCGATACATGTTGTAATTCTCGTATAATCTTATGGATGCATGCTGTAACCCTCAGATACATGTGATTAAACTCGAATACATGCGAATACATCTGATGTATCTGAGACTAAATCATGTATCCAAACATCTTAATCATGTATTTGGATGACTTAACATATATCTGTATGTATCTAGAGGATTACTTGTCTGCAATATATCCACGACTAACCATGTATTGCGACTACATAATACATACCCCTCACTTTTTAATGGGATATTATGCAGGGCCGACTCAATAAGATTTGGGGTCTAAGGCCAAACTTCATAGGGAGACCTTAATTATTTTTTTCCAATTGACATATCTTAATTGAATAACAATAACAACTATAACATACCTAGTGTAATCCTACAAGTGGGTCTGAAGAGGGTAGGATGTATGTAAATCTTATGAAGTAAGAATGTACAATGCAAATTTTCAATGAGAAAGTATAATCTAAAATTAGATTAATAAAACATGACTCAAGAATTTGAGAAGTTGATATAATAATATAATAATAGTGTTACGCTGAATTTGATAAGTTGACATAATGATATCAATTTGTATTGCGTTGTTTCAATATAATGAATAATGATAACTTGTTGCAATGCTTGAAATTTTGAAGAAGACACCAAAAGATAAATTTTGATCTTTTGTAAAAGACAACAATAAGTTTTGCAGAATGCAGAAGATTTGAGACTTCAGAATGTTCAATAATAAGAAAATAGTGAAAGGGGAAATGAAAAAGGTAATATATAGAAATAATAATATGGGTTCATGTTAGTTGTTAGGATACAAAGGAGGCAACAAAATAGGTAGTCACGTAATAAAATGATACTACAATCACCTAAAAAAAATTATTTCATTTCTCAGTTATTACAATGATCCTCATATTAAAAGGTAAAAAGTTATTATATTTTCTACCCAAAAATTTATTTTCAAATTTAATAGTATATGAGATTTTTTAAACAATATATAAAATAGAATACATTTTAAAAAAAAAATGGGGGCTGCAAAAAAGTTGGAGCCCCAAACGGTTGCTTTAGTTACTTTATAGTCAAGCCGACCCTGATATTATGTAATATTGAAAACTTATGAGAGAGAGAGAGTAATTAATAACTCCTATAATAGTGAAATTTATGTTGTTTTCTCAACTTTTAACTTCATTTTTCAGTTTTTTACCGGACTAGCTAATTGCACAAATATTTATTTTGATGAATTGTCATTTTCACCGGGCTTGGATCATGTCTCCCGAACAATCTCAGCACATATGGCTTGTGCATGTTTTTAAAAAAGGACTTTATGTAACTTTACCATTTTAAAAAAAACATTACATTTTTTAGCACAAAACTTAATATATCAAAAATAGCCAAAGAAAATTTAACTTGTAATAGCACCTTTTAAAAGATGTAACTGATTCCTAATAAATATCCCCTTTTCTTTCAACCAATTAATCCTTTAAAAGACGCTAAAAACTGCCATTTAAAATAGAAAAAATTACATAAAAGTGCATGTGACAACCTTACATTGTAAAATATGGCCAACTTTTTAAGCTCTTACAAAAAATGGCCTAATGTCTATAGAAAAAGAAAGTTACTTTACATCCTTAGCCAAATTTTACTCTCTCTCGCACACACAATCCAATCTTCATAGTTGTTCATATTGCTATAACTAATGAACATTTAAGGGAATATGGGTCTATAAAATTCGTAGACCAAGCATATAACAAATTTACATTACAATTTCCCAGCTATAGCATGAATATTTTGGATGTTCAGCCATTATTGAAGCTCCAAGCTTCAAAATTTAAAAATTAAATTTTCGTAAATAAGTTTTGCTTCGAATGGGTATGATTGCAAAAGATTGGTTATAGATTGAAGAGCATAAATGTGAAATTTTGGATGATTTGGTGTAGTTTTTAGGTGTTTTTGGATGAATTTGGTGCTTGAATTCGAGGAAGAAGATGAAGTACGTTTTGTTGTATATATTTGTATATTGTATTGTATATTGTTGTATATACAATACCGTTTTTTTTATTTCAGTGATTTTCTTCTTCCTCTCCATACTATACACACTTATACAATGTAGATACATTGTTTAAACATTATATATACATAATTATACAACGTGTTTACATTGTATAAGTTTGTATAGATTGGGGAGAAAGAAGCAAATCACCAAAATAAAAAGACTGTATTGTATATACAACAATATACAATAATATACAAATATATACATTGTTATACAAAAAAGTTACTTTACACTTATGGCCATATTCAAATTTGACTATAAAATGTAATGTACTTTTTTGGCCACGAAATTGCAATATATATTTACTAAGTGTACTTTTTTGAAATTATCCCTTTAAAATATTAGTTTCCTTTTCTTTTTTATTAAAATCTTATTTTGTTGTCTTCTATTTTTTTCTTTTTTTCTTTTTATATTAACACAATTTTTTTATTTATTTTCTTTTTGAAAATCAAATATATATTATAAATACTATATTAACATATTATAAATTGAATTGGTTGTGTTCTTGTATGTTTCTATTTTAATGATGTATGTAATAAACTATATACTAGCAATATATATTAAATATCCTATACATTTTTAAATAGTATGTATAATTATTTATCTTATTTGCATGTATTAATATATATATATATATTATCACAATATAATATAGTTGAAATATATTAGTGGTATATTTTGAAAATTAACATAATATAAAATAGTTATAGTATAATATACTTGAAATATATTAGTGGTAGATTTTAAGCAAATAGTGATAAAATATATATATATATCCTAAATAAGGTTCCTATGAGTTTCACTTATTGGGACTATGTTAATAATTATACTGGTGATTGAACTTTTGAAGGAGATTACTGATAGCAAGCTTCGAGAAAAAAATATTAATTTAGCTACTCCTATTGAAGCTAGTTCGAGTTTTTCTAAACCATTTGAAAATAAGAAAAATGATTTAAATGATTTCGAATATTCAGCTCCTTACTCTTTAAAGGAAGTTGATGATCGCCTTTTGAAAAGAAACTCTTATTCAGAAAAGGATTCTTCCTTCGATGATTTAAAAATTGAAGTTGAGAATTTAAAAAGGGAGATTAAATCTCTAAAACAAAATCAAATGATTTCAGACCATAGACTTACTCAAATTGAGGTTGATTTGGAAAATAAATTTTCAAAAAATAAGGGTATTTCTATTTCTGAAGAAAGTAAAGCGATTAGTCCTGATCAAGATAGTGATAAGGAAACTTCTAGCCCTGATCCTAAACAAGATTCATTTTTAGGAATGATGAAGATTATAACTGCGCACAAATGGTATGTTAAATGTACTATCCTGATTGATAACAGTTTTTCGATTACTAACATTGCCATGATTGATAGTGGTGCAGATGTTAGTTGTATTCAAAAAGGCTTAGTGCCTACAAAATATTTTTAAAAAACTACTCATTTAATCAGCTTCTTTCGATTCCAAAAAGCACTAGAGTGATCTGCACAAATATCAACGGCAATCTGCTCGAAAATTAGTTTGATTTTTTCCTGTATTTTAGCAGATTTCAGAGAGTTGAATATATTCATGCTAAATAACTCTAATTGTAAGGAATCTAAATGATTCTGCTTCATTTAATTAGAGCATTAATATCTCTAGTCACTGGATCTGTAATAAAAGAATAAGTTATCTCACTATCTTTATAAATGGCAGAAAATCCTTTTGAGTTAATATAGGTAAAAGGATAAATGGTGTTAATGAACGGAGTTCCAAGTATGATTGGAGGATTTAATTGGTTTTTAACCAAAAAGAAGAAGTGAGAAATGCAAATTTTATTTTGACAAATTTTTGCATTTGATAATTTAATCGAGAATTTCATTACCTAAGTACGCCACTATAGCCACTAAGAAGGTCATATCTTGTTGAAGAGGAAGTGAAAGGAGCGAGACCTTGCGGAGTAGGTACGGAAGGGGAGGCCTCTTCAGAGGTAGTTAAAACCCAAGGTTGCAAAAAGTAATAATAAAAACAATCCACTACATAAGAAAAAACAGGAATTAGATTTTGAAAATAATCGACTCAAATAGATGCTCATCATAACCTTTTCTCTGATCACGCTCATCATAACCTTTCCTGAAAGTAGACGACAAGTTTGAAATCTTAACGCCAGCATAATCATTGAAAGAATATCTTCTTTTTTGCCACATCGCATCAAGGTGACAGGATTCAAACCTATGGCCCTCTGTACCCAAAACAGATGCGCTGACCAGACTGCGCTACACCTCGTCTCACCACCCCGAAGCATATAGATCCACCCGATCGATGTCTTCTGGAAACCTTTTGAAGTGGGCAAACCAAGTCAAATAAAGAAGAAACTCTCCCAGGACTGGAGAAGGTCAATTTCAAAGGTTAGGAGGTTAGTTCTGACTAGTACTGCCGAGGAGCGATTCCTCTGAATGGCAAGTATGAGTTCAACCGCCCTTCCTTCGGAGAATGGAGTCAGGGAGTGAGGAGACAGAAAGAATATTTTCATACCTTAAACCTATAGCTATACTTTATTTCTAAAGCATGACCTGATGCCTAAATATTTAATAGTTCACTATTTGATTCTTAACCGGTTATAATTTTTAAATAGTATGTATAATTATTTGTCTTATTTGCATGTATTATAATATATATATATATATATATATATATATATATATATATATATTATCACAATATAATATATTTGAAATATATTAGTGGTATATTTTGAAAATTAACATAATATAAAATAGTTATAGGATAATATACTTGAAATATATTAGTGGTAGATTTTAAAATTAACATAATATAAAATAGTCACCGTATAAATATATTAATGGTATATTTTAAAATTAACATAATATAAAATACTTACAGTATAATATACTTAAAAGATATTAATGGTATATTCTTAAAAGTTGAAACTAGAAGTTGAAGGAAAAATATCAGAAAATTATGAGGGAGAGAGAGAGAGAGAGAAAAGAGCACGTGCAATATTTATTATTTTTAAAAAAATATGTTTTATATAAGATAATATGTTAATATCCAAATTTAAATAAATTTCAAAGAAGATAATGAAAAGAAGAATTTTGCACGTATAAAAAGAAAATAAGAAAGAAAACATTAAAAGGAGGAAAGTATAAAAAAGAATTGAAGGGTTGTATCACCTATGGAAAATGGAAAATAGATTCTATGTTCGAAAAAATAAAAACAGCTCCGTTTCGGGGTTGATTCTCCTTAGCTCAATTCTAGGAATTTTTGTTGAGTTAATATCTCAAAAGATTATTCAATTATGAGAATTTAATTTTATTTATTCGTGGGTTTTTCATGTTTATATGACATAAAAAATAATTAATTTTTTTGTATCAGATTTTCTTAGTGATAAATTTAATTGAACGATTTTGGAAGATAAAAGTCTTAAGTTGAGTGATTTTATTGATACAAAATAAAATTTAATGACTTTGCTACATAAATTTCCATAGTCGAGTGAATTTTTGTGATCTTATCTCATTTTTATTAGATACATCAATATTAGTTGTCTAGAAATGATAACTAGTTAATGTTGCTACAATTGTGTAATTTGTTTTAAAGTATTGCCTAGTTATGTTTATTTTATTTTACTATGATAATTCTTTTTGATATTTTAACTTACTAGTGTTTCTTTACCAAGGAAATGAGATTTTTTTTGCATTTTTACAATTTGAATAGAAGAAAATAATCTTTTTAGATTTTTTATGTGAAAAAAAAGGAAGATTTTTTATTTGTAAAAATAAAAATCTCTTGTAAAAGGATATAAAACTAATTTTTTTTTGTAAAAGGCTAGAAAATAATTTCTTCGTGAATAAATGATTAAAATGGTGACAACATTATTTGTTTCATATTACAGAAGTTGAGAAATGAAGAGCTAAGAAATATGCTATTGGATGAAGAGAACCTATCAGAAAAACAAATTGAAGGATTAGTGAATTTATTTGTAGAAAATGTGAAAAATGGAACATGGAAAAGCAAAGGTTGGCCCAAATTATGGACAGACTATGCTGTATCAAAGCTTGGGTTGAATGCATACTCTAAAGTCTTGGCTAGGAATTATAAAGGAAAGGGTATAAGTGTAAATTGTTATTGCCCTGGATTTACACAGACTTCCATGACTGGTGGCAAGGGAAAGTACACGGCACAAGACGCAGCTGAGATTGGAGTAAGACTAACTTTGCTACCCCCACAACATCTTCCAACAGGAAAGTTTTATCTAGGCTCAAATCCTCCAAACATTTACTCCAAAATTTAAGACCATTATTATCTAGTTTACCATAACAATGATCATGTTATTGTGGATCTTTTTTTCAAGAGTACGGTTGGATAAGTGGTTGCACAAATATTAATTATCATCTTGATTTCTGTTTAATTTTATCTCTTCATCATTGAAATCATAATGCGGTGCTCTCAAAATACTCAATCCCTTAAGGATGAAACAAATAGATCACGTATTTAACCCAGTCCATCAATAGCAACATCCCTTCCTCTCGAACGCGATCTAATATCTCTTAGATCAATTGTAGACAATATAATTCGAGTCGCAAAAAATAATAATTAGGATAAAAAATATCGCAAAAATCGTAGTATTTTATTTGAATATATGAGTGTTACAATCTCTATTAATCATCTGATTCCTCTTTTCAAGTATGTAAATTCAAGGGCCGTTGAGCTTGATCTTGAATTTGGTGGAATTAATCTTGATTTGTGCTTGAATTTGATGAATTTGATTTTGAATTGTTCCTGAGTTCAAGGGCTTTTGAGCTTGATCTTGAACCGGTGATTTTGATCTTGACTTGTAGTTGAATTTGAGTGTTGAGTGCTTGAACTTGTAGCTTGTAGAGAAATCTGCAGCGTTTGATCCACGAGCTCTCTCTGGCTTCTTGTTAGAATTCAGGTATCTTTTCTGAATTATGGAAGACCCCTATTATAGTTGTAGGATGGAAGAGTTGTGGTGAAAACATGCTTCTTTCGGTCAATCAGATTTAAGTAACATGGAGATATTTGATTGGTCGGAACATGTCACATTGTACACGTGGCACATCTTCATTGGTCTTTGATTTCACTAGGCATAATGCATCATTTTGATATGTGGCATGATCCTATTGGCTCCTTCGCTTGATTTGGCATGCCACTGTCATTTGACACGTGATACCAAATTGGGCCCCTAGAATACGATGACGTCTTGGGCTTAGTAAAGTGGGCTCATCATTTATAGCCCAATTTTATGGACTAACCCAATAAAAATTAAATTGTAATTAAATTCGTATTTATTGAACTTAAATGATTAATCCAATTATATTAATTCACAATATTTATTTGGACTATTATATTTTAAATTTAATATAATCGAAATTATTTTATAAATTTATATCCAATAAATTTTAAATGATTACAAATACCCCTGCTTCAGGACTTATCGGGATATTTGATCTTTGAAAACTAGGCTTGAGGTATTAACTTGATGTTTTAGTTGCAATAATGTTCCTGTACAAAGAAAACACCATGGACCAAAATATGTCATTCCAAAAGAAAACATATTGTGCCTGAGTTAAACATTCCTTTATAATTTGAGGAATTGTGTTTTTTTTTCTCTTTTTTTTTTACGTTCACGTGAAACAATATTGTTAAGAAAATAAGGGTTGACTTTCCCTTTTTAAAGGGTATTTGGATTTTTAAAAGGGTGTTTAGATTGACTTATTTTTAAGTGTTTTTAGCTTTTAAATATTTTTTTAGTTTTGATGGTATTTGACAAAGTTAAAAAGTACTTTTAAACACTCACTTTTAGACCAAAAAAGTATAAGAATAAGCCAAAAATCATTTTAACTTTTGACTTATAAACAATTTTTTAAAAGCCAATCCAAACACCCTCTTAACATTTAATGCTAAAGCACTTCCTTTTTGTTTGTTTCACCCGCACCAGTACTACAAGAATCAGTGGCCTCCTTTTTTTTTTTCTTTTACTAATTGTATGCTTTTAGGAAACTTTGCCGACTTAATGACTAGATCGGAGAATTTCACCGCCTCCTTTGCTTTCTTTTACTGGAATTAGAATTTTCACTTAGTATTGGGCAAGGATAATTATCACTCCTATTTCAACACTAACTCTTCTAGCCGCTACCACCTCTTCACTACTATAAATACTCATGATCGAAAGTAATTCAGAATCCATGCTGCAAGTTTGGATCCTCCGAGAATTGATCATTGCATAATTGAATGGTAAGTGATCTCATACATTACTTTTGCTTATCCTTTGTTCATCATTATTTACTTTTTTTTTAAGAATCTTTGTTTCTCTTTAGTCAAAATTTTGTGGCAACTTTGCTGCTCCTTTTCTCCTTTTTTTTTTCAAAATTTCATGTCAACTCTTATCTGGTTTTACCCATTTTTTTGCTTGTTAGTGACTTGAATTTTTTTTTCTTTTCTTTACGTAAATCACTACCAAGTCATTTTTTTGCCAACGACTTATAAAGTTGGTAACGTAAATCAAGAGTCGCCCTATTTTGTGATTTACATCTTCAATTTACTGTAACTTATTAGTGGAAGTCAACAGTCATAGGCCAACTTCTTAACGATCTTTTATCTTTTTCAGGAAGCAAGAGGACTCGCCGGAGCAACTTGATCTATTTTGGCAATCAAGATATACTCATACTTCGGTAAATATATATTCTTGGCAGGTGAATATGAGAGAGAGGCTGTAAGTGCATTCTCTCCTTCTCCATTTTCTGGAAAGCACATAATGTTGGATGATCTCCATTTCCATATGGTAATTGAAGTCAAACAAGAGCAAACAATGACTCTCTCAAGGGTCGGCTCAATGTAAGAACCGAAATAAACACGATTTTTTTGCGGTTTTTTTTTGTAGAAAGCTCGACTAGCAAGAAAAAGTGTTTGGCCGAAGACAAAAAGAGGGTAACCCACTTTATTCGCCAAGCGAATGATCTTTGCTTCACGGGAACAATAAAAACCACAAGATTGACTCGATAAATAAAGCACTGAATTGGCGAACTATTTCAGAATATAGAAATACCGAAAACGAAGAAGGCCAATTTTCTTTCAAGGAAGGAGATTCTAAGACATCACATTCTGTGGTCTCCCTTTTCTTTCCCTCCCTTTTTGTAGGTGGCGATATTAAAGGCTTCAACTGTTTGAGCTAAAGGCATCGTGTCGTCTAAGCCAAAGACTTCACACCGTTTACGACAAAGACTTTACATGATTCACGACAAGGAATTTTACATCATCTGAGCTAAGGACCATAAATTGCCTAAGGTAAAGATTTTATACCGTTTGAGATGAGAGCGTCGCATTATTCAAGCCAAATACTTTACACTGTCTGAGGCTAAGTTCTACATGGTCCGCGACAAAGACTTTACACTATCTGAGCCAAAGTGTCGCCTTGTCCGAACCGATGACTTTACTCAGTCTAAGAAAAAGACTTTATATGATTCACGGTAAAGACTTTACACCGTGTGAGCCAAAGACTTTACATTGCCCGAGGCAAAGACTTTAAATTGTCTGAGTCAAAGTGTCACCTTGTCTGAGCTGAAGACTTTACTCAGTCTAAGGCAAAGACTTTATATGATTCACGACAAAGACTTTACACTGTCTAAGCCAAAGACTTTACATTTCCCGGGGAAAAGACTTTACACCGTCTGAGCCAAAGGCGTCGCATCATCCGAGCCAAAGACTTTACACCATCTAAGGCAAAGACTTTGTATTATCCATGATATAGACTTTATACCGTCTGAGTCAAAGACTTTACACTGCCTTAGGGCAAAGACTTTACGTCACCCATATTCAACAAAGTCGATCATACAATATTTGAAACCAGAACTATGATTGTCAAACTATCGAGTTAAGTGCTAAGAAAACACCTCTTTTTTTGTAGTCTGAATCATGGTTTACTTCAGAGATTTGGTATCTTCTTCTTCCAAGTCGCGATATCTCATAATATCGGATCATAAGAATAGCAAGGTGGAGACAGGATTGCCCGTCAGTACACCATTAGCTGGACAGTATGCTGCTGCATGTCTATCTTTGGGGAATCTATCTGGTTTAGACGATTGGACTCTTGAATACAACAGTTGCCCGCCCAAGACATGGGTACTTTGCTCCCCTAATCATCATACCAAAAATATCGCAAGCTCTTTATCGTGCTTGGGTCAATGAATCATAAATGTAGAGACTAATTGGAGTGACACATTTACTCTTGATGGTGAGTTTCACTACATTCCTGGTTACTGGAGTGGGACGAAGATGTCCTTAGTAGGAGCCACCAGACTTTGAAGGATGCGAGAATTTATGATGCTGTGTATTGTTCACTTTTTTCTTATGATCATAATACAAATATTTTACAAGCCTTCTGCGAAGCTTGGTGTCCTCTTACAAATACTTTGCTTACTTCGGCTGGAGAACTATCCATTTCACTTTGGGACTTACATGCAATCGGTGGTCTATCCATAACAGAAAGTCTTTATGAAGAGGTCATGCCAAATGTTGTCAAACTTACAAGCACATATGATATGAGAAATAAGTTTCTCCCTCAGTCTTGTGTGCATTTGTTAGATGCCTTCTATTGGCTACGAGAAGGAAATAGCGATAACCCATATGTTTTTACAAGAAAATGGATAGAGTTTTGGTGTAAGAAAGATGCGAAGTATGGTTAACCTCCGCCAAGAAAAGAGAAGAAGTTTGCTCATCTCAAATCATCACATAATTCGACTGGAGCACTTAATGAGGTTGTTAACTAGTCGACTGTTGAAGAAGATTTATTCCGTAGGTTAGGAATTAAGGGTCACAAGATGGACGAAATATACTTGGCTGCCTTTCTGTCTTGCTGGATGTGTACATTTGTGCTCCCTACAAAGGAGAGCAACTTTATTCGTTCAGATGTCTTCAAAATCGCCTGTCACTTGGCATGTGGACGAAGAGTCAGCCTTGCGGTCCCAGTTTTAGCTAGCATTTATAGGGGATTAAACATAATTTCAAAATGGTCACAGCTTGATCTAGTCAAGGCTTTCTTCCCAGTCCATTATGTGTATGGTTGGTCAGCCCATTACTTCAAGACTCATTATCCATTAGCAAATGGGCCAGCTGATCCCCTTATGGCCGCATATTCTGGCGAAGGTGCTGTAAGGTATTTTGGAAAAGAGGATGCGATGAAGTGTATACATGGAGGAGGAAACATTGCTTGGGGTGCAATGATGCTCGATAGGCCTTATGCATATTACTACCGCAATGACGACACCAAAAAGGAGTTTTGATTGAATTACTTTATGAGTATTCGCTCAAACTATCTCCCTTTGAGGGATGGAGATGTTTTCATTTTTGAGCCTTATAGTCCTCATAGATTCAACCATCAATTTGGCTTTTTCCAAGATTGTCCTGGTCGATTAGACCAAGATATTTGTGAGTCTTCTTTAGAAGATGGATTGAAATTTGCACAAATCTGCATCTTGACTAAATCCAAAGCGAAGACGATATTTCCCCCTAATGAGTCCAACCTGAATAAATTCTTATCAGATAATTATAAATCTTGGTGGAAAAAAGTGCATGGGAGCTTTCTTGAGGATCATATGTAATTTTTGGTGAACGTTGTGGGTCATGTTACTGACGCCCTTCAAGAACTTGACTAAGAGGTCCTAGTTGTGAAAATGTCTTCTGCTTTAAAGTCTAAAGTGGTTGTTCTAGACAAGATTAAGGGACCTTTGCCAGCTCAACCTCATCAAGCTTCTAGCAAGCGACCATCACAAGACGAGAGTACTAGTAGTCACGAAGATCATTGTTGGAAGAAAGTGAAACTATCTTTAAATGAGTTGAGAAATACTAATTTGCATGTGGTGGTGATTTCTGACAGGAATATTAGTTCTTCAAGGACTTTGACAGTTATTAAAGAGGTAATTATTCAAACTTTCTTGCTATCTAATGGTTCCCAAATGACTTTACTAACTTCTTTTTGTTTTTTTCCCTTTTACAGCAAAACAATGTCGACATGTTGAAAGTTTCCCATCAAATTCATGCCTTTAAAAGCTATGGCTGGAAGAGGAGTATACGGTATCGTTACCACTTTACTTATCTCACACTGCATATCATGGCATGTTTCACTTGCATTTCCCCATCAGGTTTGATTGTAATTTAGTATTGTATATTGTTTGTATAGCCCATACTTATGAGGGTCCAGTTGGATATATTGATTGTCGTGTGTACCTTTTGGGCCTATGTGGGTCCGATTAGGTTTATTTATTGTTGATTGTACCTTTCGGGCTTATGGGGGTTCGGTTAGGTTGTAGTTAGATCTTTACTTTATGCTTTCTGAGTTATTTCTTATGCTTACCTCAATTGTATAACTTGACCAACTACTCTCTTTTCCCTTTTAATCATGGTCTCAACATTTTTTTTTATTACTATTATCTTCATCCTTATCTTGATGGTTCACGAGATCGCTAGGTTAGTTCTGGTCATGATTGCCTACAATTGTAGTTACCCTTGATGTGACTATAACTCTAGGTTACCCCTGTCAATTAGTTTATGTTACGCTGTGACTTGTTAACCTATTTTCTTTACGCTTTTCAGATTACTTACTTATGCTTTTCATTGTTATCTAGATGTGACCCGTATATCTTTTCTGACCCTTCTTTCCTTACATTTAATTCATATTCACATGTTATTATACTTGTATATTATTTGAGCTCGGTCGGCCTATGATGACTATTGGGTACTGCGTGTTTTGATACTTATACTATACTTCTAAATCTTTTTTCTTGATGCAAATCTTAGTACGATTTATCCCCGTTGATGCCATCCTCGAACAAAGTTGCTGATCGAAGATACATGGTGAGCTCTTTGCGACCAGAGTTGGTCCTTCTTCTTATGTTTTGGACTAACCTTATTTTACACTTTGGAGACTGTTCTGTGTAAATTATACTCTTCTAGAATCTTGTATGTCGTAGTGGCTCTTGTACTGACCGACACCAGGTCTTGGGGAAATCTTGTACATTTCGTCCTCTTTCCTCACTATTTATTTATGCTTGTTCAGTTTATCTTCTGTTTTATTGTTGTACTTCTACTTTTGTTTCGTTCTTGTATTAGCTCGTTACTTGTAGTTTCGACTTAAAGGTTTGGCTTCCTTACTGGTAGGTTATAGTAGGTACCATCACGATCTGAGAAATCGGGTCGTGACAATGGAGGTTGCCTTGCAAAAATATTTATCGAAGTCAACACTTTACCGAATTTACCTATAATCCACCTAAGTTCTCAAAATAAGTCTAGAAGCCTCGAGACCCAAACTAAGGGTCCCACCAACTCAAAGTCCATGATCCAGAGCTAACAGTGCTGACAAAATTTTTATCTGAGCTCGTTTACTCTAAATGTTGACCAAAGTCAATCTTTTCAACTTTAAAAGTTCCAAAATATAAAAACTCTTCTAAAACACAAATGAACTGCCCATAAACTGAACCATCAGTCCTGACAAGTCATAAATAACCTTTAGCTGCTATGGAAAAGCTTGAAATACTGAAAATGTATGAAAAAAGAGAAAATGATCTGGAGGTCATTACAGTAAAATTATCCATCTCTGGCAAATTCTTAAAAATATTACTACCTTGGATAGACATTGCATCTAATTCATTTGGGACAACAGGTGGTTCCATTGGCTGGCCTATTCCATCAGGTAATGGTTGTTGATTTTGCAAAAAATCTTGGTGACAAAATTATGGAATTGGTGTAGTGGAAAGATCATCCCTTGATATTGGTGGGAAAAAAACAAATCAACAAATCCCTATAATTCACCCATAGCACGCATCATGTTAGAAAAATCACAATTCAAGCTAGAATTGTATATCAAGCTTTGCATCATAATATGGTCACATCGATGAAATTTCATGTCCATCATTTCTTTTGTTCTACCCATCCTCTCAAACATTTTATCTTCCACATTATCAGTCTTCACAACAAGGCGAGAAATTTGTTGAACCAAATCATCAAACTGAAGTGACTATTGCCTCATAAGTGTTAGTTGTGCATTTGGATATGCTTCCCTGAGACTTTCTATTTTCCCTGGTTCTCTCCTTGGACCATCAATTTCATCACATCTTCTCCAAGAATTTTTGTTAATCATCATAGAAGAAAGTGTGACCATTTTGGGGACAGGATACACAAAAAAGTTTTTCAATAAAGCTGTTATTGTCGAAGAGAAGAAAATACTCCTTGCAGTTGAATTATATACCCAAGCCTTGATATTTGTTTTGATGCATTTTCTAATATCGAGCAACATACGATTGCAAATGGCATACATGAGAAGCACTCTACGTGTCAACACAACTGAAGTATTTTTATTTGACATCAGTCAGCCAGTTACAAATCCTACCCATGGCTAGTGATGATAGCTAATATTTATTCACAGTAAATGCTTTCGCTCTCCATTAGACTTCATCACCCAGTTCGCACAAAATGGGCACAATGTTCCTTCAAATTCTTCCCAATCAAGTGCAGCTAATAGAATCTGTGTCAACTCGTTATTGACTGTCCTTAAACCAAAAAGTTGATTAATGCTCTCTGGTGAGAAGCTGTCTCTTTTCCCATGACAACAGATTCATTTGAATCTTGGTTGATATTCCTATAGAACTCTAGAACAAGCTCTAAGCAAAAGTCTCCAGGAGGAAGCACAAAAGTTTTTCATTCATAGTGCTTGATTATACCAACTATGGTCTCATCAAAATCACCGTCCTCGGTAAAAAAATCTATCCCCTTTTCTTCAATGATTCTTGGACCCTTTCGTCCATTTTTCTTTGAAGATTTTGGGAGAGGATCCTTGTTGTTAGTCATTTGAGAATGGTGATAAGTGATTTGTAGGAGGAAAAGGGGGAGAAACAGAGTAAGCGATTGAAGAGGGAGATTAAATTTCTAGGGCTAAGTTCTCAAGGAAAGGAAAGGGTCGCACTTTATAAAAACTAAAAGGAAAGGAAAAAGGAGAAAATTAAAACAAAGAGTGAGAATATAGGAATTGAATATATATCCTTACTTTACGTATCATAGTTGTACTATGTGTCCTTTTACTCCCTTTTAAAAAAAATTAAATCTGATTTTCATTTTCTTTTAATTAATTAGTTATTTTATTATACACATATGAATAGCCACCTACATATATATATATATATATATATACATGTATATATATATATAAATAGATAAGTATTACCTTTATGTAAAAATATTGTACTCTACATAATATATATATGTTAATTTTATAAAAAGAATTATCAACTAGTAAAAAAAATATAAAATCTTTTTGGCTTTCAAATTTACAATCATAGAAGAAAGCTTGAAAGAAACTGTGATCACACATTTTCTATGTGCAATGGACTGAAAATTTAAGACCTTATCAATCTTTAATCACAATTTAAATATAAATCAGATAATTACCTGAGCCAACAATTAATGCACATAAAAAAGTTAACTAACTAAGTACTTAGGCATACCGATCACCATGAAACTACTCCTGTGCACGTGACTCCATTTTTATAGAGTCCTCATGTTATGTTCTAGTTGTACAATAATCTAGAAATTAATCAGATCAATTAGTTAAGTAATTTTTTATGCAAATCTATGTTGGACTTATGAGGTTCTATTGCTTCATTCTCAATGGCTATAAGTAGGAGAGAGTAGTTATGATATTTTTTTAAATTAAATTATGGACTTTTCTTACCTACGATGAATTGAGGTTCCCTATTTTTTGAATCATATTTTTATATTATAACACATGTACACTTCTACACTGATATATATATATATATATATATTTTATGGAGAAGTAATACATATATAAAAAATAAAGAAGAGATAGTTTTGAATTTAATGTAGTCAGCTCGACTTATTTTTATTATTATTATTTCATCGAATAAGGAAAATACTTCTCTTTCAAAATGTCCATCGATGTATGGCTTGAGATGATGGCCATTTATCTTAAATTTTTCTCCCCCTTCATGTTGTTAGATTTCAATCAATCCGTAAGAGGTGACGCTTGTAATAATGAAAGGTCCCGTCCAACAAGATTTTAACTTTCCTGAAAATAGTCAAAGCCTGTTATTGTAAAGGAGCACGAGATCTCCAATTTCAAAGTTCTTCTTTCTGATCAACTTGTCATGCCATTTCTTTGTTTTCTCATTAAAAATTCTTGAATTTTCGTAGGCCTCCAATCTTATTTTTTCCAACTCTGTAACGACCCTTTCCATCGTTACAGAGGAGTCAATTGCACAAAAATCTGGGTTAGAATTTTTTTGAAATTGGAAGTCAAAAGTTTCAGGCTAGGCTAGTCTTGAACGAAATCTGATGGGGTATGGTCTAGGAAAATCCGAGAATGGATTGGGTAAATGTAATAAAGTTTAGTATGATTTTATGTTAGCTAAGATGATAAGGAATCCGTAGGACTTTTCAAAGTGAATTCGGGTAGGTAGAACTCTCGATATCGAACTTGACGTAAAGAGGTTAGTCCGAGAAGTCATAGTTTGAGGGTGCATTGCAAAAAAGGAAAATCAGGGAGAAATCTCGAGTTTCTGCCTTGCCACACTCGCTATAGCCGGTGGCAAGCTGCTATGGGGCTGCCGCTATAGCGAAATAATTCCCACTATAGCGAGAGTCAAAGTCGGTTAATCCCGTTATAAAGAGCGGATTCCGCTATAGTGATGCCGCTATAGCGGGATCGGGTTACTATAGCGAGTTAAATCACTGTTATTGCAGAAACTTCTGCAAGTACATTCATTATTTCTAAGACATGTTTTGGGGAGGGCTTAGGTAATTTGGGGTGATTTTCACCTGTTTTCCATAATATTTCTTCATAAAGGTAAGTTATTTTTTGCTATTAACTAGTTTTTTGACCCGTTGACCTTGAAATCACTAGTTTACGGGACACGAGGAGACTTTAACTTGACCTAGCTGTAAATTCTGGTGCAAAGAGGTAAATTAGGTGTAAAACCTTTGTATTATAGTTAAAAGTTGATTATTCACTCTTGCATGACTATAATTCACTAATGTAACCATGAAATTGGTAGTTTTAAGGTGAATTTATGGTGGAAAAGCCCTAGAATGGGTGGTATGATCATGAAATTTGCCTTGGAGTTTGGGATTAGGTTGTAATCCTCAATATTATAGGTTATTTAGTTGATTATGTGTTTATATTCCTATTTTTAGACCACAATCAAGTCAAGGTTGCAAGAAATGGGAAATCTCAGGTTCAGTAGAGCATTTCAGGCTTGGATTGAGGTAGGTGATGGTTTAAATATAGTTAAAATCTAATTTATGTTATGTGTACATGATAACTATTCCTTACTATTGCTTGTACAATGCATGTTCAAGGAAAGCGAATGACTTTTGATATCCTAAATGTTAATCATATGCAATGATTGTTTAATTAAAAGCTTGTTAGTTTTACAAGTGTTGTTTTTGTTATCTTTGTGGTTGTGATTGAATTGATATCTGTCATTATTGTGGAATGTAACGGTATTTGGACATCTCCACATGATTGGTTCATATAAGTGTAATGACCCTCCAGGTCATTTCTCAGTTTCCTTGCATTTTCTGCATTTTGAGTTTCCCCGCAGTGGCTACAGGTCATTTATGACTTGCCGAGACTGACGGTTCATGCCCGGGCCATTCGTTTGGTCGTTATGGCCATTTTCTCATTCTAGAATTCCAACTTGGGAAATCCTTGACTTTGGTCACCTTTCTTGGTAAACATGCTCGAAATCAAATTTTGATAGTTTCGTTAGCTCCAGAGCGTGGACTTTGGTCTAGGAGGACCTTTTGTCGGGATCCGGGAGCTATTCAACTTGAAATTCTCTCTCATTTTGTGTTTTTAGGCCAATTGAGCTTGTTTGGTTGACCCAGTCCAGATCCCCTACGCGCGTGCCCCTGCGCTCCATGGGCCGCCCCTGCGCCTTGGCTGGCCACTTTAAGTAGCTGCTGGCAGTTTATTTTCAGCCTTTCATCTCATCTTCAAACTTTAATTCCTCCTCCATTTTAGCTCCGAATTGCTCCAAATTTTCACCTGCTCATCCCCTTTTCTTAGAGGAATAATTGTTGCTGATCCGGGTATATTGCTTGGCCTCGTGAATAGGTAAATTCTCTTGTTAATTTTCATTGTTTTCCATGAATTTCTCTTCTTTAATTTCCTGATTGTGGGGCTATTTTAGCCACTATTCTTGGTCTGTTTCCGCTCAAATTTCGAGCATGTACTTTTGGTGAGGTTGGGAACCTCGTGGTGATTTTTTTTCCAATTTTGGATTAAGGGGCCCATGGGCCCGCTAGTGACTCAAATTTTGACCCGGCTAAATTATTAGTAATATGAGTACCGTTAGCTTAGTATTGATGTGTAGAAAATTGTGATGATAGTGTGGCTGCTCGCGGATACTTCTCGGTGTAGATAGGCTCTGGTCTTGTGGATTGGATTGTGCGCGCGTGTTCTACTTTTCCGGTAGGTTATGGTTTTCTATTTCTAGACTTTGCTCGGATGAGGTATGAATGTAATAACTTGCTAATGGTTGGTTGGATATTGTGGTTTGGATACGGTTATGAGTAGGCTTATTGATCCTATAGGTGATTTAGGTTCTCTAGAGTGAGATTTTGGCTAGCCATCCTTAGTATAGGTTGTAGCTTTCCGTAATACTTAGCGTAGGCAGTGTAATATCCTTGGGACTTAGGTCAGATGCCTTAGTGTAGTTTAGACTGCTTGTGGCTGAGATTATTAAATTAGGGAGCCTTAGTCTAGAATTAGATAAAGGTTTGGGACAGAGTAGATATTGTTGTTGCTTTGTTGTTATTATTATTATTATTGTTGGATTGGCGTTCTATTTATCATGTAATTGTGGGCTCGAGTCCGTGGAGATGGGACTGGAAGGAGCCAGGTCAATATGGTTGTGCTTTGCTTAAGTTTTTATTTATCGTATGCTTTATGCTTAGTTCCGGTTAGTTGACTTCCTTAGGCGGTTCCCTTGGGGGTTGGTAGATAGTGTAATGTTCCATTTTAGTAGTTGTATTAGAATAGTCGGCCTTAGCACCCGATGGGTATAGTTCATGGTAAGGTAGTTTCTTACTTGATTTTTCTAGATGTTCTTATCGTGTTATATTCTTATGGTTGGCTTTGGTATGCAGATTTCTGGGCCTGAGGCCATGGTGTTGGGCTGGCTGGAGTCCAGGTTAGTACGATATTGTTTTGAAGGGTCTAATGCCCTATCTTGGTTTAGCTGCATGCATAATATGCATACATACATACATTTGAATTGATTCGTGTTCATCTCTTTTTCACAGATGATTGGGTTATGGTATGGATTGACAGAAATTGAACGGTATGAAATTATAAGAATCGATTGGCATGGTGGTTTAAAAAGAAACTCTTCTTTTAACAAATGATTTTCAAACTAAGGAGAGATTTTACTGATTTAAGCTGATTTCCAATGTTTGAAACTCAAAATACTCCCCTTTTAAATAAATGGAGCTCCAGGGAGAGCGTCCCACTATTTTTGGTTAATAAAAAGGGAAAACGGTTTCTTTTACAATAAACTTGCGCTGCTAAGGAGAAATTGTTCATCACTGTTTTACTATCTTCGGAATGGGACTATACTTCTATTTTGTGAACTTAGTTTGAGAGACGATGTGAACCTTGCTTTCCATCGGTTATGGGATTATATTGATAAGCTCCGACAGCCCCCTTTGTATATATACGAGGTTTTATTCGTGATAATTGTTATATTGGTAAGCTTCGATCTGGCTAAATTATTAGTAATATAGGTACTGTTAGCTTCATATTGACGTGTTGAATATTGTTATGATAGTGTGGCTTCTTGCAGATACTTCTCGGGGGAGATAGGCTCCGGTCTTGTGGATTGGATTATGCGCACATGCTCGGCTTTTCCGGTAGGTTATGGTTTACTATTTCTAGACTTTGCTCGGATGAGGTATGAATGTAATAACTTGCTAATGGTTGGTGGGATCTTGTGGTTTGGATGTGGTTATGAGTAGGCTTATTGATCCTTATAAATGATTTAGGTGCTCTAGAGTGAGATTTTGGCTAGCCATCCTTAGTATAGGTTGTAGCTTTTCGTAAGACTTGGCGTAGGTGGTGTAATATCCTTGGGATTTGGGTCAGATGCCTTAGTGTAGTTTAGACTGCTTGTGGCTGAGATTATTAGATTAGGGAGCCTTAGTCTAGAATTAGATAAAGGTTTGGGATAGAGTAGATGTTGTTGTTGCTTTGTTATTATTATTATTATTATTATTATTATTATTATTATTATTATTATTATTATTATTATTACTATTATTATTATTATTCTTGCTGGATTGGTGTTCTATTTATCATGTAATTGTGGGCTCGAGGCTATGGAGATGGGACTGGCAGGAGCCAGGTCAGTATGGTTGTGCTTTGCTTAAGTCTCTATTTGTCGTACGCTTTATGCTTAGTTTCGGTTAGTTAACTTCCTTAGGTGGGTCTCTTGGGGGTTGGTAGATAGTGTAGTGTTCTCTTTTAGTAGTTGTATTATAATAGTCGGCCGTAGCACCCGATGGGTATAGTTCATGGGAAGGTAGTTTCTTACTTGGTTTTTCTGGTTGTTCTTATCGTGTTATATTCTTATGGTTGGCTTTGGTATGCGGATTTCTTAGGCTTGAGGCCATGGTGTTGGGCTGGCTGGAGTCCAGGTTAGTACGATATTGTTTTGAAGGGTCTAATGACCTATCTTGGTTTAGTTGCATGCATATTATGCATAAATACATACATTTGAATTGATTCGTGTTCATTTCTTTTTCACATATGATTGGGTTATGGTATGGATTGATGGAATTTGAACGGTATGTAATTAAGGGAATCGATTGTTACGGTGGTTTAATAAGAAACTCTTATTTTAACAAATGGTTTTCAAACTAAGGAAAGATTTTACTGATTTAAGCTGATTTCCAACCTTTGAAACTCAAAATACTCCCCTTTTAAATAAATGGAGCACCAGGGAGAGCGTCCCACTTTTACAACTATTTTTGGTTAATAAAAAGGAAAAACGGTTTCTTTTACTATAAACTTGCGCTACTAAGGAGAAATTGTTCATCACTGTTATACTGTCTTCAGAATGGAACTATACTTCTATTTTGTGAACTTGGTTTGAGAGACGATGTGAACCTTTCTCTCCATTGGTTATGGGATTATATTGATAAGCTCTGGAGGCCCCCTTTGTATATATACGGGGTTTTACTCGTGGTAATTGTTATATTGGTAAGCTCTGACGGCCCATGAGAATACTCTGGGTTTTCTTGATTGTACGTGGATATTGTGGCTTTGGTTGATATTGATAAGCTCCGGCGGCCTGAAGGGACATTCCAGGTATTATGGTACGGTATTGGTTGGTAAGCTCCGGTGGCCTGTGAGGTGACTCAGGGTTCTCATTCATTATTGCATTGGACACATTTCATTTCATTTCATCCATTCCATATCACATTTTCATGGTATTCCTTGCGCATCTTTACTATCAAAATCTGTGTACAATTGTCTTTATTTATTGGGTGCATTTTTCGGACTCGTGAAGTCCGAATTAGTTATTGCTGAATTATTATTTATGCCTTTTCATATCATGGCGATATTTCCCTTTTTTTTATTTATTTAGGTTCTGACCATTATATTTCCTTCTGACTCATCTTTCTTACCCTTGGGTTTTATTCACTTTTTGTTATATTTATATCTTGTTTGAGCTCAGTCGACTGATGATGCCTACTGGGTACTGCCTTTTTAGTACTCATACTACACTTTTGTAACTTTTTGTTGATGCATATCCTAGTACGAGTTATCGCCGTTGATTGCTGTCCTCATGCAAAGTTGATGACTGGAGACATTGGGTGAGCTCTTGGTGATCGGAGTTGATCCATATCCCTCTACTTTTGGACTAGTCTCCTACTGTACCTTCGGAGATTGTCCGTGTTTTGTTGTATCTATCTAGAACATCTAAGTTGTAGTAACACTTGTACCGTTTTAACACCAGGTCTTGGGGGTTTCTTGTGTATTTTATTCTCCCTCCTTCTCTTTTTACTTATGTTTGCTTATCTTGCCTTCCGCTATTTATTATTGTTTCTTCTGCTTTTGGGTTCTTTCTGGAGTTATCCTATTACTTGAAATTCTGGGCTATGGGTCGACTTACCTACTGGTGGGTTATAGTAGGTGCCATCATGACTTGTGTTTTCGGGTCGTGACAATAAGGTTGGCAGGCATTTGATGTCTGGGATTTGGTACATGGACAAGAGCTCATCCCCTGCAGGTCATGGCTAGTGGGAGACCATAAGACCCTTAGCATGTGTATACAGGTATTTGGTGAGTGTGATGGTTTCTTGAGTGAACCGGGGATTATGTGTTTTACTTGATTATGTTGGTTTCTTGAGTGAATTGGGCTTAACTGTTTACTTGATATCCATATTAGTTCATTGAGTGAATCGGGCTTAAGTGTTTACTTGATATTCATGTTGGTTCCTTGCTGTTTACTTGATATCCATATTGGTTCCTTGAGTGGAACGAGCTTAACTGTTTACTTGATATCCATGTTGGTTCCTTGAGTGAACTGGGCTTAACTGTTTACTTTGTATACATGTTGGTTCCTTGAGATGACCGGGTTGATGTGCTTAATTGCTAAGGTGGTTTCTTTTTGTAAACTGGGATGCATGTTAATTGCCATTTTGTCTTAGGGATCCTTGGGTGGTCTAGGTTATTTGCAAGATGTGACACAATTTGGTGATGTCTATTACTTATGTAGTTGGGATATGATTTATATGGTTGTTGAGTTGGGATTGTTGACTTGGAGTCTTGTTGGTGGTCATAGTTCAACTTGACTTGTTATTCTTGTTGACTTATATTGTATGTACTTTATGTTGTACTTGTTACAAGGTTAAGTGTTACGAACTTGGAGTAGAGTCGCATGATAGGGCATCATGGTTGTCTTGTTGTACTATGTTATGGTTAAGTGTTCATATTTCTCATTTTGGGCTGGCTAATGATCCTACCAGTACACCGTTATTTCTTGTGTACTAATATTGTACGTGCTCTTCTTTTGTTGAGTATATGATATTTTCTGGCAACTTCTTCGAGACCTCATATGTGATTCAGAAAGTATTCAAACTCAAGGGTGAGCTACATCTTCTGAGCTGCCATGAGTTCTTCACTTGTTTTCTGGTCCATTGTTTTAGACTTAGATGTTATTTATGATTTAGGGTTGCATCCCCTTGTTTCAGGAAGTTATTAGAGTTTTGGTATGATGACTTTCAGATTCTAGGGGTGGTTCATTTCTACAAACTTATTCTTATTCTCGTTTAAGATATGAATTATTGGTTTATTTAACAAGAATTGTTTTATTTGCCTAATTTTGGCTAAGTATTGACTGGTTAGTTGGTTCTCCCATCGGGGGTTTAGTATGGGTGCCACTCACGGTGAGTTTAGGTTGTGACAAAGTTGGTATCAGATTCCTAGGTTCGTTGATCTTGTTGTACCAAAACGGGTCTAGTAGAGTCCTGCGGAATGGTACAGAGATGTCTGTACTTTTCTTCGAGAGGCTATAGAACCTTAGAAAACTATCCTTTATTTCTTCCTTCGTGCTATAACTTAATTCCAATTGGTATTTGGCGATCCAAATTAGTATATGACCCCCTTCATTCTTTGTCCACAGATGGTGAACAAAGAGAAAATGGAGCAAGAGAAGCAGCTCCACCTGCAGAATCGACTATTATGGGATGAGGCAAGGGTAGGGAAAGAGGAAAGGGAAGAGGGAGAGCAACACCCGCCAGGGGTGGAGCTCAAGCAGCAGTTGACCAGGCCCATCAGAGGCCAGCATCACCTCCCCCACCTCAGGATCATTTTGTGGAGGCCGAGGCAGTGGACAAAAAGAGTGTGGAGTCGAACGTGGCGACACTAGATGGAGGTGAAGCCCTTCCTCCGACTTCTTCTGAGGTTATTCAGGAGGTTTTGGATTTTCTAAGAGGGTTGGATGGTACTAGAGCCACCCTCACTGTGTCGACTTTCAAGGTCCTGGGTGCTCATGACACTACCACTTTAGCTCCCAGGATGGATGAGGATTTGGGTACTAAGGTGTTTCCACACCCTACGCTAGGCCCCGTCATGATCGAGACCGAGCATAAGTTGCTAACAAAATTGCTGAAAATGAAACCTCCTTTATTTCTTGGTACTGAGGCTGAGGATGCATTTGAGTTCATCCTTGATTGTTATGAGAGGCTACACAAATTAGGGATTGTGAAACAACATGGTGTTGAGTTTGCTACTTTCCAACTGCAAAGGGATGCCAAGCAGTGGTGGAGGGCCCATGTGGTGTGTCGGTCACAAACTTTGCCTCCGTTGACTTGGGCTTAGTTTCATGCCCTATTTTGGGAGAAATATGTTCCCCATACTCTTTGGGACCTCAAGAAGGATGAGTTTTTGGCCCTTGAATAGGCAGTATGTCAGTTGCGGCCTATGAGGCTAAGTTTTATGCCCTGTCTCGCTATGCTACCCAGTTGTTGGGCACTGAGCAGGAGAGGATCTGATTATATGTTAAAAGTTTGAACACTGATCTTCAGGTTTTTTCTGTTCACATGACTTCTGCAGGAAAGAGTTTTAATGATGTTGCTAATTAGGTGAAAAAGCTTGAGGGAGTTAAGCAAGTTGGTTAGGCTAAGGTAGTATCCAAGAAGTCTAGGAATGCGGGTAACTACTGTGGGTCTTATTCCAGGGGTCACAGACAACAGGTTCTCTCAGCTAGTCCCATTTAGTTAGCTTTGCCAGCCTTTACAGATGGTCATTCAGGGGCAATTCAATAGTCTCCAATTGTTAGAGACCAAGGGGCTTCCTATTTTTCGACCAACATGCCTTCTCTTAAGCGAGGTTGTTATTCTTGTGGTGCTGTGAAGCACTTCAAGAGAGAGTGTCCTCTGAGGCAGACAAGTAATAAGGCACAACACTAGGCTAGGGCTATGGTTCCAGCAAGTAAAGGTGGCGGTAGTACCAATAAAGGTCATCTGCAAGGTGAACGGGATAATAATCAAGGAGGTCGTGGTGGAAACAAAGAGTATGGTAATGTGATAATGCTCAAACGTACTCTCTTAGAAGGAGGTATCAGCGATCGTTAAGAAAAACACATTTATATTCCCGATAGGAGTCGAGATCGATCCCACAGAGAATAAGGTAATCGCGATTGAGCTAATAAAGAATCCAAGCAACTTATTGGAGTTTAAAGAGCAAAAAGAAAAGATAACAATAAGGGGGTTTTAAACTAAAAATAAAAAATAAAACAGAATCAAATAAAAGATAGATTTGATCAATGATTTTCACCTTGCTTTCACCAAGCAAGGACAACAAGGGATAAATAGGAATGGAAATTCAATTCACAAGACTTACATCCACTTAACACATGGGTAGTCGGGGTTAAAGGTATACTTAACCGTATTTCAATCAATCAAGAATTACACCCATAGGTTCTCTTGAATCACCAGGAGTGAGCAATAACCAACAAATTAACTTAGGTAAGTTGGGCTATTTCGAACCCCAACTCTTAGATGTGAATTTTCGGCAACCAAACTATCTCTAGCTTAGATCTAGAGTAGAAACCCCAAATCCCCACTATTAAACTTTTCTGAATTGAGGAACTCCTCCTTCAAGAAAGAACTCAATTAGTATGCTAAGTCAATGTTTGCAACCATCAACTATAAAACTCAAGCATGGAAGATTCAATAGACTCACATAATTATTCAAGAGAAAGCACAAGAATACCCAAATTTTTAGTATTATCTCTAATACATAACCAAAATCTCAATTCAATAATTACACCTACAAATTAGCAATTAAGAACAAGAGTTGAAGAATGAAAACCAAAGATTTTACAATAAAGAGCATCCAACTCTTCACTCCTATAGTGTAGGAAGATGAACTTGCTCTCCAAGCTTGTCAAAAGATGTGAGAATGGCCAAAGATTCTTTCCAATATGGCTCAGAGGTGTTTTTATGAGGATTGGGGTTTCTAAAAATGGACATTTCCAAATCTGCCCCGCAGCTGACACTTCCTTCTTCTCCTACGCGTATGGTCCACCCTGTTCGCATAGTGTCTTCTGTTTGGTTGACCTTCGCGTACGTGAGCGGTCTGTCGCATTCACGGACTTCTATTTAAATGACCTTCGCGTACGCGGAGGGTCTGCCACGTTCGCACAGGTCAATTCAGCTGCCAGTTCCATACTTCTCCGAGTAACTCCCTTTTGACTTGTTTTCATTTGAATTCTTCCCGAACACTTCTAAAATACAGAAACCTGCAAAATAGAAGTAATTCGTGTCAATTGCACTATTTATCCACTTTAAACTAGCAAAATCATAAGATTAAAAGCTAAATAAGTAGGAAGAATACCAACTTGTCAAACCCCAAAAATTGAACTATTTCTTGTCCACAAGCAACTAAAAATTCTAACTCAAGAGGCACACAACACAAGTGCAATGACAATACCATAAGCCAAGAAAAACCCATTTCAAGCACCAAGCATGACTTCGGTTGGTACTAATGATTAGTCAATCACATGATAACTTAATCTAAACATGCCCCTCTATTCAAAACACAATTCACGGATGCAATGGAACTATAAGAACA
Source organism: Jaltomata sinuosa (assembly GCA_003996215.1). NCBI lineage: Eukaryota > Viridiplantae > Streptophyta > Magnoliopsida > Solanales > Solanaceae > Jaltomata > Jaltomata sinuosa. The sequence goes on along the minus strand of QJPP01000285.1, from coordinate 463,046 downwards.
ACCAAGTGACAACAACCAATCCTCATGATGTGAGTCAAACTACTAGCTTACCAAACATGCTTATTTGACTCATTTTTGGAGTTTATCGATGTCACCAACTATCCTAATTCGCATGCCCTCACAAGAACAAAAGTTCCAAAAACACATTATGTACAAAGACAATCACAAGGGACAAATACAAAAAAACACTCACACTCACAAGGAATTTCAAGTACCAACAAGTATCAACCATAGACTTGCCCTTATTTTCATTCGCCACTAGCTCAAGAACAATCGGCCGGAGATCTCAAAGGGCTTTTCTAAGCTTTCAATGTAGGTTCGAGGACGGGTAAGATACGCATTTGGATTCAAGTGATTACATCCTCCTCGAACTCTACACAACTTTTTCAATTCGAAACCAAAGCCATTTCTTTCATTTTCATTCAACACGAGGCACCATTTCACTTCTTTTTATTTGAAGCCCCAATTTTTATCATTTTCTTCACCTTGGTGGATTTTCTTTCTTTCCTTTCCACTTTGCTTTTCTTTTCAAAATCTTCCTTCTTTTTGGCAATTATTTTTATGCAACAAACCAAGATAAGCTCAAGTAGCACTCCTCCAAGGTACCTTTTATAAGCCCCCAAACTTAGGCTTTTAGCTTCGATTACACACTTGTGGAGTTCAAGGAGGGACGGGTTCAAGAGAGGGATTCATTTTTAAAATGGTTCAAGGCTTGTATTGAGGTTACCAAAGAAGATGTATTAGGATCAAGAGGGGTGACTAATGATTCAATTTAAGTGCAATTGTGGATTTTAAGGCTAAGTAGGCTTCAATAATCACAAAGAAGGCCTAAGATCATTTCTCCAACCTAGAGTAATCAAGACTAGCATTAAAGACTAACCGGGCAAGTTCTAGTTGATACAAGCTAGTACAAGAATTATTCACTAAATCTCACCACACATGGCATGCGAATTATTCAAGATGGGTCAATTTCAATTCCTGGACAAGAACAAGAAGGAGCCACATTCTACGTTATCACAACCAATGAGTTAAGAGTCACAAAAAGATCAAACGAGTTATCACAAGCATCGTTCTTTGCCATGCACTTTTCACAATTTTTTTTTGGAGGGGTATGCCTATTTCACTTAGCATACAAGACTAACTTCATTAGTACCAAATAAGTCAATCGCAACCAAAACCTCAAAAGATGACGATTTGCCCTTAAGAATGACGTCACCCAATCTATCATAGGGCCAAATCATGTATCAATCACAAGTGGGTTACTCAGGCTTCACCCCAAATACAATTTTCAAGGCAAAAAATTACTACCAATAAACATGCATTATCATAATATCAAGATCTACCAAGTTGATTCTAAGCAAAAATCCATAACACAATTCAAAATTGGGGACCCAAAAATTTTAGATCTCACCCAAAATTAACACGACAATTCTGTTAAGCATGCTTCACAATATGAGTTTCCAACCTTCATAAAAATATGTATTTAATATTAGAGAACTTACCACAAGTGAAGATTAGGCGGAGAGAAGCAAAAATTAGAGCTTTTTGAGAGTAACAATGGTGACCCAACAACTTGCCCGGAGAACCAACGACGAAGAAGAGTGGTGAATCAGTAGAGAAGTTTGGGTGAGAGGAGGAGAAGATTTTGGGGAAGTTTAAGGGATTTGTGGGATGTTTTGGGAGAGAATTTGAGAAGTTGCAGGAGAGAATATGGAAGAAGAGGAGAAGGGTGGCAGATTTAAAGTGGAAAAAAAGAAGATTGGCCGGATCGGTCTCCGGGTCGGGTCGGTTAATGGGTTAGGTCAATAAAAAATTGAATTTTACCTTGGTGCACCGCGATGTGCGATTCTCACCAGACCTGGTGCGGGCCACATGTCATTTCACACCTCACCTTTTATGCCCTGAATTTGGCCCAGGCCTCTGTTTCATAATGCGATGGAGGTGTGATGCGCACTTGGGCTCGTGCGGACCGCACAACCCAACGCACATCATCTCCAATTTCTCTCTTTCTTCCAAGATTTTTATTTGGCATGCGTTGGGCCATGCAACGCGCACAATGGCTTGTGCGAACCGCATGGTCCTCTGCACGTCCCATTTTCCCCTGTTTTACACTTGTTGATTTTTCCTCCATGCATTCCTAAACCAAATAAAAAACAACAACAAATAACCAAAAATAAAGTAAAAAAACTTGGATTGACTCCCAAGAAGCGCTTGATTTAACATCATGGCTCGACGATAGTACCTCTACCTCAGTCGTTGTCAGATAGCAAGCCAATTCAATTGGTATGGCCCCATCCCAATAAATGGAAGTTCTCCTTCAACGTCCTTAAAACATCAACATGTTGCCAACTTGGCAACTCTTCAATCCTAAGCGTCTTACCCATTTCACACTCTTCAAGGGCATGATCAATCTTGCCCTCCAACTCTATCACCGAGATCACCCTCAAATCATTCGGAGGTCTTATGGGTTGGCATACATTGAATGTCACCACTTTATTCCCCACTCGGAAGTTAAGCTCACCGAGTTCAACATCTACAAGTTCTCTTCCCGTGGCTAATAGTGGTCCCCCTAAAATTATGGGCACCTCAACATGCACTTCGCAATCCAAGATCACAAAGTCTGCCAGGAGAATGAACTTGTCAACCTTCACCAACACATCAAAGAGTATTCTTATCGGGCGTTTAATGGACCGATCAACCATGAGTAGACACATGGATGTAGGCTTGGGCGTACCCAATCCCAACTCATTAAAGATCGCTAGGGGCATCAAGTTGATGCTTGCCCCTAAATCACACAAGGCTTTACGGAACACAAATAACCTAATAGTGCAGGGTATGATGAATGCACCCGGATCATCTTGCTTTGTAGCAACATTGCTTGTTATCACAACGCTACAGCTGTGTGATATCTCAACGGTCCCCATATCGACAACTTTCTTCTTTTTAAGCAACTCTTTCATAAATTTTGAGTACCCCGACATTTGCATTAAGGCTTCAACTAAAGGAATATTTATCGAGAGCTTGCTAAACATGTCAACAAACTTGTTGAATTTATGATCTTCCTTCTTTTTGTTAATCCTTTGAGGGTATAGAGGAGGTCCCTTGGGTAGTGTGGTCAGCACACTTTGCACAACAAGGGGGTCTTCATCAATATCAATAGCAACTTGGGGAGGAGATTCAGCCTCATCCTTCTCATCATCAACATCAATATTCACTGGGTCATTGGGTGCACCAAGCTTCACCCCGACTTCCGATTCCATATCTTCTTTGTCAAATAGCTTTTCAACGGCTTCAACAATAGGTTTCTTTTCTACCACAACCGTCTCCACAATGGGATATCTTACTACACCACTTGTTCTTCCACTCCTAGTAACAACGGCCATGACATGAAGAAGTATTTGAGTGGATAGATGATTCATTTGGTCCTCAAGATGCTTGATTGAGGCTGAATGAGAGCTCACAGTTTGATGAAGTATTGACACTTTGCTTTTAAGCTCACCAGCCCCGGCATTTGTTGAGTCCACTTTCTTCCAAATCAAGGACAACATATACTCTATCTTAGAGTGACCGGGATTGCTTGTGGTGGGTTGGTATAAGGAATCTGATTTGTTGGGAGGTACATATGGGTTTGAGCTCCGGTGGTTGAATCGATCACCATCCTTGTCATGATCTCTCCAATTCCCATCTCATTTCTTATTCCAACCTTGGTTCTCATCCCTCAAGCAATAATACTCGGGACGAGAACTGTCATGCCCCAAACTAAGGGGAGGCGCGACTGGCACTCCATACCTTATTCGACCTAGTTAGACACTGAAACATACTAACTGACTTAATTATGGGCCCATAGGGTCGGGCAGCATAACATCTGAAATACTAAGCCTGAACCATTAAGGTCATAACCTAAATACAACATGTCATATAGACAAAGGTAGACAAGCCAAAAAAATGAAGTACTGGCTGGCCGACGAGGCCGCAACTGAAGACATACATACATACCTACATGCCAAGCCTAAAGGACTAGAGACTGGAAGCTATAGAAAGAAACCCAGAATATTGTGTCCACAATAGCCTCTAAGAGTTTCATAAGCACTGGTCAGGACAAGGCCCCGATTATACCCAAACGGTATAACAAAAGTAAATATTCTATAAAAGCTCCAGCAAGAGGTGGAGCTTACCAACTCACCACTGAACCCTGAATCCTAATAAAGGGGTTGATCAAAATCCCCACCTGGACCTGCACGCACAAAACAAAAATGCAGCGTCCCCAGGCAATGGGACGTTAGTACGAATAAAAATGTACTGGTATGTAAGGCGGAAAATAGAATCTTAAATAGCTGCTGTAAAAAGGGTAATAGAGATACCACCTAAAACTAAAACTCTGATAGCCTCCATGGCTGACATATGACTTTAGAAATCCAATATGCATGGTATGCTTGCGTAATCATATGTTGTGAATACATATATATAAATGAAAATGCATGTCGTACACAACCAAGTGATAGCAATGGTGGTGTCTTCCGGTAGCTAACCGGGATCATATATGCCAACTCGTGGCCATCTGTGTCTCATACGTATAAGTATAGGCAATAGGCCCCATACCTCCCGATTATAGCTCGAGAGTCTGATGCATAGCATGTCATGTCATGGATGCGTAATACACGTATGTCATCATAATTATATTGCCAATCTTGGCCCGTTGGTACTCTTATTCTCATAATATCATAACTACTTTCGCATAATATGTAAAAGCTTCGTAGAACCTCATGTACTTTTAGAATAAACTTAAATACTTAACTTCACTTTCGAAAGGTAACTTAAACCTGAGGATGTTCATAAGAGCCTAAAGTGTTTCACTTAGTTCCTATATGTGTTTCCCTAATAGTTTGTAAAAGAAAGTATTTCAAAATCCGAGTCCTTTGGTAGTTTAAACATACGAGTTACATTTGAAAGTTTTGAAAATCGACATATTATTTTAGAGTTTTTAAAAAAGCATTTTACCGAGGTAGGACGACTGGTTGTAAATTCTTAAAGAAGAATAAAAATTGATACATATGGACATATAGTCAAGGAAGTCGACAAAATGACATATAGATGTCGAATACTCTATATAACCAAATGAGTGGAATATCATCATAATAATACCATGAAAGTACTTCAGCTGTGATCCCAATGCCTTTCACATAAGGTCTTTCTAGAAGTAGAATAGTAAAATATCGCATTTGACGATTTAGGAATTTTCTAAAGTTTGTGCTCAAAGGAAGGACAACGCTTTGCCTTAACATACTATGGGCTATAACGGAACGTGCCAAAAAGAATGATAGACTTAACAAGCCTTTCAATTAAATCTCAAAGGTGTTTCTATGAAACTCGATCAACTGATCGTAACACAACTACGAGAATCAACAAGACCACAGGAACGAACCACAGTCAATAAGTAAGGCGTTAAAGTCATTATTACGACCAGCCCACTTTAACTCAACAATTGATATCGAAATTCCTACTAGACCCACATCTTATAATAACTACAAGAATCTATCAACGCCTTACAAGAGCGGTGAGCTCCCGAGACAATCTAATAAGGTATATTTCACATTGTTCAATCTAACGACTGTCGTACGCGACTCCGAGAAGAAGCGCACCAACCCACCAGTCCCTCCAACACTTTAACACCATCAATATACATCAATAATGACCCAACTTAGTAAGAAAAAGGCTGCCTGGAGCCACGGTATCCAAAACACCACTTCTTGGCTTGAAAGTCTATAAGAAGATTTTAGAACGTGGAATTTTGTAAGAGGATCATAGAAGGGAGATTACCACGACAAAAGCTTAAAAATCCAAAACTAAACAAGTTCTTAAAAGGACTTACCATCGTTACTATATCAAAACCAAGTCAAAACACAATTTTATGATAATTTCGACCCCACCCGATTCTACCCGGACAGTCTGTGGTAAAACGGTCATAACTTTTTAATCTGACGTCCTATTGACGAATGGTTTGATGTTCTAGAAACTAGATGAAAAGACCTTTAATTTGATATATAATAGACCCTCTAGCTCTTTATATATTGAGAAATATGCTTACCCCAAGTCAGCCTATCAACAAGATTACATAAATAGTTACTACCTCCCCACTCGACACGGAGCCAATACTATCGAATACGAGTTCATGACGAGGAATAACGGTATAAGAGGAATACAACAACATAATAATTCTAAATCTCTACAAATAGTTCCTCAAAACCACGGTAAATGTATAACCACTAGAATCAAGGAATCGTGCAAAGAAAAAAAAGGAGAGACCTTGACATACCTTGAATCCGAGTTCGAATAGCTTGATATAAATAACCAATTTTTGTTTTTGGTGACCAAATAAATCGTAAAGAAAATATACTCTCCACTAACTTCTCTCGACGGGGACAAGAACATGAGTGCAACACTTTCGTGATTTATTTTTGAGAGAAAAAGGAGTGCTCCATAATTTTATTTTTGAGTGGATAAGAAATGAAAAGAGCTGAAAATTTATGAGCATTTAAAGGAAGTATCATACGGCAACCACTATATATATTTTCAAGTGAAAAAAATGAATCACCAAATATAATAATAATGATATACATCACACAGTTCACGACACACTTTCAATGTTAATAAATATACTAAAACAAGTTAGTACTTATGATGATCCCACCTACTGGATTGAAATTTGTTGTCCACCTCCCTTACTTCCACGTGGAGTGGATGTGGGAACACAAAAAATATTTCTTCCCCGATACGTATATACTCGGGTATTGCATAGGTTTGTGATAAAATATATATAACTTTTTGAATATATTAAAATTAATAGAAAATTATTTCGAATAAAACCTACTTCATAAAATAATATTTTTTCAAACATAACTAAACATACTATCTCCGTTAAAATATTAATAAATTATAAAACTCTTATAAAATAAACACAAACACAAATATATCACAACTAAAGAACTTTATTTAAAATAAAATAAATATTTGAGGCATTTTAGAAAGGCAATAAAAATATAACTTTTTACCAAATTTAAATTTCTAAATCAAATATTTTCGAATACGGGCGATGTTAATAAAATTTTCAAATTTAGGTTCGTAAGCCTTTGATATGGAACGAAGGACAAACTCAAAACACCTGGGGTGTTACAAGAACCCACCGTTATATAGCAAACTTTACCATCCACGATGGCCATAAGCCCGTCATCATTGGCCTTGATTTCTGATGTGCTCACAGCATTCACGATCTTAGCACCACCAGCCCCCATCATATGTTTTGCCAAGAGGTCAATTTGTGTCATCATTTTTTCCATTGTCTCATCCCTCTCTTCATCCTTCCTCATCATCTCATTTGTTAAGATAGATGAGAGTGTAACCGAGGAAGGGACATCCGCCTCCCTTGTGTGCCAAGCTTGGTTGGTCTTAGTCATCCTCTCTAGAAAGGCCGAGGCAATAGGAAATTATAAGTCCATGAAGGTACCACCTCCAAGATTGTTAGCCACCAACTTATTCATAGAGTTCAACGATCGATAAAAGCTTTGTAGCAAGACATTGTCCGGCAAACCATGGTTAGAGCACAACACAATCTTCTTTTTGAATATCAACCAAGCCTCGTGCAAAGGTTCTTCATGGAGTTGGCGTAAGTTGGTTATTTCATCTTCAATTGCATCATGCGTGAGAGAGGGAATAATCTACTTGTGAAGGCTTCAACCAACTCGGCCCAAGAAATGATCGATCCATCCAACAATTCTTCCAACCATGCCATGGCTTCCCCCGTTAGAGAGAAGGGGAATATTCGTAATTGGACGAATTCTTGTGATATATTTTGGAATATGAACGGTTGACATATCTCCACAAAATTCCTAATGTGCCGGTTGGCATCTTCATGCGCTACTCTTCCAAAGATTCCTTTTATCTTGATCAAATGGAGCATGGTGCTCGTTATATGAAAAACTGCATTTCCCACCGTAAGGGTTAGGCAGATTGCACCTACGCCCCCTTGCACCATAGGCTCAGCAGCTTCTGCGTCCATGAATCCTCCGTTTACACTATCAGCATCACTAGCTTCATTCAGGAACTAGCCTTCTCAATCACAACACAAACAACAAACAAAATATAAAGAAGCAGATACTCTCAAGGTGATTTCAAATCTACAATAAAAAAGGCTAAACAACTTAATTCCATGACAACAACGCTATTTTTGATAACACTCAAACGTACTCTCCTAGAAGGAGGTGTTGGTGATCGTTAAGCAAAAATATTTATATTCCCGATGGAGTTGGGGGTTGATCCCACAGAGAATAATGTAATCGCGATTGAGCTAATAAAGAATCCAAGCAACTTATTGGAGTTCAAAGAGCAAAAAGAAAAGATAACAATAGGGGGGGTTTAAACTAAAACTAAAATATAAAAGAGAATCAAATAAAAGATAGATTTGATCAATGACTTTCACCTTGCTTTCACTAAGCAAGGACAACAAGGGATAATTGGGAATGAGAATTTAATTCACAAGACTTACACCCACTTAACACATGGGTAGTTGTGGTTAAATGTATACTTAACTGTATTTCAACCAATCAAGCAACTACCCCCATGGGTTTTCTTGAATCACCAGGAGTGGGCAATAACCAACAAATTAACTTGGGTAAGTTGGGCTATTTCTAACCCCAATTCTTAGATGGGATTTTTTGGCAAACAAACTATCTCTAGCTTAGATCTAGAGTGGAAACCCCAAATCCCCACTATTAAACCTTCCCGAATTGAGGAACTCCCCCTTCAAGCAAGAACACAATTAATATGCTAATTCAATGTTTGCAACCATCAACTATAAAATTCAAGCATGAAAGATTCAATAGACTCACATAATTAATCAAGAGAAAGCAAAATATAAGAATTAAATACCCAAATTGAGTATTATCTCTAATACATAACCCAAGTCTTAATTCAACAATTACACCTACAAATTGGCAATTAAGAACAAGAGTTGAAGAATAGAAACCAAAGATTTTACAATAAAGAGCATTCAACTCTTCACTCCTATGGTGTAGGAAGATGAACTTACTCTCCAAGCTTGCCAAAAGTTGTGAGAATGGCCAAATATTCTTTCCAATATGGTTCAGAGGTGTCTTTATGCGGATTGGAGTTTCCAAAAATGGACATTTCCAAATCTACCCCGCTGCTAACACTTCCTTCTTTGCCTACGCATATGGTCCATCGCGTTCACATAGTGTCTTCTGTCTAGTTGACCTTCGCGTATGCGAGTGGTCTGTTGCATTCACGGGCCTCTGTTTAAATGACCTTTGTGTATGCAAAGGGTCTGCCACGTTCGCACAGGTAAATTTAGCTGTCTGTTCCATATTTCTTTGAGTAGCTCCCTTTTGACTTGTTTTCATCTGAATTCTTTCTGAACACTTCTAAAATGTAGAAACCTATAAAATAAAAGTAATCTGTGTCAATTGTACTATTTATCCACTTTAAACTAGCAAAAGCATACGATTAAAAGCTAAATAAGTAGGTAGCATACCAACTTATCATAATGCAGGGAAGGGTGGAGCACAACCTGTTAGGGAGGTTGCCTAGCTTGATGATAGAGCTTGTTGTTCGTCATTCCTAGATAAGACAAGGCTGAGGCATTTGATGCTGTTATCCCAGGTACTATTCTCCTCTATGACCAGATGGCTACTATTTTGTTTGATCCGGGTTCCACTTACTCTTATGTATCTGCTAGATTTTCTTTGGGTCTGGACTTGGTCTGTGATGTACTCGATTCTCCTGTATATGTTTCTACTCCGATTGGAGATTCTATGGTAGTGACCTAGGTATATCTTACATGTTCTATTTTGTTATGGATCTTCAGACTTGGGTAAACTTGATCATATTAGACATGTTTGGTTTCGATGTTATTCTAGGTATGACTTGGTTGTCTCCATATCATGCTATTTTGAATTGTAATACCAAGACAATGACTATAGAAATACCGTATATGGGTAAACTAGACTGAGAGGGTGCTCACAAGTCTAAGTTGGTGAAAATCATCTCTTTTGTTTAGGCTAAAAAGCTAGTGGGGAAGGGGTATTCAGCCTTCCTGGCTCATCTTTGGGATGTTAGTGCAGAGTCTCCTTCTATTGAGTTGGTTCCTATAATTTCTGAGTTTCAGGAGGGATTTCCTACAAATTTATCTGGTATGCCTCCAGACAATAATATTGATTTTTGTATTAATTTGGAGCTGGGAACTCACCCAATTTCTATTCCTCCTTATTGAATGGCTCCGACAAGGTTGAGGGAACTCAAAATCAGTTACAGGAACTGATTGATAAGGGATGTATTCATCCCAGTGCTTCACCTTGGGGTGCTCCAGTTTTGTTCGCTAAAAAAAAGATGGTAGCATGAGGATATGCATTGACTACTGTCAGTTGAACAAGGTTACCATCAGGAATAAGTATCCCTTTCCCCGCATAGATGATTTCTTTGAACAATTACAGGGTGCTTTGATATTCTCCAAGATTGACTTGAGGTTGGGTTACCACCAACTGAAAATTTAGCATAAGGATATACCTAAGACAACTTTGAGGACTCAGTATGAGCATTACGAGTTCCTAGTGCTATCTTTTAGGTTGACCAATGCACCGACAACCTTCATGAGCTTGATGAATGGTATTTTCAAGACCTTCTTGGATTCTTTTGTGATAGTTTTTATTGATGACATTTTGGTTTACTCTAAGAGCGAGGAGGAATATGCAAGTCATATTCGCATTGTCTTGGGAATTTAAAGGAAAAGCAGTTGTATGCAAAGTTCTCGAAATGCGAGTTTTAGTTATCTTCGGTTGCCTTCTTAAGGCATGTAGTCTCACAAAAGGGGGTGATGGTAGATCCCTAGAATGTTGATGCAGTTAAAAGTTGTGTTTGGCCCAGCTCTATGGTAGACGTTAGGAGCTTCATGGGTGTTGCTAGTTACTATCGCAGGTATATCAAGAATTTTGCTTCTATTGATACTCACTTGACAAGGTTGAATCAGAAAGAGGTGCTATTTATTTGGTCGGATAAGTGTGAGGAGAACTTCCAAAAGCTCAAGATACTTTTGACTACAACTCCTATTCTTTTATTTCCAATTTAAGGTAAGGATTTTGTTGTATTTTGTGATGCTTCACATTTGGGTGTGGATGCTGTGTTGATGCAGGATAGGAATGTCATTACATATGCTTCGAGGAATTTGAAGCCTCATGAAAAGAACTACCCGACTCATGACTTGGAGTTGGCAGTGGTGGTGTTTGCACTTAAGATTTGGAGACACTATCTTTATGGTGTCAAGTCTGAGGTATTCATAGACCATCGTAGCCTGCAACATGTGTTCATGCAAAGAGAGTTAAACTTGCGGCAAATGAGATGGATGGAATTATCGAAAGACTATGATGTGACCATCTAGTATCATCTGGGTAAGGCCAATATGGTGGCAGACACATTGAGCTGGAAAGCAGTAAGTATGGGTAGTTTGGCCTATTTGAGGGTGTCAAGGCATCCCTTAGATAGGGAGTTTCAAACTCTAGCATCCAAGTTCAAGCAGTTTGGTGTTTCAGAAAGGGGTGGAGTGTTGGCTAGTATTAAGGTGTAGTCAATATTCCTCGATGAAATCAAGGCCAAAGAGTTTGAGGATGTGGAATTGAATAAACCCCAGAACAAGGAGGTGTCTGATGAGGCTTCAGAAGTCACACTTGATGCTTGTGGATTAATATGATTTAGAGGGAGAGTATGTGTTTCTCTGGTTGGTGGTTTGATTTAGAATGTGCTAGCTGAAGCTAATAGTTCGTGATATTCTATTCATCTGGGTGTGACCAAAATACATCGTGGCTTGAGGAAGATTTATTGGTGTCTTTGGATGAAGAGGGACATAGTGGAGTATGTATCCAAATTTCCTAACTGTCACCAGGTAAAGTATGAGCATCAAAGGCCTGCAAGTTTTCTCCAATGGATACCCATTCCCGAGTGAAAGTGGGAGTAGATCGCTATGGATTTCGTGGATGCTCTTCCTTAAACCTTGGGGAAGCATGACTCGATTTGGGTTATAGTGGATAGGCTGACTAAATCAACCCATTTTATTCCAATTAAAGTGGACTATAGCTCTAAAAAGTTGGCCATGATCTACGTCACGGAGATAGTGAGGCTACATGGGGTGCCACTTTCCATTATTTCAGATAGAGGTACGCAATTCACTTCTAAATTTTGGGGCAGTTTGCATGAAAAGTTAGGCACCCAACTCACTTTTAGCACAACCTTTGATCTTCAGACTAATGGACAGTCGGAGAGGATGATTTAGGTGCTTGAGGACATATTGAGGTCATATGTGATCGACTTTGGTGGCCATTGGGACCAGTACTTACCATTGTATGAGTTCTCATACAACAATAGTTATTACTCTAGAATTGATATGGCTCTATTTGAGGCACTCTATGAGAGGAGGTGTAGATCACCCATAGGATGGTTTGAAGCTGGTGATATGAAGCCTTTGGGCACTGATTTGGTAATGAAAGCTCACAAAAAGGTGAGACTTATCCAAACCAAGTTGTTGGTAGCCCAGAGCAGGCAAAAGGAGTATGCAGATCGTAAGGTCAGGGATATGTCATTCAAGGTTGGTGAACAAGTTTTGTTGAAAGTGTCACCTATGAAGGGAGTTATGAGGTTTGACAAAAAGGGAAAGCTTAGCCCTCGGTATATCAGCCCATTCGAGGTTTTTTACAATATGGGACTGGTAGTGTACTGGTTGGCATTATCGCCAAGCTTGTCGGGGGTCCAATTGATATTCTATGAATCAATGCTTAAGAGATACCACGAGGATGGAGATTACATTATCAAGTGGGATTCAATTTTATTAGATAAGGATCTTACTTATGAGGAGGATCCAATTGCTATTCTTGATTGAGATGTTCGAAAGTTGAGGACAAAGAGATTAGATCGGTAAAGGTTCAGTGGAAGGATCATCCAGTTGAAGAAGCCATTTGGTAAACTAAGAAATACATGCGAGACAAGTACCCTTACTTGTTTAAGAATTTAGGTACTCTTTTATTTCTTAACTTGGATCATTTTTCTTGGTTGATCATTTTGGGATGAATGATGGATAAATTAATATCTATTGTAATGACCCTTTCTACTATTACGAGGGAGTCAATCGCTTAAAAATCTGGGTTGGAATTTTTCTGAAATTAGAAGTTAAATATTTTAGGCTAGGCTAGTCTTGGAACAAATCTGAGTGGGGTATGGTCTAGGGCAATTCAGGAATGGATTGGGTAAATGTAATAAATTTAGCTTGATATTATGTTAGCTAACACGATAAAGAACCCGTAGAACTTTTTGGAAGTGAATTCGGATAGGTAGAACTCCCGATATCAAACTTGATGTGAAGTGGTTAGTTTGGGATGTCATGATTTAAGGGTGCATTGCAAAAAGCAAAACTGGGAGAAATCCCAAGTTTTTGCCTCACCACACCCGGTATAGCAGGTGGTAGGCTGCTACAAGGCTTCCACTATAGCAGAATAATTCCCCTATAGCAGGAGTCAAAGTCGGTCAATCCCACTATAGCAGGCGGATTCTGCTATAGTGATGCTGGTATAATGGGATCGGATAGTTATAGCGAGGTAAATTGCTGTTATTGCAAAAACTTCTCCAAAAACGTTTATCATGTCTAAAATACATTTTGGGGAAGGCTTAGGAGATATTGGGCAATTTTCACCTGTTTTCCACCAGTTTTCTTCGTAAAGGTAAGTTATTTATCCCCATTAACTAGTTTTCAATTCCTTGACTTTGAAATCACAAGTTTATGGGTTTTGGGGAGTGTTTAACTTGACCTAGCTATAAATTCTAGTGCAAGGGGTAAATTGGGTGTAAAACCTTTGGATTATAGTTAAAAGTTGATTATATTCTCTTGCATGACTATAATTCACTAATGTAACCATGAAATTGGTAGTTTTAAGGTAAATTTATGGTGGGAAAGACCTTAAATGGGTGGGATGATGATGAAATTGGCTTAGGTTTTGGGATTAGGTTGTAACCCTCAATATTATAGGTTATTTGGTTGATTATGTGTTTACATTCCTATTTTTAGACCACAGTCAAGCCAAGGTTACAAAAAAGGGTAAAGCACGGGTTCATTAGAGCATTTCAGGCTTGGATTAAGGTAGGTGATGGTTTAAATGTAGTTAAAATCCAATTTGTGCTATGTGTACATGATAACTATTCCTTAGTATTGCTTGTACAGTGCATGTTCAAGGAAAAACTATGACTCTTTGATATTCTAAGTGTTAATCACATGCAATGATTGTTTAATTGAAAGCTTGTTGGTTTTTACAAGTGTTGTTTCTCTTATCATTATGGTTGTGATTGTATTAATATCTGTCATTATTGTGGAATATATTGGAATTTGGACATCTCCACGGGATTGGTTGATATAAAGTTGGCAGATACTTGATGTCTGAGATTTGGTACATGGACAAAAGCTCATCTCCTGCACGTCATGGCTAGTGAGCAACCATAATACCCTTAGCATGTGTGTATAGGTATTTGGTGAGTGTGACAGTTCTTTGATTAAATCGAGGATTATGTGTTTTTCTTGATTATGTTGGTTCCTTTAGTAAACTAAGCTTGACTGTTTACTTGATATCCATGTTGGTTCCTTGAGTGAACCGGGCTTAACTTTTACTTGATATCTATGTTGGTTCCTTGAATGAACCTGGCTTAATTGTTTACTTGATATCCATGTTAGTTCCTTGAGTGGACCAGTCTTAACTGTTTACTTAATATCCATGTTAGTTCCTTGAGTGGACCGAGCTTAATTATTTACTTGATATCCATGTTGGTTCCTTGAGTGAATCGGGCTTAACTGTTTAGTTGATATACATGTTGGTTCCTTGAGATGAATGGGTTGATGTGCTTAATTGCTAAGGTGATTTCTTTATGTAAATCGAGATGCATGTTAATTTCCATAGTTGCTATCTTAGGGATCCTTGGGTGGTCTGGGTTACTTGCAAGATGTGACACAAATTGGTGTTATCTATTACTTGTGTTGTTGGGACATGATTTATATGATTGTGTTGGTGGTCATAGTCTGACTTGACTTATTATTCTTGTTGACTCATATTGACTGAACTTCATGTTGTACTTGTTACAAGGTTTAGTGTTATGAATTTGGAGTAGAGTTGCATGATAGAGAATCATGGTTGTCTTGTTGTACTATGTTATGGTTAAGTGTTGATATTTCTCATTTTGAGTTGGCCGATCACCTTACCAGTACATCATTATTTTTTGTGTACTGATACTGAACACACTCTTCTTTTGTTGAGTACATGGCCTTTTCCGGTGACTACTTTGAGACCTCAGCTGTGATTCAGACGGTATTCGAACTCATGGGTGAGCTGCATCTTTCGGGTTTCCATGAGTTCTTCACTTATTTTCTAGTCCATTGTTTTGGACTTAGATGTTACTTACATTTTGGGATTGTATCCCCTTCTTTCAGACATTTATTAGAGTTTTGGTATGATGACTTTCAGATTTTAGGGGTGATTTATTTCCGCAAACTTATTCTTGTTCTCATTTAAGATATGAATTATGATTTATGTAATGAGAATTATTTTAGTTGCCTAATTTTAGCTAATTATTGACTGGGTAGTTGGTTCTCCCACCAGGGGTTTAGTATGGGTGCCACTCACGATGGATTTAGGTCGTGACAAACTAATTATCCTGCAAGAACTTGTTCTTTTAAGCTGATGTTAGTTCACAGTTTAGTGTTTTTAAAGCAAAAAAGGAATTATGGTCCAGCTCAATCGGCAAATGACAAGCTTTTCCAAAGACGATTTTGTATAGGGATATTCCAAGTGGTGTTTTAAATGTCGTTTGTTATGGTCACAATGTATTATTTTGAACTTATGATTGGAAACTTCAACTTGCCCTTGATTTTAAGCATGATATGGTGTTTCTATTTTATGAGTCACGCCATATTTTAACAATAAAGTGGAAAATTATTTATTCATAAAATGAGTACCTTGGTCACTAATGATGACTCATGGTGTGCCAAATCTAGTAAAAATATTTTTTCTTAGAAAATTACACACTGTATGAGCATCATTTTTTCTCGTGGGAATGGCTTCAACCCATCTCGACACAATAATACACAACCATAAGAATATATTTATAAGAATGAGAAAAAAGGAATGGGTCCATGAAATCTATTCCTGATATGTCAAATATTTCACATATCTGTATTGATTGCAAAGAAATCTCATCTCTTATATTGATGTTACCTATTCTCTGACATTTGTCACATTGTGCAATGTAAGCACGGAGTGTATTTAAAACTTATTGGCCAGAACAATCTAGCCTCCAACACTTGTCTTCCTCAGGTACACATCGTCTAATGATATTATCTTCATAAAAAATAAACAAGTAAGGTTCTATAATAACATGTTCCATTAATTTAGTAAAGTAAGGGCGTAAGTACCTGGCTAAAAAAGTTCCTAAGGCAAGAGTTGATAAAATCTCAGGCTAGGGTTATCTCTGATAAAAATATAGTGTTTTGTGTCATAAGGATGGTTGGTGTCTCGTGGTTCATTGAATGGTAATATAGAGTCCATAAATGGTTAGTTGACTATTGTAGAACCCTGTAGGAAGTTTCAAGGTTAAAATTGGGTTCATAGAACTCCAATTATAGGCGTTATCGCATCAGGATTATTCCGTGATGTCTAAAAAATAAAGTGTGTTGTAAAATTACGGGTTTCATGTGAGAATTCAATGTTATGGAATTTGATGTCCATTACAATAAAGGGAACTCTCATTGCAATGGGTCATCATGGAAAGTCATCCTCATCGCAATGAGAATCGGTCTCGTCGCGATGAGGTAGCGGGCAGTATACCTGTGCATTTTTTAGTTTTCTGGGTTATTTTCCCACAACTTTTATTTCATTCTAGTTCTTTGAGGGACGTTTCTCCAAGAAACTAGGACATTTTTCTTCATTTGAGGTAAGTACTCCATAAAACCTCTTCATATGTTGATCATTAATCTTTGTAGGACCTTTAGGTGGAGGATTAATAGTGGAATTCTTGAATTTGAGCCCTAAAAGCATGAACTTGGGGAAAACTCTATGGGTAGGTGCAATTTCACCTAGAAATGATTCTAAGTTGTATTTTGATAATTCTTAACATGAATTTGTTAGTTCATGTTAATTGCCATAATTATTGCCTTAGGGATCCTTGGGTGGTCTGGGTTACTTGCAAGATGTGACACAATTTGGTGTTATCTATTACTTGTGTTGTTGGGACATGATTTATATAGTTGTTGAGTCAAGATTGTTGATTTTGAGTCTTGTTGGTGGTCATAATCTGACTTGACTTATTATTCTTGTTGACTCATATTGACTGAACTTCATGTTGTACTTGTTTCAAGGTTAAGTGTTATGAACTTGGAGTAGAGTTGCATGGTAGGGCATCATGGTTGTCTTGTTGTACTACGTTATGGTTAAGTGTTCATATTTCTCATTTTAGGTTGGCCGATGACCCTACCAGTACATCATTGTTTCTTCTGCACTGATACTTCACTTGCTCTTCTTTGGTTGAGAACATGGCCTTTTACATCGACTACTTTGAGATCTCAGCTGTGATTCAGCAACTCAAGGGTGAGCTGCATCTTCCAAGATGCCATGAGTTCTTCACTTATTTTTTAGTCCATTGTTTCAAACTTAGATGTTACTTACATTTTGGGGTTGTATCCCCTTCTTTCAGATAGTTATTAGAATTTTGATACGATGACTTTCAGATTTTAGGGGTGATTTATTTCCGCAAACTTATTCTTATTCTCGTTTAAGATATGAATTATGGTTTATTTAATGAGAATTATTTTAGTTGCCTAATTTTGGCTAAGTGTTGACTGGTTAGTTGGTTCTCCCACCAGGGGTTTAGTGTGGGTGCCATTTATGGCGGGTTTATGTCATGACAAACTCATTGACCTGCAAAAACATGTTCTTTTAAGCTAATGTTAGTTCACAATTCAGTGTTTTTAAAGCCAAAAAGGTATTATGGTCTAGCTCAATCGGCAAATGATAAGCTTTTCCAAAGACTATTTTGTATAGGGGTGTTTCAAGTGGTGTTTTAAATGTGGTTCGTTATGGTCACAATGTATCATCTAATTTTAATTCCCAGTCTTTTTGAGAGATTCCAACCATTTTTTCAAGTATTTCTTTTAACTCACGATTGAAAACTTCAACTTGCCCTTGAGTTTAAGCATGATATGGTGTTTCTATTTTATGAGTCACATCATATTTTGACAATAAAGTGAAATTTTTTTTATTCATGAAATGAGTACCTTGGTCACTAATGATGACTCGTGGTGTGCCAAATCTGGTAAAAATATTTTTCTTTAGAAAATTACACACTGTATGAGCATCATTTTTTCTCGTGGGAATGGCTTCAACCCATCTCGACATAATAATACACATCCATAAGAATACATTCATTAGAATGAGAAAAAAGGAAAGGGTCCATGAAATCTATTCCCCATTGGTCAAATATTTCACATACCTGTATGGATTGCAAAGGCATCTCATCTCTTTTAGTGATGTTACCTATTCTTTGACATATGTCATATTGTGCAATGTAAGCACGAGCATCCTTAAAAATTATTGGCCAGAAAAATCCAGCCTCCAACACTTTATAGGCAATTTGATTAGCTGCATAATGTCCTCCAATTGTTCCACCATGATATTGGTATAAAATATTGTTCATGTCTTCCTCATGTACACATCTTCTTATGATATTATCTGCATAAAATTAAAACAAGTAAGATCCTATAATGACATGTTCAATTATTATATTAAAGTAAGGGCCTAAGTACCCGGCTAAAAAAGTCCCTAAGATGAGAGTTGATAAAATCTCAGGCTAGGGTTAGCTCTGACGAAAATATAGTGTTCTGTGCCTTAGAGATGGTTGAAGTCTTTTGGTTCATTGAATGTTAGTGTGGAGTCCATAAATGGATAGTTGATTGTCGTAAAACCCCATAAAAAATTTTGGGATGGAAATTAGCTCATAGAACTCTTGTAATAGGCGTTATCACATTTGGATTATTCTGTGATGTATAAAAAATGGATTGTGTTGTGAAATGAGGGGTTTAGGGCGAGAATTCAATGTTCTGGAATTTGATGTCCATTGCAATGAAGGGCATTCTCATCGCGATGGGTCATCATGGAAAGTAATACTCATCGCAATGAGAATCAGGCTCATCGCGATGAGGTGACAAGCAGTATACCTGTGCATTTTGTTAGTTTTCTAGGTTATTTTCCCACAACTCTTATTTCATTCTAGTGTTTCAAGGGACGTTTCTCCCAATAAACTGGGACATTCTTCTTCATTTGAGGTAAGTACTCCGTAAAACCTCTTCATATGTTGATCATTAATCTTTGTAAGACCTTTAGGTGGTGGATTAATGGTGGAATTCTTGAATTTGAGCCCTAAAAGCGTGAACTTGGGGAAAACCCTATGGGTAGGTGCAATTTCACCTAGAAATGATTCTAAGTTGTATTTTGATGATTCTTAACATGAATTAGTTAGTTCATGTTAATTGCCATTGTTTTTGTCGTAGGAATCCTTGGGTGGTTCGGGTTACTTGCAAGATATGACACAATCTGGTGTTGTCTATTACTTGTGTTGATGGGATATGATTTATATAGTTGTTGAGTTAGTATTGTTGATTTGGAGTCTTGTTGGTGGTCATAATCCAACTTGACTTATTATTCTTGTTGACTCATATTGACTGAACTTCATGTTGTACTTGTTACAAGGTTAAGTGTGAACTTGGAGTAGAGTTGCATGGTAGAGAATTATGGTTGTCTTGTTTTACTATGTTATAGTTAAGGGTTCATATTTCTCAGTTTGGGTTGGCCGATGACTCTACCGGTACACCATTATTTCTTGTGTACTATTACTGTATGCTCTCTTCTTTTGTTGAGTACAGGGCCTTTTTCGGCAACTACTTCGAGACCTCAGTTGTGATTCATACGATATTCAAACTCAAGGGTGAACTGCATCTTCTGGGTTGCCATGAGTTATTCACTTGTTTTCTTGTCCATTGTTTTGGACTTAGATGTTATTTACATTTTGGGGTTGTATCCCCTTCTTTTAGATAATTATTAGAGTTTTGGTATGATGACTTTCAGATTCTAGAGGTGGTTCATTTTCGCAAACTTATTCTTATTGTAACACTCCAGAAATTGTAAGCCAAAATATGAACTGTTCTCCATATATTGTTAGACTCGAACTAGATAAATTTTCTATGTATCTAAGTATTAAGACCTATTCTTAAGTTTTGAAGGTGTATTAGATATGAATTATGGTCATAAAGAGCCCCTAGCTCAAAGTTGAGTTGAAAGCTTCCTTACGGATTGAGTTTTAGTACAAGATTTTTCAAGGGTCAAATTCAAACGATCTTAACTTCAGGAATATAAAGAGTTAGGTAGCCTAGTACCCACCAAATTAAATATCTTTGAGTCTTATTTCCAATGCCATCGATCGCGCGGTAATACGAGTACGGAGTAAAAAGTTATCAAATTTTACTAAAATGTGTCACAGACAGTAACCACGAGAGACATCTATGACTCATGGATTAAACCACGACCCGTGGTTTGAGTCTGTGAAATCAAACCTGTAAATCAGTTTTTGGACTGAGATTCACGAGGTTGATCCATGGGTCATTGATCAAACCATGAACTGTGGTTTCCCCTCATGGAAATCAGTCCAGAGGCCTGAAAAGTGGTCAGAGAACCACGACCTCTATCCACGGACCGTGGTTCATTCCACGGGCCATGATTCATGTCCGTGGAAGCCTATGACAAATTTTTTAAAAGATTTTAGACTCATTTCTCAGGGGTATTTTAGTAATTTCTCACCCTTTTAACTTCTCTACTATGTCATTTTAGGCCTATTTAGAGTGTTTTTATTCATACTTTGTTAGATTCCTCCTCATTCCTTCAATCTAACCTCAAGAAGAAACAAAAGGATTCTTCTTTCAAGCTCCAAGGCCTAGGGTTCCTTCTCCAATCCTTCATCCTCAAGTCTTATGTTAAGAAAGCTTCAAGTTCAGGTATGTAGGTATTCAATAAGGGATTCTTTCCACCCTTATACCCAAAACCTATGATTTTACTTTGATTTCATGAATTTGAGAAATTAGGGTTCTTACCCAATTACGAATTATTTTTCTATGAAACTGATTTACTTGTATTGAAATACACTTTCTAAACTCTTATGCATGATTTTCATGAGATTCTACAAGTATTTCAAAAAGCCCATGAGTTGGGGATGATTTTAGCATGATGTCACTTTATTTCATGATTTCAAGTAAAATGGCATGTTTAGATAACATGACCTCAAGTATTTATGAAATTTGCATGCCTAGTTCTTCAAACTATGAGTTTTAGTAAAAAGTATGTTTTGAACTATGGCTATGCTATATTTTTAGGAATTATGAATTTATGAATAGCATGACATGAGATATGTTCCTATGCTTTATGAAGGATTTGGCATCTAGATATGTCTACCTATGTTATGAATAGTTTTGATATTTGATATGATACAAGTATTATATGAGCTATATATATATATTTTTGGGAGTAGTACTTAGCATCGAGTTGGACTGGGTTTAGCGTACCCTTAAGTCCCAAAACTACATGCCACCATAGGTTTATTTAGCCCCTCAGTTGGGCATCAGAACTAGTGATCACGCCAGTAATGCCTCTATACCCTGGCAAGGTATATTGGGTCCTCTCGATGGGGTGTATCCATCGGATTCCATGTAGCTCACATGGTCTATTTCGGTTATAGAATCTCCCACAGAAATCAGTTTTAAGTATATGAATGTATTTGACGCTTTACCTTTAGATTTCAGACTTACTACTTATGACTATGTTTTCAGCTTATGATATTGCATTGAGTCATTATATTACATATTTTACTATTATCATATGATTTCAGCTTCAAGGATATTTTAAGCATGTTTTACCATAAATTATGCATGATCTCAGTTTAAGCATTTCAAGTATATTTTATCATATCATATGCATTTCTTACATACTCGGTACATTTCATAGTACCGATCGTATACCTCTTTGTGCTGAATCTTATTATGATGTAGATTCTATAACCCACTCCCAGACTCGTGGCTAGTAGATCAGAAGCACATCCAACCATCTTGGTGAGTCCTCCTCGTTCAAGGACTTGGGCTTTAAAATTCATTCTAGTATTTTAGTTTGTTTATTCAATTTTCAGTATTTAGAGTTAACTAGGGACTTATCCCAGCAGCTCGTTAGAAGCAGAGGCTTTCAAACGTAGAGTCAGATATTCAGCTGTATTCAGATTGTAATTCTTCGACTCTAATTTATACAACATATTAAGTTTCTCATTACTTCAGTTAAAGCTTCCACTCAGGATTTATATTGTTTAAGTTTAAGTCATGCTAAGGCCAAGAGTTAGCTTGGGATCACTTGTGGTCTCAGGTCTCATATTACGTCTAGGGGGTAGTCTCGGGGCGTGCCACTTATTCTCGTTTAAGATATGAATTATGGTTTATTTAATGAGTATAGTTTTAGTTGCCTATTTTGGCTAAGTGTTGACTGGTTAGTTGGTTCTCCCACCAGGGGTTTTGTAGTACCCCAGAACTTCCATGCCCAGACTAAGCTCAGAAAACCAGTAGAAATTTTTTTTTCCAGAAAAATTCAAGTTTCCAAGAACCATGGTTCAAAACCACAGACCGTAGTTTGGAACCATGGTTCGTCGTCTCAAACCATAGTCCCAAATCCAGTAGACCCCCAGTTCAAGTCTCAGGAACCACGAGTCAGACCACGGATCATTGTTTGGAACCACGATCCATCCTATCACTCATGGTTTACCTTAATCAGAGGACCATTAGTTCCGGGCTCAGGGACCACGAGTCAGACCACGGGCCATAGTCCAGGACCACGGATCGTCCTGTTGACTCATGGAACCAGAACCATAGAGACCCTTAGACCTTGTCGTAGGAATCACGGGTCACATGACAAACCGTCTTTCTAGAGTACGGTCTGTCTCGTGGAGTCGTAATGTATACTTCCTTTTTTAGAACCACCTGGGACTAGAGAACCCCTAAAACTCCTAGGTAGGACCACGACTCGGACTGTCTAGGAGTACGGCCCATTATTTTGAATCGTGATCCCTGAGTCACAGTTTTGGTAGTTTTTCTTTTAAATTTCCCAAGGGTATTCCAGACTTTTCCTACCTCTTTTAAAGCCTAAGCTATGATGTTTTGACTACTCTAAGCCTAGTTAATTAGTCACAAACTACCTAAAACATCTATTCTCCTAAATTCTCCAACCTTAGAAAGAAAATAAGAGAAAGAGGTGACAGTTTTCTCCCAAGAACAAGTAGAGGTCTTCATCAAGTTCATCCCCAAAAATCCAAGAATTTCTCCGTAGATTTCTTCACTAGGTATGTGGGATTTCACTAGTGGGTTGGTTTCACCTATTAGGTCCCTAGATTCCAGTCAATCTTCAATTTTCTCCATGAATTTGTTCAGACCTAGGGTTCCAAAATCTTAGGGATTTATTGAAATTTAGTTCCTACAACCTCTATGGTATTGACTATGTGTTTCTTGGAGAATTAGTATAGCTCTATGTACAATTTTAGAAACCCTAGTTTGTATGCTTACAGTACTTCATGAATTAAGCTTACTAGGCAGATTAGTTATATGCTCATGTATCAGAATTTGAATGCCATATCCCTCAGTATATTTATGTTGCATTCTAAGTTGATTTCCTGTATTTTGAGCTATCTATCATTTCAGTACATTGTTGCTTATATTCAGTTGGGAGTAGACTTAGTACCGAGTGAACGAAGGGATGAAGGTTTAGCTGTCAGTTTCAGCTAAGACCTTTAGTAGTAGTCTCCAAGTCCCAGAACTAAAGCTCCACCATAGGTTTAGAGGAGTAAGCTGTCAGACTAGGCTATACCCCCTTGTCCATTATGGACATCAGTAGTGGATCCACGTCAGACTTATTCATACCCTTGGAAAGGTATGAACACCCTTCTATTCAGGGTTACATGTTGACCCAATAGTTAACTCAGCTTGGGGTATATCGGTTAATAGTATCTCCCACAGTCAGATTCATGTGCATTGTCCATGTATCCAGTATATATTTATATATTTCAGAAATCAGCTCAGCATGTTATATCTTCATGATTTGTACTTGGTCATCGCATCCAGTTTAGCTTTCAATTTTGTTCCAGTATATCTTTTTCTATGCTCAATTATTATGCTGTTCAACTTATCCTATATATCGTATGCTCAGTACATTCAAAGTACTGATGCATACCTTTGTGCTACATCATTATGATATAGGTTCAGGCGCTTAGCATCCAGACCACACTTAGTTCGAAGGGGCATTTCGCTGTTAGAGTAATGCCAATTCGAATAACTGGTAAGTGTCTCATGCTCTTTCTTTTAGTGATTATGGGTCCAAATCTCCTGTTTTTCCTCAGTAGCTCAGTGGTAGAGCGGTCGGCTGTTAACCGATTGGTCATAGTTTCTTTCAATGTCTCCAAGTCTTCTTTCCGATCAAAACAAAGAGGCTGGCTCTAATGCTCTCACCCCCGATCTCGGGCCCAATCACGAACCACCAATCTAATTCGACCACCTCACCTGCCTTTCCATATCCAATGCCTGGGAGCTAGGCTCGAGCTTGCCATAAAACTTCGGGGATAAAAGAGCCAATCAATCCAATAATCCCTTTTCCAGTCTGTACTCAGCAGTTCAGTGGTGAGTCCTGAGTAGTTCGAGGATGATAGACATGCTTATATCTTTAGTATTTACTTTTAGTCTCAGATTTGTTAGAGTTAGCTGGGGGCATGTCCCAGCAACTCTTATTCAGTTTGAAGGCTTTCAGACATAGATTAGTTTCAACAGTTGTTAGTATTGTTTTTCAGTCAGCACTAAATGATTTATATATTCAGACTTTTGGGTTCTTCCTTGCTTTCAGATAGTGATGGTTTTAGCTTTCGCACAATGCATGCTTTACTCTGATTTTTTTATAGATATGCCATGCCATGGGTTAGCTTGGGGTCACTTATGACACTAAGCACTGTGTTGCGTCAAGGGGGTAGCTTCGGGGAGTGACAAACTTGGTATCAGAGCATAAGGTTTAAGTGTCCTAGGATGTTTGAAAGCCACGTTGAGTAGAGTCTTCTTCATGGGTGTGAAGCGCGCCACATTTATGGGGAAGAAACTATGAGACATCATTAGGAGTAACTTCTCATTCTTTTCCATCTCATGCTATAGAGTATGAACTCTATTTAATCCCTTTCTATTCTAACTTATGCTCTTCGCATTTCATAATAATACCTCCCAGAAGAGATAATGCTAGGAATCAGCCAGCAGCTTCAGCAGACTCATTGAATGAGCAGGTTACGCATGCCGAATTTAGGGCTGCTTTTCAAGTGCTTGCTCAGGACATGAAAGCCCAGGTCAATCAGCAGGCTACGACACCAACTCCACCTCAGGTTAATACTGCTGCAGCCAGAATCCGGGACTTCACTCGGATGAACCCTCCAGAGTTTTATGGGTCAAAGCCAGAAGGGGATCCCTAAGAGTTCTTAGAGGATGTTCAAAAAGTGACAAGCATTATGGGTGTCACCCTAGTTGAGGGTGCAGGCTTGGCCGCTTATCAGCTGAATGGAGTGGCCTACACTTGGTACCTGCAATAGAAGAAATCTCGTTATGCAAATACAGGACCAATGACTTGGGATCTTTTCAAGATTGCTTTTTTGGAACGGTTCTTCCCACTAGAGCTTAGGGAAACTAAGGTTCAGGAGAACATCAACCTGAAGTAGAATGACATGAGCGTAAAGGATTATGCTCTAAAGTTCACTCAGCTATCCAAGCATGCTCCGACAATGGTAGCTGACTCTAGAGCTCATATGAGAAAGTTCATTTCTGGAGTGTCTGATGATGTGGTCAAGGAATGCAAGATGGCCATGCTCATTAAGGAGATGGACTTCTCCAGGTTAGTTACTTATGCTCAACAGATTGAGGAGGAGAAGATTAAGGAAAGGGGAGGAGATGCTAAGAGGGCTAGGACAGGTGATTATAGCCACTAACAATAGAGGTCAGAGGGTGGAAACCGCTCTCAATATCACTAGAAAAATTTAACTCCAGCTCCATCTTATGCTAGTACCCCAATGCCTAAGTTCAAGAAGGATCGACGGGATAGAGTGTCTGGCTCTAAGTCCCAAGGTACGGTTACTAGTGGGCGCACTAACCCAGTGTGTAGAAAGTGTGGTAGAAACCACCAAGGTGAGTGCATGGCTGGTAGTGGAAACTGCTTTGGGTGTGGTAAACCAGTCCACATGATGAGGGATTGTCTAACAGTTTCTTAAAAGGGTAAGGATGTTCACCCACAAACTCAGACTGGTTCTATAACAGCTTCAGTAGGTCGCCCCACTCAGCAAGGTGCCTCATCTGGAATAGGTGGTGGTCAGCACCATAATAGGTTATATGCTCTTCAGGCTCGACAGGACCAGGATGATTCTCCTGATGTGGTCACGGGTATGTTGCGAGTCTTTAATACCAATGTTTATGCATTGTTAGATCCAGGGGCTACACTTTCATTGTAACTCTTTATATAGCAGTAAATTTTGATGTCAGACCAAAAATTCTCCCAGAACCCTTCTCAGTCTCTACTCCAGTTGGTGACCCAGTTATAGCTAGATAGGTATACCAAAATTGCCCTCACAGTTTCCTAGAAAGTCACCTCAACAGATTTTGTAGAGTTAGAAATGGTAGATTTTGATATCATTCTACGCATGGATTGGTTACATTCCTGTTATGCCTCAGTCAATTTTAGAATTAGGATCATTCAGTTTCTATTTCCAAACAAGCCAGTGTTAGAGTTGAAGGGTAGTAATTTAGTGTCTGCAGGTCGGCTTATCTCGTACCTTAAGGCTAGGAAAATGATTTTCAAATGGTATATTTATCATCTTTTTTGGGTTAAGGATTCAAGCTCTGAGACCCCAACTCTTGAGTCAGTCCCAGTAGTGAATGGGTTTCTAGAAGTGTTCCCAGAAGATCTTCTCGAAATTCCTCCTAAAAGGGAAATCGACTTTGAAATAGATCTCTTTCCAGATACCCAGCCTATTTCGATTCCTCCTTCCAGAATGGCTCCAGCTTAGCTTAAGGAATTGAAAGAACAGTTGAAAGACCTTCTAGATAAGGGCTTCATCAGATCCAACATCTCTCTATGGGGTGCTCTAGTGTTGTTCGTGCATAAGAAGGGCGGTTCTCTCAGGATGTGTATTGACTACCATCAGTTGAAC
This sequence comes from Jaltomata sinuosa, assembly GCA_003996215.1. Taxonomy (NCBI): domain Eukaryota; kingdom Viridiplantae; phylum Streptophyta; class Magnoliopsida; order Solanales; family Solanaceae; genus Jaltomata; species Jaltomata sinuosa. The sequence goes on along the minus strand of QJPP01000285.1, from coordinate 435,665 downwards.
AAAGTCACAATAAAGAACAAATATCCTATCCCAAGGATTGATGACTTGTTCGACCAGCTTCAAGGTGCTAGTTGATTTTCTAAGATAGACCTCAGATCCGGCTATCATCAGCTCAGAGTTAGAGACAGTGACATCCCAAAGACAACCTTCAGTACTCGGTATGGTCACTACGAATTTGTAGTTATTTCCTTTGGACTAACCAATGCTCTTACAATTTTAATGGACTTAATAAACAGGGTGTTCAAACAATATTTGGACTTGTTCGTCATTGTTTTAATTGATAATATCCTAGTTTACTCTCAGAATGAGGAAGAGCATGCGAATCATCTAAGGGTTGTTCTGCAAACTCCCAAAGATCACCAACTATTCGCTAAGTTCAGCAAGTGTGAATTCTGGTTACAGTCTGTTACTTTCCTTAGTCATATGGTATCCAGAGAAGCATTGGACCAGACCCATCTTTCCGACTGACATCAGAAGTTTCTTGGGTTTGGCTGGTTACTACCGGAGATTTGTTGAAGGATTTTCATCCATAGCTGCCTCATTGACCAAGTTGACTCAGAAAAAGGTCAAGTTTCAGTGGTCAGATGAGTGTGAGAAAAGATTCTTAGAATTGAAAACCAGGTTGACTAAATATCCTGTCTTAACTCTACCAGAGGGTGCAGATAGTTATGTGGTTTATTGCAATGCATCCAGAGTCGTCTGGGTTGTGTTTTGATGCAGCAGGGTAAGGTCATAGCTTATGCTTCCAGATAGATTAAGGTCCATAAAAAGAATTACCTGACTCATGTCCTTGAGCTTACTGTGGTTGTGTTTTCCCTAAAGATCTGGAGACACTATTTGTATGGTGTTCATGTTGATGTGTTCACAGATCATAAGAACCTCCAATATGTGTTCACCCAGAAAGAGTTGAATCTTTATCAGAGAAGATGGCTTGAGTTCCTCAAGGATTATGATATGAATGTGCTCTACCATCCGAGTAAAGCTAATGTAGTGGCTGATGCCCTTAGCAGGCTGTCCATGGGTATTGTGTCACATGTTGAGGAAGAGAAGAAAGAATTAGCCAGAGATGTTCATAGGCTTGCTCACTTAGGAGTTTGCCTTATGGACACGCCATATAGTGGTGTGATAGTCCAGAATGGGTCAGAATCTTCATTGGTAGCGGAGGTTAAAGAGAAACAGGATAGTGATCCCATATTTCTTCAGCTGAAAGGTGCAGTTCATCGACAGAGAGTCGAGGTTTTCTCCCAAGGGGGAGATGGTGTGCTCCGTTACTAGGGTCGCTTATGTGTTTCGAATGTGGGTGAGTTGAGGCAGCAGATCCTTACCGAAGCCCATAATTCCAAATATTCTATTCATTTGGGTGACACTAAGATGTACCGTGATCTACGGGAAGTCTATTGGTGGAACGACATGAAGAGGGACATCACATATTTTGTGGCTAAGTGTCCCAACTGTCAGCATGTTATGGTGGAATATCAGAAACCAAGGGGTGTGACTCAGGAGATTAGAATTCCTACTTGGAAGTGGAAAGTGGTCAATATGGATTTGATTATAGGTTTACCTCGTACTCGCAGGCAGCATGACTCCATTTGGGTGATAGTGGATAGGGTTACTAAGTCAGCTCACTTCTTAGCAGTCAAGACTATGGATTCAGCGGAGGATTATGTCAGACTCTACATCAGCGAGATAGTCAGGTTTCATGGGGTTCCCTTGTCTATCATCTCAGATAGAGGTCCTTAGTTTACGTCTCACTTCTGGAGATTATTTCAGAAAGGTCTTGGTACTCAGGTGAATCTTAGTACAATATTTCATCCGTAGACAGATGGTCAGGCAGAACGTACCATTCAGATATTAGATAATATGTTGAGAGCTTGTGTGATTGACTTCAAGGGTAGTTGGGATGATCACCTGCCTCTCATCAAGTTTGCCTACAATAACAACTTCTATTCCAGCATCCAGATGGCCCCATATGAGGCACTCTATGGGCGTAGATATAGATCGCCTGTTAGCTGGTTCGAAGTAGGTGAAGCAGCCTTGATTAGGCCAGATTTGGTTCATGAGGCTATGGAGAAAGTTCAGCTTATCAGAGATAGACTAAAGACAGCTCTGAGTCATAAGAAGTCCTATGCAGATGTTAGGAGAAGAGACTTAGAGTTCGAAATTAATGATTGGGTTTTTTCCTGAAGTGTCACCTATGAAGGGAGTGATGATATTTGGAAAGAAAGGGAAGCTCAATCCCAGGTTTGTAGGTCCTTACAAAATCTTGAAAAGGGTTGGTGATGTGGCTTATGAGTTAGAGTTGCCAGCAGAACTAACAGCGGTTCATCCAGTCTTTCACATTTCCCTGTTGAAGAAGTGTGTGGGTGATCTGTCATCGATAGTATGTTTAGAGAGTGTGGCTGTTAAGGATAGCCTCACCTATGAGGAGGTTTCAATTGAGATTCTTGACCATCAGGTTCGTAGGTTGAGAAACAAAGAAGTCACTTCAGTGAAAGTTTTCGAGAGGAATCAGTCTGTAGAGGGAGCTACTTAGGAAGAAGAAGCAGCCATGATGTCCAAGTACCCTCACCTCTCTCCCTCCGATTCAGTTTCAACTTGAGGTAATAGTTCCTCTCCAGTCTCTCAGTTTACTCTTGTGTAATTCAGTCTTAGTAACTTTTTCCCTCAGTTATGCTTACATTTCAGCATGTTTGCATGTTCATGGAACTTAGTTCAGTTAGATATCAGTTTTTAGTACTCAGTTGGAGGGGATTGCAGCTCTTTCCCTCCATCCTCAACTTGTTTAGTCTTCATTCGAGGATGAATGATCCCAATGGGGAGATATTGTAATACCCCAGAACTTCCACTCCCAGACTAACCTCAAAAAACCAGTAGAAAATAAAAATTTCAGAAAAATTCAAGTTTCCAGGAACCATGGTTCAAGACCACGGACCATAGTTCAGAACCACGGTCCGTCATCTCAAACCGTAGTCTCAAATCCAGTAGACCCCCAGTTCAAGTCTAAGGAATCACGAGTCAGACCACGGACCATTATTTGGAACCACGATCCATCCTGTCACTCGTGGTTTCCTTAATTAGAGGACCATCAGTTCAGGGCTCAAGGACCATGAGTCAGACCACGGGCCATAGTCTAGGATCACGGATCGTCCTGTTGACTCATGGAACCAAAACCTCAGAGACCCTTAGCCCTTGTCCCAGGAATCATGGGTTACATGACGAACCATCTTCCTGGAGTACGGTCCATCCTGTGGAGTCATAATTCCTGAGACTAGAGAACCCCTAAAACTCCTAGGTAGGACCACGACTCAGCTGATGGTCTATCATCTAGGAGTACGGCCCGTCATTTTGAGTTGTGATCCCTGAGTCACAGTTTCGGCAGTTTTTCTTTTAAATTTCCCAGGGGTATTCTGGACTTTTTCTACCTTTTTTAAATCCTAATCTACGACATTTTGACTACTCTAAGCCTATTTAATTAGTTACAAACTACGTAAAACATCTATTCTCCTAAATTCTCCAACCTTAGAAGAAAATAAGAGAAAAAGGCGACAGTTTTCTCCCAAGAACAAGCAAAGGTCTTCATCAAGTTCAGCCCCAAAAATCCAAGGATTTCTCCGTAGATATCTTCACCAGGTATGTGGGATTTCACTAGTGGGTTCCTTTCACCCATTAGGTCCCTAGATGCCAGTCAGTCTTCAGTTTTCTCCATGAATTTTTTCAAACCTAGGGTTCCAAAATCTTAGTGATTTATTGAAATTCAGTTCCTACAATATCTATGGTATTGACTACATGTTTCTTGGAGAATTAGTATAGCTCTATGTACAATGTTCAGAAACCCTAGTTTGTATGCTTACAGTACTTCATGAATTAAGATTACTAGGCAGATTAGTTATATGCTCATGCATCAGAATTCAAATTCCATATACCTCAGTATATTTATGTTGCATTCTCAGTTGATTTCCAGTATTTTGAGCTATCCATCATTTCAGTACATTGTTGCTTATATTCAGTTGGGATAGACTTAGTACCAAGCGAACGAAGGGATGAAGGTTTAGCTGTCAATTTAGGCTAAGACCTTTAGTAGCAGTCCCTAAGTCCCAGAACTACGGCACCACTTTAGGTTTAGAGGAGTCAGCTGTCAGACTAGGATGTACCTCCTTGTCCCTTGCGGACATCAGTAGTGGATCCACGTCAGACTTGTTCATACCCTTGGCAAGGTATGAACACCGTTCCATCCAGGGTTACAGGTTGGCCCCATAGTTAGCTCAGCTTGGGGTATGTCTGTTAATAGTATCTGCCACAATCATATTCATGTGCATTGACCATGTATCCAGTATATATTTATATATTTCAGAAATCAGCTCATCATGTTATATCTTCATGATTTGTACTTGGTCATCGCATCCATTTTAGCTTTCAGTAATGTTCTAGTATATCGTTTTCTATGCTCAGTTATTATGTTGTTCAGCTTATCCTATATCTCACATGCTCAGTATATTCAAAGTACTGACACATACTTTTGTGCTACATCATTTGATGATGTAGGTTCAGGCGCTTAGCATCCAGACCGCGCTTAGTTTGACTTCCAGTCCGTACTCAGTAGTTCAGTGGTGAGTCCTCAGTAGTTCGAGGACGATAGACATGCTTATATCTTCAGTATTTACTTTCAGTCTCAAATTTGTTAGAGTTAGCTGGGGGCATGTCCCAGCAACTCCTATTCATTTAGAAGGCTTTAAGACATAGACTAGTTTCAACAGTTGTTAGTATTGTTTTTTAGTCAGCACTAAATGATTTATATATTCAAACTTTTGGGTTCTTCCTTGCTTTCAGATAATGATGGTTTTATCTTTTGTACAATGCATGCTTTACTCTGATTTTGTATAGATATGCCATGCCATGGGTTAGCTTAGGGTCATTTCTAACACTAAGCACTGTGTCATGTCCAGGGGTAGCTTCAGGGTGTGATAGCTTTAGTGTGGGTGCCACTCACGATGAGTTTAGATCGTGACAAACTCATTGACCTACAAGAACCTATTCCTTTAAGATGATGTTAGTTCACAATTCAGCATCTTTAAAGCTAAAAAGGAATATGGTCTAGCTCAATCGGCAAATGACAAGCTTTTTCAAAGACAATTTTGTATAGGAATGTTCCAAGTGGTGGTTTAAATGTCATTTGATATGGTCAATGTATCATCTAATTTTAATGCCCAGTCTTTTTGAGAGATTCCAACTATTTCTTTATGTTTTCTTTTAACTCACGATTGGAAACTTCAACTTGACCTTGATTTTAAGCATGATATGGTGTTTCTGTTTTATGAGTCACGCCATATTTTAATAATAAAATGGAAATTTTTTTATTCATGAAATGAGTCCCTTGGTCACTAGTGATGACTCGTGGTGTGTCAAATCTGGTAAAAATATTTTTCTTAGAAAATTACACAATGTATGAGCATCATTTTTTCTCGTGAGAATATGTTATGCCCCGAGGCTACCCCCTAGACATAACACGGAACTCAGGACCACAAGTATCCTAAGTTAACCCTTGGTCATAGCATAACTCAGGTAAACTAATAGATAAGCGGAAATATAATAGGAAGATCCGAAATCAAATGTATAGATAATCAAGTTAAATAGGAATGCATATCCAGAAAGGAGACCCAAATGCTGTCTATGTCTAAAGAGCCTATAACTGTCATAAAGAGTTTCTGGGACAAGACCCCAGCTAACTCAGAAATCTAAAATGAAAACATAGAGATGGACACTCTATCTCTAGCCCTCGAATAATTAGGACTCACCAAAATCAGCTGAATGACTGGTGTAGTCTAGCCACGAGTCTGAGAGCAGGTGCCTGAATCTGCATCGTAAAAGGATGCAGCGCAAAATGCGTCAGTACTATAGGATGTACTGAATATATGAGATAAGCAGGAATCTGAGATAAGCATTCTAAATAAACTTGTAAAGATGAAATTATGCTAAAAGTGTAAAACTTAAATGCAAGAGACCCAATGCAATGCCCAAGCAAGATATACGAAATATCATAAGTAATCATAATAGTCCTAAAGTCTGAAGGCAAAGAGTCGATGCATTTTAAAACCTGGTACTATTTCTGTGGGAGGTTCTCTAACCGACATAGACCATGTGAGCTACATGGAATCCGATGTATATGCCCCATCGAAAGGACCCAATATACCTTGCCAGGGTATAAAGGCATGACTGTGGCGTGATCACTAAATCTGATGCCCAACTGTGGGGACTTATAACCTACAGGGGCACATAGTTCTGGGACTAAGGGTACTCTCACCTTGTCCAACTAGGTGCTAATACTACTCCCAAAACATAAACATATAGCTCATAATACTTGTGGCATGTCAGATGTCAAAACTGTTCATAACTTAGGTAGACATATCTAGATGCCAAACCTTTTATAAAACATAGGGACATATCTAATGTCCAAAACTGTTGGAAAAGCATAAGGATATATCTGATGTTATGCAATTCAAAAGTCATGAATCTTAAAGCTTTGCAAAACCATAATTCAAAATATACTTTTCTTTCTAATATCATAACTTAAAGAATTAGGTATGCAATTTCATGAAAATAGAGGTCATGTTGCCCAAACATACCAATTTTACTTGAAGACATGCAATTCAATGAAATTATGCTAAACTTTATCATCAATATATGGGCTTTTGAAATCAACTAAGGAACTTTAATTAAATTATATATATTTAATAAGAAATCATGAACTGATGCCTTAAAAGAAGACCCATAACTTTTTCCCCAATTTGAGTTAGAACCCTAATTTATAAATCCATAAATTTAATTTAGAAGATTAGGGTTTTGGGCATAAGGGTGAAGTAAATCCCTTATTGAATACCCACATACCTTAATTGAAGCTAACCCAACTGAAATTGAAAAGAAGTAGAGGCTTGAACTTGGAGCTTGAAGAGGTTCTTTTCCTAAGTTGGTAGATGAATGAGGTAATGAGAAGAGACTTAGGCTAAATAGGGTAGAAATCCTTCTAGAAATAGTGAAAATGATACCATTTAGGAGTTAAAAGGGTGGGTAATGACTGAAATACCCCTGGGACTTAATTAAGAAAAATCTGTTAAAAATCAACTGTTCGGAATCACGGATGGATTCCACGAACTGTAGATTAAACCACGGCTCATGGTTTCCATTCGTGGTTCCTGGCCAAACCATCAAGCTGCAGAAGACAAACCACAGTTCAACAGGATGGACCATAGAAAAGTTTACAGTCAGTAAACCCAACCCGTCGAAGCTGAGGTACTAGGAAGGCCTCTGATCAGGTTCCACGAGTCAACAGGATGGCCCGTAGTACAAACTACCATCCGTAAACTTGACTCGTGGTTCCTGAGAATCAGTCAGTCCTTAGGCTGATACCACGAGTTGATAGGATGGTCCGTAGACTGAACTACGGTCCATAGAACCAACTTGTGGTTCTCAGACCAGAGTCTGAACCTACAAGACTTAAACCACGGCTTAATTCCATGATCCATGGTTCAGACCATGGTCCGTGGTTTGGACCCGTAAACCCTGAAAAGCTGAAATTTTTCTGAGATTCTGAGTTTAAAAACTGAGTAAGTTTCTGGGGTGTTACAGAATGGCTTTAACCCATCTCGACATAATAATACACATCCACAAGAATATATTCATAAGAATGAAAAAAAAGGAAAGGATCCATGAAATCTATTCCCCATATGTCAAGTATTCACATACTTGTATTGATTGCAAAAACATCTCATCTCTTTTAGTGATGTTACCTATTCTATGAGATTTGTCATATTGTGCAATGTAAGCACGAGAATAACACCCCAAGATATCTAAGCTAACATTTGTACATCATTCAGCTATTTTTTGATAAAAAAGATTAGTCTCTACTTCACGCTCCATAAACTTGAATTTTTGCGACATTAGGAAAGTTGCTTGCCTTAAAGTAAGACAGTATTTTAGGAAATTGTATTGGGGTATTTACATAAACTACTACAACTATATTTATCCCCACAAAAAATAGTAAATACATGAGATATTTAACATTTGGGGCAACCAACTTTAACTTTTTGGGCAACCACCTTTTTGATTGATATATATCCATATTTGTGTGTAAAATATTACACCTCCTCTATAATTTTAGTTCCTTAAGGTTGAGAAAACCCCCTGAACTCTCTCTCAATCTTATTTCCTCACAAAATTACCTAGAACAACTTGTTCTTTCAGCTAGAATACAAGACAATCTCTCCCTTGTAGTAAGTGTGCAGAACTTGTATTTAGAACTGTGTAGCGGTTAGTAATGTTAGAATATCTTGTTGTGTATAGATCATTTTGAGTGATCAAATATGTTTTGGAAATATAACACACAGATCTACAACTCTTATATTTATGTCAAAATCTGGTTTTGCTGTTATGGGTTCAAAAAAGGGGATACAATACATGGAAGGTTCTACCCAGTTTTTCTGATTTAGAAACTATCTATGTACTGTATTTAGTATTTTGACCATATCATTTCACAAAAAACATATTTGGTGATGGTTTTTAACCCTTTCTGACCCTAAGACACACTCCTACAACTTTTATGAAGACTACAAAGCTTAGTTATGCCGTTTACCTATTCGAAACTGAGTCACAACACATGGCAGTTAGGCTGTCCAGATTTACTGTTTTAAGGATTTGGTGTGATTTGCACAAACTAGGCTAAATTTTGATGTTTATCTTGTTCATTTTCACCTGCTGAAATTGTTGAATATTAAATGGTTATTTGATTGTGATACAATTCAAGTTGCCTCAAGACCTTTTACAAAAAGTCAAGCACGTGAGCTCCAAGCATTACAAAGCTTGTTCATGAAAAGAGATGCATTTGAGTGCATTATGGAGCCTTCTCTGGGGTTCCACGTCTTGATGATTTCTTGGGGAGATGAAAAGAAGAAAGAGGCACAGGATGGCCATGTTAGTGAAGAAATAGGCTAAGCATGCAATATGACCATTTGATGAATTATCATGAATTCAACCAAAGGAAGACAATCAAACAAGGCCCTTACTTCATTAAGGGTATAATTGTAATAGCTAGTTCTTCCTTTATTTATACTAGTATAAGTAGTAGCTTTCTTAATTCCCTACGTAGATTACATTGATATTGACTAAATACTCTTTGAGAGATTAGTGAGCTTGCTTAAGCTTTTGATTGTGTTGAATTTGGGAAGAAGGGTTGCTTCGGAATCTAATTCTCTTGAGATCTTTCTAATGGGTTTAGGTGCTATCTTGAACAATTCAATGGAGGTCTTTAATTTTTAGTATTGGTTGCCTTGATTTTTCAATTGTGTGTCTACCTTTTTATCTCTTTTCTTCTTCCTTTTAATTCCTTTTTCTTGTTATTCCCTTTTCTTTACTTAAAATTGTATCAAGAGCTTGGATTAGATTTGTTCCAACAAATCTAGTCTTTGGGATTTTGATATTTAAAAATAAAAAACCGATTTTTTTTCTTTTTGGTTATTGTTTTTGATGCTAGATTCTTGTTCCCTAGTATCATTTTAGTCTAAATTTAAAGTTTCAAGTCATTTTGAGTTGTGGAGAAGATTCTACCATGAAAGAGTTTTGAAACTTTGAAGACTTGAACAAATTCAAGTGGGTCTTGTAGATTTTGGTTAAAATTGAGGTTAATATTGATTGGGGTTTGTTCTCTAGGCCGAGGGGGAGCTAGTCCTAAGATTTGAAGAAATTTGGTGAAGTTTTGGAAAAGGGTTTTAACTTGGTGTTCTTGAAGATCTTCAAGTGTTCTTGAAGAAAAAGATGCTACAAAAGTATATTTGATCTTCAAGTGCTCTTGAATTTTGACAAAAGGTGTTTGTTGGGTCCACTAGTGAAAAAAAATTAAAAATCCATGTGGACCGGACACGTCAGCAGCCACGTCAGCCACTAGCTTCCACGCGCGCGTCAACCCCCACTCTAACCTGCAGGAGAGTGTAGCTCAACTTCCTTCTACTTCTTCACCTTCATCTAATTTCTTTAATTCCTACAACTAATTAACAACAAGTAATTCCTTCTAATTCTTGTTGATTAGTTCCTCTTCACCTTCATCTAATTTCTTTGATTCTTACAACTAATTAACAACAAGTAATTCCTTCTACTTCTTGTTGATTAGTTCTTGAGTCCGAATTTTTTTTCTTGCCAATTTTTTTCCCCCAACTTTTCTTGCTTATTTCCGTTGAACCTTCTTGATTCTGGTCCGTTAGCCGTGATTTTTCTTTGTAGAGTCAAACAAGAATCATTATTGACCTCAAGTAGAGATTTGACTCTTGCAACTCATCGGACTAAACAAGATACAATCATTGGCCAATGCAATTTGTAAGGCAATCAAAGGTGTGCATCCTTGAGTGATTGTGAGCTATTTATTTTGACTAACCTAACGTGTTTGATTGCTTTGTTTGAGTGTCTTCACTAGGTACCAATGTCGAATCATGGTGATGAGACTTGGGCTCCCACCGGGGACCCCGCTCTACTCGAAGTGATGAACATGATCTCCGCTCTCTCTATCCAAATGGGTGAACGGATGGATCAAATTGATACTCGAATGGAGGGTATTGAAGCAACAAATAGGGACACTTCTTAAACTCCTCTCATTCATTACCATGGAACCACAAGTGGAGCTCGCCAAGCTTCTTCTTCCCCGATGTCACCTAGAACTCTTCACCGAATGATCTACCCCACTTCCACCACCCCATTACCACATATTACCCACCAACCTCTACCACAAGTGCCTCAACAACCACTACGCATACCTCATCCACAACCCTAATTTCCTCAACCACACACACAAGTGCCTCCACCTCCACCAAATATCCATCAACCACTTCAAAATGTCCAACCATTCCAAAATGTCCAACCAATGGGTGATAAGCTCCCCGAAGAGCTCCAAGAGGAATTAGAAGAGGTAGACAATGAATTTAACAACCGAATGAGAGGGCAACACATGCAATTCCAAGGTCCTCATTGTGGTAGAGGGGCAAGATATGGTCCTATCCCTCAAATGGGTAGGCAAAAAGGTATTCAAGGGCAAGTCGGCCACCAAGGATGAGGTTATCATGATGACAACTATGGCGATGATCAGTATGGAGATAATGGACACCATGGAAATATTGGGGGTCGAGACACGAGTCTTAACTCCTTCAAAGTTACTCTTACTTCCTTCAAGGGTGGAAGCAATCCCGATGTGTTCCTTGATTGGGTGATGCAATGTGATAGAATCTTCTTAACTAATGATATTTCTGAAGTGCGAAAGGCGTCTTATGCTATTGCTAAATTTGAGGGGTTTGCTTCTACATGGTGGGAAACTCAAGTGAAGGCAAGGATATTGCATGGTTTGACCCTCACTCCCACTTGGGAAGAGCTAAAGGCTATCTTGAGGCGCAAATATGTAACTGAACGGTATTTTCAAGAGCAACTCAAGAAGGTCTAAACTTTATAACAAGACACTAAGAGTGTGGAAGAATATTATGATGAGTTCCAACTTGTGAAGATGAGGATTGATTTTGAAGAGGATCCTATAAATGCTATGACTCAGTTCCATGCCGGGTTGAGTAAAGATATTGCTTCCCAAATTAGACTCCACCATTATAGTGATATTGATGAAACTCTTGAAACGGCTATTGAGATAGAAGTGTGGCTCAAGGAAGAGAAGATCAACAAGTCAAGAGGGTATAAGGGTTCTTGGACCAATAACAAAAAAGGGGGTTCTTCCTCTTCCAATTGGCAACGCAACAAGGGCAACATGCAAGATTCAAAAAAGCCCTTTGTCCAAGGAAATCAAGTTGAGAAGACAATTCCTAAAGTTCCCCCAAAGGAAGGAGGCAATTCTTCTAGAACTCTTCAATGCTATAAATGTCAAGGTTTTGGTCATAAGATGAGTGAGTACCCCAATCGGAGGGCATTCATTGTAATGAAGAAAGAAGCTTGTAGTGATAATGATGTGCAATTTCTTGAGGGGGATGATAATGAGGGTTCCCACGGAGAGGAAGATGTTGATGATGAGGAGGGTGACTAATATAGAGATGTTGTTGTGCCTTGTGGTTTAGCAATAAGGGCCTTGGTAATCAAGTATATGCCTCAAGAAGGGGAGCTTATCATGCCAAACTATGTAGTGCGAAGGGCCATGATAAGCAAGGCTATGGATGACCCGAGTCAAAGGGAGAACCTTTTTCATTCTAAGTGCCTCATCAAGGGAAATATATGTTTCTTGATAATTGATAGTGGGAGTTGTGCCAATGTTTCAAGTACTACCTTGGTGGAGTTTCTCCACCTTTCCACCACCAAACACTCTACTCCATACAAACTTCAATGGTTAAGCGAATGTGGGGAGTTGAGAGTGCATAAACAAGTCTTGATCAAGTTTAAGATTGGTAAATATCAAGATGAAATCCTATGTGATGTGGTAACAATGCAAGCTTGTCATGTTTTACTTGGGAGACCGTGGCAATATGATAGAGCTACAAACCATGATGGTAGAACCAATCGGTATTCCTTTGAGCATGAAGGGCACAAACATGTCTTATATCCTTTGACACCGGTGCAAGTTAGTCAAGTATACCAAAAGATGCGAGAGTTGAAGGAGAAAAGCAAGGGTGGGGATGGTAGTAGTAGAGACAATGGATTCGGAAAAAGGAGTGAAAGGGTGGAGAACCCTAAGACAAAGGAAAAGGTGGCTCTCCTGACAAGTTTTAAGGAGATTTCAGAGAAGATGGAGGAGAGACACCCGGTGGTCCTTATCTTGCATAGGGACTATTCTTTACATACTAATGAACTAACCTCTTCTTTGCCTAGTTCTATTTCTTCTCTTTTGCAGGCCTATGACGATGTGTTTCCCTTGGAACTTCCATTGGGATTGCCTCCCTTAAGGGGAATTGAGCACCAAATTGACTTCATCCCGGGGTCATAATTGCCAAAAAACCATCTTATAGAGCCAACCAAGTGTGCACCAAGGAACTTCAATGAAAAGTGGATAAACTCCTTGAGAAAGGGGTGGTACGTGAAAGCATGAGTCCGTGTGCGGTCCCGGTGATCTTGGTTCCAAAGAAAGATGGCACATGGTGAATGTGTGTGGATTGTCGTGCCATTAATAAAATCACGGTAAAGTATCACCATTCTATTCCTAGACTTGATGACATGTTAGATGAATTAAATGGTTCATGTGTATTCTCTAAGATAGATCTTAGGAGCGGTTACCATCAAATCTGGATGAAACCCGGTGATGAGTGGAAAACAGCATTCAAAACCAAATTTGGTCTATATAAATGGTTAGTGATGCCTTTTGGTCTCACTAACGCTCCTAGTACTTTCATGCGCTTAATAAATCATGTGATGAAACCTTTTATGTAAAAATTCATGGTTGTGTATTTTGATGATGTGTTAGTGTATAGCAAGACCATGGATGAACATGTTGTTCATTTGAAATGTGTGTTTGAAGTGCTTAGACAAGAACAACTTTATGCTAATGTGGATAAATGCTCTTTTGGTGTTGATGAAGTTGTCTTCTTGGGTTTTGTTGTGAGTTCAAGGGGCGTTGAGGTTGATGAATCTAAAATAGACGCTATTAGGAATTGGCAAACTCCTACATCCATTGGTGATGTTCATAGTTTCCATGGATTGCTAGTTTCTATAGGCGGTTTGTTAAAGGATTTAGCACCATAACCGCTCCTTTGACCAAGGTAATCCATAAGGATACACCTTTCTCTTGGGGTGAGGAGCAAGCAAAGGCATTTGAAACCTTGAAGAAAATGCTTAGCTCTGCACCATTGTTGCAATTGCCCGATTTTGATAAGATCTTTGAAATTGAATGTGATGCTAGTAAGGTAGGTATTGGGGCTGTTTTGATGCAAGATTAAAAACCCATTGCCTATTTTAGTGAAAATCTTAAAAGTACGACATTGAATTACTCCACCTATGAACTTGAGATTTATGCTTTGATTAGAGCTTTGGGTAATTGGAAACATTACTTGTGGCCTAAAGAGTTTATCATTAGGACCGATCATAAGGCCCAAGGAAAGTTGAACAAACGGCATGCCAAATGGGTTGAATTCCTTGAAACTTTCCCTTATGTAATCCAATACAAAAAGGGGAAGGATAATGTTGTAGCGGATGCCTTGTCTAGAAAATATGTTTTGATTACTACTTTGACTTCCAAATTGATGGGTTTTGAAAGCTTGAAAACATTGTATCCCAAGGACCCCATTTTTGCTCCAATCTATCAAGATTTTGAATCATGGGAAAGGGACCATGGGCTTAAGGATAAAGCTCCTACCCTTTTTGCTAGATTTGATGGTTACTTGTTCAAGAACAAGCGACTATGTGTACCAATGAGCTCTTGGAGAGAACTCCTAGTGAGGGAGGCACATGATTGGGGTTTAATGGGACATTTTGGTATTGATAAAACCTTGGGGATTCTTGATGAACAATTCTTTTGGCAAAAAATGCGTAGTGATGTTGCAAAACTTTGTGGTCAATGTGTTGAATGTCGTAGTGCTAAGTCTAGACTACTTACCCATGGTTTGTACACCCCACTTCGCACTTCCCAAATACCTTGGCTTGATTTCTATGGATTTTGTGTTGGGTTTACCAAGGACTAGAAGGGGAAAAGATAACATTTTTGTGATTGTTGACCTATTCTCCAAGATGGCTCATTTTATTGCATGTCATACGTGTGATGATGCTTCTCATGTTGCATCTTTTTTTGATTAGAATGTGGTCAAGTTGCATGGCATTGCTAAAACAATAGTTAGTGATAGGGACCCTAAGTTCCTTAGCCACTTTTGAAAGGAGTTATGGGGTCGACTTGGAACAAGATTGTTGTTTTCCACCTCTTGTCACCCCCAAACTGATGGCCAAACTGAGGTTGTGAATAGAACCTTAGGTTCTATGCTTAGGGACATGGTTAAATAAAAGCTAACATCTTAGGAAGACCAATTTCCTTTAGTTGAGTTTCCATATGATCGTCTTATTCATAGTACTATTGGCATGTCCCTATTTGAGGTTGTTTATGGCTTTAACCCCCTCACCCCTCTTGATCTAACCCCTTTGTCTCAAGATGTTGTTTTAAGTTTAGATGGTAACAAAAGGGCCGAGGCCATGAAGTCTTTGCATGAGAAGGTGCGCATTCAACTAGAAAAGAAAAATCAAGAGATGGACAAATGAGCCAACAAGGGTCGAAAGAAGATTGTGTTTGAACCGTGTGATTGGGTTTGGGTCCATTTCTGCAAGGAAAGGTTTCCCAACAAAAGAAAGACAAAGCTAATGCCTAGAGGAGATGGTCCATTTGAAGTACTTGAAAGACTCAATGACAATGCATACAAGGTGGCTCTCCCTCCGGAATACCAAGTACATAACACTTTCAATGTGTGTGATCTTTCTTTTATGGTGGTTGATGATGACCATTTGAATTTGAGGGAAAATTCCTTTCAAGAAGGAGAGAATGATGCAATTCAAGTTGCCTCAAGACCTTTTACAAAAAGTCAAGCACGTGAGCTCCAAGCATTACAAAGCTTGTTCATGAAAAGAGATGCACTTAAGTGCATTATGGAGCCTTCTCGGGGGTTCCACATCTTGATGATAGCTTGGGGAGATGAAAATAAGAAAGAGGAACAAGATGGCCATGTTAGTGAGGAAATAGGCTAAGCATGCAATATGACCATTTGATGAATTATCATGAATTCAACCAAAGGAAGACAATCAAACAAGACCCTTACTTCATTAAGGGTATAATTGTAATAGCTAGTTCTTCCTTTATTTATCTTAGTATAAGTATTAGCTTTCTTAATTCCCTAGGTAGATTACATTGATATTGACTAAATACTCTTTGCGAGATTGGTGAGCTTGCTTAAGCTTTTGATTGTGTTGAATTTGGGAAGAAGGGTTTCTTGGGAATCTAATTCCCTTGAGGCCTTTATAATAGGTTTAGGTGCTATCTTGAACAATTCAATGGAGGTCTTTACTTTTTAGTATTGGTTGCCTTGATTTTTCAATTGTGTGTCTAACTTTCTATCTCTTTTCTTCTTCCTTTTAATTCCTTTTTCTTGTTATTCCCATTTCTTTACTTAGAATTGTATCAGATTGTGTATTCAAGATATTTATACTCTTGTGCAAGCTAAAGGAATTTGTTTGAAGAAGTTGGCACACTTGTTGGTCTATGATTTGAACACGTCAAGTTGTGGTAGGACTATTTATGTGCTAAAAATCCAAGGTTTGTGTATAAACTTGAACTTGTACTCTCATTACTTGCTGAAGCATCTTTATTATTGTCTTAGAACTTTGTTTGTTTCCTCATGACCTTATATCATCATATTGGTATTTTTGAATTATTGCGAGATATTTGTTAATTTGCCCACCTGTACAGATTACTCGATCATTCTGCATTCTTGATTAGGACTTTGTCCTTTTTGTGGGTGAGTATGTCGTTTTAGTGGCATGCCTCTTGATTTGGATCTTTGGCCATTTTGACTTTAGATTTGTGGTTCATCTTAATTATGAAAATTATCCATTTAAGTACGAACTAGAAGGCTATTTTTAATATGGTTCTTGATTCTCTTGGTTATTGGGTTTCGACTCTACTTGATACAGGGTTTAGGTCCTTTTTCTTATTTAATTATACTCGGTGTGATGGCATGACGTACATATTGAGAAAAATTTGTTATTTGACATCTTGTGAAGTAGTTCTATGAACTTTCTTGACACTTGAGCTTTGAATGCCAATTTTTGTAATGATGGGGTTCATCATTACGGGTAAACTTTTCTTGCCAAGTTTTGAGTTAGAAATCTTCTGCATTTGAGAGTTGGAAATTCTAGGCTAGGCTAGTCTTAGATGATTTCTGAGTGAGGTATGATCTAGGAAAATTTGGGTTAGGATTGGGTAACGTGTCTAGTATTGAGCTAGTTTTTCCATTAGCTAAGACATAAAGGATTCTGGGGGACTTTTCGGAAACACATTCGGGTAAGTAGAACTCTCAGTATGAAGGTTGATGTGAAGAGGTTGTTCTGGAATGTCAATAATTAAGGTGTGTTGTAAAATAAATGCTTTTGGGAGAAATACTGAGTTTCTGTCCCATGTCGAGTGCTGTCACTGCGCCATAGCAGTGACCGCTATAGTAGACTAAGTCGGGTTTTAATACAAAAACTTCCCCAAAATATTCAGGTTTTCCTCAAGAATGTTTTGGAGAAGGGCAAGTGTGATTTTGGCGAACTTTACTCTATTTTTAAAAAAATTTCATCTCAAAGGTAAGAATTTTACTCCCCTAACTTAATACTATGTTTCCTACATAATAGAGTTGCTAGTTTGGACTTGAGGGACGATTTGGATTGACCTAGGAATGATAGATTCTAGGGCATAAAAGTTCTTGGGTCATGATCAATTAGCCATAGTTCTCTAAATGTATGCGTAAAAATGATAGACTTAGGTGAATTAATGGTGGAAAAACCTTGGAATGGGTGGAATGATCATAGTTTGTCCTGGGAATTGGGATTTTACATAATCCAGGTAATTAGTAGGCTATGTGGATTGATTTTAGTATCTTGTAATAATTTTTTTAGACCAAGAACAAGCAAAGGCTTCAGAACACGGGAAGGCTCTGGTCCAGTAGAGCTTTTGTGTAATTCGAGGTAGATGATGGTTACTGTTTTCCCAATATACAATATGTGTTCATGTACTATTGCTTAGTATTATTTGAGTTTTCATGCTTAGGGAATAGGATAAGGAATGTCTAGCTATCCTGTGTCAATTATGTGAATGAACTGAGTTTGATTGCTTGTTGGTTTGCAAGTGTGATGTTGTTCATTACTTTATTGTCTTGTTGGATTGTGTGTGACATTCGGTTGGATCGAGTATCGTGCCTGGTATAGGTTACATATTGGTTGGCTCGTGTACCATGCCTGGCATAGGAATAATATTGGTTAGCTCGGGTACCACACCTAGTATGGGCTCTATATATCGGTTGGCTCGGGTACCACGCTTGGTATGGGTTTGATTTTACTTGCATTGATTGTACTCTGACGATGGTTCCATGAGTGAACTGGGTTGTATTGTTGATATGTGTTTGTTTCATGATGGTCCTTAAGAGGCAGGGTGGTTTTACTTAACTGTGGGGTTGGTCATAGTGTAGACCAGGACTGCATGTTGAACACTTAGGTGTTGTCTTAGGTATCCATTGTTGGTCTGTGTTATTTGAAAGGGATATATGTTATTGTCATGGTGTATTGTGCAATGACGGTCAGACTTTTTATATGTGATTGGTAAGCTAGAAGAAAGACTTAGAGTCTAGTTGATTGCTGGCTTGTATTGCATGTTTACTTTACTACACTCAACTTTAGTTTATTATTCATATCTTATTTATTGGAGCTGACCAATGATCCTACCAGTACACGGTGGTTGTGTACTGATTCTGCAATTGTTTTCTTTCTATGAGTACAAGACATCTTTCGGCGGCTGACGCGTAACCTTAGTTGTAGTTCCAGCAATTTCAGGATTCAAGGGTGAGCTGCTTTCGGGCTACTTTGTCTTCATCCATGTTTAGTTTAGTCCACTTGTTTCGGGCTTAAACTCTTGCTTTTATTTTGGGGTTGCATCCTCGTTCTAGACTTTTAGTAGATATTTTGGTATGGTGACCTTCAGTTTCTAGAGGATTTTCGCAGGTTGTTATTAGTTTTTGAATAGATGTGAATGATAGTTTATATTTTAAATGCAAACTTGTTTTGAGCTGTTAGATTATGCTAAGTGTTGGGTTAATATTGGTTCGCTCATCCAGGGGTTTTGGGTGGGTGCTACTCACAAGGGGTTGGGCCATGACAAAGATGGTATCAAAGCCCTAGGTTTGTTGATCTCGTCATACTAAAATAGGTCTAGTAGAGTCTTGAGGAACGGTACATAGACGTCTGTACTTTTCTTCGAGAGGCTATAGGACTTTAGAAAAACTCTCTTCTTTCTTCCTTCGTGCTGTAACTTAATTTCAATTGGTATCTGGTGATACAAATTGGTATCTAACTCCTTTCACTCTTCGTCCGCAGATGGTTAATACCAGGAACAACATAGCGAGGGTAGTGGTCTCTGCATCGAGCCCAACGGCCAGAGGAAGGGGCAGAGGCAGGGGCAGGGGAAGAGGTAGAGGTAGAGGAAGGGCAACACCTACTGGGGGTGAAGCTAAGGCAGCTGCTGAACTAGGAGAGGAGACCCCTCCCTCACCCCAGAATCATATTGAGGAAGAAGTAAAGGTTGTTATCGAGAAGGGAGCGAAACAGGAGGAGGAGGCGCCGACTAGAGGTGCAGGCCTCCCCCGTAACACCCGAAGCATTTCAGCATGTATGGATCTTTCTGAGTGTACTGGTTTGTGCAGGAGCTACCCCCATGGGTAATGCAGATCAGGTTTCGAGCACCCAGCCAACGGTTGTAACTTCTCCTAGGATAGATGTGGCATTGGGTACTGATGAGTTCTTCTGTCCAATGCTAGGACCGGTTATAATAGGGAATGAGCACGAGATGCTGACTAATTTTGTGAAGCTGAAACCTTCTACATTTCAGGGTACCGAGAAGGAAGATGCTTATGAATTTATCTTGGACTGTTATGAGAGGCTGCACAAGCTAGGCATTGTGCAACAACATTGGGTTGAGTTTAGCACTTTTCAGTTACAGGGTTATGCTAAGCAATGGTGGAGGTCTCATGTGGATTGTCGATCATATATTTTGCCTCCACTAACTTGGATAGAGTTTCATGTTCTCTTCTTAGAGAATTATGTGCCTCATACCTTGAGGGATCACAAAAAGGATGAGTTCCTAGCTCTAGAATAGGGCAATATATCGGTCTCAGCTTATGAGGCCAAGTTTCATGCCTTGTCCTATTTTGCTACTCAGTTGTTGGGCACCAAAGAGGATAAGATTCGTTTGTTCTTGAAAGGCTTAAATACTGAATTGCAAGTGTTGTCCGTGCACATGACTTCAGCAGGGAAGAGCTTCAATAAGGTCATAGACTATGTAAAGAAATTAGAAGGGTCAAGCAGGTTGGGCAGGCTAAGCTGTTAGCCAAGAAGTCTCAGAATGATGGAATTTCAGTGGTTCATACTTCAGGGGCAAGAATCTGTAGGTGTATTCTGCCCGTCCTATTAAGTCTGCCTTTCCAGCTGCTACAGGTGGTCGTTGGGAGCTAGTCAACAGTTTTCAGCTCCTAGAGGCCAATGAGCTTCTTATACGTCTACCAGCAGGCCTACTCTTGATCGTGGGTGTTTCCATTATGGTGATCTGGGTCACTTCAATAGGGGGTTCCATCACAGACAGATAGGTAATCAAACTCAGTAGCAGTCTAAGGCTGTGGTTCCAGCAGGTAGAAGTGGCTATGCTAGAGTCATCCACAGGGTGGGTAGAGTAACTTTCAGGGAGGTCGGGGAGGCAGATCTAATGGTGGAACGGGCAGGGGAGTGGAAAAACTAGCCAAGGAAGTTGCTCGAATTGATAACGGGGCTCACTGTTATGCTTTTCCAGAGAAGTCTGAGGCTGAGGCATCAGACACGGTGATCACAGGTACAATTCTTGTCTGTGATAAAATGGCTTTTATACTATTTGACCCAGGTTCTACTTACTCTTATGTGTCTGTGAAATTTTCTTTGGGTCTGGATTTGGTTTGTGATGTCCTCGATTCCCCTATTCATGTTTTTACCCCGGTTGGAGAGTCCGTGATAGTAACTCATGTTTATCATACTTATCTTGTGGTATTTGTAGCGTTGCAGACCTGGGTAGATTTGGTTATTCTGGATATGGTAGTCTTTGATGTTATTTTTGGCATGACTCGGTTTTCTCCATATCATGCAGTGTTAAATTGTAATACTAAGATTGTGGCTCTAGGAATTTTGGGTAAGGATAGGCTAGAGTGGAAGGTGTGTACAGGCCTAAGCCAACTAAAATCATATCATTTGTTCGGGCTAGGAAGCTGGTGAGGAGAGGGTGTTTTGACTTCTTGGATCATCTCTGTGATAATAGTATGGAGTCCCCATGACTAAGTCAGTTCCGGTTGTTTCAGAGTTTCAGAGTTTCAGGAGGTATTTTTGGCGAATTTGCCTGGTATGCCTCTGGATAGAGACATTGATTTTTGTATAGACTTGAAGTCGGGCACTCGCCTAATTTCCATTCCTCTTTATCGTGTGGCTCTAGTAGAGTTGAGAGAACTTAATACTCAGCTTCAGGAACTCTTAGATAAGGGTTTTATCCATCCCAGTGCTTCACCTTGGGGTGCTCCGATATTGTTTGTGAAAAAGAAGGATAGTAGTATGCGGATGTGCATAGACTACAGGAAATTGAACAAGGTTACTACCTGGAACAAGTAGCCTTCACCTAGCATAGATGATCTCTTTGACCAGTTATAGGGTGAATTTGTGTTTTCAAAAATTGACTTAAGGTTAGGGTACCATCAGTTAAAGATTAGGCCCGAGGACATCCCTAAGACTGCCTTTTGGACTCGGTATGGGCATTACAAGTTCCTAGTGATGTCATTTGGGTTGACCAATGCACTGAAAGCATTCATGAGTTTAATGAATGGGGTATTTAATTCTTATCTTGATTTGTTCATCGTTGTGTTTATAAATGACATTTTGATCTACTCTAAGAGTAGGGAGGACCATGCTGAGCATCTCCGTATAGTGTTGGATATCTTAAGGCACCAAAAACTATATGCAAAGTTTTCCAAGTGTGAATTTTGGTTAACTTCAGTCGCCTTCTTAGGGCATGTGGTGTCAAAAAAAGGGGTGATGATGGATCCCCAGAAGATTGAGGAAATTAAGAGTTGGGTCTGGCCTAGCTCTGTGACTGAGGTGAGGAGTTTTGTGGGGCTTGCAGGCTACTACCATAGATTTGTCAAGGATTTTGCATCCATCGCTACTCACTTGACAAGGTTGACTCAAAAAGAGGTACTATTTTTATGGTTTGACAAGTGTTAGGAGAGCTTCCAAAAGCTCAAGACACTTTTTACTACAACTCCCATTCTAGCATTGCTGATTGAAGGTAAGGATTTCATTGTATATTGTGATGCTTCATATTCGGGTTTGGGTGCTGTGTTAATGTAGGACATTAAGGTTATAGCTATGCCTCTAGGCAGTTGAAGGCTCATGAGAAAAATTATCCAACCCACGACTTGGAGTTTGAAGCGGTGGTTTATGCACTCAAAATTTGGAGACACTACCTCTATGGTGTCAAGTGTGAAGTGTTCACCGATCATCGCAGTCTACAACATGTATTCACTCAGAAGAACTTGAATCTGAGGCAGAGAAGGTGGATGGAGTTGTTAAAAGATTATGATGTGACCATCCAGTACCATCTGGGTAAGGCTAATATGGTGGCAAACACATTTAGTCGGAAGACCATCAACATGGGTAGTTTGGCTTGTTTGGAGGTGTCCAAATGACCATTCACAAAGGAGATTAGGGATCTAGAATCTAAGTTCATAAAATTAGGCATCTGAGAACAGGGTGGGGTGTTGGCCAGTATTGAGGTCAAATACACATTCATGGAAGAAATAAAAGCCAAGCAATTTTAGGATGCATAGTTGAACAAGTTTTAGAGCAAGGTAGTATCTGGAGAGTTCGGGGATGCTACATTAGATGCTAGTGCGATGATGAATTTTAGAGGGAGGATTTGTGTTCCTTGGGTTGATAACATAATTAAGAAGGTGTTGGCAGAGGCTCATAGTTCATGGTATTTGATTCATTCAGGCGTAACCAAGATGTACAGGGATTTGAGGCAACTTTACTGGTAGCCTGGGATGAAAAGGGACATAGTTAAATTCGTGTCCAAGTGTTAGAATTGTCAGCAGGTCATGTATGAGCACCAAAGGCCTGCATGACTACTTCAGAGAATGCCCATTCCCTAGTGGAAGTGGGAAAAGATAGCCATGGATTTTGTGGTAGGTCTTCCCAAGACTTTGGAAATGTATGACTCTATTTGGGTCATTATGGACAGGTTGACCAAGTTAGCTCATTTCATTCCGGTCAGGGTGGACTATAATTCGCAACAGTTGGCTAAGATCAATGTTAAGGAGATGGTGAGACTGCATGGGGTACCACTGTCCATCATTTCAGACAGGGGAATGCAATTTACCTCTAAGTTTTGGAGTAAGTTACATAAAGAGTTGGGAACTCAACTCACTTTTAGCACAACATTCCATCCTTAGACAGATGGGCATTCGGAGAGGACAATTCAGGTATTAGAAGACATGCTGAGAATATGTGTGATTGACTTCGGGGGTTATTGGGACCAGTTTCTACCATTGTATGAGTTCTTATACAACAATAACTACCACTCCAGTATCGACATGGCACCATTTGAGGCACTGTATGGAAGTGGATATAGATCACCCATAGAGTGGTTTGAGACAGGCGATGTGAAGCCTTTGGGCGTAGACTTGGTGAGGGAAGAACATGAAAAAGTAAGGGGCATTCAGTCCAAGTTGCTAGCATCCCAGATCATAAAGAAAGAGTATGCAGATCGCAAGGTAAAGGACATGGATTTTCAGGTTGGTGGGCAAGTGTTATTGAAGGTGTCACCAATAAAAGGGGTTATGCATTTTGGTAAGAGGGACAAGCTTAGCCCTTGGTATATCGGTCCATTCGAGGTTCTGGAAATCATAGGGCCAGTGTCTTACAGGTTAGCACTGCCATCTATTTATCAGGGGTCCATCCAGTCTTCCATGTATCCAGTTTGAAGTGATACGATGGGGATGGGGAATATATTATTAAATGGGATGCGATTTTACTAGACAAGGATCTGTAATATGAAGAGAAATTGATCGCGATTCTTGATCCGAATATCCGAAAGTTGAAGACAAAGGAGATCAAATCTTTGAAAGTTTAGTGGAAGCATCATTCAGTTAAGGAAGCCACTTGTGAAACCGAGAAGGACATGCGGGAAGGTACCCTCACTTGTTTTGGAATTTAGGTACTACACTTTACTTCTTTTATTTCATCCTTTTGGGTTTGATTGTTCG
Source organism: Jaltomata sinuosa (assembly GCA_003996215.1). Taxonomy (NCBI): domain Eukaryota; kingdom Viridiplantae; phylum Streptophyta; class Magnoliopsida; order Solanales; family Solanaceae; genus Jaltomata; species Jaltomata sinuosa. The sequence continues at coordinate 411,657 of QJPP01000285.1, read as the reverse complement.
TGGATGAATGATGGTTAAATTGGTATCTATTGTAATGACCGGGTTCGTCGTTACGGATAAGCTTTTCATGCCAAGTTTTGAGTTAGAAAACTTCCAGGTTTAGGAGTTGGAAATTCTGGGCTAGGCTAGTCTCGGATGATTTCTGAACAAGGTATAGTCTAGGGCAATCTGGATTAGGATTGGGTAACGTGTCTGGTATTGAGCTAGCTTTTCCATTAGCTAAGACATAAAGGATTCTGGGGGACTTTTTGAAAACAAATTTGGGTAATTAGAACTCTCTGTATGAAGGTTGACGTGAAGGGGTTGTTCCAAAACATCGAGAATTAAGGTGTGTTGTAAAATAGACCCTTTTAGGGAAAATGCTGAGTTTTTTTCCCGTGTCGAGTGCAGTTACTGCACCATAATGGTGACTGCTATAGCAGACTGAGTCGGGTTTTAATGCGGAAACTTCCCCAAAAATGTTCAGTTTTTCCTCAAGAATGTTTTGGAGAAGGGCAAGGGAAATTTTGGCAAACTTTACTCCATTTTCACCAATTTTCTTCCCAAAGGTAAGAATTTTACTCCCTTAACTTAATACTATGTTTCCACGTAGTAGAGTTGCTAGTTTGGACTTGAGGGACAGTTTGGATTGACCTAAAAATGGTAGAATCCAGGGAAAGAGGGGATTCTAAGGCATAGAAGTTCTTGGGTCTTGAATATTATTGTTTGGTTATGATCAATTAGCTATAATTCTCTAAATGTATTCGTACAAATGATAGATTTAGGTGAATTAATGGTGAAAAAGCCCGGGAATGGGTGGAATGATCATAGTTTGGCCTGGGGATCGGGATTTTGCATAATCTGGGTAATTAGTAGGCCATGTTGACTGATTTTAGTATCTTGTAATCATTTTTTTAGACCAAGAACAAGCAAAGGCTTCAGAACACGGGAAGGCTCCAGTCCAATAGAGCTTTTGTGTAATTTGAGGTAGGTGATAGTTACTATTTTCCCAATATACATTATGTGTTCATGTACTATCACTTAGTATTGTGTGAGTTTGCATGCTTAGGGAATGAGATTATGAATGTCTAGCTATCCTGTGTCAATTGTGTGAAATGAACTGAGTTTGATTGCTTGTTGGTTTACAAGTGTGATGTTGTTCATTACATTATTGACTTATTGGATTATGTGTGACATTCGGTTAGCTCGGATACCATACCTAGTATAGGCTACATATTGGATAGCTTGAGTACTATGCCTGGTACGGGAATACTATCGATTGGCTCAGGTACCACGCTTAGTACGGGTTCTATATATCGGTTAGCTCGGGTACCACGCCTGGTACGAGTTTGATTTTACTTGCATTGATTGTACTCTGATGATGATTCCATGAGTGAACGAGTTGTATTCTTGATATGTGTTTGTTGCATGATGGTCCTTGAGAGGTCGGGTAGTTGTACTTAACTGTGGGGTTGGTCATAGTGTAGACCGGGACTGCAGGTTGAACACTTAGGTGTTGTCTTAAGTATCCATTGTTGGTTTGGGTTATTTGAAAGGGATATATGTTATTGTCATGGTGTATTATGCAATAACTGTCAGACTTGTTACATGTGATTGGTAAGCTAGAGGAAAGACTTAGAGTCTAGTTGATTGCTGTCTTGTATTATATGTTTACTTTACTGTACTCAACTTTAGTTTATTGTTCATATCTTGTTTATTGGAGCTGTCCGATGATCCTACTAGTACATGGTGGTTGTGTACTGATTCTGCACTTATTTTCTTTCTATGAGTATAAGACATCTTCTGGCAGCTGATGCGGGACCTCAGTTGTATTTCCGGTAATTTTAGGATTCAAGGGTGAGCAGTTCTTTCGGGATACCTTGTCTTCGTCCATGTTTAGTTATAGCCCACTTGTTTCGGGCTTAAACTCTTGCTTTTCTTTTGGGGTTGCATCCCCGTTCTAGACTTTTAGTAGATGTTTTGGTACGGTGACCTTCAATTTCTAGGGAATTTTTGCAGGTTGTTATTAGTTTTTGAATAGATGTGAATGATAGTTTATATTTTAAATGCAAACTAGTTTTGAGCTGTTAGATTATGCTAAGTGTTGGGTTAATATTAGTTCGCTCATCCAGGAGTTTTGAGTGGGTTCCACTCATGACAAATTGGGTCGTGATAATATTGATACTTATAATATATTTATTTTCTTGATTTTATTTATATGTATATTAAGTTGCCTATAATTTAGAAGGGAATTGGAGAAATCTATGGCTCCAAGCCCAAACTTTATACACCACTAAGCTTTGTGCTTAGCGATAGTTATTTTCTATCGTAGGTGACGGCCGGGAGAATAATTGAAGATGGCCACTTGAAGTAGACATTTTGGAGCTCTTAGAAGATCACATTTGCATATAAGCATCTATGTTTGTAGTAATTTTGGGACTTGTACATTATCCATATGTTGCACCTGTATATGTAAATCTTCGAGGCTTATTTTATCGTAGTACTGTAAATTGTAAACTTGAATTTGGTATCGTGTTGGCTATTTTAAGGTGTGTAAACCTAGATCTTGTAATGTATTAAAGTCAGATTTTAGTTTGTAATTTGCGTAATGGAAGAAACAAGTGTTTTCTTTAGTATTTGAAAGTTCAAAGAATATGTACAAAATGATCCTGCAGTTGTGTTTAAATGAAAAAAATAACTTTCCATAAGGTACATGCTTGATTATTTTTGAAAGGTACGCCATGGTTAATTGAAACTCCTATATGGTCTTTACTTGGAATTATATGAATTATTAGATGTCAAAATATTATATCTTTAACTCTTTCTGAATGGGACTAATTCTGCTATATAAATAAAGATGATTAATATATTTTAAATGGAGTCCCTTTTAAACGCTATAGGTATATATTTGTTTTTTTTAAAGTGGCATCATCCCAAGAGGATTGCTACAAGTGTTGGTATTAGAGCTTTAGGTTTGTGGTTCTAGGACTTTTGTTTGTGACCTGTTAGTACATTTGTTCTTTTTAGGACTTTTTAGATAATATTCTTTCTTGCATACCTGTATAATATACTTTGTTGAGTCCATTGTGCATATGTATCATGTACATGTCCCTAATGCAATGTGATCTTCCCTTTTGAAAGAATTAAGTTATGGCCTCATCTTCTAATAGACCTATGGAAGGTGCTCATGAGGGTGTGGGTAACTCTATTTCCCAACCTCACTTACTAGAAGGGGTTGGAGAATATCATGTTGATCATAATTACCCTCGTACCAGTGGATCTGAAGTTGGAAACAATCAGGGTGTGAGAGTTGAGCCAAATCCTTATATAGGTCATAGTGTTCCTATTATGAATCCTTATTTTCAACAGATGGCTGATTTCTTTCATCACTTGGCTGGAACAATGCATGACCCTAATGAAACAAACTATGATAAGATGAGAAAAATGGGTGGCGTTGAGTTCAAAGGCAATGTTGATCCTACTGATGCTGAACAATGGCTTGAGCATATGGAGAGGGTATTTGAGCAATTAGAATGTTGGAATGCTGCCAAATTTAAGTATGTTCTCTTACTGTTACAAAAAGATGCTTATGACTGGTGGGTAAGTGTACCAAATGCCAAAGAAAAACCTCCAGTGCTTACTTGGGATTATTTTGTTAAAGAATTCAGAGCTAAGTATGTACCACCTGCTTCTTATGATGCAAAGAAAAAGGAGTTTTTAAACTTAAGGCAACATAGCATATCTATTGCTGAGTATCAACAAAAGTTTCTCAGGCTTTCTTTCTATACTGGAGGTATTATTAATGAAGAGAAAGATAAGTGCATGCACTTTGAAAATGGTTTAAATGATTCCATCCAAAAGAATGTGGTGATCCTACAACATGAGAAATTTTGCAGACTAGTTTTAGGTGCCCCTATTTGGGAAGGAGTTAATAAGGAAGAAATGAGTAGGAATGAAAATAAATTTAGAAGCCCTAAATCAGATTATTGATGTCCATCCAAAAGAGGTAGGTTTGATGATTCCAGGGCTGGTAGTGCTAACTGGTAAGCTCTATATAAGCAAAACAAATCAGATTTTTTCGACAACTAGCACTTCAAATTATGGCCAAGGCAGAACTCGCGTACCGACTTGTGCACAATATGGGAAGAATCACTATGGTACTTGCAGGAGGGCTTCTGGTGCATGTTTTAATTGTGGGTCCTTTGACCATAAGGTTAAGGATTGTCCTAATCCTAACCCTTCTCCTTCTTAGCGTACTGAAGGCTCAGTTCAGAAACCTGTTACTAATCCTCCTCAAGGCAATAGAGGTGCAAGTTCTAGAAACACACAAGCAGAGGGTCCAAGTGGAGCTAATCAAACTAGTGGGTCAAGAGCAACTGCAGGAGCTTATTCCATGATACAGAGGGATGATCAAGATGGACCAGATGTGGTTGTCAGTAAATTTCACTTATTTGGATTATGTGTTGTTGCACTATTTGATCCTGGTTCTACACACTCCTATATTTGCTCATCACTTGTTTTTCCTAAAAATGTGACATCTGTGAGACTTATCTATGATGTGTTTGTCGAAAGTCCTTTGGGTCACCAGGTTATTTGTAATTGGATTTATCGAGATTGTCCCTTCATGATTCAAAATTTAGTTTCCCCTGTTGATTTGGTTGAAATGCCTTTCCAAGACTTTGATGTTATTGTTGGGATGGATTGTCTCTATAAATACCTTGCACTGGTGGATTGTAGGTCAAAGCGTGTGACTTTTAAAGATCCTATATTTTCACACATCATTGTTCAAGGTGAGAGATTACTAACATCTAATATTATTTTGGCGTTCTTTGCAAGAAAGATGATTCGTCAAGGCTGTGATGCCTATCCTGCTCATATAGTTGATACACGTTTGGAGAGTCCTAACCTCGAGGATATACCTACGGTGTGTGACATTCCTGAATTCTTTCCTGAAAATCTTTTTGGGTTGCCTCCGAAAAGAGAAGTTGAATTTCCAATAGAGCTTATTCTCGAAACTACTCCTATTTCTATCAGTCCCTATAGAATGGCTCCAGCAGAATTAAGGGAGTTGAAAGTTCAATTGCAAGAACTTCTTGAGAAGGGTTTCATTCGTCCTAGTGTTTCTCCTTGGGGAGAACCTATTTTATTTGTAAAGAAGAAGGATGGCACTCTTAGGCTTTGCCTTGACTATAGATAATTGAACAAGATAACAATCAAGAATAAATATCCACTTCCTAGGATTGATGATTTATTTGACCAGCTGAAGGGTGCTAATTTATTTTCAAAAATTTATTTGAGGTCTGGATATTACCAACTGTGGGTAAGAGATCAAGATGTTCCCAAAACTGCCTTTAGAACTCGATACGGTCATTGTGAATTATTGGTGATGCCGTTTAAGTTAACGAATGCTCCTGCGGTGTTCATGGATCTAGTGAATCGAGTATTTAAGGCCTATCTTGATCAACTTGTGATTGTCTTTATAGATGATATTCTAATATATTCCAAGAATAGTGAAGATCATGATAAACACCTCCACATTGTTTTGAAAATTTTGAAGGAGAAAGAGCTTTATGTTAAACTCTCTAAATGTGAATTTTGGCTTAGTGAAGTGGCCTTTTTAGGGCATCTTATGTCAGCTGAAGGTGGATCCTAGTAAGATTCAAGCTATTGTTGAATGGAATCCACCTAAAAGTCCCACAGAAGTAAGTAGTTTCTTAGGCTTAGCAGTATACTATAGAAGGTTTGTGAAAAGATTCTCCATTATAGCTTCTCCTTTGACTAATCTTTTGAAGAAGGAAGTCAAGTTTACTTGGATGACAAGTGCCAAGAGATTTTTGAAACTCTCAAATCCTTGTTGACACAAGCTCTTATACTTAACCAACTGAAGGGAAAAAATATGTGATATACAATGATGCTTCTCATCGTGGTCTCGGTTGTGTTCTGATGCAAGAAGGAAAAGTTATTTCTTATGCCTCTCAAAAATTGAAACCACATAAATTGAATTATCCTACTCATGATCTTGAACTTGCTGCTATTGTGTTTGCTTGAAAATTTGGAGGTATTACTTGTACGGAGAAAAGTGTCATATATTTATTGATCATAAGAGCTTGAAGTACTTGTGTACACAAAAAGAGCTGAACTTGAGACAATGGAGATGGCTTGAACTCATCAAAAATTATGACTGCATAATTGACTATCATTCGGGAAAAGCCAATGTGGTTGCAGATGTCCTAAGCCGTAAATCCTTTGAAAGTTTATCTTTAAGTCCCTTACCCTTGCTTGTTGAGTTACGAGCAATGAATGCTTGTCTTGCACTCAATCTTGATGATTCAGTTGTTGCTAATTTGAAATTCAAGCCAATATTACTTGAATAGGTGAAAGAAGCACAAAAAATAAACGAAAAGCTTGCAAAATTGACAAAAGAAGTTCAAAATGGGGAAAAACTTGATTTTAGATTGAGGGAGGATGGTGTCATATTTTATCAGAATACATTATGTGTTCCTAATGATGATAATTTGAAGAGAGAAATTTAGAATAAAGCACATACTTTACCATATACAATGCATCCTTGAGGCACAAAAGTGTACCAAACCATCAAAGAGCATTATTAGTGGAATGGTATGAAGAAAGACATTGCAAAGTTTATTTCAAAATGTTTGATTTGTCAGCAAATAAAGGCTGAACATCAAGTCCCAGTTGGTTTTCTACAACCCTTGTCCATACCAGAATGAAAATGGGAGAGAATAACTATGGACTTTGTTTTTGGACTTCCTCGCACTCAAAGAAATCATGACGCAATTTGGGTTATAGTGGATAGGCTAACAAAGAGTGTGAACTTCTTGGCAATCAAGGTGGATTATTCACTTGAGCATTTAGCAGAATTGTACATTAATGAGATTGTAAGACTACATGGCATTCCCACTTCTATTGTATCTGATTAAGACCCGAGGTATACATCTAGATTCTGGACAAGCTTGCAAGAAGCTTTGTGCACTAGGTTAAACTTTAGTACTTCTTTCTATCCCCAGACAGACGGCCAGTCTAAAAGAATAATACAAGTTTTGGAAGATATGATTCGAGCCTGCATTATTGAGTTTGAAGGTAGTTGAGACAAACACTTTTCTTTGACAAAATTTGCTTACAATAATAGCTACCAATCAAGTATTGGCATGCCTATGTATGAAGCTCTATATGGAAGGAAATGCCGGAGCCCTCTTTGTTAGAGTGAATTTGGTGAAAAGAAACTTCTTGGTCCTGAGATTGTGAAACAAATGGAAGATAAGGTAAGAATAATCAAGGATCGTCTAAAAATTGCTTCAGATAGACAAAAGTCTTATGCTGATCTTAAGAGGCATGAATTAAGCACCAAGTTGGCGATAAGGTATTTTTAAAGGTTTCTCCATGGAAGAAGATTATGAGGTTTGGTCAAAAAGGAAAACTTAGCCCTCGATTTATTGGACCATATGAAGTACTTGAGAAAGTTGGCCCAGTTGTTTATAAGTTAGCTTTGCCACCTGAGTTAGACAAGATCCACAACATCTTCCATGTTTCTATGCTTAGAAGATATGGCTCAGATCCATCTTATGTTCTCCCTGTTGAATCTATCGAGGTTAATCCTGACTTGACATAAGAAGAAGAACCTATCCAGATCTTGGAGCGTGAAGTAAAACAACTTAGAAATAATAGAATTCCCTTAGTAAAAGTACTATGGAGAAATCATAGTGGTAAAGAACCCACATAGGAGCGAGAGGCGGACATACAAACTCAATATTTGCATTTGTTTAGGGACTAGAATCAGGTAAATTTTGGGGTAAAATTTCTTTAAGAGGGAGAGAGTTGTAACACCCCAAGATATCTAAGATAAAATTTGCACATCATTCGACCATTTTTTGATAAAAAGGATTAGTCTCTACTTCACTCTCCCTAAACTTGAAATTTTGTGACATTTGGAAAGTTGCTTGCCTTAAAGTAAGATCATATTTTAGGAAATTGTATCGGAGTATTTATGTAAACTACTACAAATATATTTATCTCCAAAAAAATAGTAAATACATGAGATATTTAACATTTGGGTCAGCCAACTTAACCTTTTAGACAACCACCTTTTTGATTGATATATATCCATGTTTGTGTGTAAAGTATTACACCTCCTCTAAAATTTTGATTACTTAAGGCTGAGAAAACCTCCTTAAATCTCTCTCATTCTTATTACCTCACAAAATTACCTAGAATAACTTGTTCTTTCAGCTAGAACATAAGACAATCTCTCCCTTGTGGTAAGTGTGCAGAACTTGTATTTAGAACTGTGTAGCGGTTAGTAATGTTAGAATATATTGTTGTGTAGAGATCCATTTTGAGTGATCAAATATGTTTTGAAAATATAACACACAACTCTAAAACTCTTATATTTATTTCAATATTTGGTTTTGCTGTTATGGATTCGAAAAAGGAGATGCAATACAGGAGAGGTTCTGCCCAGTTTTTCCGATTTAGAAACCATCAATGTACTGAATTTAGTATTTTGAGCATATCATTTCGTAAAAAACTTATTTGGTGATGGTTATTAAACCTTTGTGACCCTAAGACACGTGCCTACAACTTTTGTGAAGACTACAAAGCTTGGTCTTGCTGTTTACCTATTCAAAACTGAGTCACAACACAAGGCAGTTAGGATGTCCAGATTTACTGTTTTAGAGATTTTGTGTGATTTGCACAAACTAGGCTCACTTTTGATGTCTATCTTGTTCATTTTCACCTGATGGAATTTCTGAATATTAAATGAGTATTTAATTATATATTCAAGGTGTTTATACTCTTGTGCAAGCTAAAGGAATTTGTTTGAAGAAGTTGGCACACTTGTTGGTCTACGATTTGAACACGTCAAGCTGTGGTAGGACTATTTATGTGCTAAAAAGACAAGATTTGTATATAAAATTGAACTTGTACTCTTGTTATTTGCTGAAGCATCTTTATTATTGTCTTAGAACTTTTGTTTGCTTCCTCATGACATTATATCATCATATTGGTATTTTTGAATTATTACGAGATATTTGTTAATTCGCCTAATTGTACGGATTGCTCGATCATTCTGTATTCTTGATTGGGACTTTGTCCTTCTTGTGGCTTTGATTATGTCTCTATATTGGCATGCCTTTTGATTCAGATCTTTGGCCATCTTAACTTTGTATTTGTGGTTCGTCTTAATTATGGAAATTATCCATTTAAGTACGAACTAGAAAGCCATTTTTAATATGGTTCTTGATTCTCTTCATCATTGGGTTTCAGCCCTACTTTATACAGGGCTTCGGTCCTTTTTGATATTTGATTATGCTCGGTGTGATAGCATGACGTACATATTGGGCAAAATTTTTTATTTGACATCTTGTGAAGTAGTTCTATGAACTTTCTTGACACTTGAGCTTTGAATGCTGATTTTGATACTTGTAATATATTCGTTTGCTTGATTTTATTTATATGTTATATTAAGCTCCCAATAATTTAGAAGGGAATTGGAGAAATCTATGGCTCTAAGACTAAACTTTATACATCACTAAGCTTTGTGCTTAGCGATAGTTGTTTTCCACCGTAGGTGATAGTCAGGAGAATTATTGAAGATGGCCACTTGAAGTAGACATTTTGGAGCTCTTAGAAGATCACATTTGCATATAGGCATCTATGTTTTGTAGTAATTTTGAGATTTGTACATTATCCATGTGTTGCACCTATATATGTAAATCTTAGAGGCTTATTTTATCGTAGTACTGTAAATTGTAAACTTGAATTTGGTATAATGTTGGCTATTTTGAGGTGTGTAAACCCAGGTCTTGTAATGTATTAAAGTCACATTTTGGTTTTTTAATTTGCGTAATGAAAGAAACTAGTGTTTTCTTTAGTATTTGGAAGTTCAAAGATGATGTACAAAATATCCTACAGTTGTGTTTAAATGAAAAAAATGTCTTTCCATAAGGTACATGCTTGATTATTTTTGAAAGGTCCTCCATCGTGAATTGAAACTCCTATATGGTCTTTACTTGGAATTATATGAATTATTAGATGTCAAAATATTATACATTTAACTCTTTTTGAATGGGCCTAATTCTGTTATATAAATAAAGATGATTAATATATTTTAAATGGAGTCCCTTTTAAATGTTATAGGTGTATATATTTTTTTCTTTTAAAAGTGGCATCCTCCCAAGAGGGTCGCTACAATGAGCGTCTTTTAAAATTGTTGGCCAGAAAAATCCAGCCTCCAACACTTTAAAGGTAGTTCGATTTGCTGTATAATGTCCTCTAGTTGTTCCACCATGATAGTGGTATAAAATGTTGTTCATGTCTTCCTCAGGTACACATCTTCTAATGATATTTTCTGCACAAAATTCAAACAAGTAAGGTTCTATAATGACTTGTTCCATTATTATTGTAAAGTAAGGGCCTAAGTACACATCTAGAAAAGTCACTAAGGTGAGAGTTGATAAAATCTTAGGCTAGGGTTAGCTCTGACAAAAATATAGTGTTTTGTGCCTTACAAATGATTGGGGTCTCGTGGTTTATTGAATGGTAGTGTGGAGTCCATAAATGGTTAGTTGACTATCGTAGAACCCCGTAGGAAGTTTTGAGATAGAAATTGAGTTCATAGAACTCCTGTTATAGGCGTTATCGCGTCCGAATTATTCCGTGATATCTAAAAAATGGAGTGTGTTGTGAAATGAGGGTTTAGGGCGAGAATTCAATATTTTGGAATTTGATGTCCATTGCAACAAAGGACACTCTTATCATGATGGGTCATCATGGAAAGTCATCCTCATCGCGATGAGAATCGGGCTCGTAGCGATGAGGTGACGGGTAGTATACCTGTGCATTTTTTAGTTTTTTGGGTTATTTTCCCACAACTCTTATTTTGTTCTAGTGCTTCAAGGGACGTTTCTCCCAAGAAACTAGGATATTCTTCTTTATTTGAGGTAAGTACTCCATAAAACCTCTTGGTATATTGATCATTAATCTTTGTAAGACCTTTAGGTAGAGGATTAAAGGTGGAATTCTTGAATTTGAGCCCTAAAAGCATGAACTTGGGGAAAACCCTATGGGTAGGTGCAATTTCACCTAGAAATGATTCTAAGTTGTATTTTGATGATTCTTAACATGAATTTATTAGTTCTTAACTTGATTAAGGCTGGTGGGGAACCTTGGATTCCATAAAGGTGAAACCTTTAGGCATAAAAATGGCTAAAAGGGATGAACTTGATTAGAAACCCTTTGAGTATTAATTTTATGAATGCTATGAGTCTAGTTATTGATTAATTAACCCTTGGAGAATGCTAGATACTTTGTTTAAGGGTAAAATTGATGTGTTAAATTTCCAAGCCTAAAATGAAGAGTAAATAATTAATTACTCTTGTATAATGGTTGTTTATAGACCTTGGACATTCTAAAGAGTTAAGGAAAGGCAAGGCAGTTGCAAAATAGCTTGAAGGTGTAATTCTTCACTCGAGGTAGGTTATGGCTTTTATTGGAGTTGAAACTCATTTTATTATATGGTATGTAGTTGAATTATGTAACTTGTGAAGGGGTCTTCAGACATGTTTGAATTGCATATATTTTCCTATTATGCTTGAATAGAAAAGCTAGATGTACAAAAAGTGATGAGTGAGTTTAGATGAATAAGTGTAAGTGTATTTTGAGACACTTTGTATACTATGAGGGATATATCTGAGAACCTAGTTGCATTGATATGGATATTGATATGATTACTGTGGAGTAGATACCACACCGGTATGGTACATGGACACCTAAGAGCCTCTGCAGGTCATGGCTAGTCGGCAAAAATAGACCCTTAGCATGTGTGTACACTCTTTTATTTAGCATTGCATTGTTGTATGGTCATTTATGGTAAGATAGATTGTGGACTAAAATGAGACTAGAGGTACTAGATGTGTTGATAAGAGTTAGGTGGACAGAGAATGGTGATTTGAAAGTGAACTCCTTACATTCTTGTGGTTATATTCAATGATTATTATGGGCTTGCTATCACTGTTGTTGATTTGAGCTGAGATGACTATCTGTTGACTAAATTACATGCTAAGTGTTGAAGTGCCTTTTACTTGTTATTTGATTTGGCTATATATCTGTTCTAACCTGAGCCGACCTATGATACCTACCAGTACATAGTATTTTGTACTGATACTACCCTGTACTCTTCTTTTGTTGAGTGCAGACCTTGTTCCAGAGAATGACATGCGACCTAGGCTAGGCTAGAAGATTAACTACTAGATCCAAGGGTGAGCACTATTCCTCAGGCTGCCATGGATCCTCTTCAAGTTGTTGTCCCTCTTTCGAACAATTAAAATGTTATCATTTATTGTTATTCCAGTAATTTTGGATATTTTAGACGTTGTTTTTAGATTGGAGTTCTTGTACGATGATTTTCAGTTCTTGGGGGATGTTTTAGTCAACTGAATTAATTTTCGCAAATTTTATCTATAGTTAGTTTGTCTTTCACTATGCTTTAATTTAATTTGAGTTTGCTTTGTTCTTACTTAAAAATGGCTAAGTATAAGGTTAAGCTTTGGATTGGTTAGGTTTCCCACCGGAGGGTTAGTGTGGGTGCGACTCAAGGCCAGATGGGTCGTGACAAACTTGGTATTAGAGTGTCACGACCCTAAATCAGGCCGTGATGGCTCCTACTAAAACCCCCAAGTAGGAAATCCAACCCCAAAACACGAGACTATAGTTAAGCATTTAATATGGAAAGTGGAAGAGAAAACATAATAAGATAGGTGGCAATAGTATAGATATATACCAACCATACAAAATATACAAAAATGGCCCTAGAGAGACTAGAAAAGACAAACTATATATATATATATACAAAACCAAATCCTGGACCTGGTGTAACATGTACAAGAGCGTCTATGTATATAATATCACTATACAAGAAGCTACTATCTACCAAAATACAAAATACAGACAATATATATATATAGAGGGAAAGCAGTAAAATCTCCTGTAATGAACCTCTAGGTTATTTTCCTATTTTTTGTACTTTTTTCATGTTTCAAGATTTTCCACAGTGGCTACAAGTCATTTATGACTTGACGGGACTGACAGTTTGGTGCTTGGGACGTTCATTAGGTCGTTATGACCATTTCCCTATTTTAGAACTTGAACTTAGAAAATCTTTGACTTCGGTCAACTTTCTTGGTAAACATACTCAGAATTGAATTTTGACAGTTCTGTTGGCTCTGGAACGTGGATTATGGTCTAGTGGGACCCTTAATCTGGGTCTGAGTGCTTTTGGTTTGGCTTTGTGTTGTTTCCTGTGTTTTCAAGCCAGTTTGTCTTGTGGGGTTGACTTTGGTCAACATTCCAAGAAGACGGCCTCAGATGGAAATTCTATCAGCGCTGTTAGCTCTGAAATGTTGACTGTAAGCTAAGGGGACCTTTGGTTCGGGTCCCGAGGCTTTTGGACTCATTTTTTGGCCCTTGGGTTTTGTTTTGTTTAAGGTTGGCCTATAGTTAGTTTTGGGCATGGGGCCTACTTTTCATTAAACTGACCTCCATTAGGATTTTTGTCAATTACGTTGAGTCCAGAATGTTATTTTTAGTTGAATAAATGAGTTTTTTTTGTTTGCGAGACCCCAGATGCATTCTTGGGGGTCCATCCATTTCAAAGTTGGCTAAAACTTGGCAGTTGCAGCAGCTGTTACTGGTATGGCGCCATGGTGGGTGCCTGGTTGCACCTGTGCTGGCGCTTCTGCGCTGGAGTGTACGCTCTTGCATGTCTGCCTGGGCTGGCAGGGAAGTGTGCCTGTGGCACCTTAGGCGCTATGGCACGGACACCCCTACGGTGCCTGGCCGCTGTGGCATGCCCGCGCCTGTGTGCGCATGGGCGCTGATAGCTATATAGCTGGCCACTTCATCAAATTTCCAGCTTCGTCTCCAACTTTTCCATCTCATTTTCCTCTATTGTAATTAGCTCCAAACCTTTATTTTTTTCTCCTGGTTCTTCCCTTAACTTGGTGGTACTCATTATTCCAGTCCGTGGTCCATTCATGCACATTAAATTGGTAAGTTTCCACCTCCAAAATCTTTAATTATCTATTTTGTTTTCCTTGAACTAGTTGGACTTCGGGGCTATTTTTAGCCCTAAAATGAGTTCCTTTCGCGTTCAATTTTTGGGCATGGGTTCTTTAACCTGTCAATAACATATTTGTGATTTTTGTTTTTTGTTTCATTGCGTGGGCCCCAAGGGTCATTTTCTGACCTTATTTACCGTATAGTAATATGGGTGTCATTTTTCTCATCCTGATACCTGGATTATGTTTTTGATAGCGTGTAAGCTTTCTGAGGCTGTTCAGAAGGGGAAGGAACATGTGTAATTGTTCGTGTTTACGGTTTGACCCCGAGGTAGGTTAGAGTTTACTTTCCTTGACTGAGTTTAGTTTGATTTTATATTATATATGTTACTAGAATGTTAGGTTGGACTCTAGGTAGAATTAGACTTAAGTCATGTTACTTGTATTATTTTAGCCATTTCGGATCATAGATTAGAATTATTCATGTTATCCTTAGTCTAGGAGCCCGTAGTATTGTTATGCCTATCATAAATTCCTTAGCATGCTTTTAGGAGGTTTTAGAGGTAAAGCGGTTACTTTTAGCTATTTTCGTAGTTATTTTCTATTCTTCCTATTTTATTTCACCATTGTGTGTATCTGTGGGCCCGAGGCCATAGCTTAGATTTTGATGGAGTTTCCAGGTCAGTTCTCTTGATTTGAGGGTGTTTTGTCCTGTTTTGCCTTTTCATGTTCTATATATTCTGAACGTGGAAATTTACATGCTCATTCTGCATTCTCATGCCATATGCATAGGAAGGAATGATTTTCGAGGTTTAGGTTGCAGACTTGAGATTTACTATAGTTACTATGATTTTTGGACCTTAAAGGAAATTATTTTGGTTTTACTATTGGTTTTGGAAAGGAAAGGAAAACACTATTTTTATGCCGGTTCGAGGGACATTTCCAGACCTTTTCTCTATTTACTTTCTGTTGATGAGTCCGATGATCGATTCCAGGTGGCTCGATGTGTTATTCTGGGTTTTACTTTTATGCACATGTTTATGAGTCCGAGGTTAAATTTCGGGCGCTCGATGCGACATTCTGGGTTTTACTTTTATACATTTATGCATCACATCATCATCCCTCATCGCATTGCATCATGTTGGAGCATACTTGGATTGTCTGTTGCCTCGATTTTACTTTGGTTGTTGCTTTTCTTCCCCGTTAACCGGTTAGTGTTAATTTCTAGTTTTATAACTAGATTTAGGTAGATCCCTGTAGTGAGCTTACTTTCTTGTAATTTATATTATATATTATATTTTTGTGCTCGGTCAGCCTATGATTCCTACTGGGTACCCATTATTTTTGTACTCATACTACACTCTGCATTTTTTTCTGATGCAACACCTAGTAAGAGCCACCCTCACTGATCCTTCCATCGTTCGAGGCCTATTCCAGTTCAAATCGTGGTGAGCTTTCTGAACGTTGGAGACTTTACATGCCTTCCATCTTGTATTTTTGTCTATATTTTATATTTTGGATAAACAGAGTCGGTTGTATAGATACTCCATACCTTAGTCCTCTTGTATCGGTGACACCATGTCTGGGTTGGTTCTCGTGTATGTTTTGTCTTCTTGGTCACTTTAGGGCCATTGTTTGTATATTTGGTACAATTGGTATGTATATATGCTATTGTCCCTATCTCCCTTATTTATGTCTTCCGCTTTTCTTACTTTAACTGCTTTTATTATCTTCTGCATTATTGGGTTTGGCTTGCCTACTGAGGGTTATGTAGGCACCATCATGGACCGTGTGACAACGTGATATCAGAGCGTTAGATTTACTGGACTCACCAGTACAAGAGCAAGGTGTCTAGTAGAGTCTCGTGGATTGGTACGATGACGTCCGTATCCAATCTGCAAAAGGCTATAAGACATTCTTAGGAAAGATTCCATCTTGTTTGATTCCTTGTCGTGCTTCCTTGACTTGAGAAACTTCTAAGTATCTTTGTTTCACTCTTTCTCAGATGGTTCAGACGAGATCACCAGTGGGTGAGGACGAGGCCCTTGCACCTGCAGTTAGAGCCCTAGCTAGGGGAAGGGGTAGAGGATGACCTAGAAGTCGAGGTAGGGGATGGGCTGTAGTGCCAACTCGGGCCCAATCTAGGGTACCATCACCAAAGCATGAGGTTCAGTATAAGCCTGAGGGTGTGGGGCTTGCCCAACATCTGACAACTTTCATGGCTACTCCAGTGCTGCATGATACTTTGGTTCGGTTACTTGGATTTCTTGAGTGTATGACTCCACCATCAGCTTCACCAAGTACTCCGATTGATTCTTAGATTAGAGATGAGTCTTAGACTTCAGCCCAGGCAGTGGCTCAGGGTTCAGGAGCGCAGCCTGCTGTTGTGGCTCCCAGATTAGAGGTATTGCCAATTCTCTACAGTTCCTCCACTTATTCCATCCAGGCCCGTAATGTCTTCTGAGGAGCAGAAGATGCTTGGTAGGTTTGTGAGATTAGGTCCTCCAAGGTTTTCAGGTGCTTCTAGGGAGGATGAACATGAGTTTCTGATTAGCTGCCAGGAGAGATTGCATAATTTAGGGTTAGTCGAGTCACACTGAGTAGATTACACCACGTTTCAGCTGGATGGCCCAATGAAGTAGTGGTGTAGGTCATATGTAGCTTGCAGACCAGACGGGTCATATCTGGTTACTTGGGCATAGTTCTCCGCAACTTTTCTGGAGAAGTATGTATCGCATAGCATGAGGAAGTGTTTGATGGATTAGTTTGTTGGGTTGGACCAGGGCTCCATGTCCATTTTTTAGTATAAGGTTCACTTCCACCAGTTGGCTAGGCATGCCACTATGATTCTGCCCACCGAGCACGAGAGGGTGCATCGCTTTGTCTGAGGATTGACTTTACACCTTTGCTTGGCTACAGAGGATATGGTAGATTTAGGCTAGTCCTCTCTGGAGGTAGTAGAACATGCTCGCACTATTAAGGGCATACTTCATGAGGCCCAAGGGAGCAACGATAAGAGGACCCTCTATCAGGGCAGTTTCAGTAGTTCACAAGCCCGTGGTAGAGGTTACTATGGTATAGGTCAGCACCAACAACGTTTCCAGCTGAGCTAGCTTGTTCAGGCGGCATTACAGATTGCTGAGGGTCAGAGTAGCCAGAGTATTATTCCTACTCTACGAGGTGCTCATTCAGGGTCCACAGGTCATGGTAGTCATTTTGATTCAACCGAGTCTTCACAGTGGGGTACATTCGGCCAGGGTTGTTATGAGTATGGTGAGATAGGTCACTTTACTAGAGAGTGCCCATCGATATTGCACCAGAGGCGACGGTATCAGGCAGGTTAGTCCCCCAGGGCTCCAGCACCACCAGCCAGAGGCAGTGCATAGGGTAGTAGGGGTAGTCTCTAGGGTAATAAAGGTGGTCCTCAGTCTGGTAAATCAGGTGGTCATGGTGGTCGGGGCCACATGTATGCAGTTCCGGCTGGATAGAGTTTGAGGCTTCAGATGCTATCATCACAAGTACAATCTTTGTCTACCATTAGTGTATTTCTTCTTTGTTTGATCCAGGGTCCACATTCTCCTATGTATTTGCTTATTATGCTACTCGTCTGGAGTCTTCTTGTGAGTCATTGCCTATGACCTTGCGTGTATCTACCCTAGTAGAAGATTTTTTAGTAATGGATCAGGTGTATCACGCTTGTGTGGTGACTATCCTGGGGTACGACACGTGGGTAGACTTGGTTGTACTTGATATGGTTGATTTTGATGTGATCTTAGGCATGGATTAGTTGTCTCGTTATCATGCAGTCTTGGATTGCTTCGCCAAGAATATTACTCTATAGATGCCTGGTATCCCTCCTACCATATGGAAGGGTGCCGATAGCCACATACCAAGGGGAGTTATATCTTTTCTGAGCGCCCAACGGTTGGTTGAGAAGGGGTGCCTAGCCTATCTTGCCTACGTCCATGATACTAGTGCCACCACACTTTCTCTTGAGTTAGTTCCTGTGGTTTGTGAGTATTTGGATATGGTTCCTTCTGATCTTCTGGGTCTTTCTCCTGATCATGACATTGACTTAGGTATTGATGTCGAGCTGGGCACTCAGCTCATTTATTTTCCATCATATCGGATGGCACTAGCTGAGTTGAGAGAGCTTAAGGATCATCTCCAGGATCTGTTGAGTAGAGGGTTTATCAGGCCTAGTGTGTCTCCGTGGAGTGCTCCAGTTCTTTTTGTGAAGATGAAGGATGGGTCCATGCGTATGTGTATTGACTACAAACAGTTGAATAAGGTGAGAGTGAAGAACAAATATTCAATGTCGCGTATTGATGATTTGTTTGACCAGTTACAGGGGGCAGCAATTTTCTCTAAGATTGACTTGAGGTCTGTCTATCACCAGTTGAAGATCAGGGCTGCGGACATCCCAAAGACTATAATTAGGACCCGGTATGGCTATTATGAGTTCCTACTCATGTCTTTTAGGTTGAATAATGCCCCAACAACATTTATGGAGTTGATGAACCGTGTTTTTAGTGCCTACTTGGAATCATTTATCATTGTGTTCATCGATGACATTCTGATATATTTGAGGAGTAGAGAAGAGCATGAGCAACATCTTAGAGTTGTACTTCAGACATTGCGAGACCATCAGTTATATGCCAAATTCACTAAGTGTGAGTTTTGGGTTGAGTATGTGGCATTCCTAGGGCATGTGGTGTCCAAGGATGGGATTATGGTCAATCCAGCAAAGATTGCGGTAGTTCGTGATTGGGCTAGGCCTACTTCTCCTACCGAGGTTCACAGTTTCATCAGGTTGGCTGGTTATTACAGATGGTTTGTGGAGGGGTTTTCTTCTATAGCAGCTTCATTGCCTAGATTGACTCAGAAGAATGTTCCCTTCCAGTAGTCAGATGAGTGCGAGGCAAGCTTTCTGAAGCTCAAGGCTTTGTTGACTTCAGCTCTGATTCTTACACTTTCGGTCGAGGTTCAGGGGTTTACCTTATATTATGATGCTTCAGGTATTGGTTTGGGTTGTGTATTGATGTAGCAGGGCCAAGTTATTGCTTATTATTCCAGATAGTTCAAGGTTCACGAGAGGAACTACCCTACATATGACTTGGAGTTAGCAGCGATAGTCTTCGCGTTGAAGATTTGAAGGCATTATCTTTATGGCATGCATTGTAAGATCTTCACTGACCATCATAGTTTTCAGTACATTTTCAGCCAAAAGGATCTAAATTTGAGGCAGCGTAGGTGGTTGGAGTTACTGAAAGACTATGGCATTTCTATTTTTTATCACCCGGGCAACGCAAAAGTGGTAACGGATACCTTAAGCCGGAAGGCAGTGAGCATGGGTAGCTTGGCCTTCTAAGCGGCAGAGGAGCAACCTTTAACTTGGGACATCTAGTCCTTGGCTAACAGATTAGTTAGACTTTACATTTCTGAGCCGGGCCATATTCTTGCTTGTGTTGAGGCTAGATCATCCTTGTTGGAGCAAATTCGGGCACAATAATTTGATGATGCGAGGTTGAGGATCATCCGTGATAAGGTGTTGAGCGGTGAGGCTAGGAAGGCGACCTTAGATTCAGAGGGTGTTTTAAGAATCGAGGGTCGTATCTGCATTCCTAGAGTTGGTGACTTGGCTAGACTGATCTTAAATGAGGCTCGTTGATCTATATATTCCATTCATCTTGGGGAAGCTAAGATGTATCATGACTTGAGGCAACACTACTGGTGGTGTGGGATGAAGAGGGATATTTCAGCTTTCGTGTCTAGGTGCTTGAACTGTAAGCAGATGAAGTTTGAGCACCAAAAGCCAGGTGGTTTGTCTTAGAGGCTACCCATTCTGGAGTGGAAATGAGAGCGGATAGCTATGGATTTCATAGTTAGGTTGCCACGTACCTTGCGGAGAATTGATGCTATTTGGGTCATTGTGAATAGGTTGATGAAGTCTTCTCACTTTATGCTAGTTTAGACTTTCTACAGTGTCACGACCCAACTATCGAGCTGTGTGGGCACCTACTCTAAACACCTATATAGGAGAACCCTTACCACCCGATCCAACAGGTAATGAGGAAATAAACCATACATGAAGAAAGTAACCCTTTTTAAAATAAGAAAAACATTTACAAAATTTGGAATTGTAAAACCATTTACAACTTGAAAATAATCCTCCCTAGGAACTAGTCTAAACATGTACAAGAGCTACTACAGGCGAAATACAAGTAATGAAAATAAGACAAAGCTCCAACTATAGAAACAAAGAGTATAAGCTGCTAAAGATCGCCATCGTCCTGTACCTAAGAACATCACTGATCCTGCAACCAAACTATACCCCAAAAAGGTATAGCAAGAGTAGTATCAGTACAAACAATACATACCGGTAGGCATCATCGGTCGACCTGAATCAACCACATACCACCATATAAAAAATCGAGAGAAAATATGCAATAAGTTACAGGAATACCGTCTTTCCTCATCCATCTCTACCTCTGTACAATTACCCCTACATCCCTGCACGCTTCGCTCCCAAGCCTTCCTACCCTGCTCCATTGCCAACTCCACAGCTGGGAAACTCTGTACCATCCCATCCTAGTACAACATAACACGTAGGAACTTCCCACAATCACTTTTAACACTAGGGCCTTTCGGGCCACACTTAACTCTAAGACTTCCCAAGTCACTCTTAACACTAGACTTCCTAAGTCACGCCTTACACTAGACTTCCTAAGTCACCCATCCTACAACCCACTATAAGAACCTTAGTTGTTCCAGTCTCAAAAATCAGGTTTACTATCCATCCCTGCTACCCAGCTGAGAGGCAACCTATAAAACCTTGATTTACCACCCTGACTCAAGATAGGATCCTAAGTCAAACACCTTGACCCTAGCCCTTAGCCGAACAATGACAGACTACCGGTGAGCTCTGCGTATTCCACCCCCAAGGTTCCTTACCCTTGATATCCCGTCAGCTTTAGCACTCATAGAATACTTGCCTAGTTTCACTAACCAGTCAAACCTGACTCCTTAGGACCCAAATACCTCTAAGCTCACCCATCTTGGACCTGTCAAGCCATACGCCTGACCACCTTTAGTCATGTGCCCAACTAGCCTAGACATCACCGCTTGCCATCCTGTCACTCTTATCAAATTGGAATTACAAATGTACAATATTGATAGAATATTACCATACCATATGAACAACCAAGTCTATATGACTATCAACAAGACCCTCAATCAACAACCGGACTTATCAACCATAAGTCATGCCCATCTATTCAAGTAACTAGACCACCTAATATTGTGTCACAGCTTGCAAGTTACCCGGACCTCCCAAGGATGCCTAGGACATTATCTATTCCATTTAACATACGACACCGGTGTACAGAAGAAACCACCTTATCACTTAAGCACACCAACCCGACCCTTAAGGACCAATATATAGGTCAGGTAATAATAAATCCCGGCCCTCTCAGGAACCCAACATGTAAAGAACGATAAGTAAACCCGAACTGAGTAAAGCAATACAATATGTAATAACAACTAGTAGTATAACTCCAAACTCTTAGTCTACCTTCTAACTCATCAACCACAAGGAACAGATTCAACAATCATTTAACAACAAACAATAAACATGACATTTACCCTTTTTCATTTCCCAGATCCCAAGACCAACACCTAAGTGTTAATATACGATACCCGATCAACCCCGGGACCATCCCCACATTTAAGTGTAGCAATAGCTCCAAAGAACATATAAATGGAGCTATGTCGACTTACGTTCGTCTTGTTGACTAAACGATCAGGTATTCCACGCCACGTATCATCCACTCCAGCCTCTCAAGGACCAATATAATCAATCAAAGATTCAACAATAAACCCGGTTCACTCATGGAACCATCAATAAACACAGTCAAAATGCATAATTAAACCTGTACCAGGTGTGGTATCTGAGCCAACCAATATAGAACCTGTACCAGGCGTGGTACCCGAGCCAACCAATATAGAACTTGTAACAGGCGTGGTACCCGAGCCAAACTTTAGTATCCCGTACAAGGCATGGTACCCAAGCCAACCAAATGTCACACAAATCCAATAGTCAATTATTAAATGAACAAAAACACACTTGTAACACTAAAAAACAACCAAACCAAGTTCATTTCACAAAATTGACACCCGGATACTTAGACATTCATAACTTCATTCCCTAAGCATGCAAGAACATACATCGCTAAGTTAAACTCACATGTACACATATTGCATTTGGAAAGACAATAACCATCACCTACCTGGCAACATGGTTCATAACCTCAACCTTGATAACCCGTCCGAAGACTAATTCCTGGTTTTACCCTATAGACATATATAGTCATTTACATCAACTCCGGACCCTTATTTAAAGACAACACAATTCAAGGAAAACATCCCCTAACATTTAGGCTCCAACTCTTCCTGTTCCTCCCATTCCCTGTAGTTAAATTATTCCCGAAAACCCACTATAATTAGCCACTTATTTGATTCACAACATTTCCATTTCCCTGAACTTACCCAGCAATCTAGTTCCCTTGAATTTAGCATCACGCAATATAATACACAAGAATTGGATCAAAATCCCACAATATTATCATTCTTTCATACAGGCAGCCCAAATACCATATTATTCCTCCATAATCTGTGCCCGAAGGCCTTGGCACGAATCCTCCCATCATTCTACATATTAATATACAAGAAAATATGGGTCTAGCTACTTAATTAAACCTAGCCTACCTAAACGTCAAGCATCTGCTTCATAGGTCTGAACAATAAAATTTGGCTCTGCAAATCCGATTCCTGAGGGAGGACGGACCCCAAATCCATGGTTTCACCCTTCCTTAGCAAAATCTACCCTCCCCATGGCTCCTAAGATTTGGAGCAGCCTAGGAAGGTTTTTGGAGCAACCCTCATCTGTTTTTAACTAAAAAAGGGAGAATGGGATTATAAAACCTATTTCTGGGCTTTCTGGTCCCATTATTCTGCTATAGCGGCCTACCGGCCATTACCGCGGTACCGCTATAGCCCCCTAATTCCCGCTACAGCAGCCTCAACTTTTCAACACAAACAATCTTTAGTAAAATGGTCATAATATTTTACTCGGGAAGAGGATTGATGAATGGTAGGTGGCATTGCAAAAAAGACTCAGAGATCTTTAATTTTATGGGTATTAGGACCCCTAACTCTTTATATTATAGGAGGAATTCTTGTTTGAAGTTGACCTTAGTTTGAACTTAGCCCGAAACTAAATCGGTAAGGAAACTTTCAACTTAACTTTGTGATAGGACTATTGTTTGACCTTAGAAATACCAAATGTACTCTCATACTAAAGAATTAAACTCACTTATTACGAATAAGAGACACCTGCCTTGACTGCAGATATTTTCAGTAATGACAGAACAGGTCATTACAATAGATACCAATTTACCCATTGTTCATCTTCGAACTATCTCTAAGGCAGAAGGCAAAGAATGAACCATCCCCTTGAACCTTAACGCTCTACCATAACATTGTAAATGTAGACTTATCCCAAACTCTCAAATCCCTCGGTGTACCCAAACTCAACCAAAATTTAATTTGATCCCGCTCTATCAAGGAATTTCTTCCTTTGAGCTGTACGAAACCAGTTAGATCATTCCTCCTCAAGTGCCCAATAAATCCAGGGACTCGTCAAAATACCAGAGCAAAAGATATTCATACATAATGAACAAAATAATTTTCCATGCCAGAAGGAATCAAAACTCGCTGGGGTGACCTAGTTTGCTATAGCGGCCTCGCTATGGCAGGAAAATTCTTGCTATAGTGGCACCACGGTAGCACCCTGCCTGTTGCTATAGCGGTATAGGTGAGGCAGTAACTCCTGACCGTCTCAATTTGGCTAATTTTACAACACAATACCCAGATTTTGACATTCCGAACTAATCCTTTTATGTTAAATACAATACCCGGAGTTCTACTAACTTGAACTCCATTCCGAAAAGTTCTACGGGTTCCTTATACCCTTAGCTAATATCAAATCAAGCTACACTTTACTATAGTACCCAATCCATTCCCGGATTTTCCTAGACCATACCTTGCTTAGATTTTGTCCAAGACTAGCCCAGCCTTAAAATTCTAACTCCCAACCCGAGAAAAATCTTAACATGGGCAATTACACCATAAACAATTATATATAGAACCTAACATCACCAAACACTACACTATGTTTTCCCTTTGGGATATCTACCTTATGACCCTTTTCACCCTTCCATGATCAACACATAAGAATAGACCATCTAGAGTATAACCACTAACCAATACACCACTATGGGTTTCATTAAGGCATAGATTATCCGCCACCACTTACATTGGTCTATTTAACCGTTATTAAACTACCATTTATAATCAACCCAATTTTTAGTTATCACCCAAGGTCAATATACACTTATTTAGCCTCGCAACTAGCTTATAATTAGTCAAATTACTGACTCAACATGTCTCAATCACTCAAGGAAAAATAACAACCAAATAATACCATAGCTACCCATTCCTTTTATTGCACCTGGATGTTAATCCTTATAATTCATGCACTAGCTCACATCTCAACTAGCAATTTAAAATAACCCAGGAATGAAAAACAAAACTGTGGAAAACAGTATAGGGATCCTACCCTGCCCATCCCGCTATAGTGGCTTGCACACCGCTATGGTAACCCCTAACAGTAGCAACCCAGAAAATTTACCATTTTCTGCAAAATTCCCTCATTCCCCTTCCTTGTCTTCAATATTAACACGTAAAATCGTGTTATGGTCTTAAACATAACCTCAAGATCAACCCCAACTATGCATATTGAGAATTTAGCACCATATTATTATAAAATCAGTTATGAAACACACCAAAAAGTTGTTCATAACATCACATTCCCTCTATCATACAAGATTAGCCCTTTTTCCCATGGTTCCCAACCAATCCTGACAGTCCTGAAACTGGGGTTTCCCTACAGTCACAAATGATCATGTCCCCATACCATTTTTACCAACGGTAAGCCCATCCCAAAAACTTAGCACAAAATTTCAGGTAAATCACATAACAATCAACCCTTTAACCAATCACATATAACTAAGTTAAGACTCTTCACTAACCACAATTTTAAAAGTAACTCAAGGAAATACACACCACACATTCCCAGTCATTCAAACAATGAATCGCATACAATCACAAGTTTCAAGCTTCAGAGCTCAATCAAATTAGGTTCATTATCTTTTATTCATCTCATGGATGACCATTAACTGATTTATCCATACCTTTACATAGCCTCCTAGGAAAGATACCAATTGGAACCTTCCCAGTTCCAATTTCCCTTGCCTGTGTCAGTTCAATTGAAGTCAAACGACATCCTTTTTCCTTATCGAGATACCAATTGGAATCGAGAGATACCAATTAGACTCAACCTATACAAGCAAGTAACAATCCGTACTAAAGGAATGAAAGAAGAGAGATGTTTCCTAGAATGCTTCAAAGCTTCCCAAAGATTAGATGTGGACATCAACACACTAATCTGCAGGACTCTATTTGATATTTTGCTCTTGTACTAAGAGACCGGTAACCAAGGCCCTACTACCATTTATCATAACTCAACTACCGGTCCGTGTGAGCACCTACTCTAAACACCTAGATAGGAGAACCCTTACCACCCAATCCAACAGGTAATGCATAAATAAACCATACATGAAGAAAATAAACCTTTTTAAAACAAGAAAAACATTTACAAAATTCGGAACTATAAAACCATTTACAACTTGAAAATAACTCTCCTTAAGAACTAGTCTAAACAGGTACAAGAGCTACTACAGGATAAATACAAGTAATGAATAAAAGACACAGCTCCTGCATTGAAATAAAGAGTAGAAGCTTCAAGAGATCGCCATCATCCTGTACCTAAGAACATCACTGATTCTGCAACCAGACTATACCCCAAAAAGGCATAGAAAGATTAGTATTAGTACAAATAACACGTAATGGTAGGCATCATCGGTCGATCCAAATCCACCACATACCATCATATAAGAAATCAAGAGAAAATATGCAATAAGTTACAGGAATACCATCTTTCCTCATTAGTCTCTACCTCTGTACTATTACCTCTACAGCCCTGCATGCTTCGCTCCAAAGACTTCCTAACCTTCTCCACTACCAACTTTGCAGTTGGAAGACTCTACACCATCCCATCCTAGTCCAACGTAACACCTAGGACCTTTCCATAATCACTTTTAACACTAGGACCTCTCGGGCCACACTTAACTCTAAGACTTGTCAAGTAACTTTTAACACTAGACTTTCTAAGTCATGTCTTACTCTAGACTTCCCAAGTCACCCATCTTACCAACCACTATAAGCACCTCAGTGGTTCCAGTCTCAACAATCAGGTTTACTATCTATCCCTGCTAGCTAGCTGAGAGGTAACCTACAAAACCTTAATTTACCATCCTGACCCAAGATAGGATCCTAAGTCAAACACCTTGACCCTAACCCTTAGACAAACAATGACAGACTACCGGTGAGTTCTGAGTATTCAACCCCCAAGGTTCCTTACCCTTGACATCTCGTCGGCTCAAGAACTCATAGAATACTAGCCTAGTTTCATTACCCAGTCAAACCTGAATCCCTAGGACCCCAGTCCCTCCAAGCTCACCCATCTTGGACCTGTCAAGCCATACACCTTACCACCTCTAGTCCTTTTCCCAACTAGCCCAGACATCACCACTTGTCGTTATGTCACTCTTATCAAATAAGAATTGCAAATGTATGATATTGACAGAATATTACCAGACCATATGAACAACCAAGTCTATATGACTATCAATAAGACCTCCAGTCAATAACCAGACTCATCAACCATAAGTCATGCCCATCTATTCAAGTAACTAGACCAGGAACCCAACATGTAAAGAACAATAAGTAAACCCGGACTGATTAAAGTAGTACAATATGTAATAACATCCAGTAGTATAACTCTAGACTCTCAGTCTACCTTCTAACTCATCAACCACAGGGAACAGGTTTAACAATCATTTAACAACAAATAATAAATATAATATATACCCTTTTTCATTTCTCAGACCAATCAAGGATCCCTAGACCAACACCTAAGTGTTAACTTGCAATGATTGTTCCATCTCGGGACCAATATAATCAATCACAGATTCAATAATCAACCTGATCCACTCCTATAACCATCAATAAACACAGTCAAAATGCATAATTAAACCTGTACTAGGCGTGGTACCAGAGCCAACCAATATAGAACCTGTACCAGGCATGGTACCCAAGCCAACCATTAGTATCCCATACCAAGTGTGGTACCCGATCCAACCGTTAGTATCCGATACCAGGTGTAGTACCCGAGCCAACCGTTAGTATCCGATACCAGGTGTGGTACCCAAGCCAACTAAGTGTCACACAAATCCAACAATCAATAATTAAATGAACAGAAACACACTTGTAACACTAACAAGCAACAAAACCAAGTTCATTTCACATAATTGACACCCGGACACTTAGACATTCATAACTTCATTCCCTAAGCACGCAAGCACATACATCGCTATGCTAAAGTTACATGTACACATAATGTATTTGAAAAGACAATAACCATCACCTACCTGGCAACATGGTTCATAACCTCAACCTTGATAACCCGTCTGAAGACTAATTCTTGGTTTTACCCTATAGACACATATAGTCATTCACATTAACTCCGGAACCTTATTTAAAGACAATGAAATTCAAGGAAAACATCCCCTAACATTTAGGCTCCAACTCTTCCCGTTCCTCCCCTTCCATGTAATTGAATTATTCCCGAAAACCCACTATAATCAGCCACTTATTTGATTCACAACATTCCATTTCCCTGAACCTACCCAACTATCTAATTTCCTAGAATTTAGCATCACGCAATACAATACACAAGAATTGGATAAAAATCCCACAACATTATCATTCCTTCATAAATCAGGCAGCCCAAACACCACATTATTCCTCCAGACTCCATCCCCAAAGGCCTAGGAATGAATCCTCCTATCATTCTACACAATAATATACAGTAAAATATGGGTCTAGCTACTCAATTAAACCTAGCCTACCTGGACATCAAGCATCTGCTACAGAGGTCTAAACAATAAAATTTGGCTCCGTGAATGTGATTCCTAATGGAGGACAGACCCAGAATCCATAGTTTCACCCTTTCTTTGCCAAAAGCTCTCCTCCCCATGGCTCCTAAGCTTTAGAGCATCCTAGGAGGGTTTTTTGAGTAAACCTCATCTATTTTTAACAGAAGAAGAGAGAATGGGATTATAAAACCCATTTCTAGGATTTCTGGTCCCATCATTCTGCTATAACAGCCTATCGGTGCTACCGCAGTACTGCTATAGCACCCTAATTTCTTCTACAGCGGCCTCAGCTTTTTAGCATAGATAGTCTTCAGTAAAACAGTCATAACTTTTTACTCAGGAAGCGGATTAACAAACAGTGGGTGGCGTTAGAAAGAGGACTCAGAGATCTTTAATTTAGTGGGTATTGGGACCCTAAATTGTTATATTCTAGTAGGAATGCTTGTTTGAAGCTGACCCTAGTTTGAACTTAGCCCAAAACTAAATCGGTAAGGAAACTTTTAACTTAACTTTGTGATAGAAGTATTGTATGACCTTAGAAAATACAAAATGTACTCTCATACTAAAGAATTAACCCAACACTTATTACAAATAAGAGACACCTGCCTTGATCATAGATATTTTCAGTAATGGACATAATAGGTCATTACATACAGTTCTGAGAGGTTGGGTCAGATCTACATTCGAGAGATTGTTCATTTAGATGGTGTGCCAGTTTCTATCATTTTTGAACGTGGTACTCAGTTCACTTTACATTTCTGGAGGTCTATTAAGAGATAGTTGGGTACTAGAGTTGAGCTTAGTACCATTTTTTATCCGCAGATAGACGGTCAGTCAGAGCGTACTATTCAGATTCTAGAGGATATGTTCTGAGCCTATGTTATTGATTTTGGAGGTGAGTGGGACCAGTGTTTAGCCTTGGCAAAGTTTGCATATAATAATAGTTATCATTCCAGCATTTAGATGGCTCCGTTCGAGGCTTTGTATAGTAGGCGGTGTAGATCTCTGGTGGGTTAGTTTGATGCTTTTGAGGTTAGGCCGTGGGGTACCGACTTGATTCATGATTCTATGGATAGAGTTTGGGTCATTCAGGAGAGACTTCTCATTTCCTAGAGTAGGCAGAAGAGTTATGCTGACAGGAGAGTTTGATATCTAGAGTTCATGGTTCGTGGTAGTGTGTTCCTTCAAGTGTCATCCATGAAGGGCGTGATAAGGTTTAGGAGAAAGGGTAAGCTCAGTCCTAGGTTCATTGGACAAGTTGAGATCCTTCGTCGTATTGGGGAGGTTGCTTATGAGTTGGACTTGCCTCCTGCTCTTTCTAGTGCCCACCTGGTTTTTCATATCTCTATGTTACTTCGGTATATCCCGGATGAGTCTCACATATTTCAGTGGGATTTGGTTAAGTTGAATGAGTCCTTAGCCTTTGAGGAGGAGCATGTTGCTATTTTTGACAGGCAGGTTAGGAAGTTAAGGTCCAAGGAAATTCCATCAGTTAAGGTTCAGTGGCGACATCGTCCTATTGAGAAGGCTACTTAGGAGATCGAGACCGACATGCGGACTCACTAACCTCACCTTTTCAAGTCTTCAGGTACTATCTTTTCTCTAACTTTTGAGGATGAAAGTCCTTTTAGTAGTGGATGTTATAATGACCCTCCTAGTTATTTTCCTATTTTTCATGCTTTTTCCTTATTTTGAGCTTTCCCATAGTGGCTAAAAGTTATTTATAACTTGCTGGGACTAATGATTTGGTACCTTGACCATTCATTAGGTCGTTATGACCATTTCCCTGTTTTAGAACTTAAACTTAGAAAATCTTTGACTTCGATCAGCTTTCTTGGTAAATGCACTCATAATTGAATTCTGATAAATCTGTTGGCTCCAGAACGAGGATTTTGGTCTAGTGGGACCGTTAGTCTAGGTCTGAGTGCTTTTGGTTTGGCTTTGTGTTATTTTCTATGTTTTCGAGACAGTTTGGCTTGTGGGGTTGACTTTGGTCAACATTCGAAGAATACAGCCTTGGATGGAAATTCCATCAGTGTTGTTCACTTCGGAATATTGATTTTGGGCTAGGGGACCTTTGGTTCGGGTCATGAGGCTTCTGGACTCTTTTTTGGCCCTTGGGTTTCGTTTTTGTTAAGGTTGGCCTATAGTTGGTTTTGGGCATGGGGCCCACTTTTTGTTAAACCGACCTCCGTTAGGATTTTCATCAATTCTGTTGAGTCTAGAATGGCTTTTTTAGTTGAATAGCTCAACTCATTTTTGTTCACGAGACCCCGGATCCATTCCTGGGGGTCCATCCGTTTCAAAGTTGGCTAAACCTTGGCAGTTGCAGCAGCTGTTACTGGTATGGCATCATGGTGAGCGCCTGGCCGCACCTGCACTGGTGCTCCTGCGCTGGCCTGTGCACGCCTGCATGCCTGCCTGGGCTGGCAGGGCAGCACAATTGTGACACTTGGGCGCTATGGCGCCGCCGTCCCTGTAGCACCTAGGCATTGTGGCATGCCCGCGCCTACACACGCATGGGCGCCCCTGCACCTGGGCGCTGGCAGCTATATAGCTGGCCACTTCGTCAAATTTCCAGCTTCGTCTCCAACTTTTCCAACTCTTTTTCCTCCATTGTAATTAGCTCCAAACCTCCATTTTTTATCCTGGTTCTTCCCTTAGCTTGGTGGTACTCATAATTCCAGTATGTGGTCCATTCGTGCACGTTAAATTAGTAAGTTTCTGCCTAAAAAATCCTTAATTATCCATTTTGTTTCCTTGGAACTAGTTGAACATCGGTGCTGTTTTGATCCCCAAAATGATTTCCGTCTACGCTCAATTTTTGGGCATGGGTTCTTTAACCCGTTGAGAACATAATTGTGATTTTTTGTTTTCTGTTTTGTTGCGCAGGCCTCGAGAGTCATTTTCCAACCTGATTTCTTGACCAATTTTTTATATAGTAATATAGGTGTCATTTTTCTTGTCCTGACACCTGGATTATGTTCTTGATAGTGTGAAAGC
Source organism: Jaltomata sinuosa (assembly GCA_003996215.1). NCBI lineage: Eukaryota > Viridiplantae > Streptophyta > Magnoliopsida > Solanales > Solanaceae > Jaltomata > Jaltomata sinuosa. Next base: position 380,423 of record QJPP01000285.1, on the reverse strand, counting down.
TTTCTGAGGCTGTTTAGAAGGGGAAAGTACACGTGTGATGGTTCGTGCTTGTGGTTCGGCCCCGAGGTAGGTTACGATTTACTTTCCTAGATTGAGTTTAGTTAGATTTTATATTTTATATATTACTGGAACGTTAGGTTGGACTCTAGGTAGAATTAGGCTTAAATCATATTACTTGTATTATTTTGGCCATTTCGGATCATAGATTAGAAGTATTCATGTTATCCTTAGTCTAGGATCATGTATTATTGTTATGCCTATCATAGAGTCCTTAGAATGCTTTTAGGAGGTTTTAGAGGTAGAGCGGTTGCTTTTAGCTATTTTCGTAGTTATTTTCCGTTCTTCCTATTTTATTTCACCATTGTGTTTATCTGTGGGCCCGAGGCCATATCTTGGATTTGGATAGAGTTTCCAGGTTAGTTCTCTTGATTTGAGGGTGTTTTTCCTTGTTTTACCTTGTGATGTGCTATATATTTTGAACGTGGAAATTTACATGCTTATTCTGCATTCCCATGCCATATGAATAGGAAGGAATGATTTTCGAGGTTTTGGTTGCAGACTTGAGATTTACTATAGTTCCTATGATTTTTGGACCTTAAAGGAAATTATTTTAGTTTTACTATTGGTTTTGGAAAGGAAAGGAAAACACTATTTTTATGTCGGTCTGAGGTACGTTTTCAGACCTTTTCTCCATTTACTTTCTGTTGATGAGTCCAATGATCGATTCTGGGCGGCCTGATGTGTTGTTTTGAGTTTTACTTTTATGCACATGTTGATAAGTTTGAGGTTTAATTTTGGGCACCCGATGCGACATTCTGGGTTTAACTTTTATACATTTATGCATCACATCATCATCCCTCATCGCATTGCATCATGTTGGAGCATACTTGGATTGTCTGTTGCCTTGATTTTACTTTGGTTGTTGCTTTTCTTCCCTGTTAGCCGGTTAGTGTTGATTTCCAGTTTTATAACTAGATTTAGGTGGATTCCTGTAGTTAGCTTACTTTCCTGTAATTTATATTATATATTATCTTTTTGCGCTCGGTCGGCTGATGCCTACTGGTTACCCATTGTTTTGGTACTCATACTACACTCTGCATCTTTTTCTGGTGCAGCACCTAGTATGAGCCACCCTCACTGATCCTCCCATTGTTTGAGGCCTGTTGCAGTTCGGATCGCAGTGAGCTCCCGGCATCTTGGAGACTTTACATGCTTTTCATCTTGTATTTTTGTCTATATTTTGTATTTTGGATAGACAAAGTCGATTGTATAGCTACTCCATACCTTAGTCACTCTTGTACCGGTGACACCAGGCCAGTGTTGGTTCTCGTGTATGTTTTGTCTTCTTGGTCACTTTAGGGCCATCTTTTGTATATTTGGTATAGTTGGTATGTATATATGCTATTGACTCTATCTCCCTTATTTATGTCTTCTTCTTTTCTTACTTTAACTGCTTTTATTATCTTCTGCATTGTTGGGTTTGGATTGCCTACTGGGGGTTATGTAGGCGCCATCATGGCTCGGTTTTAGGTCGTGACATCTTCAGACGCCATGAGCTCACCAATTCACACAGCAGCAGGACTTGAATAAATAAATGGTTACTGAGGGTGGCTCGTACAGGTTCTTGCATCAAAAAAATATGCAGAAATGTCGTATGAATACCAAAACACGGGGTACTCAGTAGGTATCATAGGCCGAACAAGCGTAGAAAGATAGTATATGATATAAGATACAAGAAAGTAAGCGAGCTATCCGGATCCACCTAAATCTAGTTATCAATTGAAAAGAGGCAAAACTAAACTGATGGTGAAGATAATAATAATAACAAAAGCAATAAGCCACTCAAGTACATACAAAAGGATGCAATGCACCATGGAATTGTATGATGCAAATGTGGCCAATACAGTAAATTAAAGCCCCAAAATATGGTTCACAGGACAGCCCCATAGGCTCCCCCAACCATCTCACATGTCGGTCTAGATTTTATCAACATATGCAATAAAAGTAAAACCCAAATATGTGCTCCTCGAGCTGTCCAAAATTGTACCTCAGACTCATCAACAGAAAGTAAATAGAGAAAGAGTCCAAAAATGTCCCTCAGATCGAGTTTAAAAGTGGTACTTTCCTTTCCTTTCCAGAAATAGTCTAAAACCCCAAGGAATATCTTTCTGAAATTCGAACCATAGTAAGAGTAGAAAATCCCAATTTTTGGTTTAAAACTCATATTTTCTAAAAAACACTGTACCACTAGCCATGTAGATGCATGTATGAGGATGTGCGTGCCAATCATAGAGAATCCAAACATATAAATATCCATCTAATAGGGCAAAGCACCCTCCAAATGGAATAACTGAACTGGAACTCCATCCAATTCGAGCTATGGCCTCGGGCCCACAGTTATGCAATAACGATAAATAAAAACAGAAAATGGAACCATAATATAAAAATAAGCAAAAACACCTACTCTACCTCTAAAACCTCCATAAACTACACTAAGGATTCTAGGCTAACCACGGCAAAGCTGCAACCTCCTAAGCTAAGGATAAGCGTGAATAATCCTACTCTACGGTCTCGAAAATGGCTAAATATGCAGAAAATAGAATTTAAGCCTAATTCTAACCTAAAACTTACCCTAACATTCAAGTAACTTATAAAATATAAAATCTAACTAAGCCAGTTCTAAAAGAAGGAAACCGTAACCTACCTCGGGGTCGAACTGTAAGCACGACCATCAATTGTGTGCCTTCCCCTTCTGGATAGCCTCAAAATGCTACCCGCTATCACAAACATAATATAGGTGTCAAGACGAGAAGAATGATACCCATATTGCTATACAGAATTTCAGACCAGAAATCGGGTTTGAAAATGATCCTCGAGGTCCACTTAACATAGTGAAAAATAAATTTTATAAACATGCTCCCAATGGAAAGCGGAGTGCATTCCCCAACTTTTGGCGGAATCGAAGGAGAATTCAAACCTCAAATGGTCTGAAACATGACTCTTTAGTCAAAGAATTAATCATGCAATTAGGAGCCCAAAATGGAAAAGGAACACAAAATTAACCAACATATGCGTAATCGAAAGACTAGGGGAAAGGATTTACCTTAGTAGCTCAAGATGTGGAAAAGAATTGGTGGACTCCTCTCTTCACCCGAGCTCAAACAACGATCGAAATGAGTTGGAAATAAAGAGGAATCAAGAAGAAAGCTTCATTTAAATCGTAGTGATCAATGCTCCTGCTGTCAAATCGACACAGGCGCGACAATGCACTGGTGTCCAGACCACCACAGGAGCGGAGGTCAATAGTAACCTCCCGTTCCGCAGGTGGGGCATACATGCCACAAGGGCAGCACCACAGGGACAGACAAATCCTTGTAGGGGAAATGCTCTGTTGATGTCTCCCAGCACCACATGTGCGACTGGTGACCACATGTACAACCCAGGCACCACAAGTGAGCCCATACCAGTACCAGCAACACCAGCTAAAAAAACTCAACCCAAAAGTCTCTGATCACCCCCTCGGGAATCATTCCAAAGCATGTGAACACAAACTAGATATGCTACCCTACTAAAAATGGCATTCTAGACTCAACGGAACCGACAAAATTCCCAACGGAGATTGTTTTGATGAAAAGTGGGCCCCATACCCAAAATCATCATTTTACCCAAAAGCAACCCAATAGCCAAAATGAGTCTGAGAGCCTTGGGACTTAAATCAAAGGTCCCTCTAGCCTAAAGTTGATGTTCCAGAGCTAACAACGCTAATGGAATTTTCATCTGAGGCTATATTCTCCAAATTTTGACCAAAGTCAACTCTTCTAGCTTTAAGAGTTTCATAACAGGGAAATGAACTTAAAACACAAATGAACTTCCCGGGAATCAAATCGTCAGTCCCAACAAGTTATAAATGACCTGTAGCCGCTATAAGAAAGCTCAAAATATAGAAAAAGCACAAAAATAGAGAAAATGACCTAGAGGGTCATTACAACATTTACTACTAAAAGAACTTTTGTCCTTGAAAGTTAAAGAAAAGAAGGTATCTAAAGGCTTGAAAAGGTGAGGATAACGGGTCTTCATATCAGTCTCGGTCTCCCAAGTAGCCTTCTTGACAGGATGATGTCGCCACTGAACTTTAACTGATGGAATCTCGTTGGACCTCAACTTCCAAACTTGTCTATCAAAAATAGCAACTGGCTCCTCCTCAAAGGCTAGTGACTTATCCAACTGAATTGAATGCTACTGGAGCATATGCGACTCATCTAAAATATACCGCCTCAGCATGGAAACATGAAAAATGGGGTGAACACCTGAAAGAGCAAGAGGTAAGGCCAACTCTATATGCTACCTCTCCAATGCGATGAAGGATCTCAAATGGCCCAATGAACCTAGGGTTATGTTTGCCCTTCCTCCCAAACCTCATTACGCCATTCATGCACTATTTAAAAAAATAGAAAAACCCACCATAGAAAATCGACCACAAATTCGTGGTTGGTAATTTCCGACCAAATATGGTAGGTTTTAATGTTTTTTTATTTTAACGGTTTCCTTGAAAGAAAATAGCAAAAAACTTATCTTTCGACCTAGAAATGTCAGAATATTTTCCGAGAAAAATAAAATTAAGAAAACTGGCCACATTAGGTCGGTATTAGTTTAAAAAAATAAAAATATATAATATGTATCATTTTAAAATTCATAATATAAATAAATATAATTTTATTATATAATATATAATATATAATTTTATTATTGAAAAAACTGTTTATATTCATTAATTTTTTTTTATTAATTATTACCGACCATAGTAGGTCGGTTTTGTTTTTATATATTTTGATAAAACCCACCTCAGGAGGTTAGTTTTTTTTTTTTAAAAATATATTTTATTTTCTATAAAACTAACCTCATGAGGTCGGTTTGCTTTACTTATTATATATATATATATATATATATATATATTATTTACTAACATAGCAATAATATGAAATACATTGTATTACATACATATACGATTGTTGAGTTATGTAATTAACCAAGTCCTATATATTAATGGTTCATCATCTTTAATATATATTTTTTCTAGTGATGTACATATTCAAAAGCTAATTAACTGATAATCCATCCAAGTAGCTATGGAATATGTTGTATTACGTAAATATGAGGTAATATACGATTGTTGAGTAATTTAATTAACCAAGTCCTACATATTAATGGTTCATCATCTTTAAATATATGTCTCGTCTAGTGATGTACGTATATAGTACGTATTCAAAAGCTAATTAACCGATATGTCTCGTCTAGTGATGTACGTATATAGTACGTATTCAAAAGCTAATTAATCGATAATCCATCCAAGTAGTATGAAATACATTGTATTATATGTGTATCTAAGGTAATATACAATCGTTGAGTAATGTAATTAACCAAGTCCGATATATTAATGTTTTGTCATCTTAAATATATATGTCGTCTAGTGATGGATGTATATCGTACGTATTCAAAAGGTAATTAACTGATAATTCATATAAGTAGTATGTAATACATTGTATTATACATACATATGAGGTAATATACGATCGTTGAGTAGTGTAATTAACCAAGTCCTATATATTAATGCTATGTCATCTTGAATATATGTCTCGTCTAGTGATGTACGTATATAATACTATTCAAAAGCTAATTAACTGATAATCCATCTAAGTAGTATGGAATACGTTGTATTATACGTACATATGAGGTAATATATGATTGTTGAGTAATGTAATTAACCAAGTCTGATCCTATATATATTAATGGTCCATTATCTTGAATATATGTCTCATCTAGTAATGTACGTATATATTACATATGTATTCAAAATCTAATTAACTGATAATCCATCCAAGTTATATGCAATACGTTGTCTTATGACATATGAGGTAATATATGATCGTGAAGTAATGTAATTAACCAAGTCGTATATATTAATTGCCCGTCATCTTGAAATATATATCTCGTCTAGTGATGTACGTATATAGTACGTATTCAAAAGCTAATTAATCGATAATCCATCCAAGTAGTATGAAATACGTTGTATTATACGTACATATGAGGTAATATACGATCATGAAAGTCATGTAATTGACCAAGTCCTATATATTAATGGTTTGTCATCTTGAATATATGTCTCATCTAGTGATGTACATATATAGTACGTATTCAAAAGCTAATTAACCGATAATCCATCCAAGTAGTATGGAATACGTTGTATAATAATATATTCATTGAGTAATGTAACGAACCAAAAATGTATTCTAGTTTACGAAATACATTGATAATTAAATAATTTTTAAATTTTTTAATAAAATCGGCCTTTGGAGGTCGATAAATAATTAAGTTATATTATTATTTAAAAACAAAACCGACCTCAAGAGGTCATTTTTTTAAAATTATATTTTTTTCAATTTATTTTTAGTAAATTGAGGTTGGTTTGTTTAAAATTATTCTTTAAAAAAGTTAATTTTAAATAAACCAACCACTTGTGGTCGGTTTTTTTAATTTCATTATAGACTTAGGGAAATGTTTTCCCATTTCACTCTCACTCTTAAACTCTCTCTCCCCGACCCTCCGTCGCCCCCTTCCTCCGCTGTCCATGTCCTTCCGCTGTCCCCCTTCCTCCTTCATCCCCCCTCTCCGCCGTCCCCCTATCTCTCCGTTGTTGCGCCCGTTGCCTCCATTGCTGCCTCTGTTGCTGCCGTTGTTGTTGCTGCTCCGTCAAGGTAAGTCAATTTTATCTGTTTTTATTAATTTACTTGTTAATTAATTATAGTTATTAAAGTAGGGTTTATCATTGTTACATTTAGTTATTAAATTAGGATTTATCATTTTAATTAGGTTTATTATTGTTAACAAGAATTGCTTATGAACTTATGCTAGTGTAATTGTAAAATTATTGAAAACTGATAGGACTTGAAGTGTTGAATTTTGTGGAAAATGTATTGAGTTATGGAGTTCGAAAAGTTGTAATTGAGCTTAATGTGAGTTGTAATTGAGCTTAATGTGAGTTGAAATTGGGTATAATGTGAGTTAAAATTGGGCATAATGTGATTTGAAATTGGTCTAGTGACTTGATTCTTACTTATGATTGTGAAATTGTAAGTTGAAATTGCACATAATGCGACTTGAAATAGTGAACTAGTTTGTTGGATATGTTAGTTTGTCTGACTTGTGCTAGAGGTAAAAGCTTAGGAATTGTATTCGAAATTGTGAACTAGCTAGCTAGTGATTTGGAATTATGAAATAGTGAATTAGAATTATAGTTGGATATGAACTAGTGAATTGGAATAGTGAAGTAGTGAATTAGATTGTGAACTAGTAATTTAAAATTGTGAACTAGTAACTTGGAATTGTGAAGTAGTGAATTGAAAATGTGAACTAGTGACTTAAAATTGTGAAGTAGTTACTTAAAATAGTGAAGTATAATGACTTAAAATTGTGAACTAGTTACTTAAAATAGTGAAGTATAGTGAGTTGAAATTGTAAAGTAGTGACTTGTAATGAATTGGAATTGTGAACTAGTGACTTGAAATAGTGAAGTAGTTACTTAAAATAGTGAAGTATAAGGACTTGAAATTGTGAACTAGTTACTTAAAATAGTGAAGTATAATGAGTTGAAATTGTGAAGTAGTGACTTATAATGAATTGGAATTGTGAACTAGTGTATTCCTTTGGTAATTATATAGTTAAAAAAGGGGTTGTAACAAGTAGCTAATCCTAAATTGGTATTTGAGTATGGTTTGTTTGATTGTTAGCGTGATAATGTGTTTATTTAGCATAAGTGTCAATACTAGTTGATCCTATTGATGACAAAATTAATTTTCTTGGAAGATCAATTTGTGTACATCTAGTGTTGACACTTAGTCTTTAATTTGGTTATAATGTATTTATTTAGCAAAAGTGTCAATACTACTTGATCCTATTGATAACAAAATTAATTTTCTTGCAAGACTAATTTGTGTCCACCTAGTGTTGATACTTAGTCTTTAATTTGATTATAATGTGTTTGTTTAGCATAAGTGTCAACACTAGTTGATCCTATTGATGACAAAATTGATTTTCTTGCCAGATCAATTTGTGACCACCTAGTATTGACACTTAGTCTTTAATTTGATTTTCTTGAAATTAACAAGTAGTGATTTGGAATTATATAAACTAGTGAAACTAATGACTTAAAATAGTGAAGTAGTGAATTGAAAATGCGAATTGGTGACTTGAAATAATGAAATAGTGACTTGAAATTGTGAATTAGTTTGTTGGATATGTTAGTTTGTTTGACTTGATTTAAAAATGAAAGTTTAGGAAGTATATTCGGAATTGTTAATTAGCTAGCTAGTGATTTAGAATTATAAAATAGTGATTTGGAATTGTAATTGGATATGAGCTAGTTAATTGGAATAGTCAAGTAGTTAATATGATTGTGAACTAGTAATTTAAAATTGTGAACTACTGACTTGGAATTGTGAAGTAGTGAATTGAGATAGTGAAGTATACTGACTTAAAATAGTGATGCATAACGATTTGAAATTGTGAACTAGTTACTTGAAATAGTGAAGTATAGTGAGTTAAAATTGTGAAGTAGTGACTTGTAATGAATTGAAATTGTGAACTAGTGAATTTGTTTGGTAATTGAGCAAGTAGCTAGGATTTGTTAATGCTAAGTTGGTGTTCGAGTTGTAATATTTATATAAAATAACATCTAATTATTTAGTTACTTAAAATAGTGAAGTATAGTAAATTGAAATTGTGAAGTAGTGAATTAAAATTAATATCGTCATTACTTGTGTAGATGAAACCTGATCGTAATTGGATATATGAATGGTGTAATCCTGGTAGAATGGGTGTGAGGGATTAATTTTTGAATAGTGTCACTCAATTTATAAACCATGCAAAGACACTTCCTTGCTTTTTAAATTGTGGAATGTTTCTGTGTCATTGTATTGATTGTGATTGTACGAGCTATGAAAAAGAAGTGGTTATTTTGAATCATCTTTATAGAGTCAGATTTTCTCAAGAGTATAGAGTTTGGACTAGTCATGGTGAAGTTGACAGTAATGATAGGTTTAATAACTTTGTTGTTAGTGAAAATAGTAGGTCTGTAGATCCTAATAATGTTTAAGATTATAGGATGTCGAAAATGGTTTAGGATGCTTCTGGGATGCATTCCGATTTTGGTTTCGGGGAAAATTTAGAAGAAGCTGCTAATGAACAAGCATATAGGTTTTATGAACAATTGTGTGATGCTAGTCGTCCTTTGTCTGACGATAGTCTGCATTCTCAAATGTCTATTGCAGTTAAATTGTGAAGTATCAAATCATATTGGAATGTTTCTCAAGGAGCAATAGACTCTATGGTTGTAATGACCCTCGAGGTCATTTTCTATTTTTTGTCCTTTTTCCTGCATTTTGAGCTTTCCCTCATGGCTACAGGTCATTTATGACTTGCCAGGACTGACATTTTGGTGCCCGGGCCATTCATTAGGTCGTTATGACCATTTCCCTGTATTAGAACTTGAACTTAGAAAATCTTTGACTTCGGTCAACTTTCTTGGTTAACATGCTCAGAATTGAATTTTGACAGTTCCGTTGGCTCCAGAACGGGGATTTTGGTCTAGAGGTACCATTTGTCTGGGTCTGAGTGCTTTTGGTTGGATTGTGTGTTGCTTTCTGGGTTTTTTAAGCCAGTTTGACTGGTGGGTTGACTTTGGTCAAAATTCGGAGAAGACGACCTTGGATGGAAAATCCATCAGCGCTATAAGCTCTAGAGTGTCGACTTTGGGCTAGGGGAACCTTTGGTTTGGGTCTTGGGACTTCCGGACTTATTTTTGGATTTTAAGTACCGAGTTGGTTTTAGGTGTGGGGCCCATTTTTTGGTAAGATAATCTTCGTCGGGAGTTTCATCAATTCCGTTGAGTCTGAAATTCCATTTCTGGTAAGGTAGCATGGTTGGTTTGTGTTCACGAGGTTCTGGATGAATCCCGAGGGTCCATCAGAAGTTTTTTTGCCTTGGTGTAATTGCTGGTTGTTGCACTAAAGTTGCAGACCCTTTTGGTCTTCGCGATCGTGAGGCTTCTATCGCATTCACGATGGTCTAGTTTCTTGACCATTATGATCATGAAGATTTCTCCTCGCGTTCGCGATGAAGCAGGCAGGGGCCTGCTCTACGCGACTACATAGCTGGCCCGCTCTTTCTCGCGAACGCGGGGGTCCTGTGGCGATCGCGATGAAGGACCCCTGGCAGCTATTTAAGCTGCCAACTTCATTTTCTCCTCCAAAGAACTCTTATTTCATTTATTGTTGAAATATAGAGCTCCGTTTCCACCCCCTCCCTTTCATCTCTTTTCATCTGGTAAGTTCCTTCTTCACCCCCTCTCCTCTTTTACGTTGTTAATCTTTGTTAAACCCGTTAGTTTCCTTGATTATCTCTTTTTGAACTAATGGACTTTAGGGCTATTTTGGGCCCCGAAACAAGTCCCATTCATGCCTAACTTTTGGGCATGGGTTCCCTAACCCGTTTTGGTCATAATTGAGAAATTTGTTTTCTGTTTCGTTGCGTAGACCCCGAGGGTCATTTTTCTGACCCAATTTTTTGTATAGCAATATGGGTGTTGTTCTTCTCGTCTTAACACCTAGATTATGTTTTTGATAGCGTGACAACTTTATGAGGTTGTTCAGAAGGGAAATCCACAAGAGTGATGGTTCATGCTTGCAATTCGACCCCGAGGAAGGTTACAGTTTACTTTCTAGACTGAGCTTAGTTATATTATATATATTTATATGTTACTGAAATGTTAGGTTGAATATTAGATATATTTAGGCTTAAATCCTATTTATCACTTTAATTGGCCATTTCAGATTTTAGTTTAGAATTGTTTTGTTATCCTTAGCCTAGGAGCTTGTAGTATCTTTATAGCTAGTATAGAATCCTTAGTATACTTTTAGGAGGTTTTAGAGGTAGAGTAGATATTCTCGGTGCTTGTCGCTTTATTTTTGGCATCCTTTTTCTTTAACCTACCATTATGTGTAACTGTGGGCCCGAGTCCATAGCTCGGATTTAGACAGAGTTCCAGGTTAGTTCTCTTGGTTTGGAGGGTGCTTTGCCCTGTTTTGCCCGGTTGTGTGTTTTTCTTTGGATATGGAAATTTATATGCTCATACTGGATTGTCATGGTTATCAGTACGGAAAATAATGATTTTAAGGATTTTTGGTCCTACACTTGGCAACTATTGGGTTTTCATGATCTTTGGGCTTTTAAAAGGATTGCTTTAGAATTGTTACTGATTTTGGGAGGAAAAGGGAAAAATACTACTTTTTATGCTTATGTTGATGAGTCCGAGGTTAAATTCCGGGCGCCCAATGTGTTATCTCAGGTTTTACTTTTATGCATACATTGATGAGTCCGAGGTTAAATTCTGGGCACCCGATGTGTTATCTCGGGTTTTACTTTTAGGCATACGTTGATGAGTCCGAGGTCATTTTCGGGCGCCTCGATGCTCTATTTTGGGTTTTTCCTTCCTGCACTCATTTGATAAGCTCGATCTTCCATCCCGGGCGCCCGAGTACTAGATACCGGGTTTGACTTGTATACGTTCATACATTACATCATTATTGCATCGCATTGCATTAGATTGGGGTGCGTTTGGATTGTTGGCTGATTTGAGTTGATCTTGTTATTACTTCACCTTTTATTATTTTGGTTGCTTTGATTTCCGGCTTTATAACTAGATTTAGGTGGATCCCTGTATTTTAACTGCTTTCTTGTATCTTATTATTTATATATTATCTTTATATGCTCGGTCGGCCTATGATGCCTACTGAGTACACACTCTTCATCTTTTTCTGATGGAACACCTAGTATGAGCCACCCTCACTAATCTTCCTGTCATTCGAGGCCTGTTGCAGTTTGGATCGCAGTGAGCTCCCAGCGCTTTTGGAGACTTTACATGCTTTCCATCTTGTACATCTTGTCTATATTCTTTATTTTGGATAGACAGAGTCTGTTGTATAGCTACTCCTTACTTTAGTCGCTCTTGTACTAGTGACACCAGGTCCGAGTTGGTTCTCGTGTATGTTTTGTCTATTCGGTCACTTTAGGGTCATCCTTCGTATATTTTGTACGTTGGTATGTATATATGCTCTTGGCCCTATATTTTCTTTATATGTTCTTTTTTTCCTTAGTTTATTGTTATTATTGTCTTCTGCATCATTGGGTTTCAGCTTGTCTATCGGAGGGTTAGGTAGACGCCATCATGGCCTGACTTCGGGTCATGACAGAGTGGTATCAGGGCGCTAGGTTTACCGGTCTAGCCAGTACAAGAGCAAAGTGTATGGTAGAGTCTCGTGGATCGGTACGATGACGTCTGTATCCAATCTACGAGAGGCTATAGGACATTCCTAGGAAATATGTTGTCTTGTTTGATTCCTTCTTGTGCGTTGTTGACTTGATCAACTTCTAAGTACCTTTGTTTCACTCTTTCTCAGATGGTTCGGATGAGATCTACAACAGGTGAGGACGAGGCCCCTACACCCGCAGTTAGAGCCCCAGCTAGGGAATGGGGTAGAGGTCGACCCAGAGGTTGAGGTAGGGCATGGGCTACGGTGCCAGATCGGGCCCGGGCTAGACTACCATCACCAGAAAATGAGGTTAGAGTGGATAAGGTTCAATATGAGCCAGAGCATGTGGGGCCAGCCAAACATCTGATAGGCTTTGTGGCTACTCCAGTATTGCAGGACACCTTGGTTTGATTTTTGGGGTTCCTTGAGGGTATGACTCCACTAGTAGCTTCGCCGAGCACTCCAATTGGTTCTCAAGTTCGAGGTGAGGCTCAGACTTCAGCTCAGGCGACAACACAAGGTTCAGGAGCGCAACCTGCTATTGTGGCTCCCCGATTGGAGGTATTACGATCCCTACAGTTGCTCCCTCTCTTCCAGCCGTGCCAGTTATGTCTTCTGAGGAGCAGAAGATGCTTGGTAGGTTCTTGGGATTGGGTCCTACGAGGTTTTCAGGTTCTTCTAGGAAGGATGCGCACGAGTTTCTGACTAGCTTCTTGTTAGATGGATGGTCCAGCGAAGCAGTGGTGGAGGTCATATGTTGCTTGCACACCAGCTGGGTCACCTCCGCTTACTTGGGATCAGTTCTCTTCATCTTTTATGAAGAAGTATGTACTGCGTAGCATGAGGGAGCGTCTGATGGATCGGTTTGCTGGGTTGGAGCAGGGCTCCATGAATGTGTCTGAGTACGAGGTTCGGTTCCATCAGTTGTCCAGACATGCCACTATGATTTTGCCTACCAAGCACGAGAGGGTACGCTGCTTCGTTCGAGGTTTGACCTTGCCTCTTTTCTCTGCCATAGAGGGTATGGTAGCATTGAGTCAGTCTTTTCTGGAGGTAGTTGATCGTGCCCGTACTATTGAGGGTGTACTTCACGAGGCCCAAGGGGGCAGCGACAAGAGGCCCCATTATCAGGGCAGTTTCAATAGTTCACAGGCCCGTGGTAGAGGCTAATATGGTAGAGGTTAGCACCAGCAACACTTCCACCCGAGCCAGCCTGTTCAGGCGGCCTTAAAGACTGCTAAGGGTCAGAGTAGCCAGAGTATCATTCCTGCTCCACGAGGTGGTCACTCAGGGTCCACAGGTCATGGTGGTCGTTCTGATTCAGCCAGGTCTTCATAGTGGGGTACATATGGTCAGGGTTGTTACGAGTGTGGCGAGATAGGCCATTTTGCTAGAGATTGTCCATTAGTAACGCATCAGAGGCGACAAGATCAGTTGGTTCAGGCCCTCAGGGCTCCAGCATTACTGGCTAGAGGCGGTTCACAGGGTAGTAGGGGTGGTCCCCAGGATATAAGAGGTGGTCCTCAGTCCGGTAGGTCAGGTGGTCGTGGAGGTCGGAGCCACATGTATGTAGTTCTAGGACGGACAAAGGCTGAGGCTTCAAATGCTGTGATCACATGTACAATCTCCATTTGCCATTAGTTTGCTTCTTCTTTGTTTGATCCAGGGTCTACATTCTCATATGTATCTGCTTATTATGCTACTCGTCTAGAGTCTGCTTGTGAGTCTTTGCCTGCACCCTTGCATGTATCTACCCCAGTAGGTGATTCTTTAGTAGTAGATCAGATGTATCAGACTTGTGTGGTGACTATATTAAGGTACGACACGTGGGTTGACTTCGTTGTTCTTGATATGGTTGATTTTGATGTGATCTTGGGCATGGATTGGTTGTCTCCTTCTCATGTGGTCTTGGATTGCTTCACCAAGAATGTTACTCTTTGGATGCCTGGCATCCCTCCTATCATATGGAAGGGATCCAATAGCCACATACCGAGGGGAGTTATATCTTTTCTGAGCTCCCAATGGTTAGTTGGGAAGGGGTGCTTAGCTTACATTGCCTACGTCTATGATACTAGTGCCATCACACCTCCTCTTGAGTCTGTTCCTATGGTGTGCGAGTATTCATATGGTTTCCTTCTGATCTTTCGAGTCTTCCTCTTGATCATGACATTAATTTTGGTATCGATGTTGAGCCGGGCATCAAGCCTATTTCCATTACGCCATATCGGATGGCACCTACTGAGTTGAGGGAGCTTAAGGACCAGCTCCAGGATTTGTTGAGTAGAGGGTTCACCAGGCCTAGTGTGTCTCCGTGGGGTGCTCCGGTTTTGTTTGTGAAGAAAAAATATGGGTCTATGCGCATATGTATTGAGTACAGGCCGTTGAATAAGGTGACAGTTAAGAACATATATCCGATGCTGTGTATTGATGATTTGTTCGACCAGCTATAGGGTGAGGCAGTGTTCTCTAAGATAGATTTGAGGTCCGGCTATCACTATTTGAGGATAAGGGCATGAGGACATCCCAAAGACTGCATTTAGGACTCGATACGACCATTAGAGTTTCTAGTCATGTCTTTTGGGTTGACTAATGCCCCAACAACATTTATAGAGTTGATGAACTATGTATTAAGTGTCTACCTGGACTCGTTTGTGATTGTGTTTAAAAGGGACTCCATTTAAAACATATTAATCATTTTTTTTGGATAGCGGAATTAAGCACTTTCGAAAAGAGTTAAAGGTATAATATTTTGACAACTAATAATTCATATAATTTCAAGTATATAAGAGTTTCAATTCACGATAGCAGGCCTTTCAAAAATAATCAAACATGTACCTTATGGAAAGTCTTTTTTTTTACATTTAAACACAACTGCAGGATCATTTTGTACATTATCTTTGAATTTCCAAGTACTAAAGAAAACAGTATTTTCTTCCAATACAAAAGTTACAAACCAAAATGTGACTTTAATACATTACAAGACCTGAGTTTACACACCTCAAAACAGCCAACACGATATCAAATTCAAGTTTACAATTTACAATACTACGATAAAATAAGCCTCCAAGATTTACATATACAAGTGCAACATATGGATCATGTACAAGTCCCAAAATTACTACAAAACATAGATGCGTATATGCAAATGTGATCTTCTAAAAGCTCCAAAAAGTCTACTTCAAGTGGCCATCTTCAATTATTATCCCGAGTATCACCTACGATAGAAAACAACTATCGCTAAGCACAAAACTTAATGGTGTATAAAGCTTGGGCTTGGAGTCATAGACTTTTGCAATTCCCTTCTACATTATTGACAACTCAATATAATATATAAATAAAAATAAATTAAACAAGTATATTACAAGTATCAAAATTGGCATTCAAGCTCAAGTATCAAGAAAGTTCAAAGAACTATTTTATAAGATGTCAAATAATAAATTTAGCCCAATATGTACGTCATGCCATCACACCAAGAATAATCCAATATCAAGAAGGGTTGAAGCCCTGTATCAAGTAGGGACGAGACCCAATAATCAAGAATCATATTAAAAATGGCTTTCTAGTTCGTACTTAAATGGATAGTTTTCCATAATTAAGACGGACCACAAATCCGAAGTCAAGATGGACAAAGATCTGAATATAGAGGCATGCCAATACAGCGACATAGTCACTACCATAAGAAGGACAAAGTCTCAACAAGAATGCAGAATGATCGAGCAATTCGTACAAGTGGGCGAATTAACGAATATCTCACAATAATTCAAAAATACCAATATGTTGATATAAGGTCAAGCGAAAGCAAATGAAAGTTCCAAGACAATATTCAAAATTCTCCAACAAGAAATGAGAGTACAAGTTCAAGTTTATACATAAACCTTGGGTTTTTAGCACATAAATAGTCCTACCACAACTTGACGAGTTCAAATCATAGACCAACAAGTGAGTCAACTTCCTCAAACAAATTCCTTTATCTCGTACAAGAGTATAAACACCTTGAATATACAATCAAATACCCATTTAATATTCAAAAATTTCAGCAGGTAAAAATGAACAAGATAGATATCAAAAGTGAGCCTAGTTTGTGCAAGTCGCACCAAATTCCCAAAATCGTAAATCTGAACAGCCTGACTGCCTTGTGTTGTGACTAAACTTTGAATAGGTAAACGGAAGAATTAGACTTTTTAATCTTCACAAAAGTTGTAGGTACATGTCTTAGAGTAGTAAGGAGTCCAAAACCATCACAAAATATATTTCGTACCAAAAGATATGCTCAAAATACTAACAACAGTACATAGAAGGTTCCTAAATCAGAAAAACTGGCCAGACCTTCCCTGTGTTGCATCTCCTTTTTCGACCACATAACAGAAAAACCAGCTTTTTATATAAACATAAGAGTTATATATCTATGAAATAAATTTCCAAAACATATTTGTTCACTTAAAACAGATTTTTACACAAAGAGAAATACTAATATTACTAACAGATAGACAGTTCCAAAACCGAATTTGGGTTACTTACCACAGGGGGGTTTGTCTTGAGTTCTTTCTGAAAGAACAAGTTATTATCTAGGAAATGTTGTGTGGTATATGATTTAGAGAGATTTCAGGGTTTCCTCAGCCTTAATGAACCGAAATATGGAGAGGAGGTCAATTATTTTTACACATAAACATGGATATATATTACTTAAAAGGTGGTTGCCCAGGATTAAAAGGTGACTGCCCAAAATGCTAAATATCTCATGTATATTCTATTATTTTTTTGGAGATAAATATAGTTGACGTAGTTTACATAAATACCCCGATACAATTTCTTAAAATACTATCTTACTTTAAGGCAAGCAACTTCCCAAATGTCACAAAAATTCAAGTTTAGGGAGCGTGAAGTAGAGACTAATCTTTTTTTAAATCACGAAATGGTCGAATGATGTGAAAATACTATCTTAGATATCTTGGGGTGTTACAACTCTCTCCCCCTTAAAGAAATTTTACCCCAAAATTTACCTGATTCTAGTCCCGAAACAAATGCAGATATTGAGTTCGCATGTCCGCCTTTCACTCCCATGTGGCTTCTTTACCAGCATGATTTCTCCAAAGTACCTTTACTAAGGGAATTCTCTTTTTTCGAAGTTTCTTTACTTCATATTCCAAGATCTGGATAGGTTCTTCTTCATATGTCAAGTCAAGATTAACCTTGATGGATTCAATAAGAAGAACATGAGACGGATCTTAGCGATATCTTCCAAGCATAGAAACATGGAAGACGTTGTGGATCTTGTCCAACTCAGGTGGAAAATCTAACTTATAAGCAACTGGGCCAACTTTCTCAAGTACTTCATATGGTCCAATAAATCGAGGGCTAAGTTTTCCTTTTTGGCCAAACCTCATAATCTTCTTCCATGGAGAAACCTTTAAAAATACCTTATCACCAACTTGGTGCTTAATTTCACGCCTCTTAAGATCATCATAAGACTTTTGTCTGTCTGAAGAAATTTTTAGATGATCCTTTATTATTCTTACCTTATTTTCCACTTGTTTTACAATCTCACGACCAATAAGCTTCTCTTCACCAACTTCACTCCAACAAAGAGGAGTCTGGCATTTCCTTCCATATAGAGCTTCATAAGGAGGCATGATAATACTTGATTGGTAGCTATTATTGTAAGCAAATTCTATCAAAGTCAAGTGTTTGTCCCAACTACCTTCAAACTCAATAATGTATGCTAAAAAAAACTTGTATTACCCTTTCAGACTGGCCGTCTGTCTGGGGATGGAAAGAAGTACTAAAGTTCAACCTAGTGCCCAACGCTTCTTGCAAGCTTGTCCAGAATCTAGATGTAAGCCTCGGGTCTCGATCAGATACAATAGAAGCAAGAATGCCATGTAGTCTCACAATCTCATTGATGTACAATTCTGCTAAATGCTCAAGTGAATAATCCGCTCTGATTTCCAAGAAGTGAGCACTCTTTGTTTGCCTATCCACTATAACCCAAATTGCGTCATGATTTATTTGAGTGCAAGGTAGTCCAGAAATGAAGTCCATAGTTATTCTCTCCAATTTCCATTCTGGTATCGACAAGGGTTGTAGAAAACTAACTGGGACTTGATGTTCAGCGTTTATTCGTTGACAAATAAAATATTTTGAAATAAACTCCGCAATATCTTTCTTCATGCCATTCCACCAATAGTGTTCTTTGATGGTTTGGTATACTTTCGTGCCTCCAGTATGCATTGTATATGGTGAAGTATATGCTTCGTTCAAAATTTTTCTCCTCAGATTTTCATCTTTAGGAACACATAACCTGTTCTGATAAAATAGGACACCATCCTCACCCAATGTAAAATCATGTTTTTCTCCATTTTGAACTTCTTTGATCAATCTTGCAAACTTCTCATCTAATTTTTGTGCTTTTTTCACTTGTTCAAGTGATATTGGCTAACTTTCAAATTAGCAACAACTGAACCATCAAGATTGAGTGTAAGACAAGCATTCATGGCTCTTAACTCAAGAAGTTAGGGCAAGGGACTTAAAGATAAACTTGCAAAGGATTTACGACTTAGGGCATCTACAACCATATTGGCTTTTCCCGGTTGATAGTCAATTGGGCAGTCATAATCTTTGATGAGTTCAAGCCATATTTGTTATCTCAAGTTCAGCTCTTTTTGTGTACCCAAGTACTTTAAACTCTTGTGATCAGTAAATATATTACACTTTTCTCCATATAAGTAATGCCTCCAAATTTTCAAAACAAACACAATTGTAGTAAGTTCAAGATCATGAGTAGAATAATTCAATTCATGTGGTTTCAATTTTTGAGAGGCATAAGAAATAACTTTTCCTTCTTGCATCAGAACATAACCGAGACCACGATGAAAAGCATCACTGTATATCACACTCTTTCAGTTGGTTGAGTAAGTATAGGAGCTTGTGTTAACAAGGATTTGAGAGTTTCAAAACTCTCTTGGAATTTGTCATCCCAAGTAATCTTGACTTCCTTCTTCAAAAGATTAGTCAAAGGAGAAGCTATAATGGAGAAGCCTTTCACAAACCTTCTATAGTATCCCGCTAAGCCTAAGAAACTTCTTACTTCTGTGGGAATTTTGGGTGGATTCCATTCAACAATAGCTTGAATCTTACTAGGAACCACCTTCACACCTTTGGCTGACACAACATGTCCTAGAAAAGCCACTTCACTAAGCCAAAGTTCACATTTAGAAAGCTTAGCATAAAGCTCTTTCTCTCTCAAAATTTGCAAAATAATGCGAAGGTGTTAATCATGATCTTCACTATTCTTGGAATATATTAGAAAATCATCTATAAACACAATCGCAAATTGATCAAGATAGGGCTTAAATACTTGATTTATTAGATCCATGAACACTGCAGGAGTATTCGTTAATCCAAATGGCACCACCAAAAATTCATAATGACCGTATCGAGTTCTAAAGGAAGTTTTGGGAACATCTTGATCTCTTACCCGCAATTGGTAATACCCAGACCTCAAATCAATTTTTGAAAATAAGTTAGCACCCTTTAACTAGTCAAATAAATCATCAATCCTAGGCAGTGTATATCTGTTCTTGATTGTTATCTTTTTCAATTGTCTATAGTCAATGCAAAGCATAAGGGTTCCATCTTTCTTCTTTACAAATAAGACAGGTACTCCCCAAGGAGAAACACTAGGATAGATGAAACCCTTCTCAAGAATTTCCTGCAATTGAACTTTCAACTCCCTCAATTCTGCTGGAGCCATTCTATAGGGAGTTATAGAAATAGGAGTAGTTCCGGGAGCAAGCTCTATTGAAAATTCAACTTCTCTTTCAGGAGGCAACCCAGGAAGATTTTCAGGGAAGACATCAGGAAAATCACACACTGTAGGTATTTCCTTGAGGCTAGGACTCTCAAAATATGTATCAACATGTCAATATAGGCATCATAGCCTTGAAGAATCATCTTTCTTGCAAAGACCGCCGAAATAATATTAGATGTTAGTGATCTTTCACCTTGAACAATGATGTGTGAAAATGTAGGATCTTTAAAAGTCACACGCTTTGACCTACAATCCACCACTGCATGGTATTTATAGAGCCAATCCATCCTAATAATAACATCAAAGTCTTGGAAAGGCATTTCAACTAAATCAGCAGGGAAGACTAGATTTTGAATCATGAGGGGACAATCTTGATAAATCTGATTACAAACAACCTGATGACCCAAAGGACTTTCGACAAGCACATCATAGCAAAGTATCACAGATTTCACATTTTTCAGGAAAAACAAGTGATGAGCAAATATAGGAGTGTGTAGAACCAGAATCAAATAGTGTAACAACACATAAGCCAAATAAGTGAAATTTATCGACAACCACATCTGGTCCATATTGTTCATCTCTCTGTCTCATGGCATAATCTCGTGCAGTTACTCTTGACCCACTAGCTTTATTAGCTCCACTTAGACCCACTGCTTGTGTGTTTCTAGATCTTCCACCTCTATTGCCTTGAGGAGGATTAGTAGTAGGTTTCTAAACTGAGCCTTCAGTACGCAATGAAGGAGCAGGGTTAGGATTTGGACAATCCTTAACCTTATGATCAAGGCCCCATAATTAAAACATGCACCAGAAGCCCTCCTACAAGTACCATAGTGATTCTTCCCACATTGTTCACAAGTTGGTACGCGAGTCTTGCCTTGGCCATAATTTGGAGTACTAGATGTAGAAAAAATTGATCTGTTATGCTTATGTTGAGCTGACCTGTTGACACTACTAGCCCTGGAATCATCAAACCTTCCTCTTTTGGATGGACCTTCATAATCTGATTTAGACCTTCTGAATTTATTTTCATTTCTACTCGCTTCTTCCTTATTAACTCCTTCCCAAATAAGGGCAACTAAAACTAGTTTGCCAAATTTCTCATGTTATAGGATCGCCACATTCTTTCGGATGGAATCATTTCAACCGTCTTCAAAGAACCTACACTTATCTTTCTCTTCATTAATAATACCTCCAGCATAGCAAAATAGCCTGAGAAACTTTTGTTGATACTCAACAATAGACATGCCCCTTTGCCTTAAGTTCAAAAACTCCTTTTTCTTTGCATCACAATAAGCAGGTGTTACATACTTTGTTCTGAATTCTTTAACAAAATCACCCCAACTAAGCACCAGAGGTTTTGCTTTGGCATTTGGTACACTTACCCACCAATCATAAGCATCTTTTTGTAACAGTGAGACAACATACTTAAATTTGGCCACATCCGAATAATCTAATTGCTCAAATACCCTCTCCATACACTGAAGCCATTGTTCAGCATCGGTAGGATCAACACTGTCTTCGAACTCAACTCCACCCATTTTTCTCATTTTATCATATTTTGTTTCATTAAGGTCATGCATTATTCCAGCCAAGTGATGAAAGAAATCATCCATCTGTTGAAAATGAGGATTCATAACTGGACCACTATGACCCATATGAGGATGTGGCTCAACTCTCGCACCCTCATTATTTCCAACTTCAGATTCACTGGTACGAGGGTAGTTATGATCAACATGATGCTCTCCCACCACTTCTAGTAAATGAGGTTGAGAAATAGAGTTACTTGAACCCTCACGAGAAGCTTCCATAGGTCTATTAGAAGAAGATGCCATAACTTAATTCCTTCAAAAGGGAAGATCACATTGCATTAGGGACATGTACATGATGCATATGCACAATGCACTAAAAAAGTATATTATCTAGGTATGCAAGAAAGAGTATTATCTAAGAAGTCCTAAAAAGATAAAATGTACAAATAGGTCACAAACAGTAGTCCTAGACCCATAAACCTAAGGCTCTGATACCAACACTTGTAACGTCCCTCTTGGGAGGATGCCACTTAAGAACAAATATATACCTATACCGTTTAAAAGGGACTCCATTTAAAATATATTAATCATTTTTTTTGGATAGAGGAATTAGGCCCGTTAAAAAAGAGTTAACGGTATAATATTTTGACAACTAATAATTCATATAATTTCAAGTAAAGACCATATAAGATTTTCAGTTCACGATGGCAGGCCTTTCAAAAATAATCAAGCATGTACCTTATGGAAAGTCTTTTTTTTCATTTAAACACAACTGCAGGATCATTTTGTACATTATCTTTGAACTTCCAAGTACTAAAGAAAATACTAGTTTCTTCCATTACGAAAGTTACAAACCAAAATGTGACTTTAATACATTACAAGACCTGAGTTTACACACCTCAAAACAGCCAACACGATATCAAATTCAAGTTTACAATTTACAGTACTACGATAATATAAGCCTCCAAGATTTACATATACAAGTGCAACATATGGATCATGTACAAGTCCCAAAATTACGACAAAACATAGATGCGTATATGCAAATGTGATCTTCTAGAAGCTCCAAAAAGTCTACTTCAAGTGGCCATCTTCAATTATTATCCCGAGTGTCTCCTACGATAGAAAACAACTATCGCTAAGCACAAAGCTTAGCGGTGTATAAAGCTTGGGCTTGGAGTCATAGAATTCTCCAATTCCCTTCTAAATTATTGAAAACTCAATATAATATATAAATAAAAATCAAGTAAACAAGTATATTACAAGTATCAATATTGACATTCAAGATCAAGTACCAAGAAAGTTCATAGAACTATTTTATGAGATGTCAAATAACAAATTTTGCCCAATATGTACGTCATGCCGTCACACCAAGCATAATCCAATATCAAGAAGGGCTGAAGCCCTGTATCAAGTAGGGTCGAGACCCAATAATCAAGATAATCAAGAACCATATTAAAAATGGCTTTCTAGTTCGTACTTAAATGGATAGTTTTCCATAATTAAGACGGACCACAAATCCAAAGTCAAGATGGCCAAAGATCCAAATCAAGAGGCATGCCAATACAATGATATAGTCACTGCCACAAGAAGGACAAAGTCCCAACAAGAATGCAGAATGATCGAGCAATTCGTACAAATGGGCGAATTAACGAATATCTCACAGTAATTCAAAAATACAAATATGTCGATATAAGGTCACGAGAAAGCAAATGAAAGTTCCAAGACAATAATCAAAATACTCCACAAGCAATGACAGTACAAGTTCAAGTTTACACACAAACCTTGGCTTTTTAGCACATAAATAGTCCCACCACAACTGGACGAGTTCAAATCATAGACCAACTAGTGCGTCAACTTCCTCAAACAAATTACTTTAGCTCGTACAAGAGTATAAACACCTTGAATATACAATCAAATACCCATTTAATATTCAGAAATTTCAGCAGGTGAAAATGAACAAGATAGATATAAAAAGTGATTCTAGTTTGTGCAAGTCGCACCAAATTCCCAAAACCATAAATGTGGACAGCCTGACTGCCTTGTGTTGTGACTAAACTTTGAATAGGTAAACGGCAAAATTAGACTTTGTAATCTTAACAAAAGTTGTAGGTACATGTTGTAGGGTTGCAAGGAGTCAAAAATCATCACAAAATATATTTCGTACCAAATATATGATCAAAATACTAACAGTAGTACACAGAAGGTTCCTAAATCGGAAAAACTGGCCAAAACCTTCCCTGTGTTGCGTATCATTTTTCGACCCCATAAATTCAAAACCATCTTTTTACATAAACATAAGAATTATAGATCTATGAAATATCTTTCCAAAACATATTTGTTTACTTAAAACAGATTTCCACACAAAGAGATATACTAATATTACTAACAGATATACAGTTCCAAAACCGAGTTTGGGTTACTTACCACAAGGGGTGTTTGTCTTGAGTTCTTGCTGAAAGAACAAGTTATTCTCTAGGAAATTTTGTGTGGAATTTGATTGAGAGAGAGTTCAGGGTTTCCTCAGCCTTATGGAACCGAGATATGGAGAGGAGGTCAATTATTTTTACACATAAACATGGATATATATTACTTAAAAAGTTGGCTGCCCAAGATTAAAAGGTGACTGCCCAAAATGCTAAATATTTCATGTATATTCTATTGTTTTTTTGGAGATAAATATAGTTGACGTAGTTTATGTAAATACCCCGATATAATTTCCTAAAATACCGTCTTACTTTAAGGCAAGCAACTTCCCAAATGTCGTAAAAATTCAAGTTTAGGGAGCATGAAGTAGAGACTAATATTTTTTTAATCAGAAAATGGTCGAATGATGTGCAAATACTAGCTTAGGTATCTTGGGGTGTTACAGTTTCACCATGTATTGTGATGCGTCAGGTATAAGTTTGGGTTGTGTGTTGATGCAGCAGGGCAGGGTTATTGCATATGCTTCCAAACAGTTGAAGGTTCACGAGAGAAACTACCCCACACATGACTTGGAGTTAGCAGTGGTAATCTTAGCATTGAAGATGTGGAGGAATTATCTTTTTGGCGTGCATTGTGAGATCTTTATTGACCATCGTAGTCTTCAGTACATTTTCATCCAGAAGGATCTAAATTTGAGGTAGCGTAGGTGGTTGGAGCTACTAAAGGACTATGATATTTCTATTCTCTATCATCCATGCAAGGGAAAAGTGGTGGCAGATGCCTTGAGCCGAAAGGCGGTGAGTATGGGTAGCTTGGCTTTCTTAGCAAATGAGGAGCGACCTTTAGCTTGGGGCATCCAGTCTTTGGCTAACAGGTTGGTTAGACTTGACATTTCTGAGCCATGCGATATTCTTGCTTGTGTTGAGGCTAGATCTTCCTTGTTGGAGAAGATTCAGGCATAACAATTTGATGATGCAAGGTTGAGGATCATTCGTGACAAGGTGTTGAGTGGTGAGGCTAGGAAGGTGACTTTAGATTCAGAGGGCATTCTGAGGATCGAGGGTCGTATCTGTGTTCCTAGAGTTGGTGACTTAGTCAGATTGATATTGGAGGAGGCTCACTATTCTAGATATTCCATTCATCCTAGGGCAGCTAAGATGTATCGCGACTTGAGGCAACACTACTGGTGGTGTGGGATGAAGAGGGATATTTCAGATTTTGTATCTAGGTGCTTGAACTGCCAGCAAGTGAAGTTTGAGTACCAGAGGCCCGATGGTTTGTCTTAGAGGCTACCCATTCTAGAGTGGAAATGGAAGCGTATTGCCATGGACTTTGTAGTCGTTTTGCCATGGACTTTGCAGAGATTTGATGCTATTTGGGTTTTCATGGATAGGTTGACGAAGTTTGCTTACTTTCTGCCGGTTCAGACTTCCTACAGTTCTGAGAGGTTGGTTCTGATCTATATTCGGGAGATTGTCCATTTGCATGGTGTGACAGTTTCCATCATCTTCGACCGAGGTACTCATTTCACTTCACACTTCTGGCGGTATTTTCAGAGAGAGTTGGGTACTAGAGTTGAGGTTAGCACTGCTTTTCATCCGCAGACAGATGGTCAGTCAAAGTGTACTATTTAGGTTCTGGAGGATATGCTGTGAGCCTGTGTTATTCACTTCGGGGTTAGTGGGACTAGTGTTTAGCTTGGGAAGAGTTTGCATATAATAATAGTTACCATTCCAGCATTCAGATGGCTTCGTTTGAGGCTTTGTGTGGTAGGCAGTGCAGGTCTCCGATGGGTTGGTTTGATGCTTTCGAGGTTAGGCCATCGGGTACCGACTTGCTTCATGATTCTATGATAGAGTTTGGGTTATTCAGGAGAGACTTTGCACTACCCAGAGTAGGCAGAAGAGTTATGCTAAGCAGAGAGTTCGAGATCTAGAGTTCATGGTAGGTGACAGCGTGTTCCTTCGAGTATTGCCCATGAACAACGTGATGTGGTTCGGGAGGAAGGGTAAGCTCAGTCCGAGGTTCATTGGGCCATTTGAAATCCTTCATCATATTAGAGAGGTTGCCTATAAGCTAGCCTTGCATCCTGCTCTTTCTATTGTGCATCCTGTGTTTCATGTCTCTATGTTGTGGCGGTATATTCCGGATGAGTCTCATGTGCTTCAGTTAGAGTCGGTTCAGTTGGATGAGTCCTTAGCCTTTGAGGAGGAGCCTGTTGCTATTTTGGACAGGCATGTTAGCAATTTGAGGTCCAAGGAGATTCCATCAATTAAGGTTCAGTAGTGGCATCGTCCTGTCGAGGAAGCTACTTGGGAGATCGAGACCCATATACGGACCCATTATCCTCGTCTTTTTGAGTCTTCAGGTACTATCCTTCTTCTAACTTTTGCAGGTCATTTTCTATTTTTCGTCCCTTTTTCCTACATTTCGAGCTTTCTCTCAATGGCTACAGGTCATTTATGACTTGCCGAGATGGACAGTTTGGTGCCCATGCCTTTTGTTAGGTCGTTATGACCATTTCCTTGTTTTAAAACTTGAACTTAGAAAATCTTTGACTTCGATCAACTTTCTTGGTTAACATGCTCAGAATCAAATTCTGACAATTTTGTTGGCTCTGAAATGGGGATGTTAGTCTGGTGGGACCATTGGTCTGGGTCTAAGTGCTTTTGGTTTGATTTTGTGTTACTTTCTGGGTTTTCAAGCCAATTTGGCTGATAGGGTTGACTTTGGTCAACATTCGGAGAAGACGGCCTTGGATGGAAAATATGTCAGCGTTATTAGCTCAAGAGTCAAATTTAGGCTAGGGGGACCTTTGGTTCAGGTCTCGAGGCTTCCAGACTTGTTTTTGGGTTTTGAGTTTTGAGTTGGTTTTGGGCGTGGGGCCTATTTTTGTTAAAATGATCTCCATCAGAAGTTTCATCGATTCTGTTGAGTCCGAAATGATGTTTTTTGTAGGGTAGCATGGTTGGTTTGTGTTCACGAGGTTTCGGATGAATCTCGAGGGTCCATCGGAAGGTTTTTGGCCTTGGTGTAATTGCTAGTTGCTGCACTAAAGTTGCAAACCTTTTTGGTCTTCGCGATCGCGAGGCTTCCATCACGTTCGCGATGGTCTAGTTTCTTGACCATTGTGATCGCGAAGGTTGCTCCTTGCGTTCGCGATGAAGCAGGCATGGGCCTGCTCTATACGATTGCGTGGCTGGACTATCGTGACCGTGATGGTCTAGCCCACTCTTTCTCACGAATGTGGGGTTCTTGTCGTGATCGCGATGAAGGACCCCTGGCAGCTATTTAAGCTGCTAACTTTATATTCTCCTCCAAAGAACTCTTATTTCCTCCATTGTTGATCATAGTTCTCCGGTTCTAGCCCCTTCCTTTCAGCTCTCTTCATCTGGTATGTTCCTTCTTCACCCCGTCTCCTTTTTACATTGTTAATCTTCGTTAAACCCATTGTTTTCCCATTAGTTTCCTTGATTATCTCTTTTTGAACTAATGGACTTTAGAGCTATTTTGGACCTCGAAATGAGTCCCATTCGCGCCCAACTTTTGGGCATAGGTTCCCCAACTGGTTGCGGTCATAATTGAGAAGTTTGTTTTTTGTTTCATTGTGCGGGCCCTGAAGGTCATTTTTCTGACCAGATTTTCGGCTCAATTTTTCGTATAGCAATATGGATGTTTTTCTTCTCGTCTTGACACCTAGATTATGTTCTTAATAGCGTGGTAACTTCCTGAGGCTGTTCAGAAGGGGAAGGCACACGAGTGACGGTTCATGATTACAGTTCAGCCCCAAGGTAGGTTACGGTTTACTTTCTAGACTGAGCTTAGTTAGATTATATTTATTTATATGTTACTGGAATGTTAGGTTGGATATTAGATAGATTTAGGCTTAAATCCTATTTATTACTTTAATTGTCCATTTTGGATTTTAGTTTAGAATTGTTTTGTTATCCTTATCCTAGAAACTTATAGTATCTTTACGGCTAGTATAGAATCCTTAGTATACTTTTAGGAGGTTTTAGAGGTAGAGTAGAGATTCTCGGTGCTTGTCATATTATTTTTGGCATCCTTTTGTTTTATCCTATTGATATGTGTAATTGTGGGACCGAGGCCATAGCTCGGATTTGGACGGAGTTCCAGGTTAGTTCTCTTGGTTTGGAAGGTGCTTTGCCCTGTTTTTCCCGGTTGTGTGTGTTTTTCTCTGGATATGAAAATTTATATGCTCACACTGCATTGTCATGATTATCAGTATGGAAAAGAATGATTTTAAGGCTTTTTGGTCCTACACTTGGCAACTATTGGATTTTCATGATCTTTGGGCTTTTAAAAGGATTGCTTTGGAATTGTTACTGATTTTGGGAGGAAAAGGGAAAAATACTACTTTTTATGCATACGTTGATGCGTCCGAGGTTAAATTCCAGGTGCCCGATGTGTTATCTCAGGGTTGATTTTTATGCATACGTTGATGAGTTCGAGGTTAAATTCTGGGTGCCCGATGTATTATTTTGGGTTTTACTTTTATGCATACGTTGATGAGTCCGAGGTCATTTTTGGTCGCCCAATGCTCTATTTAGGGTTTTTCCTTCCTGCACTTATTTGATAAGCTCGATGCTCCATTCTGAGCGCCCGAGTACTAAATATCGGGTTTAACTTGTATACATTCATACATTACATCATTATTGCATCGCATTGCATTGGATTAGGGTGAATTTGGTTTGTTGGCTAATTTGAGTTGATCTTGCTATTACTTCACCTTTTATTTGTTTGGTTGCTTTGATTTTCGGCTTTATAATTAGATTTAGGTGGATCCCTGTAGTTTAACTGCTTTCATGTATCTTATTATTTATATATTATCTTTCTACGCTCGGTCGGCCTATGATGCCTACTGAGTACCCATTGTACTGGTACTCATACTACACTCTACATCTTTTTCTAATGCAGCACCTAGTACGAGCCACCTTCACTGTCGTTCAAGGCTTGTTGTAGTTCAGATCGCAATGAGCTCCCGACACTTTTGGAGACTTTATATGCTTTCCATCTTGTATATCTTGTCGATATTTTGTATTTTGGATAGGTAGAGTCTGTTGTATAGCTACTCCTTACTTTAGTCGCTCTTGTATTAGTGACACCAGGTTCGGGTTTGTTCTCGTGTATGTTTTGTCTATTCGTTCACTTTAGGGCCATCTTTTGTATATGTTGTGCATTGGTATGTATATATGCTCTTGGCCCTGTGTTTTCTTTATATCTTTCACTTTTCCTTAGTTTATTATTATTATTATCTTTCGCATTGTTTGGTTTTGGCTTGTCTACCGGGGGGTTATGTAGACGCCATCATGGCCCGGCTTCGGGTCGTGATAGTGGTAGACCTTTTTAATGAATTAGTTGACCCCGATCTAGAGGTTCCTGATTCTTACTATATTTCAAAGAGATTGGTGTCTAAGTTAGGACTCTCCTCAATCAAAATTAATTATTGTGAAAATGGCTGCATGTTATACTTTAAGGAGGATGTCGATCTAGAGATTTGTATGTTCTTTGAACTCCCTCTTTATAAACGTGGTAGTAGTGGAAAGAGAATTACTATTAAGGCGATGCATTATTTACCTCTTATACCAAGGTTGAAGAGGTTGTATGCATCAAATAACTCTTCTCCCCATATGAGATGGCACCATGAAAATAGAAGACCACCTGGTGTCATGTGTCATCCATCTGATGGAGAGGCTTGGAAGATTTTTGACAGAACGTATCCAAATTTTACAGCTGAACCACAGAATATTAGGTTGGGTTCATGTGCGGATGATTTCACCCCTTTTTCTATTGGGGATGCACCATATTCATGTTGGCTTGTATTTATTACACCATATAATCTTCCACCTAAGAATTGTATGATGAGTCTATATATATTTCTATATTGTGTTGTTCCTAGACCGCGTAATCTATAAAGTCAGATTGATGTATACTTACAACCTTTGATTGATGAGTTGTAACTGTTGTGGTATGAGGGGGTTCAAACCTGGGATATTTCACTTAAACAAAATTTTAATTTGTGTTCTTCTTTAATGTGGACTACTATTGATTTCTCTGCTTATAGAATGTTGTCTGGGTGGATGACAGCTAGAAAGTTAGCTTGTCCCTACTACATGGAAAACACTAAATCCTTCTGATTAAAACATGGTCGTAAAAACTTCATGATTTAATTATCACCATTGGTATTTACCAGATAATCAGGAGTTTAGGAGAATAAAGTATGCATTTACAAAGAATCAAACTGAACGGGATGGTCCACCTCGAACATTAACTGGTCATGATATTTGGGAGAGGGTTAAATATTTGCCAAAGGTTACTAAGGAATAAGTGTACAACTTTAATGAGTATGGTGTTTCACATAATTGGATAAAGCAAAGCATATTATGGGAGTTACCATATTGAAAGGATAATCTACTTAGGCATAAT
The DNA here is from genome assembly GCA_003996215.1 of Jaltomata sinuosa. Classification (NCBI taxonomy): domain Eukaryota; kingdom Viridiplantae; phylum Streptophyta; class Magnoliopsida; order Solanales; family Solanaceae; genus Jaltomata; species Jaltomata sinuosa. The sequence goes on along the minus strand of QJPP01000285.1, from coordinate 349,851 downwards.
CTTGATGTTAGGCATAGTTAAAAAAATATTTTGATAACTTGTTCAACACTGTGATGGATGTGAATGATAAGACAAAGGATAATGTTAAGGCTAGACTTGAATTACCAGATCACTATAGACTACCAGAGCTACATTTGCAGCAGTTTGCTAATAACAAATTCCTTAAGCCCAAGGCTAGTTATACATTCACATTGGAACAGAATCAGAAAATATGTGAGTGGGTAGAATGTTTGAAGATTGCAGATGGATATGCCTCCAATTTAGGTAAGAGGGTTGACATGTTGCGTGGAATCTTACATGGGATAAAAAGTCATGATTGTCATATTTTCATAGAACAATTACTTCCAATTGATTTTTGTGGATTGCCTGAAAAAATATGAAAATCGATGACAGAGATTAGTTTATTCTTAAAAGAACTGTGTTTCGGCACTTTGAGAGTAGAAAATTTGATTCGGATGGCCGAAAATGTTGTAGTTATCACCAATAAGTTGGAGAAGATTCTTCCACCTAGATTCTTTGATATGATGGAACATCTTCCCATTCACCTTATCAATAAATCCCTACTAAGAGGTCCAATTGAAACTAGGTGGAAGTCTCGTTACGAGTGGTAAGCTACGAGAACACATTAGTGTATTCTTCAACTATATACCTATTTCTTATAAATTACATGGCTAATGTATAATTTTGCAGGACCATTGACAAAAGTAAAGGGGTGTTAAAAATAAACAGAGGGTGGAAGGCTCTATGTTGAAGCATATCTTGCTAGAGAAACAACCCACTTTTGTTATTACTACTTTGATGATCGAGTGTCATGTTTGAGAAATAGATCAAATCGACATCAAGATACTGAGAATGACCCTACTCTAGATCTATTATTAATCTTTGATCAACTAGGTAAGCGTGCAAAAAAGCTTGCACATCATGTGCTTACTGAAAGGGAGAAAAGAGTTGAAGCGTTACATGTATTACTTAATTGCCCGGAAGTCCAACCCTTTTTAGAGTAAGGAAATTATATACTTACACAAAATATTCAATTGTGATTATATTAAGGAAACTAACTTTTTATTTTGAATGGACAGTTATTTTGTGAGCCATATTGGCCAAGATCAAGTAAATTCATCATTTACATTGTGGTATAGTAATTGGGTAAATGTTACAATAATCACATAATAAATTTAAAATCTTTACTCATCCTTTAATTAACACCATATTTAACTTACAAATCATATATAGGTGCACAATTCATCAAATGCTGCCACATACTCTCAGTTATTGAAGGATATCTCTTGGGGACCGATTGATGTCTATACAATGTCCCAATATACTTTAAATAGGTTTAAATATGCAACTGAGGACTACTCAAAGCATAAAAAAACTAATAATAGTGGTATTTGAGTTAAAGGTGATGATGAAAACCAAAATATTATTGTTGATTATTTTAGCGTCCTACAGGAGATTCTAGAGTTGGAGTATTCTGGTTGGCCAATAAAAAGAATAGTACTTTTTTTATGAAAGTAGTTTGATCCAACCCGAAACATAGGCACAAGAGAACTTAAGGAACATAACATCATTGAAGTTCAACACACTAGGATGTATCGGGCTTATGATCCTTTTATTATTGCACAAGATGCTAAATAGTTGTACTATGCCCCTTATCAATTGCGTACAGAAAAGTATGATTAGTGGATCATTATAAAAATCAAGCCTATAGGGCATGTGAAAGTTGAGAATGTGTTGGATGTTGCATATCAGAACAAAATAGAGAATGTTCACCAAGTTGTGGATGCTGATTTAGAAGATAATTTGGAGCATCCTGAATATATTTTAGAAGAAGTTGGTCCAGGAGAGATACAATGTTAGCAAATGTGGATAATGAACAACAAACAGAAGAAGAGGCTGAATGAATAAACGATGAGAAAACTTCCAAAGAGGATGAATGGATAGACGATGAGAAACCTTTAGAAGAAGAGGATTAGCAATATAATTAGTTTGTTGTGTTCTTTATTTTTAATTATTGATGTTTGTATACTTAGTATTGTTGTCTTAATTAATATTCATTACTAGTATTTTTAGAAGCAAAGAGACTAATGTATAAAATATTTCCTCGTGTTTCTTTTAGTATAAAAGATAATATATATATATATATATATATATATTTACAAATTATATTTTGTCTTTTAATTAATGTAGATTGTAGGGCCTCACTTTTATATAGGGCCTCACTTTTATATAGTAGATCGTATCAGCAGCCACAAAGTGTTCCTACACAAGTGGGTCCATTTCATCCACTTGATGATGTTATTCAGACTTGATCAGCCTCTATTGTGGCACCTACACAGGGCTACACAACCATCGATGGTCATTATACATATATAGGTCCATCAACTGTCATACCATCAGTTAGTTGCAGTAGGTCAGCTAGCACTAGTGGATCAGTTTGACTCCCTACCCTTCGTCTCAGAGATAAAAGCCCTACACATGGGACTCCCACGATAGGCCACTCAAGTGTAAAGAGACCATAGCCAGGCGATAGAGATACTTCCTAAAGGACCTTCATCAAGCCTGAGGAAGACAGGTATGATATTATTAACTATATATAATAACTAACTTTCTATATGTTAAATTTTTTAAGTTTTGATTTAACCTCTTAAATGTTTGATCTTGTATTGTAGGTTCAATCCAGATGATAGAATTACAAAGGTCATCTACAAATGTATCTCCCGACCCTGTGCTGGTGTGTGGCCGAGTTGAGGCACGATACCAGCTCATGTCCAAGTGCAAATGTTCAATTAATTTTGGGTAAAAATCTTATTAATTAACACACTTTACATTTAAAGATTGAATCTTATTAATAAGTTTTTGTTGCAGAAATATTTTTGGTGGGCTTCCGAGCATGAAAAATGCATCTATTCAAACTTTTATGACAGGACTGCTCATAGACTTCATGGCCTACTTTATGATGCTTGGAAAAAGGTTCGAAAGCCTCGATTTGTGTAGCCACCTTATTGAAATGCCCTATTGGCTCACTGAGCATCTGATCCGCTTTTTTTAAAGAGGAACGAGATTGGGAAGAAGGTCAGAGCGTCTAAGAAAATAGGCTATTTATGCACTGGTGGAGCTGTCATCCCCAGATTACTACGCAGAAGAGATTGGTATGTATTTTTTCATAATTCAATTGTTCTTTTTTATTTGCTTTTTTTAAAAAGTTTTTGCTTTTGGAGATTGATGATTTTATTATATGCAGCAAAAAGAGTTGGGTAGGACGCTAACTCAGAAGGAGTTTTTCAAGAACTTGCACATAAAAATGAAGAAGAACCCAATGGATGAAGATAGTTGGATTGAGCAACGGGCACAACATACACATGTAAGAACTTTATTCAAATCTACAATCTTTTTTTTAACAATTAATATTATTTACTTGCATCTTTTCATGTTAAGTTTGAATAGTTTGATATATTTTCACTATTAATTACTTGCATAAATTTAATTATGTGCAAAGGATTGGAGATTGCTATAGTACTCAACCTCCTAAATGTCAGGGCATCCCACTTTCACAAGAAAAAGTTGAGTAGCTCTAGAAAGAGTATGCGGGTGACCCGATTAGAGGTTCAGTCTACGGTCTCCCTGGAAAGGCCTCTGACAAAATAAAGTCTTATTTGAACTGTGGATCCTCCTCTAGCATATATGATAGAGAGGAAATGTTGTCTAGGATGGTTGATATGACTAGAGAGCTTGCTGCTTCTGCCGAGAGGGAGAGGTAGAGAGATGAGAGGATATAGTCATTTGATTCCCAGCTAGATCAACTCTCTCAGTCTGGTTAGATTATCCCTCCATGTCCCGGTGATCCATGGCAATGTGCAATAGGTCAAGGCCTATTTGATGAGTCCACTACAAATGATGAGAAGGAGCATGAGGGTGAGGAGGAAGAGGGTATGATTAGACTTGTCTATCTTTAGACTTTTTCATATTTAGACATGTTTATATATGAATACTTCTTTATATTTAGAATTGTTTATCTTTAAACTTCTTAGACATATTTTGATCGTATTTTGGATTGATTCCAATGAATTTTACTTTGATTTAAAGTTGTGTTGCATAAATGTTGAATTATGATGTGTTGGCAGCTCTTTGAGCTAGTTTGGATTGATGTTTGATGTTATTATTGATTTTGAGCAGGTGACATTACAAATTGCAGCACTGCATTGCTATTTTTTTCAAAAAATTGACCATAAGAGGTCGGTATGTTTGGTAAAAGTTACCAATAGAATTGACCACTTTTGGTCAGTTTTGATGTTTATTTTTAATTCTTTTTAAGAAAATCAACCACTTTTGGTCGGTTTTGTATAATTTATTCTTTAATAATTTTAATAAAATTGTCCTCTTTTGGTGTAATGAACCTTTTGGTCATTTATGCATGTTCACCTTTCTTGTACCGTTAGAGCTTACATGTAGTGGCCCCAAGTCATTCATGGCTTGATGGGACAGGTAGTTTGGTGCCCGAGCCATTTGTTTGGTCTTTTTGGCCGTTCCTTGTTTTAGAGCTTTAGGCTGTTGAAATCATTGACTTCAGTCAACATTCTTGGTGAACGTGCTCAGAATTGAATTCTAACAGTACTGTTAACTCCAGAGCGTGGACTTTCGTCTAGTGTGTTTTGAATTCTCTCTTGTTCTATGTTTTCAGGCCAGTTGGGCTTGTTTGGTTGACTTTGGTCAACATTTGGAGAAGACGGCCGCAGATGGAAATTCCATCAGATTCGTTAACTCTGGAATGCCAAGTTTATGTTACGTAGTTGTTCGGTTCAGGTCTCGGGTGATCTGGGTTTATTTTAGGTGTTCAGTTGGTATTAGTTAGTGTTGACTTCAGTCAACATTTCTTCGAGATGACCTCGTATGGAAGTTTCATCAATTCCATTGAGTCCAGAACATTGTTTCCACTCTAATAGCATATTTGGTTTGTGAGTATTGGGTTTTGATTGTGCTCGGAATTCCCCGTAGAGTTGTGAAAAAGTTGCAGGTTTTTGGCTGTTGCAGGTGCAGGCTTCAGGCCTTAATCGCGATCATGATCCTCGTCCCTCGCGACCGTGATAAAGCACCTGATGTACTGTTATTCGCAATTGTATGATCGCCTGTCGCGATCGCGATGAAGCCTGTCCTCCCTTGTTTTTCGTGACCACATGGCTAGCCTTTGCGATCGCGATGGTCTAGCCAGCGTGGTCCTCGCGACAATGAGGGGTTCCTTCGCGATCGTGATGAAGGACCCCTGGCAGTATAAATAATTGTGGACTTCGTCTCTTTCATTCAAAATATGAAATCCTCTATTGTTGTTGCTCTAAACTCGTCCCAGATCTGTATTTGGTCAATTCTCGATGTGGGGGTGCATAATTCTTGCTTGTGATCGCTCCTCCATCGTAATTGGTAAGTTTTATCCGCTTAAAACCCATTAATGCGCCACTTTGTTTTTAAATTGTTCTTATGATTGGCTGGTTGGTTAGAGCCTTTTCCATGGCCAAATTCTCTATAATTCTAGGCATGCACACCTTATAGTTTGGCAATCGTCGTGCGCTTCTTCATTTTTGGCTTTGGGTTGTGGGGCCCACAGGACCATTTGTGACCCAAATTTCGACCCGGCTATTATTATAGCAATTTGGGTATCATTAGTCTTGTTTTGACGTATAAATTATTGTATTGATAGTGGGTTCATGAATTGGAGCTTCTCGGAGCAGTTCGAGGCTAGGCAACACCATCCTCGCAGCTTTTCATCGGACGACAGATAGGTTATGGCTTTCCCTACCTAGACTCTACATATATAGGCTATAACTACATTAATTAGTATCCTTAGGTGAGTTGTTTTAGGTTGGTACCCCAGACCTTGCCCGTCTTTTGTGTCTTTATTATTTCATATGTTGATTGTAGTATTCGTATCAGTATTGTATATTACCCTTGTGGTCCTGCGTGGTCTTGTATTGACTCTGGAACATAAATGATGGGTTATTTGGGAATGTCCGTGACTCCCACACATAGATATAATATTCTAGGCTGGTTATGTCTGTTGTAGAGTTATTAGGCCTGGGCAGGGCTGGTAGGAATGTTTGTGAGCCGTTGGGCTAATTTATATTTTTTTGCGAGCATATCATCCATGAAAAAGGTTTTTCCCTGCATGTTTTATCACTCTTTTGGCTTCGGGCCTACTATTGATGACTTTCTAAACCTTGCATAGCCTCGGGGGCCCGTTTTTAGTATAAATGATTGTAAAATGGGATTTGAATGATTTCACAGTTGATTTCCTACTAACACTACCCTCGACAGGGTAGAGCACTAGACTTGATTTTTATTATTGATTTAGACTCGGATACGCTCTGGGCATCCTTTGAGAGGGTTATTGAGACTTTTATCACTAAGTTAGACCCGAATATACTTTAGGAACCTTTTGAGAGGGTCTTTTGAGATTACTACTACTATTTTAAACCTGGTTCAATTCTGGGCACATACTTCGAGGCTCTAATTCTCTGAGATTTTGTATTCGTTACTGTATGTGGTCAGGGACCTCCATAGGCCCTGTCGTTCCAGGACCTGGCCAAAGTGCTGAGCATGCCAGAGGAGGGGTATACGGTGTTGGATGGTGTATAGCGGGTACGTCCTACCATGGGTCCTCCTGACGGAGTACCGGGGGAGGTGCATACAGAGTTACTATTACTGGTTCTATCACTATCATCATCATGCATATCACACTCTGATTCCACCCTTATTTGATGTGTGTTCAGTGTACGCTCTGGTTGTATGTGTAGCTGGAGGGTTTATTTTCACTTGATTGCGTTCCTCAGTTGTATAGGCGGCCGTTGGGACTGTAGGTAGATTATATTACTTTCCATCATTATATAAAGATTGTTATAGTGCTTGGTTCTCGGTGGATTGGCAAGTTTTAGCCTTTTGAGGCTCTGAGTTTGGGCTTGAGTTTTGAAGGGCTAGTGAGTCCTATATCTTTGAGGCATTATTGTGTGTCTTTCTGAGCGGATTGTGAGTTTTGGTTCCTTTTCTATGGCTTGATTTAAGTAGAGACTCTTGGTTCTTGTGGCTTAATTATTCCATTCTAGGATATAAATTATGAGATTGATCCCGATTTATGCTTATCTTGAGAGTTTGTGGGTTTTATAATGATTTTTTTATTTTATGACTTGTTGTTGATTATGTTGGCCTGCTTCCCTTCTTTCCTTCTTACTTGAGGTTACCAGTATACCACCATTTTCTCAACTCTCTCTCTTTATTTACTAATACTATTGTGCAAGGACTCCAGGTGCGTTTTTCTTTCCTTCACCTGTGATTCTGTGTATTTATATCTTCTGTGCTAGCATTGTTTACTTATTACTCTTGGTTGTCTATTCTCCGTGCTAGTTCCTTGTGCTGTCTCTATTGCTTTTGTGACTGCTTTCTTGCTATCTGCTATTTAATATTTTTATATCTTATATATGCTCATTCGGCCGATGATGCCTACTGGGTACCCATTTTTTGCAGTTGGTACTCATACTACACTTCTGCACTTCTTAGTGCAGATATTAGTTGAGCTTTCGCCGTTGATCGCATTGGAGACTCGTGCAGCTTTTGGGAGATTCGAGACCAGGGTGAGCGCTTTACAGTCGGGGCTTGTCTACATCTCATATGTTGTACTGTTACTCTTGTATCTATATTTTGGGCTCTAATTCTATATGATTTTGCGTTCATTACTGTATGTGGTCAGGGACCTCCATGGGCCCTGCTGTTGTAGGACCTGGCCAAAGGGTCGAGCATGCTGGAGGAGGGGTATACTGTGTTGGATAGTGTATAGCGGGTACATCCCACCATGGGTCCTCCTGCCGGAGTATCGGGGGAGGTGCCTACAGAGTTACTATTGCCGGTTCCATCACTATCATCATCATTCATATCACACTCGGATTCCATCCTTGTTTGCTATGTGTTCAGTGTACGCTCAGGTTGTATGGGTGGATGGAGGGTTTGTTTTAACTTGATTGTGTTCCACAGTTGTATGGGCGGCCGTTGGGAGTGTAGGTAGACTATATTACTTTCCGTCATTATATATAGATTGTTATAGTCCTTGGTTCTTGGTGGATTGGCAAGTTTTAGCCTGTTGAGGCTCTGAGTTTGGGCTTGAGTTTTGAGGGGCTAGTGAGTCCTATATCTTTGAGGAATTATTGTGTGTCCTTCTGAGCGGATTGTGAGTTTCGGTTTCGTTTTCTATGGCTTGATTTGAGTAGAGACTCTTGGTTCTTGTGGCTTAATTATTCCATTCTAGGATATAAATTATGAGATTGATCCCGGTTTATGCTTATCTTGAGAGTATGTGGGTTTTATTATGATTTTGTTATTTTATGAGTTGTAGTTGATTATGTTGGCCGGCTTCCCTTCTTTCCTTTTTACTTCAGGTTACCAGTATACTGCCATTTTCTCAACTCTCTCTCTTTATTTACTTATAGTGTTGTGCAAGGACTCCAGGTGCGTTTTTCTTTCCTTCATCTGTGATTCTGTGTATTTATATCTTCTATGCTAGCATTGTTTACTTATTACTCTTGGTTGTCTATTCTCCGTGCTAGTTCCTTGTGCTGTCTTTATTGCTTTTGTGACTGCTTTCTTGCTATCTGCTATTTAATATTTTAATATCTTATATATGCTCAGTAGGCCGATGATGCCTACTGGGTACCCATTGCTTTGCAGTTGGTACTCATACTACACTTCTGCACTTCTTAGTGCAGATATTAGTTGAGCTTTTGCCGTTGATCGCATTGGAGACTCGTGCAGATTTTCGTCGATAGGTTATGGCTTTCCCTACCTAGACTCTGCATATATAGGCTATAACTGCATTAATTAGTATCCTTAGGTGGGTTATTTTAGGTTGGTACCCCAGACCTTGCCCGTCTTTTGTGTCTGTTTATTTCATCTGTTGATTGTAGTATTCGTATCAGTATTGTATATTACCCTTGTGGTCCTATGTGGCCTTGTATTGACTCTGGAACCTAGATGGTGGGTTATTTGGGAATTTCCGTGAGTCTCAGATAGAGATATATTATTCTAGGCTGGTTATGTTTGTTGTAGAGCTATTAGGCCTGTGAAGGGCCGATAGGAATGTTTGTGAGCCGTTGGGCTAATTTATATTTTTATGCGAGCATATCATCAGTGAAAAAGGTTTTTTCCTTACATGTTTTATCAATGCTTTGGCTTCGGGCCTACTATAGACGACTTTCTAAGCCTTGCATGGCCCTGGGGGCCCATTTTTAGTATAAATGATGATAAAACGAGATTTGGATTATTTCACACTTGATTTCCTATTGACACTAGGCTTAGCAGGGCAGAGCACTAGACTTGATTTCCTACTGATACTAGGCTCGGCACGGCAGAGCACTAGACTTGATTTTTTTTACTGATTTAGCCCCGGATACGCTCTGGGCACCCTTTGAGAGGGTTATTGAGACTTTTATCACTAATTTAGACCCGTGTATACTTTAGGCACCCTTTGAGAGGGTCTTTTGAGATTACTACTACTGTTTTAGACTCGGTTCATTTTTAGGCACGTATTTTGGGCTCTGATTCTCTGTGATTTTACGTTTATTATTGTATGTGGTCAGGGACCTCCATGGGCCCTGCCGTTCTAGGACCTGGCCAAAGGGTCGAGCATGCTGGAGGAGGGGTATACTGTGTTGGATGGTGTATAGCGGGTACATCCCACCATGGGTCCTCCTGCCGAAGTATCGGGGGAGGTGCATACAGAGTTACTATTGTCGGTTCCATCACTATCATCATCATTCATATCACACTCAAATTCCATCCTTGTTTGCTGTGTGTTCAGTGTACACTCAGGTTGTATGGGTGGCTGGAGGGTTTGTTTTCACTTGATTGCGTTCCTCGGTTGTATGGGTGGCCGTTGTGATTATAGGTAGATAATATTACTTTCCGTCATTATATAGAGATTGTTATAGTCCTTGGTTCTTGGTGGATTGACAAGTTTTAACCTGTTGAGGCTTTGAGTTTGGGCTTGAGTTTTGAGGGTCTAGTGTGTTCTATATCTTTGAGGCATTATTGTGTGGCCTTCTGAGTGAATTGTGGGTTTCAGTTCCTTTTCTATATCTTGGTTTGAGTAGAGACTCTTGTTTCTTGTGGCTTAGTTATTCCATTCGAGGTTATGAATTGTGAGATTGATCCCGGTTTATGTTTATCTTGAGAGTTTGTGGGTTTTAGTATGATTATGTTATTGTATGACTTCTAGTTGATTATGTTGGACTACTTCCCTTCTTTCGTTTTTACTTGAGGTTACCGGTATACCGCCATTTTCTCAACTCTCTCACTTTATTTACTTATATTGTTATGCAAGGACTCTAGGTGAGTTCTTCTTTCCTTCACCTGTGATTCTGTGTATTTATATCTTCTGTGCTAGCATTGTTTGCTTATAACTCTTGGTTGTCTATTCTACGTTCTAGTTCCTTGTGTTTTCTCTATTGCTTCCGTGACTGCTTTCTTGCTATCTGCTATTTACTATTTTTATATCTTATATACGCTCAGTCGACCGATGATGCCTACTGGGTACCCATTGCTTTACAGTTGGTACTCATACTACACTTCTGCACTTCTTAGTGCAGATATTAGTTGAGCTTTTGTCGTTGATCGCATTGGAGACTTGTGCAGCTTTTGAGAGATTCAAGATGAGGGTGAGCGCCTAACGGTCGAGTCTTGTCTATATCTCATTTGTTGTACTGTTACTCTTGTATCTATATTCAGAGACGGTTGTGCTTATCATTTTGTTACTTCTAGCACTTGTATTCTATTAGAAGCTTCTGTACTGTCGATACCAAGTCTTGGGGTTGGTGTACTTTCAATGTATATATTTAGGTTTTGCTTTCACTTTATCTATCTTTATATTCTTCTTCTGCTTATTTTCTTCTTATTATGCATATTAATTAGGTAGTAGCCCATTACTAACCATTCCGGGCTACGGGGATTGGTTCGCCTACTAGGAGGGTTGTAGCTTCCATCATGACCTGAGAAATCGGGTGGTGACATCTTGGTATTAGAGCTCTAGGATCACCGGTGTTGTGGTACAAAAGCTAGTGTCTAGGTAGAGTTTCGAGGAACAGTACGATGATGTCCATATCCTATCTGCGGGAGGCTATAGGGCATTTTTAGGAAGAGTTCCATATTCTTGGCTCCTTATTGTGTGTTCTTGGCTCTATTAACTTCTAAACTTTGGTTCACTCCTTCTAAGATGCCTAAGATGAGTTTGACATCGGTTGGTGTCGAGGCTTATGTGCCTGTTGCTTCAGTGCTTTTGTCATCGCCAGGACTTCAAAGTGAGAGTTTACTGCATTAGATAGGGGGTGTGGGGTTAGCCTAGCCTCCGATTGGATTTATAGCGACCCCAGTTCTTCAAGACACCGTGGCTAAGACTCTGAGTCCTTCGGTGGGTATTTCAGTACTCGGTTCTGTAATTGGTGCTTCAGTTAGGGTTGAGCTTCCAGTTCTTCAGCAGGGTTGTATGTCGGTATTGGACTATGAGGCAAGATTTCACGAGATGGTTAGGCGTACTGCTAGGACTGTGCCTTCAGAGTTTGATAGGGTTCAACGCTTTGTTGGAGGTTTGAATTCACCGCACCATCTGGCGACCAAGCATTTGGTTACAGTTGGGATGACCTTCCTACAGGTAGTGGATCATGCTTGGGATATCGAGGGTTTATGTTGTGAGACTTATGGAGGAGGTGCTAAGAAACATCATCGCCAGGATAGTTCCTGAGGTTCTCAGACTCGAGGTTGGGGATTCTCCATCAGAGATAGGTTCTACTGCTTCTTGTCTACCAGACTAGTTTCAGTTGCTCCATGGATTCCAGAGAGTGGTTGTGTAGGGCATGTTGAGCAGAGTAGGCATGGTATAAATCATATTCTTTGAGATTTGACTTTAGAGTGTGTAGGCCATGGTGGCTGGTCAGGTCCAGTGGGATCATCCCGTCAGACTCCACTTGGTAAAGTTTGTTATCGGTGTAGGGAGCAAGGGCACTTGGTTAGGGATCGCCCCACAATCCTACTTTATACTCAACAGGATCAGGATAGCCAGCAGGGCTATAGTGGTTCAGGTATCCGTCAAGAGACGATAGGCATCGTGCATCGGAGTAGGGCTTCTTTGGGTTTCTATACTTGTGGGGTGATTGGTCATTATTCTAGAGACTGCCCCCATCAAGGGATGTTAGAGCATTCACCTTCGACTACTCCAGCCAGTGTCAGACACCATCAGACCGATACTTCTCCTAGTGGGCCCAAGGTACAGGTTCCTGATATCATTGCTCCAAGTTAGGCTCCTGTTTCCTCCGACTTGTGATAGTATTATTCGCGATGCGATTCCTTCCCTTCTATCATTTATTTGTTTATATGCCTACCTGCTACTTGTTTAGTTGTTTGACTACTTGAATTGTAGTATCTATGCGATGTTTTCTTGGTAGATTATTCCTTAGTAGTGGATGGGGGAGTTATTCTTGTGAGGTGTTTTACTCGGAGTTGTAGCTCGTGGGTAGTTCTTGTTAGTCTCTTTTCTGGTTGGTTTTTCTTCCAGCTCCATTATGACTCTAGGCTTGTGTTGAGTCTTATTTTTTGAGCAGTACTAGATGGTTGTTGCCTAGGCTATTTACTAGCGATTGCTAGAAGTTCTTGTGTTGGTTTGGTGTTACTGGTGGTTGTTCCAAAGTTTGGGCTCTTGTTTTGAGTTAGGAAAGTGTTGGTTAGACTCGGCCAGTGTGGACTAGAAGTTTGGTATGAAGTATTCTTTGGGATGGTTGGTCTATGTGCTGATATGGTAGAGCGGTTGATTCGGGCAAAAGGGATGAGTTGAAGGTATAGGCAGAAATTCTATATCTAGATTGCGACTTTGAACCCCAGGTGCCTCTTTCTTTTGCCTTTGGAGTGTTTTGACTTGATATTCGTGGAATGGTAGACTCCTTCCGAGGTGAGATTGGTAAGAAAACTTAAAATCCAAATGGTGTTCGAGCATTCAGAGTAGCAGCAATGTTTCTTAGGGTTGAGAGCTTAGCTAATGATTACAAACTTCGTGGTAGACTAACCACACAACTTATAAGATCTTGGTTGGTTTGGGTCTATTGGGCAGGTTGCCCTAGTTTATTCGCTTTCAGTTAATTCAGATTTGACACGGTTCAGTGAAATTGAATTCGTTCTATAGTTTGGAAGTTTCTCCATCAATATAGGGTATTCATACATGCCTTTCCTAACTTGGATGTGCGAGCTTCAGTCGAGTTCAGATGGGCCGATCAGTTGGGTTCAGTGATTGAGTTTGATGTTAGAAAAAGTGTTCGTTTGTTGGTTGATAATCAGTCGGGATAGGTAACTCCAGTTTTCAAGGGTACGCTTCAAGTTGTTATCTTGGATGGCAGATGCTAGTAGACTATAGCTTGGCTTGAAAGGAGTTTGAGCAAAAAAAGGTGACTTCATTCGTGGCAGAGTATAAGAAAAGAATGTGGATCTCTGGTGTGTCAGTTGATGCTTCGAGGGTGGTTTGAGTGTTTGACTTACATGAAATTTCCTGTTCATGGTGCAAAAGGATTCAGTTCAAAATAAAAGGGTTTTGCGGATCAACAGGTTCATGAGATAGAGTTTTGGGTTAATGGTTTTCTGGTAAACTTAGTTGTGGTTACGAGGATTCAAGTTTTGTATGTTTATCGCCTTGCTTCTCTGGTTTTGGTGTTATGTCAGTTCTTCTATTTGAGGTTCTCGAGGTTCAGTTTGGGTTGGCAGACCCTTAGTATTTTAAAGTTTGAGTTTGGATTCTGTCTTTGATTGTAAGAAGTTCAGGATTGGTTGCTTTTCTTGGTTCTGTTCTGTTGGGTGTCGTCCGATCGAAGAGCCTACCCGAGTTGTCCGAGAGAGTAGTGCCGACTTTGTATCCGTTGTTCTTAAATCTCTAGTTTTTCTTTCCTTCCTGACTTTCGGGGATGAAAGTCTTTTTAGTGGTGGATGATGTAATGAACCTTCCGATTATTTATGCGTGTTTGCCTTTCTTGTACCGTTAAAGCTTGCCTGTAGCAACCCCAAGTCATTTATGGCTTGCTGGGACTGGAAGTTCGGTGCTCAGATCATTTTTTTGGTATTTTTGGTTGTTCATTGTTTTAGAGCTTTAGGCTTTTGAAATCGCTGACTTCAATCAACATTCTTGGTGAATGTGCTCGAAGTTGAATTTTGACAGTTCTGTTAGCTCTAGAGCGTGGACTTTGGTCTAGTAGGACCTTTGGTTGGGATCCGAGAGCTTTTTAGCTTGTAATTCTCTCTTGTTCTGTGTTTTCAGTCCAGTTGGGCTTGTTTGGTTGACTTTGGTCAATATTTGGAGAAGACACCCTCGGATGGAAATTCTGTCAGCGTTGTTAGCTCAAAAATACTGAGTTTGTGTTAGGTAGTTAGTTATTTCAGGTCCCGAGTAATCCGGGCTTATTTTGGGTGTTTGGTTGGTGTTAGTTAGTATTGACTTCGGTCAACATTCCTCTGAGATTACCTCATATAGAAGTTTCATCAATTCCATTGAGTCCGAAATGTCGGTTCCACTCTAATAGCATATTTGGTTTGTGAGTATTGGGTTTCGATTGTGCCCAGAATGCCTCGTAGAGTTGTGGAAAAGTTGCAGGTTTTTGGCTGTTGCAGGTGCAGGCTTCGGGCCTTAATCACGATCGCGAGCCTCGTCCATCGCAACCGCGATGAATCACCTACCGCCCTGCTCTTTGTGATTATGTGATCGCCTATCACGATCGCGATGAAGCCCGTACTCCCCTGTTCTTTGCGACCGCGTGGCTAGCCTTCATGATCACGATGAAGGACCCATGACAATAAAAATAATTACGGACTTCGTCTCTTTCATTTAAAATATGAAATCCTCCATTGTTGTAGCTCTAAACTCATCCCAGCTCTATATTTGGTCAATTCTCAGTATGGGGGTGGATAATTCTTTCTTGTGATTGCTCCTCCATCATTATTGGTAAGTTTTATCCTCTTAAAACCTGTTAATCTGCCATTTTGTCCTTAAAATGTTCTTATAATTGGCTGGCTGGTTAGAACCTTTTCCATGGCGAAATTCTCTATAATTCTGGGCATACATACCTTGGAATGTGGCGATCGTCGTGCGCTTCTTCATTTCCAGCTTTGAGTTGTGAGGCCCACGGGCCTGTTTATGACCTGAATTTTGATCCGGCTATTATTATAGCAATATGGGTATATTTAGTCTTGTTTTGACGTATAGATTATTGTATTGATAGTGGTTTCGCGAATTAGAGCTTCCCGGAGAAGTTCGAGCTTGGGCGACGCCGTCCCCATAGCTATTCATCAGACGACAGGTAGGTTATGGCTTTCCCTACCTACACTCTGCGTATATAGGCTATAACTGCATTAATTAGTATCCTTGGGTGGTTTTTTTTAGGTTGGTACCCCAGACTTTGCCCGTCTTTTCTGTCTGTTTATTTCATACGTTGATTGTAGTATTCGTATCAGTATTTTATATTACCCTTGAGGTCCTATGTGGCCTTGTATTGACTCTGGAACATAGATGGTGGGTTATTTGGGAATGTCCGTGTGTCCCGGATAGAGAGATATTATTCTAGGCTAGTTATGTTTGTTGTAGAGCTATTAGGCCTGTGCAGGGCCGATATGAATGTTTGTGAGCCGTTGGGCTAATTTATATTTTTGTGCGAGCATATCATTAGTGAAAAAGGTTTTTCCCTACATGTTTTGTCACTGCTTTGGCTTTGGGCCTACTATAGAAGACTTTCTAAACCTTGCATGGCCCCGGGGGCCCATTTTTAGTATAAATGATGATAAAACGAGATTTGGATTATTTCACACTTGATTTCCTACTGACATTAGGCTTTGCAGGGCAGAGCACTAGACTTGATTTCCTACTGATACTAGGCTCGGCAGGGCAGAGCACTAGACTTGATTTTTATTACTGATTTAGCCCCGGATACGCTCTAGGCAACCTTTGAGAGGGTTATTGAGACTTTTATCACTGATTTAGACCCGAGTATACTTTAGGCACCCTTTCAGAGGGTCTTTTGAGATTACTACTACTGTTTTAAACCCGGTTCAATTTTAGGCACGTATTTTGGGCTCTAATTCTATATGATTTTGCATTCATTACTGTATGTGGTCAGGGACCTCCATGGGCCCTGCTGTTCCAGGACCTGGCCAAAGGGTCGAGCATGCTGGAGGAGGGGTATACTGTGTTGGATGGTGTATAGCGGGTACATCCCACCACGGGTCCTCCTGCCGGAGTATCGGGGGAGGTGCCTACAGAGTTACTATTGCCGGTTCCATCACTATCATCATCATTCATATCACACTCGGATTCCATCCTTGTTTGCTATGTGTTCAGTGTACGCTCAGGTTGTATGGGTGGATGGAGGGTTTGTTTTCACTTGATTGTGTTCCACAGTTGTATGGGCGGCCGTTGGGAGTGTAGGTAGACTATATTACTTTCCATCATTATATATAGATTGTTATAGTCCTTGGTTCTTGGTGGATTGGCAAGTTTTAGCCTGTTGAGGCTCTGAGTTTGGGCTTGAGTTTTGAGGGGCTAGTGAGTCCTATATCTTTGAGGAATTATTGTGTGTCCTTCTGAGCGGATTGTGAGTTTCGGTTCCTTTTCTATGGCTTGATTTGAGTAGAGACTCTTGGTTCTTGTGGCTTAATTATTCCATTCTAGGATATAAATTATGAGATTGATCCCGGTTTATGCTTATCTTGAGAGTATGTGGGTTTTATTATGATTTTGTTATTTTATGAGTTGTAGTTGATTATGTTGGCCTGCTTCCCTTCTTTCCTTTTTACTTGAGGTTACCAGTATACCGCCATTTTCTCAACTCTCTCTCTTTATTTACTTATAGTGTTGTGCAAGGACTCCAGGTGCGTTTTTCTTTCCTTCATCTATGATTCTGTGTATTTATATCTTCTATGCTAGCATTGTTTACTTATTACTCTTGGTTGTCTATTCTCCGTGCTAGTTCCTTGTGCTGTCCCTATTTCTTTTGTGACTGCTTTCTTGCTATCTGCTATTTAATATTTTTATATCTTATATATGCTCATTCGGCCGATGATGCCTACTGGGTACCCATTGCTTTGCAGTTGGTACTCATACTACACTTCTGCACTTCTTAGTACAGATATTAGTTGAGCTTTCGCCGTTGATCGCATTGGAGACTCGTGCAGCTTTTGGGAGATTCGAGACCAGGGTGAGCGCTTTACAGTCGGGGCTTGTCTACATCTCATCTGTTGTACTGTTACTCTTGTATCTATATTTGGAGACAATTGTACTTATCATTTTGTTATTTCTAGCACTTGTATTCTATTAGAAGTTTCTGTACTGTCGATACCAAGTCTTGGGGTTGGTGTAGTTTCAATGTATATATTCAGGTTTTGCTTTCACTTTGTCTATATTTATATTCTGCTTCCGCTTATTTTCTGCTTATTGTGTGTATTTGTTAGGTAGTATCCCATTACTAACCATTCTGAGCTATGGAGATTGGTTCGCCTACTGGGGGGTTATAGGTGCCATCATGACCTTAGAAATTGGGTCGTGACATTTGGTTGGTTTATTTAATAATTTTTCTAAAATAATTTTATTAAAACTGGCCTCTTGTGGTTGGTTTAAATAAAATCATTTCAAAATAATTTTTAAAGAAACCGACCAAAAAAGGATGGTGTATTTAAATTATTAATTTTTTTATAGAAAACCAACCAAAAGTGGTCGGTTACTTAAAAAAATTTGACTTTTTTAATTAAACTCTCCACTTGAGGTCGGTAAAAAAAATTAGAAACTGACCTCATGTGGATGGTTTTAAATACCTACCTAAACATTACTGTCCAAAATTTTTTGGATGATTTTTTGTCGGTAAATCCGGATTACCGACCTCTTTTGGTCTATTTTTGGAGGTCAGTAATCCTGGGTTTTTTTTATAGTGATGAGCGATAACTGCAGGAACACTGGGTCACCAACCATAACCTCTAACTCTCGAACCCTCCGGTCATCATAACTCTTCTGCCTACTCTGGGTAGTACAAAGTCTCTCCTGAATAACCAAACTCTATCAATGGAATCACGAAGAAAGTTAGTACCCCATGGTCTAACCTCAAAAGCATCAAACCAACGCACCAGAGATTTGCACCGCCTACCATATAACGCCTCAAATAAAGCCATGTGAATACTGGAGTGGCAGTTATTATTATATGCAAACTCTGCCAAAGCTAAGAGCTGGTCCCACTGACCTTCGAAATCAATAACACAATCCTGTAACATATCCTCCTGAACCTGAATAGTATGCTCTGCCTGAAAATCAGTCTAGGGTGAAAAGCAGTGCTAAGCTCAACTGGGGTACCCAACTCTCTCTGAATAGACCTCTAGAAACACGAAGTAAACTGAGTACCACAGTCAAAATGATAGAAATAGGCACCCTATGCAAATGGACAATCTCACGGATGTAGATCTGAGCAAACCTCTCTGAACTATAGAATATCTGAACTGGCAAAAAATGAGCAGATTTCATCAACCCATCCATGATCACCCATATAGCATCAAACCTGTACAAAGTACATGACAAGCCTAATACAAAGTCCATAGCTATCCGTTCCAATTTCTACTCCGGAATGCATAGCGTCTGGGTCAGCCTACCTGGTATTTAGTGCTCGTACTTCACCTGCTGACAATTCAAGCACCTAGATGCAAAATCTGAGATATCCCTCTTCATCCCACAACACTAATAGTGCTGCCTCAAGTCACTATACATCTTAGCTGCCCCTGGATGAATGAAATACCTAGAATAATGGACCTCCTCCAAGATCAACCTGATCAAATCACCAACTTTAGGAACATAGATACGACCCTCAATCCTTAGAACACCCTCCAATTCTAAGGTTGCCTTCCTAGCCTTTGTCATGACCTAATTTCTCAGGTTATGATGGAACCTACTACCTCCACCAATAAGTAAGCCAAAACCCTTAGCCCGAACAACGAGTAGCGGGCTAATATGAGACACAACTTAAAAGCAGAACACACGGATACACGATAGAGGAAAATAAGAGCAGAGAACAGAATAATGCAGAAATAAGGAGTAGGTCATAAAAGAAACCCCCAAAACCTGGTATCAGTCGGAACAAAAGATGCTACAATATAAGGAGTACTAGATAGATATAAATATACAATACAAGATAGTCTCTGAAAATGCAATAGGGGACTAATCCCAAAGTATAAGGAGACAAGTTAGCTCCAAAAGCCAGAAGCTCACCCTTTCTCTTTGTAATAGCAACTCTGCACTAGGAAAATGTCAGTGGCAATAACTCATGCTAGGGTCTTTATCAGGGAAAATGATGCAAAAGCGTAGTATGGGTACCAAAATACGCGGTACCCAGTAGACATCATAGGCCAACTGAGCTCAAATAAGATAAAAGTACAGAAAATGAAATATACTATAGGGAAATAAAGAGGGAGCTAGTATAAGGGTACAAGTCATAGCTAAAAAATAATAAGGTAGAAAATAATGAGCTGAGCAAAACATAAAACATGAAAGGTAAAGCAATGCAAGGTAAAGTAAAGTAGAAAAGTCTAGCTACAACCTAATCGAGCCCCCATAAGCCCAGAAGGTACACAACATCAGAGAATAACCTAATCGGACCCCTATAAGCTCGGAAGGCACAAGACCTAGCCAATGTAATGACCCTTCCAGTTATTCTTGTGTTTTCTCCTTCCTTGCACTGTTAGAGCTTTTCTGTAGTGGCCCCAAGTTATCTATGACTTGCTGGGACCAGTGGTTTGGTGCCTAGGCCATTTGTTTGATCGTTATGGCTGTTTCCTAGTTTTAGAACCTTTACTTTGGAAATCATTGACTTTGGTCAACATTCTTGGTAATCGTGCTTGGAATGGAATTTCGGCAGTTCTGTTAGCTCATAGCATAGACTTTTGTCTAGTACGACCTTTGGTCAGAATCTGAGAGCTATTTAGCTTGGAATTCTCTCTTGTTCTGTGTTTTCAGGCCAGTTGGGCTTGTATGGTTGATTTTGGTCAATAGTTGGAGAAGATAGCCTTAGATGGAATTTCTGCTAGTGCTGTTATCTCCAGAATGTCGAGTTTAGACTAGAGGGACCATTGGTTTGGGTCCCAATGCTTTCTGACTTATTTTCGGCCCTTAGGTTCTATTTTGGAATAGTTGGCCTGAAGGTTGATTTTGAGCACGGGGCCCACCTTTTGTTAAATCTACCTCAAATGGTATTTTCATCGATTTTGTTGGATCCAGAACACTATTTCTAGTTGAATAGCTCAGATCATTTGTGTTTGGAGGACTCCTAATGCATTCCCTGAGGCATATTGCCTAAAAATATGCCCTTGGCATTGCTGGATGCTGGTGTGGCTCCACAGCGCCGCTTGGGCCGCGCGTACGTGCGTGCGCCTGCGCCTGGCCAATGCCTCTGTGCGCCCGCCCGCCTAGGCATGCCAGCGCCATAGCACCTATGTTAGTGTCGTAGCACCATAGTGCATGTGCCCCTGTGCCTCAACTCCTGCCGTGGCACCAGTGCACCTACGCTGCCTTGGCGCACCTGCGCCTGCACGTGGCAGCTTAAGTGCTGGCTAGCCTTCTCTTTCTCCCTCTTTTTCTAAATTCCCAAAACGTTTTCCTACATTAAAATAGCTCCCAAAATATTATTTTTATCCCTTGATCAACCCTATAGCTTGAATGTATATTATTGTTGATTCTTGAACGTTTATTGACTTCTAAATCGAGTAAGTTCGTCGTTAATTTCTGATTTTCTTCCATGAATTCCCTTCTTTAGTTTCTTGGTTCTTGGGCTGTTTTGAGCCCTTTTAATGGTGAAAATATGCTCAATTTTGGAGCATGTTCTCCCGAGAATGTGGGGAACACAATGGTGTTTTTCATTTCCGGCTTTGGGTTACAGGGCCTACGGGCATGCTTGTGACCCAGATTTTGACCCGGCTATGTTCCTAACGTTATGGGTATCATTGGATTTGTTTTGATGCGTAGAATATTATTTTGATAGTGTGTTCATGATTTGGGATTTTCTAGAATAGTTTGAGCTTGGACGATGCCGTTCCCACAGCTAGTCATCAGACAACATGTAGGTTATGGCTTTCCCTACCTAGACTCTGCATATATAGGTTATTATTGTATTAATTAGTATCCTTGGGTTGTTTTTCTAGGTTGGTACCCCCAAACCTTGTTAGTCTCTTCGATCTATTTATTTCTTATATTAGTTGTAATACTCATTGTAATATTGTGATATTACCCTTGTGGCCGTGTGTGGCCTTTGTATATGCCTCTGGATCTTAGATGGTGGGATATTTGGGAATCTCTGCGAGTTCCAGACATCGAGATGTTACTTTAGGCTGGATATTGTGGTTGTAGAGCTGATTGTACCTGTGTAGGGCCGATAGAATTATTTATGAGTCATTGGGCTAATATATTGTTTGCGAGCATATCATTTATGCAAAGGATTTTTCAGAGTAGTTTACTACTGGTTTGGCTTCTGGCCTACTATTAATGGTTTTCTAAACATTGCATGGACCTTAAGGCCTGTTTTTGGTCAGATGATTATAAAATGGTTTAGGAACTGATTTTTATAAAACCTCTTGGAGTAAAGAGGATATTATGATGATTTATTCACCAGTTTTTACGCTGATACTAGACTCGGGTGTGACAGAGTGCTAGGCATATATTTACTATATATTTAGACCTGGATATGCTTTGGGCACCCTTTATAAGGGTTATTGAGACTGAATTAGTGATTTAGACCTGAATATGCTTTGGGAACCCTTTATAAGGGTTTTGAGATTACTACTATTGTCTTAGACCCGGTTCGATCCCAAACATGTACTATGAGATTCTAATAATTGATCTATACTTGAGATTCACGTTTAGTATATGGTAACAGACTTCTATGGACCTTGCCAAATCCAGACTAGGGGCTACGTGCCGAGTGTTCTGGTGGAGGGATATACAGTGTAGTTGAGGTATAAAGGTCGTGTCCTTCCATGAATCCTACCTGCTGGGCCTATTGGCGTCAGAGGAGGTACATATAGGGTTACTATCACGCTGGTTCCATCTTATTATATCATCATGCATATTGTATTTGGATTCCACCCTTGTTTGTTGTCTGCTCAGTGTACGCTCTAGTAGTATAGGATGCCAAAGGGTTTGTTTTCACTTGATTGTGTTCCTCGATTGTATGGGCGGCTATTGGGACTGTAGGTAGATTATGATACTCCTGTTGTATTATAGAGCTTGTTATGGCTTTCGGTTCTTGGTGGTTTAGTGGATTCTATCCTGTTGAGGCTCTGATAATTGGATATTTTAATTATTGATAGCCTAGTGGTTCCTAGATTATTGAGGCACTGTTGATGTAGCCTTTTGAGTATTTATAGGTTAACTTGTCCTACCCTTTTTCTTGGTGTTGATTAGTGGTTTCGGTTCCTTGTGGCTTAGTTTATTCCATCCTAGGGTTGTAATTATGAGATTGCTATCTGATTTCTCTGATCTTGAAATGGTGTTTTAAGCATCATTCCATTAGTTATATTTCTCTAGCTTGATTATGTATACTTTCTTTCCTTCATTCCCTTTCTACTTGAGGTTATCAGTATACCGCTATTTTCTCAACTCTCTCTTATATATATTATTGTTGCAAGGACTCCAGGTGCATTTTTATTTCCTTCGCCTGTGTTCTGTATTATATATATCTTCTGTGGCTAGGATGGCATATTTGTAATTCTTGTTGAATTCTATCCATGCTAGTTTCCATGTGCTTTCCCTATTGCTTCTGTGACTGCTTCTTTATAATCTGCTACTTACTATTTTTATATCTTATATGCACTCAGTCGACCGATGATGCCTACTGGGTACCCATTGCAAATCCTTTCACAAATCTCTTGTAGTAACCACCCTAACCTAAAAAACTCCTAATATCGGACGGGGAAGTGGTTCTAGGCCAGTTCTTTACTGCCTCAATCTTTTGAGAATCAACTCGAATACTATTTATAGTCACAATATGACCCGGAAAGGCAATAGACTGCATCCAAATCCCGCACTTGCTAAACTTAGCAAATAACTTTCGATCCTTGGGTGTTTGAAACACCACTCTCAAATGGTCTGCATGCTCCTCCTTGCTCTGAGAATAAATAAGAATATCATCAATGAACACAATCATGAACATATCCGAATACCACTTGAACATACGATTCATCAAATCCATAAAGGCTGTAGGAGCATTCGTTAGTCCAAAAGACATAATCACAAATTCATAATGATCATACCGAGTTCTAAAGGCTCTCTTTGGAATGTCACACTCTCGAACACGGAGCTGATGATAACTGGATCATAGGTCAATCTTAGAGAAGTAACTGGCACCCTAAAGATAATCGAACAAGTCATCAATCCTAGAAATGGGATACTTATTCTTAATTATGACCTTGTTCAATTGACGATAGTCGATGCTAGAAATAGCTGTTTATTGAAGGAATCACCCACTTAAGGGTCTAAGCTAGAAATATTGTGATCTCCCCAAGCTTAGATTGGTTGTTTTTGTTGATCAAATCAATGATACTTTAACCGAGATTATCGGATATATGGTTGTTAATGGAGAGATAACAATCCATACCCATGACCAATGCTACTTATGTCAATAAGCGAGAATAATTTTGAATTGATAATCACCCTATCCCATGAATAAAGCCCCATCGGATACACATCCTTAGTCACCTACTCAATTTGGTACACCCATTTTCGTTTATAGATTTGATTTGAATTGTGATTGTAGTAACAACATCCCAATTCCCCCAACCTTTTACTTTTCCTGTTTTAAGCATACTATCATTGTGAACTCATTTCACACAATCTTTATTTAGCTAGCTCCAAGTCGTTTTGGTACGACCCCGACACCCATTGAGAATTATAAATTTTATTTTGCTGCACAATCGTCGTGACCTCCAACTTTGGGTAGCACGATTTGAGCGTTCATACACAGCGTAAGGGGGCTTACATGCTAAGGTGGGCGGGCATGTAGGAGCGATTCCCAGGCGCATGCTGCAGCACCACTCCAGCAGCCAGCAATAGCAGCAGAAGCCTAGCCTAAGGCAGATTTTCAAGCGATGGGTCCCCCGGGAATGTATCCGGGGTCTCGTAAACACAAACAAGCTGAGCTATTCAACTAAAAATGGAGTTCTAGACTCAATGAAGTTGACGAAAATCCCATTGGAGGTTGATTTAATTAAAAGTGGGCCCTGCTCCCAAAATCATCCTTTAGGCCAACTAAACCAAATTGGAACCTACGGCCAAAATCAAGTCCAGAAGCCTCGATACCTGAACCAATGGTCCCTCTAGCCCAAAAGCGATAATCCAGAGCTGACTGCACTGATGGAATTTCCATCCAAGTCTGTTTTCTTCGAATGTTGACCAAGGTCAACCCTCCAAGCCCAGCTGGCCTAAAAATACAGAATGAGAGAGAATTCTAAACTCAAAAGCTCCTGGATCCCTACCAAAGATCCAACTAGACCAAAGTCCACAATCCAGATCTAACAGAACTGTCAGAATTCAATTTTGAGCATGATTGCTATGATTGTTGACTGAAGTCAAAAAATTCCTTAGTTAAAGCTCTAAAATAGGGAAACAACCATAAAGACCAAACAAATGGCCTGGGCACCAAACTATCGGTCCCATCAAGTCATAAATGACTTGGGGACGCTACAAGCAAGCCCTAATAGTAGAAAGAAGAGGAAAACGCATGAATAATCGAAAGGGTCATTATAAGGGGACGATGGAACCATGCTTCTCCGGGAGTTTTTCCTCTGCATTCTTGGTGTTCTAACTTAGAAATAACCCTAGGGGATTTTTAAGAAATAAGCCTCTGATATATGAGATCTAAACTCTAAATCAATTAAAGTTTGGAATTCTGGTTTATGTGCTTCACTGCAGTGGTCATATTCTCGCAGAAAAGAGCTTGTATAGTGGACAGTTGACTGCTACAGCATCCTCGCCTGGTTGATCCCACTTTATTTTCACTTTCTTGTATTCCACAATTGTTTAAACAATTAAATAGTTATCCTGAAAAAATTCATATTAATAAATTTTTTAAATTCTTACGTTCTTACCTTAGAAATTTCAATAATGACGGAATAGGTTATTACATCAGATACCAATTAAATAACCATTTATTTTCGAACAGACCTGGGTGACTTAGAAGTAAAACACTGGAATTCAAAAAAAGATTACTTTTTAAAGTCACCCTATTCTATGCTTCACTCGACTCGCTTGCCCACTTTACCGAATCAGACAATAATTCACCCTCGATCTTTTTTGTTGAGACCCCTCGAAACAATAGAGTGCGGAACAAGTATTACACATGAATCAAATTATTTTGCTCATAATTTTACAGCTTTGGGGAGAATTTCATTTATGTAGATTTCTCACCAAAAGTTATGATACCCGAGAGAATAGGATTAAGTATCGAAGTATGTGATGCCAATGAAATTGTGGCACAAAATAACACTCAAGTCGCTGCAATAATGAGAGTCTCACTGCAGTGAGCTTGCTACACTGGGAAATGGGATGCTGTAGCAAAAAATCTAGCAGATTAAGGGACGGGAAAGAGGTTCATTTCCTCACTTTTACAAAACACAACTCCCTTAATTATTCTCGAAAATTCTCTGTACAACTTCCCCTCTTACTTTGAGTTACCAAGGTAATCTCTCTTGTATTGATTTTTTTCATTAATTAGAACTTTTAGAATGCATTGTTCATGCCTATGTTGCTTGTTTTGACATAAAAATTAGGGTTTGGGGGGAAGGTTTTTGTAACACCCTGCCCTTTTGAACGTTGGACTAACTCATACTTTTAGGATAATACTAAGATCTTAATATGTTATGAATGATGTTTAATGAGGTATTTTAATTGCATAATGGTTGTATGTTAAGTTTTGAAGTCAAGCAAGTTGCAAAATAAAAGTCGGGGGAAGTTATTATTTATTAAGAAATTTTATGAAAATTTGGGTTAAATGTCTCAAAGATTCTTAGAAGGCCTCCAACCTACCAAATTGAAGGTGTATGAGTCTAGTTCCCAACGCACTAAGCCGTTCAGTCATACGACTTCAGCATAGAGATATATTCTTATTTTTATAAGACTGCACAAGTAGGAACATCAAGGTGCCCCCTAGCCCCTAAGTCGGTTGGCCTTTATAAATCATATTCTCCTTCATTTTGAACTCATAGAAATAGACAAAAACAATAAAAAACAGATATAAACCCTAGAAATTCTTCATGGACTTTGATGCTTTAAATTCAGAAGTTTAACAGAAGTTGCTCTACGTCGCAAGCTGATCATTTTGGTATAGATTTCCCCATCGATTTTGTGGCGTATCTTCATGGGTGTTGTGGTAGAGATATGGCAGTTGTTTATTGAGTATTTGGAAGTAGCTATGGAGATATGTTGGCAAGTTAAGGATCCCGTACACTTATCCATTTGTTGAATCGAGATTCTAAGCTTCTAGTTACGAAAAGTTGTACTTGCCGATGACTTGTAGTAGTTTGTTGTTGATTTTGTCTTAGGCTGTTGTTACTTCAAAAAGGCAGGTTTCTAATCTTGGTATTGCAAAGGTTTTTGTCAATGAAATCATTCTCCTATGACCCTCCTTCATAATCTCATGTTCTTGTATCATTTTATAGATGTTTGAGCCACGAAGCGATGTTTTGGATATCGTGGCTTCGGTAAGCCCCTTTATCTTGTTAAGTTTGATTATTATTGTTTTGTACTGATGGTGTTAAGGTGTTGGAGGGACTGGGGATTGGTTTGATTCTTATCAGAGTCATGTAATATGGTTGTTGGATTGAATGACGTGAAGTACGCCTTGAAATAGTGCCTCGGGAGCTTGTCACTCCTTCGAGATGTGGTTAGCATATTGTTGCTGGATTTAGCTGCTGTTTATTATTGTTAGTAGCCTCATTTTTTATTTGGACTTGGATGGTCTCTAATGTGACATTGATGCCTTATTGATTGATTATGGATCGTTCTTGCAGCCTTGTTGATTCTCACATTTATTGAATTATATTTGGTTGGTCAATATTCATAGCAGCATCTCTGGGGCTTTAGTTGAAAGGTATGTTAAGGCTTCCTTTTAACCTTCTGACATGACATTTAAGGAGAAAGCTTGTATAGCAGCTTACTGGCCTAGTTTACATTGTGTATACATGTTTTAAGTTTTTATATAGAGATTATGGTTGCCTTGATGGCCCGCATAGCATTTATGCTTTTCTAGATATCATGGAGGCCTCAACAGCCCAAACAGAACTTATGTGCTACCTGCTTATTGCTTTATATGAACTGTTGGGAGTAGCTATTTTCTTTCTAGAGATGTTGACAAGGGCCTTCTGAGGGATAATTTTTAAGCCGAGAAATATTTGTTTATTTTCTTGATTGTGTGTGGCTGCTATGTGTCATTGGCAAATAGTTCAGCAGGGTCAGCTTTGGCCTAAGTTTTGGCATAAGGTGCCAATTGCGCCCCCTATGTTTGGGGCTTGACAAACTTGATATCAGAGCAATGTCATATCCTAAGTAGTCTACAAA
This sequence comes from Jaltomata sinuosa, assembly GCA_003996215.1. Lineage (NCBI taxonomy): Eukaryota > Viridiplantae > Streptophyta > Magnoliopsida > Solanales > Solanaceae > Jaltomata > Jaltomata sinuosa. The sequence goes on along the minus strand of QJPP01000285.1, from coordinate 322,229 downwards.
CCGTGTCTAGTAGAGTCTTGTTTATAAATCTAATGTGCAGCATATTTTATAAGCAGGAAGCTACATACATTGTTTTGGAAAGTTACCCTTTTTCTTGCTCAAATCATGCTATAGAGCTAAGTCATAAGGGCTTAGCTCTTCGACTAACGATTGTTATTGGGCTTGTACTAAAATCGCACATAATAATGATATGGACATAACATGGATTTGGGTCACTATATAGGACATAAAAGGGCTTTGATATTAGCAATATTAATTAAAAGGGTCGAGAGAAAGTAGTAGAAGAGGGCTAGGCCCATGGGTTTCAGATAGGACTCAGGGTGGCTCCAAACCTCGGTATTCAGGGAGACCACCTAAGCCTCCACTAAGAAGTCCCAGGGTAGAAGGTTTGATCCCCGAGGGCTAATTTTTAAACCAAGATATATTTTTTTGTTTTCTTGATTGTGTGGCTGCTATGCGTCATTGGCAAATTATTCAACAGGGTTGGCTTTGTCCTATGTTTTGGCATAAGGTGCCAGTTTCTCCCCCCCAAGTTTGGGGCATACCAGTTTAGTTTTCCCTTGTAAGGGAATAAATTCAAAGCATGCTTGTCTATTTTACATTCTTAAGTCTCTTGCCTAGTTTCCTATGCAAGATCAATGGAGTTCATGGAGGTTTGAACTCAAAAAAGGGTAGGATAACTAAAAGAAAGTTTTTTGAGCCCTTAGGGCTCAATTTTGGGTGTCAACCACCATAAAAACAAATTGTAGAAGTCATACACCCAAATATATTTCCCAATCTGTGTTAAAAACTGATAATACAAATTAAAATTTTGAAAACACCATTTTTGGGGGTCGAGGTTTTTCTAGGGATGATGACTCCACTATGGAGGAAGTCCTCTTACTGTTGTGGGCTCTCCATAGAGAGTAGAGCCCCACTATTGCGATCTTGTTCGCCCTAGAAATCTTTTTATCGCCACAGCAGCCTCATTGGGATAAGAAAGTACATGTTGCAACGGAGGTCCTGAGGCAGAATCACTGCTTTGGAGGGACTGATTTTCTGAAGTGATTTTCTACAGCTTCCTTCCTTCCTATATTTAACCTCTTATCATTGATCATTGAAAACATTATCTAACATAAATTCTTCTATATGTACTATCATCACTATGGCCAAAGGTGGCAATGCCCCCTATGTTAAGTTCGTAAATGCTCAATGCAAATGGTGATACATGCAGCAGAGAATCAGAGGCTTTATACATGGGCGAGGCTTTATTAAGATGGATGTGGAAGATAAAGTGTCAAAGTTCTTTAACCAATTAAGGGAGATAGGGTAGATGTCGATGACAAAACAGCCTTGACACAAAAATGGCAATTGGGTGTGGGATTTTTGTGTTATGCTCCCAACTAACAAGTGGACTATCCATGACTCAATAACTCGTATCAGGCATGTGGATATTCAATTTGGGGTATCATCAATAAACAAAGCTCTAGGGTTTTCAAATCCCCAATATGATAAGTTTAAGGCAAAATTAACCGAGCATGACGGGAAGTGGCTAGTGAATACACTAGTGTTGGGGGGTTAGAGGATTCAGATTACTTGGGTCAATAGCCACACGGGGATCAAGAGCTTACATTTCACCCCCGATGCTTGGAGGTGGCTGAACTTGGTTTCTAGAAGGATTTTCCCCTTTAACAATGCTAGCGATGTGCCCTATCCCCAGTCATTTGTGGTGGTTATATACTAGAATGGGTTCTGGTGAATGTGGGGGAACAGATTGTGGAGAAGTGAAGGTACTTTGCTTTGGCGAGTATGAGAGACTTGACATTTCCCTCTCTAATTACTATACTATGCAAGTGGGTAATGCAACCATGGAGCCATCGACTATACCATTGAATGCGATGTGGCTTTCAACCCATTGGACGTGTAAGGCATACTGGGGTATTACAAGAAAAGAAAGGTTGGTTCTAATGGAGAGAGCAACAGTGTTCAGGGGTATGGCAATGCTAGGGTTGTCCCTTTATGGCATGTGGTCCCTTTGAGTGACTAGAGGCAGACATGGATGTTGTGAAGGACCTCCTGAAGGGTTTGCCAGTGCCTCCCTGGGTGTCTGGGTCATTGAGTGTTGCTAGTACCATAGATGTTCTGCAGGACACCTTTGAGTCCTTGGCCCATATTTATATACTGCTCTGGGCAAACTTCGATGCGGAGAAGAAGAAGAGGCGCTCCCATGATAAGATGTTAGTCCGGATATGGAAGAGGGACAAGACCCTTATAAAGACACTAGCTTTGGGTGAGAAGACCACAAAAGTGAGCAAAGCAGATGCCCAACAGTTCTTCTTCCTGAGTAGGATGGACGAAAAGGATTTTGATGACTCAAGTGCCTGCAATGATGGAGCATCTAGTTAGATAGCAGCACTATGTCTCTCCCACCCCTCATTCCCCTTTATTTCAAATTTGGTTATAATTTTCCCTTGTAGGGATCTTTTCAGGCAATCTTTATTTTCTCGCATGTTTTGGATAATTCCTTGTTTTGGTTTGATATTTTCACTGTTTTTGATTCACGAGTGTTGTTGGTTGCTCTTGGAAGACAATGGCCTTGTTTTTAGGTTGGTACTTTTTAATGATATATCGCCTTTCTTATATTCTAGTATTGCTTAGAATTTGAACAGGTGAAGTCTCAAAATAGAGTACTGAATTTGTCTACTATTTTATGCATGTACGCTACAACGGATGATGTTTTGTTGCGGCAAAGTCTCTGTGGAAAAAATAGGTTCATTATGGCAGTCCTTTAAACCTCATAGGGGTACACTATGGCGAGGGATTTTTTGCTATAGCGGACATATAAAATTTTCACATGTACGCTATAATGGTAACTTCTTCATGGAAGCAGGCTTGTTGTAGCGAGAATCCCTTTACTGCGGCAAAGCTGGTTATGCAGAACAGGCAGTACTAGAATTTTAAACTTCTTAGTAGGCATAAATGTTTTTGCTATCTTTTCAACACACACAATTCTCCAGTATAACACATGACAATTCCCCTTACTACCCATTCATTTATTTATACAGAAATCTCGAAAAAATAAATTTAATAGCAATCATTTAGTTGAAAATTCATAATCATATTACATTATCTTCAAAAACCATGTAAGTTTTTAACTTAATAATTACAACGTTACCCAAGGACCTAGTCTAAACATGTAAGAGAGCTTCTAATACTAAGGACAAGAAAATAAAAGACACAACTTCCTCTTGAGGAAGGAATACGCAAAAGTTGGTGATGAATGCTCGTGGCTTCAGCTAAGGAAACTTCAGTCAACATGAAACACACCTACACCCCAAAATAGTGTAGAAAGAGTAGCATCAGTATACCACACGTACTGGTAGGCATCATCGGTCAACTAAAATTAGTTCATGCAATACATATATATGAATCAACAAAATCAGCAGATAATTTCATATCATGAACTCACACAACATACAATCAATGGAATGAACCAATAGCATCATGCCACTACATCATACTACCTCTTCCTTACTTCATTCCTTTTCCTCAACAAGTCATTAATATTAGAATTATCTCTCTTATTTTCAATTAAACCCTAGTAATTATTTCTAGGCATTTTGTTCCACTCATAAATGTAACAATGATCATGACTCAGTCACTAGTACCAGTACTATCGTAATTACACATACCCATTACCACTACTCAGTCATTTAACTATCATGAAATATTATTCTCAAGACACATTTTATCTTTTACAGATACTTCACTCACATCCCAAATCAACCCAGCAATAACAAAGGATGTAACAACACGTAATCAAGAACTTAGGTAAGCAATTAGTCCCAATAGCCAGATAAATCACTAATGCTCAAACATATAAATGTCAACAAGTTAAAGATATATAAGTCACCCAATAGATATAATAAATCATTTCAAACTCCATAAATGAAATTCCTTCACATCAAAACATGGAATCATATCCATATTGATCTTACAGATGTATAGCCTTTGTATCTCATCAGTCTCACTCTGTATCCTATCTGAACTCACAATAGTCTCTCATATGTATCATATAAAAACTCATAACAATCACTCATCTGTACACATATGCTAAAGGGTCTTATTTCTGCCCAACTAGTCATGACCTGCAAGGAATAGCCTAGGGTCCATGTACTGTATCAACGTGGTACTTACTCCATAATATTTCACTTGTCTATAATCTCACATCAGACTCGAGCCATACATCAATAGAATAGTATGTATATTCTCAGTTCTCTCAATGTATATATGTATTTCATTAAACAATTATCTCTCAGGATAGTAATAATAAGTACACCAGAATAAACCAAGTGCACATCATAGTTGTGAGTCATTGACAGACAGTCTTCAAATAACTATCAACTTATTCATACAAGCATTGCCAAGCTAACCAATATTCAACCACAAATTATGTCCAAAGACCTATTAACATGCTTATCACTTAATAACACATACAAGAGACTAAATTAAGTCTAACTCCACATAATCACCGCAGGTTCACCTCTATTATTTAACAACATTATTATGCCAAGGACCATTAGGTCCATTTTTAGGCTGTAAGCTCAATCATTTATGTTACCATCATATTCATGATTATAACCCTATTGGTTATTTAGCATATAATTTGACAATACTTCATTCAAGCACAATACTTAGTTTCATTCACCTTTAACATCAATTATACCTTAGTATTAGTCATATTACCTTATATCGAGTTTATCTTAAAAAAACATTGTCGCTACTTCTAATTTCCACTCCACACTTCATATCAAGACAAGGAGCACATACAATCAAGAACGCATACAGGTAGATTTTATCACTTTCATAATTCCCCTCAAACTTTGGTTATATTAGACTGGGTTTACAGTAAAAATCAACACCTAATCTTTCCACTACCATCCTATTAGTATTAGTAAGTCTTAAAACTATATAACAATAACTACATATAATTCAATACACATGCAAACTTTTTTTTTACATATTTTAGGTGATATCCCTCCAAATATCAAGCTTAAAGCCTAATCGTGTTCTCTCCCATCAATTCTATATACTATATATGTTTAGTTAATCAAAGTCTAACTCAAGTAAACCATAACCTACCTCAACGACAAGGTGCAACCATAGAACCATGCATATATGCTCCTTGTTCTCAATCCAGATTCTCTGATGGAGAATCCGTGAGCGAAGGGATGATGGAACCACGGCTCCCAGAGAGTATTTTCTCTGTGTTCTTAGTATTCTAAATTAAAAATAACCTTAGGAGCATTTTTCAGAGAGAACCCTCTATTTTATGAGAGCTAAACTAGAAATCAATTAAAGTTTAGGATTTTGGTTCGTGTTTTTCACTGTAGCGGTCGTATTCTCGCTACAGCGAGCTCGCTATGGCAGACGTCGGACCACTGCAAAAAACATGCCTGGTCAATTTCACTTTATTTTGTCTCTATTTTATTCCACATTTGTTTTAACAATTAAATACTTATCCTAATCAAAATTCATATCAATAAAAATTTTATATTCTTACGTTCTTACCACAAAATTTCAATAACGATAGAATGGGTTATTATAGATGCATCGACCATTTCTCGTGCCCAAAACTTCTATCCAAGTCTAGAAACTCATTCAAAACAATTTCCAATTGCTCTAAGGTTCATATGACTCAAATTTCAAGCTCAAAAAGACATATAAAGCGATATGAACATGAAATGAATTGTGAGGTGTTACAATATCTTCCTTTTGGGACATTCATCCTAGAATGATGTCCAAGTTTAGGATGAGGCAAGCAAACTGAACTACTCAAGGTTTCTATTGGTTGTTTGGACTATACTTATTAACATAAACTGAATTGTACTCACTTCAAGGCTTATAATCAACTAGTGAGGGATACATAAGCACAAAGATAACAGTGGGAATTATAACACAAAATACTTGGAGCATGAATTCTTAAAATAATTCGCAAGAGTAGGACTATTACCTTAGACGTTTCCCTCTTTAGGAGTGAATAGATGTAGATATCTAGCTTTTGTATCTTCTTCAGCTTCCCATGTAGCCTCCTTAACAAACTAGTTCCTCCACAATACCTTCATCGATGCTACCTTCTTGGTCCTTAATAAGTGAACCAGATGACCTAGAATTTTCACTGGAACCTCTTCATGTGATAAGCTATCTTTAACCCCAATACTTTCCATAGAAACAATGAGTTAGGGTTCACCCACACTCTTCTGAAACATATAAACGTAGAACATTGGATGCATGGATGCCAAATCCATAGGTAGCTCTAATTAAAAATCTACTTCCCCAATCCTCTTCAAGATTCAATATGGACCAATATACCAGCGACTAAGTTTCCCTTTATTTCCAAAATGCATGACACCCTTTATGGGTGAAATCTTCAAGAAGACCCAATCATTAGTATGGAACTCTAAATATTTTGCCTCATATCTAAAAGACTTTTAGTGGCTTTTCATAGTCTTCAATAGATCATGAATGAGCTTAAGCTTCTCCATAGCCTAATGAACTAAATCTGGCCGTATAATCTCTCCTTCACCAACCTCAAACCATCCAATAGGAGACCTACACCTTCGCCCATAAAAAATCCTCACATAGAGCCATATGGATACTGGAGTTCTAGCTATTATTATATGCAGACTCTATAAGAGATATGTGGTCATTCCAATTACCTTTGAAGTCTATGAAATAAGCCCTTAACATATCATCAGGTGTTTTAATGGTGCGCTCTCCCTGGCGATTGGTCTACGAATGAAATATGGTACTAAGGTTCACTTTTGTACACAAATGCTTCTAAAAAGACATTCAAAATTAGGCGGTGAACTAAGAAACCCTGTCTGATATGATGGACAAAGGAATCTCACAAAGTCTGATTATTTCACGAATATATAACTTAGCATAATATTCTGCTAAATCGATTGTCTTAATGGGCAAAAAGTGATCTAACTTAGTTATTCAATCCATAATTACCCATATTGAGTCATGCTGATGTCCTGATCGCGGGAAGCCCGTTATCAAGTTCATGTTTATCATCTCTCATTTCCACTAAGGAAGGTTTATATTATGAGCTACACCACCTAGCCTTTAATGCTCAACCTTAACCTGCTGACAATTGGAACACCTATCTACATAATCTGCGATAGTCTTCTTCATGCTATTCCACTAATAGATTTCTCTCAAGTCATGGTACATCTTCGTGGAGCTTGGGTGAATGGAATATTTTGAATTGTGTGCTTCAACTATGATCCTTTCTCTGAGACTATCAACATCTGGGACACATAATCTACCTTGGTACTTAGGATACCATCTCCCCCTTGTTTAAAAACCATCACTTTCTGCTTGTGGAGTCACTATTCTGCTTCTCATTAACTTTAACAACTAAGGATGATTCAGCCCTATTCTGAATAACTATGCCACCATCCTCGGAGTCTAGGAGATGAACTCCTAAATGAATAAGTCTATGAACATCCTTTGCAAGTTCTCCCCTTCCTTTTTCAACATTAGCAGTACTTCTCATAGACAACCTACTAAATGCATCAACAACTACATTTGCCTTACCTGGGTGAAAGAGAATGCTCATATTATAGTCCTTGAGCAATTCGAGCCTTCTCCTCTACCTGAGGTTCAATTCTTTCGGATTGAAGACTCTTACGATCTTTGAAAACATCAACATGCACACTATAAATGTAGTGATGCTATATCTTCCAATTAAACACAACCGTTGCCAACTCAAAATCATGAGTCAGGTAGTTATTCTCATGGTTCTTAAGCTATATAGAAGCATAAGCTATGACCTTACCCTTCTATATCAAGACACAACCAATACCAACTCCCGAGGAATCACAATAGGCAATAAGATCATCAGTTCTCTCTAGTAGGGTCAACACTGGAGCAAAAGTCAAGCAACTTTTCAACTTCTAAAAGCTCTTTTCACAGGCTTCGAACCACTAAAATTTAGTTTTCTTTTGAGTTAACTTAGTAAATGGAGTAGAAATAGATGAAAATCCTTCTACAAGCCTCATGTAGTAACCATCCAAACTCAAGAAACTTCTAATATCTATCAGGGTTGTAGGACTGGGCCAGTTCTTTACTGCTTCAATCTTTGGTGAATCAACCTGAGCACCCTCACTGTAAATAATATGACCAAGAAATGCCATAGACTTCAATTAAAATTCACACTTAGAGAACTTGGCATACAACTCCCGGTCCTTAAGTGTCTATAACACAATTCTAAGATTGTAAGCATGCTCATCTTCTCTACTGGAGTAGTTCAAAGTGTCATTGATGAAGACAATCATGAACATGTCAAGATACTACTTAAACACTTTGTTTATGAGGTCCATGAAAGATGCAGAGGCATTGGTCAAATGGAAAGACATAACAAGAAATTCAAGGTGACCATAATGAGTCCCAAAGGCTGTCTTTTGAATATTACTCTCTGTAACTTTCAACTGATAATAGTCTGATCTGAGGTTTATCTTAGAGAAGCACTTAGTACCCTAAAGTTTGTCCAACAGGTCATCAATTTTAGGAAGGGGATACTTATTCTTTATGGTGACCTTGTTCAATTGATGGTAATTGATACACATCCTAACAGAACCATCATTCTTGCACACGAAAGGGATGGGAGCGCTTCATGGAGAGATGATTGGTCTGATGAATCCCTTATCAAGGAGATCCTTTAACTATTATTTTTTCTCTTTTAATTTAGCTGGAGCCATTATATGTGGCGGAATAAAGATGGGATGAATATCGGAAAGGATGTCTATTCTAAAGTCTATCTCCTGGTTAAGAAGGACTCTAGGAAGTTCATCAGGGAAAACTTTTAGTAAATCACTAACAACTAAAATTGATTGGAGGGGTGGAGCTTCAAAACTAGAATCTCTAACTCAGACTAACTGATAATTACACCCCTTGGAAACCATCATTTCCTCCTTAAGGTAGGAAATGAATCGATCCTTAGGCACAACTGGACTGCCTTTCCATACTAAGACTGGTTCATTTGGAAACTGGAAGTTCACAACTCTGGTTCTACAATCAACTGAGGCATAACAAGAAAAGGCTCCAACTAAATCCACCATGTCTAACTCAACTAAATCAATTGTCTTTGTGATGGACTGACACTGTACAGTTCTTATAAACCCTCCTAGACATAACAGACTGACCAACTGGAATATAAACAAAAAAAGGCTCCAAAAATTATTTGACTTTGATTTTGAACTTTATAGCAATATAAGGGGTTACAAAAGATAATGTGGCTTCTAGGTCAAGCAAATCATAAGCATCAATGTAGAAAGTTTTCAACATACTAGTAACAATGTCTAGAGATTTTTCATAATCATGTTGCATACAAGCAGTTCTGAGCCCTACATGTCTCTGAAATGGTACTCTTCTAAGCAACTCGGCCTACTGAGCATATGATGTAGTACATTGGGCTCTGTTGCCCCCATTATTCTACTTTGTTGAGGGACAAACTTTTAGGAAATGTCCCTTTTAGCCACACCCAAAGCATACATCCCTACCTGAACAACACTCACTCAGATGATTCTTACCATACTTGTTACATAATGGGTATCGAGAAGCCTCTTGCACCATACTACCCTGAGACTGAGAACCTTGTGCTCTAAAATTCTGGTTATTCTAGAATCTCTGTTCATTTTTGGTCCTATGTGAAAGTGCACTAGTTGATGATGGGACAGGTCCAAAAAACCTCCTATGAAAAGAAGATCTATTCCCATTACAATTTCTCTGGTGACTAGTCTCATGGTAGGTGGACTTAGCCCTCTTACTCTGGTGACTAGTCTTAGAAACCACGATTTAAAATATGTGCATGTCATTAATCGGCAATGCCATTTTGCTCTCCTTTTTCACATACTCAGCTACCCCAGATACAAATTTTCTCATCCTTGCCCTCACAGAGGACTCTATCTTCAAAGCTTAAAGGGACAAATGTGTGAACTTGAGTCCATACTCCCTCACATTTATAGAACCCTGCTTGACTTGAGGTTCATAAACTCATCAGCTTTGGCCTCCATTAACTCTTGGGGAAAGAAGTGATGGATAAAATTATCGATAAAGTAATCCCAAACTATGGAGCTGCATCCTCTCCTCTAGTCAGTTCCCACTATTCATACCACACATTAGCCACATCCTTCAACTGGTAGAAGGTAAGATCAAATCCATGTATCTCATTAACATGCATCACCCTTGGGATCTTCTAGATCTCATCATTGAAGTTTCAGTGGGTTCATCCTGAAAAATTCATGAATTCTAAAGGTGTCTGAAGGGTCATGTGGACTCAAACTAGAAGAGACAACACCTTGGCGGCTGTATTGAGCTGCAACGAGCTGAGTGAGCATCTGGATAAATCCTCTAAACTAAGTATCAGAAATAGGGAGATGCTAAAGAGAAAGTGTACAAAAGTTCTCACTGACCTGATGTTGTAGGTGGAGGTTCAATGTTAGCATTCAGACAGGAAGGATGACCTTTGTTTCTCATCTGTATTCCTTGGGTGTCACAACCTAGTTGGGTCATGAGTGGAACCCATACTAACCCTCTGGTGGGAGACCAACTAACCCAAACCTAAATCATAAAGATAACAAATTTTAGAAAACCCAAGCATTAAATCATAAGAAGCAAAGTCCAATATAAATGAATAATAAATACGAAAGTAGTTTAACATCCCCAAGGAACTGAAAGTGACCATACAAGAACTCTAACCAAACCATCATCTAAGATATCCAAAAGGTACTAAAAGCAGTAAATTATAAGAGTCCCATTGTCCAGAAGATAGACAACAACTCGTGGAGGATCCATGGCAGCCTGAGAAGTAGGGCTCACCATTAGATCTGAATTCAACTCCTCTACTCTAGTCGCGGTCACGTCCTTGCCTCTGGAACATGGTCTGCACTTATCAAAAGAAGAGAAAAGGTAGTATCTGTACAAAACACTATGTACTGGTAGGTATCATAGGTTCACTAAAACCAAAACATGAATATAGTAAAATTATAAAACAAGTAAAAGTGACTTTAACACTTAGCATGTTATTCAGTCAATAAATAGTCATCTCAAGTCAAGTCAGCAACAATATCAAGTTCATAGAATTCACTACGTACAAACACGAAATATAGGAATCCACTCTCATGTCATATCACATGGACTTCTTCCCATCCATCTTTTATCAATAAGTCTAGTCTTTTTAGCCTCGTTCAACTAATCACATCAACTTACTATGAACAAACATACAACTATGCAACACTAAGCAAAAGAGTGTACATACATGCTAAAGGGACTTGTTTCTGCCCAACTAGCCATGACTTGTAGGGTACCCTAGATGTCCATGTACTATACTGGCATGGTATCCAATCCATAACTATTGTATCAATATCAATATCTACATAACCAGGCTCGTAGACCTATTCCTCTTGATTATACATAGTGCCCAAGGCACAATTACACTTAGCCATTTCATTTCACTTAATATTAACTGTTCATTTAGCTTATTCATTTAAGAATAATATAAAAATATATACAATTCAACTATATCTGAAGACCAATCACAAATTACACAATTCTACCACATAGAATGTAATAATATGTGTCTCAACTCCAATTAATCCATAACCTACCTCGAGTGAAGAATACCAATCGCAAGTCAAATCACAATAGCCTTGCCTTTTCTCAACTCTTTGGAAAGCTCAAGGTCTATAAACAACAAGTACATAAAAGTATTAGCCAATTACCCTTCATTTCAGGCCTTGATAATTCAACTCTTTACTTTTACCCTTAAACAAGATTTCTAGCTTTCCCCAAGAGTTAATTAATCGATAACTAGGCTCATAGCATTCATATAATCAATAACCAAAGGGTGTTCTAACCAAGTTCATCCCTTTTAGCCATTTTTATGCCTAAAGGTTACATCTTTATTGAACCCAAGGTTCGCCATTAGCCTTAATCATGCTAAAAATAATTAATTTTATGCTAAGAGTCAAAAATATATATCCTAGGATGAATTCTAGGTGAATTTACACCTACCCATAGGGATCTCTCCCAAGTTCATACTTTTAGGGCTCAATTATAAGAATTCCACCATTAATCCCCACCTTAAAAGTCTCATGAAGATTAATAATCAATAAATGAAGGGGTTTATGAATTACTTACCTCAAACATTAAAGAATTCCCTAGATTCTTGGAGGAACCACTTGTTAGAGATCTAAAATGATATTGGAGTTGTGAGGAAACAACTCAAAAAATTGAATAATGTATAGTTATAATTTCCCGTATTATCGTCACGATGGACGGTTCCTTGTTGCGATGAACTAGCACAATGAGACGCCCCTTCGTCCTGGCAAGTCGCAATTTTAAAAATATCAATTTCTTTCCACAGGTTCTCATTTCACAACATACTTTATTTTAGGGACATCACAGGTTAATCCCAATATGACAACTATCATATCTGGAGTTTTATGAACCCGAGTTCAGTCCTGAAACTTCCAACGTGATCCTACGACAATTGGCTAACCAAAAATGGATACCATACTATCACATGACAACACATGAATCATGAATTATCTCTAAGGCACCACACCCTATATTTTCATCTAAGCTCACCGTACCCTGAGATTTTAACAACTCACAGCCTAGAGACTTTTCTGTCCAGGTCTTATGCCTTACTTTCTATAACGATGGAACAAGTTGTTACACTAGGATGGAAGTATAGCACTAGGGTTGGCCTCAGTTGTTATCCCAGCACTAGCAGTAGTTCTTTGACTGACAGTTCTTTTTGGAGGCATGATATGAAACATGCATAACACATGAATTAGAAGAAATTTCATTGAGTTACACTCCATAGCATGAACTAGAGTATGAAAGAAGGGTGATACTTCCTACCATCTTGTAGCTTCCCTATTATAAATTTGGCATGATTTATACTCATGAAAAGGACTCTACTAGACACAACTTCATAGATATCCTAGGACTCTTGAACCTACGGCAATGATACTAAGTTTATCATACCCCGGGTCTACACCCTGCACATGGCAGGCACTTGGAACTATTATTGCACCGAGCGAACCCTTGGCCTGGCTCACTACTGAAACTTAATACAGAAATAATTACAGAAGTTATGTAATAAAAAACATGGGCTAAACCTTTGAATAAAAATAAAGTAAATTTTATTAAACCTCAATTCAAGAGTAAACTAAAAACAGTGAAACTCTGACACTCTACTTATAGTCTAATGAAGACTCTAAACATAAGAACTGAACAAGACTACTGGGACAAGGTTGTGGGCTACCATTATTTGATAAAAATGTCTAATTAACTAATTAAGACAAAAATTGATCCCTTTGAATGAAAAGAGGACTTACCACATGCTGAAGAGGAGAAGTCTAGGGATACATCAGTTGATGAACCTGTGTACCTGAATCTGCATTATGAAATGAAGTAGCGCTAAATAGTGTATGTACATGGAATGTATAATATGTAATATAGTTGAATGGAAACATCACTGCTAAACTGAACAACTGAACTATATAGTTGAATGAGAGAACAACTGAAGAATACATATATGTAACTAAGAGACTAAATAATTGGAACATGCAAGTAAGTTGTATGCAACAGAATCATAAAGCATAAGATAAAACTGGTGTCTATAAGCCAAATGTAAATACTGAAAATAGCTTATTTTCTGGTTGGAAAGTTACTTATAACTGACATACACCATGAGAGCACAAGATGTCTAACCTCTGGCCCAGTTGGGAGAGTTGTTTTAAACCTTGCGAAGATATAGAAAAAAACTAAATATGAATCCAAACTGATCTCGTACCAAGGGATAAATAAGGAGTCACCCAAATCAATGATATGATCCTATCTTATGCTGACATATGTAATTTTGGAGCTTGGGTTATCTGAACCCTTACCCGTATTGGTGTTAAATATTCTTCCCAAAACTATAGTGCTCATAATTATGATGAAAACATGTTGATGACCTTTTTGGTCAAATTCATATAAGAATGTTTGGATCCTTATGCTCAAATTCTATTAGAAATAATTGATGGTTGAGCCTGACGCTCTAATTCAATAAAAGCTATGTTGACTGGATTCTCAATATAAAACATTTATCTTTTTTCACAGCATTTCAATATGCAATAGGAAGTCTGTAAATCTTCATGTGGTAACTTTCAAAATAAGTAATAGGTTTTTAGAAAAACATGTGTAAAATCTATAAAGTATGGGATATTGTTCAAATCAACTTCACTGAACTTTTTAAACATGAATGAGATATAACAATTCTGGAATAGGTTCTAAGACCAGAGAATTGTATCAAGTTTTCATGGGAAAACACAAGAATCATAAACAATAAATAAAGAACTTAGGGTATAGAATCGTTCATGAACTCTAGCTTTGATTGAGGACTAACCAAGTTTTAAACATGATTTTGGGGAAGAAAAGGTCCCCACACTGAAGGGTTAGCCTTATATACCTGATATGGAGAAGAAAACTTAGGGAAAACCTTGTTTGGAGTTCTAGACTTTGCTTCTAAGGAACTTTTGACTATGGAGTTTGAGAGAGAAGATGAGAGAGTATTGTTTGATTAATTTATAAGTATTGAATGTTTTAAGGGATTAATAGTCGTGTTAGAGGGTTTCTGGGAGTGATAGGACTAAATTTCCCTTAATTAAAACTTTATGCTTGGAGTGCCTTAGGCGCGCCATGGAGTTCATAGTGGTAACCCAGAGGTTCGGTGCAACCCATAGTGTAAGAGGTTAGTTTTGCAATCATTTTGAAGTTTTGTGAAAAGTGTGGCATGGACCTCAATGCGAATAACCTCAAGTCCGACACACCAAGCATTTCCCGTGTCCAAAACTTTTTTTAAGTCTCGGAACTCATCCTAAATGATTTTCAATTGATCTAAGGGTCATAGGTCATGATGGCACCTACAACCCCCCAGTAGGTGAACCAATTCTGATAGCCTAGAACGGTTATTAGTGGGCTACTACCTAACCAATACGCACAACAAGCTGAAATAAGCAAAAGCAGATTATAAGATAGAAAAATGCAGAAGCAAATAACCTGAATATATGCATAAAAAACTAAACCAACCCCAAGACTTGGTATCGATTGTATAGAAACTTATAATAGAATAAAAGTGCTAGAAGTAACAAAATGATAAGTACAACTGTCTCCGAATATACAAAGAGTAACACTACAAAAGATGAGATGTGGTCAAGCCCTGGTCGTCAGGCGCTCACCCTAGTCTCGAATATCCGAAAGATGCATGAGTATCCAATGTGATCAATGACAAAATCCCAACTAATATCTGCACCAGAAAGGTGCAGAAGTATAGTATGAGCACCAATTGCTAAGCAATAGGTACCCAGTAGGCATTATTGGCCGACTGAGCATATATAAGATATAAAGATCGTAATATAGCAGATAGCAAGAAAGCACTCACCGAAGCAATAGAGAAAGCACATGGAAACTAGCACGAAAAATAGTCAACCAAGAGTTATAAGCATACAATGTTATACACAAAACACAGGTGAAGGGAAGAGGAACGCACCAGGAGTCCTTGCACAACAATATAAACAAAGAGAGAGAGAGAGAGTTAAGAAAATGGCTGTATACTGATAACCTCGGGTAAAAAGGGAAAGAATGGAAGCAATTTAACATACTCAAGATGGGATCAATATACTTAAGGAAATCACATTACAAATCAAACTTCAAGATAAGCATAGACAGAGTTCAACCTCACAAGTACAACACTAGGATTGAATAACTAAGCCACAATTACAAAGAGATACTACTCAAATCATGATAAAGAATAGAACCAGAAACCCACAACAGCTCAGAAGACCACATGATAGTGTCTCAACAATACATGACTCACTAGCCCCTCAATAATCAAATTCTAATAACAAGAGCCTCAACAGGCTAGGAACCACTAATCCACCAAGAATCGACTTCCATACCTAGCTCTAAAAAGTGACAGGAGTAATATAATCTACCTACAGACCCAACGACCACCCATACGACCGAGGAATGCAATCAAGTGAAAACAAATCCTCTGACCACCCATACAACTGGAGCGTATACTGAGCACACAGCAAACAAGGGTGGAATTGGAACACAATATGCATGATGTTATATGATGAAACTAGTGTGATAGTTGTTACCACCCAAATTTTACCATCCACATTATAAATTAATCATGAGCCTTTTTAAATTTTAAATATTTTTTGAAATAATTATTTTGTAAAAAGGGTAAAATATTCTCCAAATCAGCTTTATAAAAGTTTTGAGTAAGAATTTATATTTTTAATATTTAATTATGTGGAATTTATATAAGTTTACTTCTGAAACTAGTTTAATTTCATAAGAAAACCCTTTTAAAATTGAAAATGCTCAATTTTCTCCAAATTGATTTAAAATTGGAGGTTAATTGAATAATTAGTCTCTTAAATTTAAAGGAAATAATTATGCTTTAAACATAATAATATTCAAATCATTTAAATTGAACAGGCTCAAGAATTGATTTTGATTAATTCATCTCTATTCCAATTCTAGCCTAAGTTCTTAAAATACTTAAATTTTGGCCGAATTCCCCTAAATCCTTTTGAATTTGGCTATCTCCTAAACTAAAAATGGCCAAGTTTTACAAATGTGGCTAAATTTTAAACAACCCTCACACCTCTTTGTCATCAACCGAATTTGGGCTCAAAACAATTCCAAAAACCCGCCTAGCCCACCCTTTTTTCCCTTAACCCGGTCCAGGACCACCCTTCACACCCTTATACCCGTCTTTCACTCTTTCACTCATTTTACACAGATGCCAAACGTACCCTTGCACTCTCTTCTTTCTTCTCAGCTCAATAACAACAACTTACAAAACCTAATTTCCACCCCTCAATCACATAATTTCCTTCACCTCCTTTGTACAAAATGCGTGCTAAGCACGAGGATCATACAAAGAAGGTACCAGAAATGGACAATGTGTCCTAATACGCGTCTCCTCTTCATCCTTTTGGTGAAACCTTACTCAAAATCTGTACCCCAATGGTACAAATTTGACAGGTCATATCCTTATCCAACAAAGGATTTAAAATCCTTTAAGGATTTTCCAGAAAAACCCTTCAAAACCCCTCATCCCACATTGAAAAATAGCTCCCAAATTTCCCCAAGTACCCTCCTATATAAACCCCATATTCTTAGTGTTGGGTAACATTTTCAGTGCCAAAGAGAACCCTAAAAAAAAGCTTGAGAAGGCTCGGGATTTCTTGGTGAAGAATTCGAGTTCTTTTCGTTGTTTTCAAGGGGAAAAGTTCGACTTCAGAGTTCCTTTTTTGGCAGTGAAGTGCTCCGATGAAGTTCATAAGTCCCGTTCACTGCTCCAAAGGAGGTAAACCCCTCATTCTCATTGCTTTCCTTTTTTTGCGAGATATAAAGTTATTTTCATTTTCTTTAAAAATGTTCATGTTGGTTTTAGGCTGGTTTTGTTTGATATTATGTGATTGTTATGTTAAAAGTTCAAAAATAGAGCAGTAGGATTCAATTCTGCCAATTTTGAAGCTGTCTTATCGATTTTAGAAATTGTTAAAAAATTGTGTGGCTTACTGTTTCATTTATGACTATTTGTGAGTGTTGTTTTGATGAAAGAATTTTGCCATGAAGGTTTCTTGATTTCTGTCCTTTATGTGTTTCTTGAGTTTAGGAATAGAGATGGGATACATCTCTTTATGGTATATTTCCATCTCTAAAAGTCCTTGAACTTCAAGATCTTGAATGAACATTACCCCCTCTCTCTTTTTCCTTTTCTGTGTGTTTGACACATTAATCTATTGAATGCGAGCTAAAACCATTTGATTTGAACGATTTCTTTTGATGTTTTATGAACCATGATTCTCGGCGGCTGAAATTTATATAGTATCCTAATATAATCATTTTCCTTTGACAATATGTTTTCGTTTACCCTTAATTTTGTCCCCTATGTTTGTTTGTATGGAATAGCTGAGAACAAGTCTCAATATCTTAGATATGTGTTTGAAATTCGTTTTATGATTGGTCCTCCATCAACTTTTCTTTGTTTTTCCTTAAAGTGTTACTAATGAATTGCTGAAATTCTAAATCTCCTGTTGTCTATCAAATTGACTTTTGATTTAAAAATAAAAAAATTATTAAAATTTTACTTTTCAACTTATGGTTCTTTTTCATGGTTTGAACAAAGTCAGAATGATGGTTTATTTTTGAATGAATCAGTTATCGATTACTTACAAATTTAGAGGTATTGTTTCAATCTTCATAGGGAGACGTTCATGGTGAAATATATATATTTCTATCTCTTGGTCTAGCCTATCTCCACCTCTTTCATGTTTAAAGTTAAACGACTCCTTTAAAATCGTTTATATGCTCTACTTAGGTGGGTTCTTATGACTAATTGTAGCTTGCTTATTCCTTAGTATGTTCACCTAGTGTTAAGTCATCTGGTCAAGAAAAATAGTCGCCTTTCTTGTCCAAAATACATGGTTAAATATCATTATTTTCCTCCTTTAATTTCACTCAACTGTGCCACATGCTAGCGTATGTCTGCCCTCCTTTCTTTGCATTATTTGATTGAGTCCAACAATGCTTTCCCTTCCCTGTTTCCTCATATCAATAAGAATAAAGGTGTTTTCTTATCTATAGAACATTATCAAATCAATTTGGTGTACCAATTTTACAAGCTGCATTTGAACAGTTGACTTAAGCCATTTTTTACATGCTTTTGACATAAATAGCTGAAAATTATCTTATCCACCATATATTAATCCATCTGTTTTTGGTTTGTTGCATGTAACACCTCGAGTCCAACTTGGACTCCTCAAATCTCCTTTGCGTTTTCATTGGGCCATGACCCAACAACTTATCCTTGCCGAGTTAGCCCTCAAGATTGGATGCTAATATCTGTTCAAGAAAGTAAATGGGCTAAAAGCCCATATAAACAAGTCAGCAGCAGCAGCAGCAGCAGTCCAAAATGGACTAAGTATGAAGAACAATGGGATAAAGCCCATGTAGCAGTAGCAGCAGTCCTAAAGGGCTAAAAGTTTGAAGGAAATTGGAAATTGGACTCAAAGGTCCAAGTCTTGCAAATAGTGGGCCAAAACCCACAACTTAGAAATTTAGGACAGGGTTTTAGACTAAAGTCCAAGTTGTTTAAGCCGAAAGGCTTAATTAATTTCTTTTTCCCTTAACTCTTTATTGTTTAGTTTAGATTATTGTTATTGTATTGATTGGACTGACTAATTAACTTAATTGAATTTCTCTAAAAGAGTATCGTTCTTATTTTCAATTCTCCTTTCGAAAAAACTCTTTATTTAGCATAAGCCCGACTTCGATTTTTTTCTAAATTTTCCTACAAGACTGTATTCCTCACAAATGAATTTACTTGACTTTTCATTGAAGTTCAAAACTTTTACTTGTCTTTAAGTTAGAATACCTTCGTTATATTGCCATGTTTTAGAAAAACAAAAACTTCAAATAAGTTATGTTTTAACAAGTCTGGATAACCGCAAGTTAGCGGATGCTTTTAATGCCTTAAAAATCTTCTTAAAGTGTTAATAGGAAACTCTTACCTTAGATCTTTTAATCTTTGAAATATTTATCTGTTTTAAGACTTTAAAGATCTTTTCAAGTTTTTCTTGGTTTTTCTCAAATTAAATAAGATGACCCTTTCAGTCATCTTTGCGTTTTCGCATTTATTGTACTGTTAGAGCCTTTTTGTAGTAGCCCCAAGTCATTTATGGCTTTCTGGGACCAGTAGTTTGATACCCTGGTCATTCATTTGGTCGTTTTAGCCGTTCGCGTATTTTAGAGCTTTAAACTTAGAATATCATTGACTTTAGTCAACATTCTTAGATAACATGCTCGTAATTGAATTCTGAAAGTTTTGTTAGCTCTGGCGCGATGAGTTTAGTCTAGTTGGACCTTTAGTTAAGGCCTAAGAACGTCCGGTGTGGGGTTTGTGTTGCTTTCTCAGTATTCAGGCCATTTGTAGTTGAAAGTGTAACTTTAGGTTACTTTCGATGATCGGAGTGTCGGATTCGAAATCCGATGACTCCATCAGCTCTAGAATGTTGAGTTTGGGCTAAGAAGGTAGTTGGTTCAGGTTCCGGGTGAGCCAGACTTATTTCGAGCCCTTGGTTTCCTTTTCGTTAGTGTTGACTTGGGTCAACATTTCTCCGAAATGACCTCGTATGGGAGTTTCATTGATTTCGTTGAGTCCAGAATGTCATTTCCACTCTGTTAGCATTATTGGTTTTTGAATATCGATTTTTGATTGTGCCCGGAACACCCCGTGGAGTGTTAGATAAATTATAGAAAAATAATTGCAGGCCAGCCTTCAGTGCAATCGCACCAAGGCCAGCGCAATCGCCGTTGGCGCTGCCACCGCTTCAGCGCCGTTGGCGCTGGCCATTTTCCAGCAGCTATATAAAGCTGGGTGTTCATTTTTCCAGCATTCTCTCTCACTTTTCCTCACTCTTAACTCTAAATTCTCTCCAACAATTTGCTCTATATTGATTCCAAGCCTTGGGAAGTCGATTGTGGGTGGATTTTCTATACTTCTTCATTGTTTGGTACGCTCCCTCTTCTCTTGAAATTTCTTAAAACCTCTATTGATGCCCTTCTATAAGCTTGAGTTATTGCTTGTGAATTCTGGCCGTCCAACTAGTGCATGCTTGTGGGGGTGGTAAATTATCCTTCTTGACTTGGGTTTTCGCCTTTGTGGTAAGTAATCCTTTCCCAATTTCCATTTTTTTTGGTGAATTTCCACTCCTTAAACCCCAATCTTTGCGGGTTGATTTGGCGCCCTTCCTCTTGGCCAATTGTGCTCAAATTTAGAGCATACCCTCTTGGCACCACTGGGGTCATCATGGCTTTTTTTGTTCTTGGTTTTGGATTGTGGGCCCCTCGGGCCTGCTTTTAATTGGATATCGACCCGGCTACAATTGTAGTTATATGGGTACTGTTCGACTCATTTTAATGTTATATTCATGAATTTGATAGTTTGATTATCGCTCGGAGCTTCTCAGAGCAGCTCAACCTCGGATATCGTCATTCCCACAGCTTGTCGTCGGATGACAGGTAGGTTACGGCTTAACTCCCTATACTTCACATATATCGGGTAAAATTATACTAGTTGGGATCTTTGGGTTGGGTTATTAGGTTGGTACCACAGACCTTGACCGCTTTTCCATGATTTATCCTATTTCTTTCCTCTATTGTGTGTAGTATTCCTATTAGTTGATATATTTATTACCCTTGTGACCACGTGAGGTCTTGTCAACTCTGGAACATAGAAGGTGGGATTATTGGGAATGTTCGCGAATCCCGGACATAAAAATATCCATCTAGGCTAGTTATGCTTGTTGAGTAGCTTCAGAGCCTGTGCAGGGCCATTAGGTTGATTGTGAGCTGTCGGGCAGCTATTTGGGTTCATCACATCATTTCCATGCATATAAAGAGGTTTTTCCATATTTTATTATGGTTTTTGGCTTCTGACCTACGGAAACTGATTTTCTAAACCTTGCATTCCCCCGAGGGCTTATTTTTATTGAAATTTGATTTGGAAATGATTTGACTTGATATGTGGTTCTTCTTGGGGTAAAAGAAGGTTAACGATATGGTTTTATCATGATTTACTACTATTTCTAGACTCGACCGGGTCGGAGTGCTAGTTGAGTTTCCTTACTTATTTGAAATGATATCAGGCTCGGCCGGGTCGAGCATCTGAGATATTTTTACTACTGTTTTAGACCCATTTGTGCCCGGGCACCCTTGGAAGGTTTTTTGAGACATCTTTTTCACTGTTTTTTCCTAGACAGGACTAGGCATGCATATTTGAGACTTAGCCACTGGTTTGAACTCGGACTCGATTTTGGTGGACACGTTTTGATTCTGAGTTTTAGTATGGGGTTCGGGACCTCCATGGACGTTGCCCTTCTAGGCCTGAGGCTTTGGGCTGTGTATACCGGGGGGAAGGTTATACGATGGAGTAGAGGTATACGGGTTGTGTCCTTCCATGGAACCTGCTTGCTGGGCCCGATTTGCACCGGATGAGGTACATACAGAGGTTCTATTTCACCCAGAGGTTTTCATGCATCATATGATCCATTGTTTGAGATACCATCTTTGTTTGCTGTGTGTTAATTGTACACTCCGGTAGTATGGGATGCCAATGTTTTTCTTTTTACTTGATTAAGTTCCTCAATTGTATGGGAGTCCGAGGGACTGTAGGTAGACTCTTGTCACTTTATTCCGATATCGTTACCTGTTACGGTAGAGTATGAGTTTGATTACTAAGGTTGTGAGTTCCAGGATTGAGTTTGTATGACTAGATTGGGTATTAACTTCTGTATGTCGAGCATGTATATATTTATTCTTCTCTCCCTTTTCCTTATACTTGAGGTTACTGGTATACCACCCATTGTTAGAACTTATTTACATATATGCTATTTTGCGAGGATCCCAGGTGTGTCGTCCTTACTTTCACCTTTGCCTGTTGTGTGTATATATTCTATTTGCTAGCCTTGTATGTTGCCTTCTGTTGTCTTCCCTCTAGGCTAGATCCTGTGTACATTTTCATTGATTTCTGTGACTAATTGTTTTTACCCTATCTACTATTGCTCTTTTAATTTATATGTGCCCAGTCGGCTTATGATACCTACTGGATACCTTATGCTTCGCATTTGGTGCTCACCCTACCCTCTGCATCTTCTGGTGCAGATTCTAGTGTGGGTCATCGCCGATAGAGCGTCGGAGACTCATGCAGGGTGCTGTTTTTGGACTATCCAGGCTGAGAGTGAGCTCTTGGCGTTCAGAGCTTGACTTAGTTTATCTTTTGTATATTCTATACACTTTCATTACTCGGAGACAACTTGTGTATATGTATATTTCTTTTGGACATTTGTACTCCTTATGTAGTTCGGGCTTCTATATTCTATGACACCAGGTTTTGGGGTTGGTTTAGTTTCCACTTTTCATATATGTTATCCTTGTTATCTAATTTCTTTATCTTGTTCCCTTGCTTCTGCTATTTTACCTGCTCTTCTATTTAAATTGTTAGAAGGTAGCCTATTACTAACCATTCTGGGCTACGGGGATTGGTTCGCCTACTAAGGGGTTGTAGGTGACATCATGATTGATAAATCGGGTCATGATAGCTTGGTATCAGAGCCCTAGGTTCACTGGTGTCATTGGTATAGGAGCCAATGTATAGTAAAGTCCTACAGATCGGGGCAGAGTCATCCATACTCAATTTTTAGGAGGCTATAGTGACATCTTAGGGAGTTACTACAAGCAGTTCAGCCTTCGGCTAGAGAGGGTGGTGGTCAGTCTAGGGGTGGTGCCCCATGTGGCAGAGTAGGTGGTAGGGATGGCGATCGGGCAGGTAGAGGTCATCATTAGTTCTATGCGGTCCTTGGGAGACCGGAGGCAGAGGCCTCAGATGCTGTGAACACATGTACAATTTCTGTATGCCATCAACCATCTTATGCTTTGTTTGATCTTGGATCCACTTGTTCATATATATCTGCCTACTTTCTGCCTTGTTTGGGGTTGGCTAGTGAGCCGTTGTCTATTCCTGTTTTTGTTTTGACCCCAGTAGGAGATTCTTTAGTAGTGGATCGAATTGTGGGATCCTATATGATATTTGTTTGTGATTTTGACACTTGGGCTGACTTGATGATACTTGATATGTTGGATTTTGATGTGATACTGGGCATGGACTAGTTATCCCCTCACCGTGCGGTTTTGGATTGCTATGCCAAGATCGTTACCATAGTCGTGCCTAGTGTATCACTAGTTGTGTGGCAGGGTTCTATTAGCCATGCACCATATGGGATCATTTCTTGTCTTCGAGTTAGCAAGATGATATCCCATAGGTGTTTAGCTTATCTAGCATATGTCCGAGATGCTAGTGCTGACCCTACGTCTCTTGAGTCTATTCCTATGTTTAGAGACTTCCTAGATATGTTTTCTACCGACCTGCCAGGCCTTTCACCTTAGAGGGATATTGATTTTGCCATTGATTTAGAGCCAGGCACCATGCCCATTTTTATTCCTCCCTATCGTATGGCTCCTGCTGAGTTGAGAGATCTTAAGGAGCAGCTCCAGGATTTTTTAGCTAAGGGGTTTATTAGACCAAGTGTGTCTCCTTGGGGTGCTTCTGTTCTCTTCGTGAAGAAGAAGGATGGGTTAATGCGGATATGTATTGATTATCGGCAGCTGAATAAAGTGACTGTGAAGAATAGGTATCCAATGCCAAGGATTGATGACTTATTTGATCAGCTTCAGGGTTTTGCCTTGTTTTCTAAGATTGATTTGAGGTCCAACCACAATCAGTTGAGGATTAGGGTGGAGGACATCCCTAAGACAACATTCAGAACACTTTACGACTACTATGAGTTCCTGGTTATGTCTTTTGGGTTGACTAATGCCCTCGCAACCTTCATGGACTTGATGCATAGGGTTCTTAGCCCATACCTGGATCTGTTCATGATAGTCTTCATTGATGACATTGTGGTATACTCCCGCAATAGAGACGAGCATGAGCAACACTTGAGGATTGTACTTCAGACTTTGAGAGATCATCGGCTTTATGCCAAGTTCTCAAAGTGTGAGTTTTGGCTAGAGTCAGTTGCATTTCTAGGACACGTGGTGTCTAAGGATGGGATTGGGGTTGATCCGGTAAGATTTCTGCGGTTCGTGATTGTCCTAGACCTACTACTCCTATGGAGGTTCACATCATTATTGGATAGCCGGGTATTACAGACGGTTCATCAAGAGATTTTCTTCCATTGTAGCACCTTTGACTATGCTGACTAGGAAGGATGTTCCATTTCAGTGGTATGATCAGTGTGAGGATAGCTTCCAGAGGATTAAGGACTTATTGACTTCAGCTCCAGTTTTTGCTTTGCCGGTTGAGGGTCAAAGTGTCTTTGTGTATTGTGAGACTTTAGGGGTCGGTCTTAGTTGTGTGTTGATGCAGCAGGGTCGAGTGATAGCATATGCATCGAGATAGCTGAGGTTCATGAGGGCAACTACCCCACTCATACCTTGGAGTTGGCGGCGGTAGTCTTCCCGTTCAAGATCTGAAGGCACTATCTTAATGGAGTTCATTGCGAGATATTCACCGACCATGGTAGTCTTTAGTACATTACAAGTCAGCGCGACCTGAACTCGAGGCAGAAAATATGGATTGAGTTGTTGAAGGACTATGATTTCACTATTTTATACCATCCGGGCAAGGCAAACGTGGTAGCGGATGCCTTGAGTCGGAAGGCGGTGACTATGGGCAGCCTAGATTCACTTTCATTTTATGAGCGATCATTGGCCTTGAATATCCAATCCTTGTCTAACTGTTTAGTTAGGCTTGACTTATCGGATCCCAGCAGAGTTCTTGCCAGTGTTGAGGTTCGCTCTACTCTAGTTGATCAGATTCAGAGCCGACAGTTTGAGGATCAGAGTTTGTGTGACCTTCATGATCAGGTGGTTTGGGGTGAAGCCAGCCGAGCTACCTTGGGTTCTTATTAGATTCTGAGGTTTGAGGGTCAACTTTGTGTTCTGAGAGTTGGTGATTTGATACAATTGATACTCCGTGAGGCACATTTTTCTAGATACTCTATTCATCTTGGCGCAGTGAAGATGTATAGAGATCTGAGGTAGCTTTACTGGTGGGGTGGTATGAAGAGGGACGTAGCAGAGTTCATATCTAGGTGCTTGAACTGTCAACAGGTGAAGTTTGAGCACATGAGATGGGTGATTTGATGCAACAACTTCCCATTCCTGAGTTGAAGTAGGAATGTATTACTATGGACTTTGTTGTTGGTTTGCCTTGTATTACTCAAGGGTTTGACTCTATTTGGGTGATCGTTGATAGGCTGACTAAGTCATCATATTTCTTGCTGGTTCAGACTTCCTACGGGGCAGAGAGGTTAGCTCAAATCTACATTTTTGAGATTGTACGGTTGCACGGGGTTCCAGCTTCTATCATTTCAAATCACAGCACTAAGTTCACATCCTAGTTCTAAAGAGCTACGCTGATCATAGACTTCGTGCCTTGGAGTTCAGTGTTATTGATCTAGTTTTCCTTTGAGTATCCCCCGTGAAGGGCGTGATGAGATTTGGTCGGCGGGGCAAGGTTAGCCCCAGGTTTATTAGGCCGTTTGAGATTCTACAGAGGGTTGGTAGTATTGCCTACATATTAGCCTTGCCTCCCATGTTTTCAGCTATTCACCCAGTTTTCCATATTTTGATATTGCACATGTATATGCCTGATGAGTCTCATGTGTTGCATTGGGATTCGATTCAGTTGAATGAGAGTTTATCATTTGTTGAGGAGCCGATAGCTATTCTGGACGGAGATATCTGGAGGTTGAGATCTAGGGAGATTCTGGTTGTGAAAGTGCAGTGGAGGCATTGTACGATCAAGGAGGCTACCTGGGAGATCAAGAGTGAGTTATGTGCTCTGTATCCGCAGTTGTTCGATCCTTCAAGTACTCCCTTCTTCTTGACTTTCAAGAACAAAAGTCTTTTTAGTAGTGGATGTTGTGATGACCCTTTTGGTCATCTTCGCATTTTTGTATTTATTGTATAGTTAGAGCCTTCCTGTAGCGTCCGTAAGTAATTTATGGCTTGTTGGGACCGGTAGTTTGGTGCCCTGGTTGTTCGTTTGGTCATTTTAGCCGTTCGCCTGTTTTAGAGCTTTAAACTTAGAATATTGTTAACTTTAGTCAACATTCTCAGCTAACGTGCTCAGAATTGAATTCTGACAATTCTGTTAGCTTCGGAGTGATGAGTTTGGTCTAGTTAGACCTTTAGTTGAGGCCTGTAAATGTCCAGTGTGGAGTTTGTGTTATTTTCTCAATTTTCAGGCCATTTGGAGTTGAAAGTGTAACTTTGGATGACTTTCGATGATCGGAGTGTCAGATTCAAAATCCGACGACTCCATCAGCTCCAAAATGTTAAGTTTGGGGTAGAAAGGTGGTTGGTTTGAGTTCCGAGTGAGCCAGACTCATTTTGAGCCCTTGGGTTCCTTTTCGTTAGAGTTGACTTGGGTCAACATTTCTCTGAAATGACCTCGTATGGGAGTTTCCTCGATTCCGTTGAGACCGGAATGTTGTTTTCACTCTGTTAACATTATTGGTTTTTGAATATCGGTTTCCGATTATGCCTGGAACACCCTGTGGAGTGTAAGAGAAATTGAAGAAAAATAGTTGCAGGCCAGCCTTCAGTGAAATCGCACCAAGTCCAGTGCAATCGCGCCTCAGCGCCTTCCATCCTTCAGCGCGATCGTGCCTTTCCCAGCGCGATCGCGCTGCCGCGCCTATCACCCCTTCAGCGCTGTTCGCGCTGGCCTTGGGCCGATGGCGCTGGCCATTTTCCAGCAGCTGTATAAAGCTGGGTGTTCATTTTTCCAGCATTCTCTCTCACTTTTTCTCACTCTAAACTCTAAGTTCTCTCAAACAATTTGCTCTATATTGATTCCAAGCCTTGGGAAGTCGATTGTGGGTGAATTTTCCGTACTTCATCGTCGTTTGGTAAGATCCCTCTTCTCTTGAAATTTCTTAAAACCTCCATTGATGCCCTTCTCTAAGCTTGAGTTCTTGCTTGTGAATTCTGGGCGTCCAGCTGGTACATGCTCGTGGGGGTGGTAAATTATCCTTCTTGACTCGGGTTTTCATCTTTGAGGTAAGTTATCCTTGCCCA
Source organism: Jaltomata sinuosa (assembly GCA_003996215.1). NCBI lineage: Eukaryota > Viridiplantae > Streptophyta > Magnoliopsida > Solanales > Solanaceae > Jaltomata > Jaltomata sinuosa. Next base: position 294,461 of record QJPP01000285.1, on the reverse strand, counting down.
ATTTCCGTTCTTTTTCGTGAATTTCCACTCCTTAAACCCCAATATTTGCAGGCTGATTTGGCGCCCTTCCTCTTGGCCAATTGTGCTCAAATTTGGAGCATGCCCTCTTTGCACCATTGGGGTCATCGTGACTCTTTTCATTTTTGGTTTTGGGTTGTAGGCCCCGTGGGCCTGCTTTTGACTCAGATATCGACCCGGCTACAATTGTAGCAATATGGGTACCATTAGACTCGTTTTAATGTTATATTCATTAATTTGATAGTTTTATTCTCGTCCGGAGCTTCTCGAAGTAGCTCAGCCTCAGATATCATCGTTCCCATAGCTTGTCATCGGACGATAGGTAGGTTATGGCTTAACTCCCTAGACTTCGCATATATCGAATAAAATTGCACTAGTTGGTATCCTTGGGTTGGGTTATTAGGTTGGTACCACAGACCTTGACCGCTTTTCCATGATTCATCCTATTTCTTTCCTCTGTTGTGTGTAGTATTCCAATTAGTTTATATATTTATTACCCTTGTGACCCCATGAGGTCTTGTTGACTCTGGAACATAGAGGGTGGGATTTTTTGGAATGTTTGCGAGTCCCGGATATAGAAATATCCTTCTAGGCTGGTTATGCTTGCTGAGTAGCTTCGGAACCTGTGCAGAGCCGTTAGATTGATTGTTAGCTGCCGAGCAGCTATTTGAGCTGATAATATCATTTCCATGCATATAAAGAGGTTTTTCCATGTTTCATTATGGTTTTTGGCTTCGGGCCTACGGAAACTGATTTTCTAAACCTTGCATGGCCCCAGGGGCTTATTTTCGATGAAATTGGATTTGGAAATGGTTTGAATTTATATATGGATCTTCTTGGGGTAAAAGACGGTTAAAGATATGGTTTTATCATGATTTACTATTATTGCTAAACTCGACTGGGTCAGAGTGCTAGCTGAGTTTCCTTACTGATTTGAAATGATATCAGGCTAAGCCGGGTAGAGCATCTTAGATGTTTTTACTACTGTTTTAGACCCGGTTGTGCCCGAGCACCCTTGGAAGGGTTTATGAGACATAATTTTCATTGTTTTAGTCCTAGACAGGGTCTAGGCATGCATGTTTTAGACTTATCCACTTGCTTGAACCCGGACTCGATTCCGGAGGACACATTTTGATTCTGAGTTCTAGTATGGGGTCCGGGACCTCCATGTACCTTGCCGCTCTGGGCCTAAATCTTAGGGCTGCGTGTGCTAGGGGGAAGGGTATACTGTGGAGTAGAGGTATACGGACCTTGTCCTTTTATGGAACCTGCATGCTAGGCCCGATTGACACCGGAAGAGGTACATACAGAGGTTCTATTTCACCGTGAGGTTTTCATGCATCATATCATTTATTGTTTGAGATACCACCCTTGTTTGTTGTGTGTTAATTGTATACTTCGGTAGTATGGTATGCCGGAGGGTTTTTTTCCAGTTAATTATGTTCCTCGGTTGTATGGGCGGCCGAGGGACTGTAGGTAGACTCTTGTCATTTATTCCAATATCGTTCCCTGTTACGGTAGAGTATGAGTGTGATTACTAAGGTTGTGAGTTCCTTGATTGAGTTTGTATGACTAGATTGGGTATTAAATCCTGTATGTCGAGCATGTCTACTTTTATTCTTCTCTCCCTTTTCCTTATACTTGAGGTTACCAGTATACCACCCATTGTTAGAACTTATTTACATATATACTATTTTGCGATGATCCCAGGTGCGTCGTCCTTACTTTCACCTGTGCCTGTTGTGTGTATATATTGTATTTTCTAGCCTTGTATGTTGCCTTCCGTTGTCTTCCCTCTGGCTAGATCCTGTGTACATTTTCTTTGATTTCTGTGACTGATTATTTTTACCCTGTCTGCTATTGCTCTTTTACTTTATATGTGTCCAGTCGGCCTATGATACCTACTGGGTACCTTATGCTTCGTATTTGGTGCTCACCCTACCCTCTGCATCTTCTGGTGCAGATCTTAGTGTGGGCCATTACCGATAGAGTGTCGGAGACTCGTGCGAGGTGCTGGTTTTGGACCATCCAGGCTGTGAGTGAGCTCTTGGCGTTCATAGCTTGACTTAGTTTATCTTTTTTATATTTTGTACTCTGTCATTACTCGGAGACAACTTGTGTATATGTATATTTCTTTTGGACATTTGTACTCCTTATGTAGTTCGGGCTTCTATACGCTATGACACCAGGTTTTCGGGTTGGTTTAGTTTCCGCTTTTCATATATGTTATCCTTGTTATCTAATATCTTTATCTTGTTCCCTTTCTTCTTCTATTTTACCTGCTCTTCCATTTAAACTGTTAGAAGGTAGCCCATTACTAACTGTTCTGGGCTATGGGGATTGGTTTGCCTACTGGGGGGTTGTAGGTGCCATCATGACCGAGAAATTGGGTCATGATATTAAACTAAGTGGCGACTCTTCTTTACTTGAAAATTGTCTTGAAACTTTAACTTAGATTTTCAAAATGATTTTTCAAAAGTCAAACAACCATTTTTCTCGAAAATAGAAATGTCGACTCTACTGGGGAATATTCAACTGGGTTCTAACCTTATTTTACTAACTATTTGGATTGTAACAATTAGTAACTTTTATTGTTTTTCTTATTTGTTTACTTTCCGCAAGATATAAATTTTTCATGGCATCTTCCGCCTCTCTTGGCAAAGAGTTAGATTACATTAGGGGTAAAAAGGGCGATTATGCAAATATTTGCAGTCGTCCTTCACTAAAAAAACCAATTTCTCAAAATAGATGACTGAAGTAGTTGACCCGCGGTCAGTTAATGGTCACTTGTTGTTTTAGCCTGCGGTTGTCCGCCCGGGTTCCCGGTCATTTTCAAATAAACCTATTCTAGTCAACCAAAGTTAGAGTGAAACCAAATCTTAAAATAGGCATTGGCCTAGGATGTCTTAATATCCGAGGGATGTTAAGTCCATTACTGGACCACCCAAACATGTCAACGGGTTTCTGACCCAACAACATAGCATCAAACTACGTGCTATTTTGAAAGACGAATGTGTTGTAACTGGACTATTGTTCCGGGGTGGGGCCTAATGGGTTACTCTATTTTGCAGGATGTCGAGGTTCCTCAGTTTGATATGGTGAAAGATTCTCCCCTTCTTCTCCGAATATGGGGGGAAAACGTGGGTCCAAACAGCCAAAAGGTAGTCTTCCAATACATGGGTCATTTGCCCATTTTAATGCAAATAGAGGTGTGGCCGAAACTAATCGAAGTATTGATGAGATACTGGGATAGCGAGAAAATGGTGTTTCATTTTGGAATAATGGAAATGACTCCAACAATTGAAGAACTTAGGGATTGCATAGAAACCTTTGGAATAGCGAAAGAAAGAAGATTAAGGCCTCAGCAAGGCATCATGATACTAGACAAGCCTACCCCGACCAAAAATTCCAAGTTTCTCCATCTACATAAGCACCAATGCCCGTGGATAACAGGTCCAAGTATTTCTTTCCATTTTTTCTATAATCACTTTGGGACTTTAGAGGGGTTCTCAAAATATCAAAACGAGTATTACACTTTTTTTAGAGTGGGACAAGACCCGAGCCTTTGCCTTTTCTATGGCACTCTTGGGCATTATGATCTTCCCACTAAATAGGAATCATTTCATCAATACTCGGGTTGTAATAGTGGCACATACCATGTTTCATGGCCTATCTGATGGAGAAACCATTAGGTACTTCCCACTGGTCTCGATCATTTTGTCTGACATCTATAGGTCTCTGGGAAAATGCAAAAACGACCATCGTTATTTCAAGGTTGCAACATACTTTTGCAATATTGGATTCTCAAACATTTGGTCAAAGTCAATGAGGATCAAGCGATCCCCAAACCAAGTGGATTGAATGACTTAGAAATATTGATAGATGCACTCCGTGAAAGAGGTTTGAGAAATAAGACTAAAATAGGATGGGCTCAAGCTTTTTATTAACTAGGAGAAGACAACGTCCAAATGATGTTTGAAAACTTTCACGCAAAAAATGAAGTCGTAAGATGCAAAGATTTGGATTTCTTCCCTCTACTGAGAATTTCAGAAATCCGATGTTACGCTCCTCAAATAGTTCTTAGATAATTTGGAGGAGTCAAAATCAAGCCAGAAACCATTCATATGGGTTGCTACATCATCGACTACGATGAAGATGACAAAGTTCCAAAGTCTAGGGTAATCCGCCATAACTGGAAGACACTCGTGAAAATGGGTCCGCAGACATTAGTTGAAGATAGGTTTGATCCTGAGTATGTGGATGGATACAAAGAGTGGGTGAAAGAATACATTGAAGGAGTATCTATATAATAACCACGAGTCGACTCCAAACATAATGTCCATCTATAATTGATAAATCTCCAAGAAAAGATAGCTAGAAAAGAGCGGGAATTTCTTAAAAAGCAAGAATAAGACCAGTGCATCATAGCAGGGTTAACTCAAGAACTCGAAGATATGAGGGTAGGTATCGCTGAACTTGACTCCAAAATGACCAAAAGAGTTTTGGAAGCCGGTACATTACTAATATTTGACCAAGCAGTAAAACTTCAAAGAGACTTTTGGTTAAGTCAATTTGAACTCAGCAACATCGCTGGAGCATCAAAGAGGAGCAGAACTGGAGAAGGACCCTCGACATCATATTACTAGTATCTTTGCCTTTGCATGGGTTTTCTCTTATTGTATTCCCTAAAATGCCCCTGCATGGATTTGCTTTCTATGCATGTTTTTCTTTACCTAAAATCGCCTCTGTGTGGGCATGACTTTATGCATTTATCCCTTCCTTTAAAATGTATCCTCCTTTTTCGTCCAGCTTTGTATCCCTTTAAAGGGAAGTTTTCCATATATGTATATGCTATCTTTGGGGGCAATAGAACGGCTTAAATAAAACACATACGTCTTTCAAACTCGCTAAGCCCACCTTTGGCATAAAAAGGTCACCCAGTTAGGACGCGATACTTATGGTGATATTATTGCGATATGAATTTTCTTATGTGCTATGTGTGTTTCTCAAATCAAGGAAAATTGGTCCACTCCATTTCAAAGATTTTTAGAACACCATAGGCAAAAAATATAAAGCCCACTATGCAAAGTCCAACCAAAATTACTCCTTAACTCTCTTAGTTTCCCCAGAAAATCCCAAAACCTCACTAAACTATACCTAAAAATCTTCTTTCCTATATAACAGGAAGTTGACTAGCTATAGACATTGAGGGAGAAAGGCTTAGGAGAAAGGAGGAAATCAACAAGAGAATAGTCGAGGTTGAGAAATAGACCAGGGAGGTGGAACAACTCACCTAAGCAGCTTTGGCCAAGTCTATAAGATTGTACAAAGAGATAGCCATCACAAAAGAACAAATGGATAAAGTCGATACGATGTTAGCACAAGAGTTGTGAAAGAGATCGAAGAGGTTCAGAGAAAGAGCAGGGAGTTTGACTGATTAACTGAGACAACTTTAGCCAAAACAACGGAAGTAGAACAATAGACTGCCAGGGCTAAGGCTAGAATCGACGTGCTAGATCAGATGCTGGGAAAGCCAAAGGCATTGCCAAAAAGAGACTTTGTTCGAGAGATCAAACAACTAATTTTGGAGTTTAAGGCTACTATAGAAACGATTGAAAAACTAGAGAAAGGGAAAGAGAAAGTTCTTAAGGAACCCAAAGAAGAGGTTCTTAAGCAAGAGGAATTTCCTATAACTCTAGAAGAGCTCATAGAAGAAATGAAAAACTAGTCCAAGACTAAGGATTTGATTTTTTGGCCGTCTAGGTTTAGATAAGGTGATGAGCAAATTGTATTAGAAGCTCACTCTAGGAACTTTCTGATGAACCCATAGGTTGTGGGAATCTCAATTATCTACCAAATCTTGCAAGCCATGGGCACTTTGCACCCGGATAAAACTCAGGGACCCCAGTATGATCCTAAGAATGAACACAAGGATTGTGTCTACCACCCATTCCAGAAGGGGCACACCACTGATGAATGTGAGGCTTTCAGAACTAAGGTCCACGATATGATCAACAATGGACAAATTGCTCATCTATTTGGGTCCCATGTCATGCAGGCATGTGACCAAGTCAAACTTGGAATGCCTATTACTGAAGATGTCCTTGTTCATCACTTGGATTTCACTACCTTTAAAGATAACTACGAGGATATCTACTTCAAGTTTGTTCAAGCTAAGATCCTCCACCCTGTGGAGAGAAATGAGAGAAGGGGGTCTGCCAAGTGGAAAGAAGACGATGACATCTATCTCTATCACAATGGAATGAAAGGCCATGACATCAAAAAGTGTCGTGCCTTCCTCTTTGAGTTGGCGCACCTAATTCAGATCAGGAATATCAACCTCCAGTTCACACCAGATCACCCTTCAAGATTGAAGATCGAAGAAGATCAAGACCCGCCATTATCCAAATGAAGCTTTAAAAGTAGCAGAGTTTTGTAGTTATTTCCTTTATGTCATTTTTACTTTTCCTCTTTAAATCAAAAGATAATGGAATGAAACAAAATGAAAATTTACTCTTTACCTATCTGAACTACGTAGGGCATGAATTCTCCTTTATGAGATACGTAGGCAGCCTTTCAAGGCTCGGCCCCTATCTTTAAGAAATATTCATTTCCCCACTTTGACAAAGATGCCAAAGTGTTTGAAAGACACATCAAATGCTACAAGACATGTATCAGAAGATGAAGATTCAACAAGTTAACTTTCCTGATGAAATCTATTATCCGAAATCGATGGGAAAATTCCTGTCTATCAAATCCTCGAGTAAATAATTCCCTGTGGGTCAATTTGCCTTGGCAAAAAGCAACTTTATGTGTTTAAAGCTATTATTATGTGTTTATTTCCAGTCATATATCTTGTGTTGCTTACCACTAATAGGATCTAACATATTTTCCTTTGAGTTGTTTTTACTTCAACAGGTAATAGAAACTAATCTATGTTGATAAAACTATCCGAACATCCCTACTTCACCCGCTCGAAGGCACATATATATTCCTCCTCTAACTGTTGCTTCTCTAAGGGAAAAATGATTGATAGCGAGGAAGAAAATGCTTTAGTCGTAAGAGATAATGTTATTGCTGAACAAAGTGAAATGATTGCAGAGCTCGCAAGGAAGTTGGAAAAGATGCAAGAAGAAGTACAAAGAGCCAAGGACATGGCAAGGGTAGCTATTGCCGCTAATACCCCAACTCTGGGAAACTCTCAGCCCCCTTTCAAAATCCCTTCACTCAATTCTCCATTAACCAAAAACCACCCAAGAGATATCCCTTCCTCCTCCATCCCCAGGCCTTCCAATGACCCTCCTCATATCAGGTCCTTATACAAAACTCATACCCTTCATATCCAGCCTAATAACCAAAACAGTGACCCCAACAATCCATAAAACCTCCCCCTGAATTACAAAAATACTCCACTTAACACCTATAACCCCACGAATAACAATACTAATGTCACTAACCCACACAACTATACCCCCACATACCCAAATACCATTCCACATGTCCAGCCTCCAAACGTCCAGCATATGCCACCTACTACTTTTCATGCTATGGTAGAGCCATATACCCCCTCCCCGAAAGCACCAAGCTTGACCACTATGAGCAAAAGGAGAAAGAGTTGAGGGCCATAGAAAAGAAGCGTGATCATGACATGGCACCGATGAAAGGGGAAATAGCTAGGATCAGGGAATCCTGAGGTTTATCTTATGAGAAAGGATATGTTTACGATGATCTTTGCATTTATTCAGAGTTGGATCTGCCGGACGGATGCAAAACCCCTAAATTCCAGACATTCAATAGTGTCATTAACCCCGAGGCTTACTTGAGAAGCTATTGTAACCAAATGGTCGGCGCAAGGAACAAAGCTTTGTTGATGAGGATGTTTAGCTGGAGTTTGAGCAGGGAAGCTTTGGAGTGGTTCACCACTCAAGACTTGAAGAAGTGGTCTAGATGGAGTGATCTGGACAGAGACTTTGCTCAGAGATTCATTGTCATGACCCGATTTCTCGATCATGATGGCACCTACAACCCCTTAGTAGGCAAACCAATCCCCATAGCCCAGAACGGTTAGTAATGGGCTACCATCTAACAAGTAAGAGGAAGAACAAGTAATATAGCGAAAGCAAGGGTTATACAATAAAGGAAAGGAACAATAAGAGTATACATATAAAGAAACTAAACCATCCCCAAAACCTAGTATCACAGTATATAAAAGCCGGTACTAGATATATAAGGAGTACAAAGGGATCCAAAATAACATATATACAAATGTCTCCGAGTAGCAAGAGAGTACATAATACAAAATATAAACTAAAGCTAAGCTCCAGTCGCCAAGAGCTCACCCTCAGTTTGGAATGTCCAAAAGCCTCCTCGTACGAGTGTCCACGAGCTAACACAGAGGGCCCATACTAAGATCTGCACCAGAAGATGCCAAGTGTAGTATGAGCAACAAACGCGAAGCATAAGGTACTCAGCAGGTATCATCGACTGACTGGGCATATATAAGATAAAAGAATAGTAATAGGAAGAATAGAAACAATTAGTCACTGAAAACAATGAAGAAGCACACAGAAGCTAGCACAGAAGGAAGACAATAGAAAACAACAAACAATGCTAGCAAATAGGATATATAATACGGGAACAGGCGAAAGTAAGGAAAGATGCACCCGGGATCCTCGCAATAACAATATATGTAAGAAATTTTAGAAAATAGGCAGTATACCGATAAACTCAATTAAAAGAGTAGGAGGAAACAAAATGACAATAGCATGCTCGAATACAAGAATAAGAACCCAGCAAAGATACAAGTACTACTCACAGTATCCAATCGTAATAGGAAATCAACCTAAGGAATAATAACTCGACTAAGCAATAACAAGCCTACCTATAGTCCCAACAGGCACCTATACACCCGAGGAACACAAATAAGTTAAAGATAAACCCTTCGGCATCCCATACTACCAGAGCATACACTAAGCAAATAGAAAACAAGGGTGAAACTTCATAAAAATGAATGGTATGATACATGATGAAAATTAGGTGGAATAGTAACCTTGTATATACCTCCTCTAGCCCAACAGGTAGGTACCATAGAAGGACAGGACACGTATACCTCAATTCCACCGTATACCCCTCCTCCAGCACACTCAGCACATAGCCCCTGGTCCAAATCATCAAGGTTTATGAAGGTCCCTGACCACATACTAAATCTGAATCTCAAAAACATCGCCCAAAGTGAATCCGGACCCAAAGTAGTAAACCAAACTCGATAATGCATGCTTGGATCCTATCCAGATCTAAATCAGTGAAATGAGTCTCAAAAAGCCCTTTCAAGGGTTCCCGGGAATAACCGAGTCTAAAACAGTAGTAAATCAAGTACAGTGCTCGGCCTTACCGAGTCTAATATCTTTTCCCATTAATAACAAAGCGAATCTAGCACCTCGGCCCAACCGGGTCTAGTATAAGTAGGAAATGTGTGATAAATCTTTCTTTTAACTTTTCTTACCCCAAGAAGATCCATTGAAATAGTACCAAACTATTTTATAATCATTTTTATCGAAAATACCCTCTCCCCCCGAGGCCATGCAAAATTTAGAAAACCATATAAGATAGGCCCGAAGCCAAAATCGTAGTAAAAACATATAGAAATCCCTTTATATGCATGATAAATGGTATGATCAAGCACAACCAATAGCTCAATGGCTCACAATCATCCTATCGGCCCTACACAGGCTCCAATCATTCTACAACACAGATAGCCAGCTCTATAACAATAATAACGATGTCCAGGACTCACGTACATTCCCATGTAACCCACCATCTATGTTCCAGAGTCAATACATGGCCACACAGGACCACAACGTAAATAACGTCACCCATAACAAATAATACAAATAACGGAGGAAAGAAGCGAGTCTGACATGAAGAAGTGGTTAAGGTCTATGGTGCCAAGCTAGTAAACCAAACCCAAGGATGCCAATTAATACAATTTTATCCTACATATGCAAAGTCTAGGTAAAATAAATCATAACCTACCTGTCGTCCGATGACAAGTTACTAGGACAGCAATATCTGAGCCTGAAATGCACCGAGAAGCTCTGAATGATAATCAAACTATCAAAATTATAAATTACACATTAAAATGAGCCTAATGATACCCATATGTCTATAGAAATAGCCGAGCCAAAATTCAAGTCACCGATTGGCCCACGGGCCCCACAACCTTAAACTGAAAATGAAAATGGACAAAATGGTGACAATGACCATGGGAGTACATGCCCGGAAAATCAAAGGAATTGGGAAAGAATTTTGAGATAAAACAGCCCCTACAATACAAGAACTCAAAGAGGGGATTTAAGTAAAAGAAAACTGGAATTTGGGCAAGAACCACTTACCCAACTAGAGAACTATGCAATGGAGTTGAATTGAACGAGCCCACAATCATGCAATAACAACAAAGCAGACTCTACAATGATTTCCAAGCTCCAAGAATTTACAACAATGGAGTTTTAATAAATGGAGAAGAAGAAAGATTTGGGGAAAGAGAACTTACCAATTATCGAGAGAACACAAATTCGTGATGAACAATCAATTTCCCCAAGTCTATGAACTGTTTAGAGTATTTTGGTGTTTAAAGTTGGAAGAAATGAACAAAGTGACTGGAAAAATGAAAATGGAAGTATTCATACTACCTAGGGGTCCTTTATCGCGATCGTGAAGGGACCCCACGCGGTCGTGATGATCACACTGGCTAAACCATCACGATCGCGAGGACTAGCCATGCGATCGCGAAGAACAAAAAGGAGAAGGCTTCATCGCGGTTGTGACAAGGAACGTCGCGATTGCATAGTACAATGGAACCGGTGCTACATCCTGTGAGGAAGGGCCACAATCGTGATTATGGCCTGAGGCCTGCACCTACAACAACAAAATCTGCAATTTCTAAGATTTAAATGGGGCATTCCGGGCATAATCGGAACCCGATACTCAAAAACCAATAATTCTAATAGAGTGGAAACGACACTCCGGACTCAACAGAATCGATGAAACTTCCATGCGAGGTTGTTTTGGATAAATGTTGACCCAAGTCTACACTAACAAAAACCAACCAACTAGCTGAAATGAGCCTGGCTCACCCGAGACCCAAACTAACCACCAATCTAACCCAAACTCATCATCCCAGAGCTGATGGAATTTTTTGATTTTGAATCTGACGCTCTGATCATTGAAAGTTGACCAAAGTTACACTTTCAACTCTAAATGGCCTGAAAATAGAAAAATCCACACAAAACCCACATTGGAAGTTCTCAGGCCTCGACAAAAGGTCTAACTAGACCAACTCAACGCTCCAGAGCTAACAAAACTATCAAAATTTAATTCTGAGCACGTTAGCTATGAATGTTGACTAAAGTCAACAAATTCCTAAATTAGGGGTTTAAAATAGTGAAATCGCCATAACAACCAAACGAACGGCTAAGGCACCGAACCACCGGTCCCAGCAAGCCATAAATGACTTAGGAACGCTATAGGCAAGCTCTAACAATACAAGAAAAGTGTAAACGTGAAAATGATCGGAAGGGTCATTACATCATCCACTACTAAAAAGGACTTTTGCCCTCGAAAGTCAAGAAGAAGGAAGTACCTGAAGGCTCAAAGAACTGTGGATACTGAGCCTACATATCCCTCTCAGTATCTTAGGTAGTCTGCTCAACTGGACAATGCCTCCATTGAACTTTCATAATCGAAATCTCCCTAGATCTCAACCTCCTAACATCTCTGGCCAATATAGCAACTGGCTCCTCAATAAAGGACAAGCTCTCATCAAAATGAATCGACTCCCAATGCAACACATGAGACTCATCTGGAATATACCGATGCAACATCAAAATATGAAATACAGGATGTATAGCTGAAAACATTAGAGGCAAGAACAACTTATAGGAAACACTACCAACCCTCTGGAGAATCTAAAACGACCCAATGTACCTAGGGCTAAGCTTGCACCACTGACCAAATCTCATTACGCCCTTCATGGGCGATACTTAAAGGAATACTAAGTCACCAACACCAAACTGTAAGACACAAAGTCTACGATCAGTGTAGCTCTTACCTACTCTGAGCTGCTCAAAGTCTATCCTGAATCACTCAAACTTGATCTAAGGAATCACGAATCAAATCTGTACTGTGAGGCCTAGAATTTAAACCATCAAACCAACCAACTAGTGATCTACAATGCCTACCATACAATGCCTTGATAGGTGTCATGCCAATGCTAGAATGGAAGCTATTATTACACGCAAACTTGGCCAAAGGGACAAACTGATCCCAAAAACCTCCAAAATCAAGAACATAGGCCAGAAGCATGTCCTCCAGGACCTGACTAGTCCTCTCGGACTGGCCATCTATCTTAGGGTGGAATACAACACTAAGCTGAACCTTTGTACCCAAATCTATCTAAATAGCTCTCCAGAACTGAGATGTGAACTAAGTACTACGGTCTGAAATGATCAAAGATGGGACCCCATGCAATCGAATAATCTCACGAAGGTAAATCTATGCTAACCTCTATGCACCATAGGATGTCTGAACCGACAAAAAGGGTGCTGACTTAGTCAGCCTATCAACAATCAGCCAGATGGAATCAAACTCTCGAGAAGTATGATGAAAACCAACTACAAAATCTATAGTTATCCCTTCCCACTTTCACTCAGGAATGGGAAGTGGCTGCATCAAACCACCGGGTATCATGTGCTCAAACATCACTTTGTGACAGTTTAAGCATCAAGATACAAACTATCCTATGTGTCGCTTCATACTGCTCCACCAGTAAAGATATCTCAAATATCTATACATTTTCGCTGTGCCAGGATGAATGGAGTATCTAGAACAATGCGCCTCATAAGGTATTAACTGAATCAAATCCTTAACTCTTGGAACACACAGTCAACTATCAAACCTCAGAACCCTAGCTGAATCTAGAGTAGCCCGGCTAGACCCAACCCGAACCACCTAATCACAAATGTTACACGACCGCTGATCCTTAAACTGGCAGCTCTGAATTTGATCAACAAAGGTAGTCCAAACCTCAAAACTGGAAAACACTCTACAGGGATCTGATAAGTCAAGCCTAACAAAGTGGCTATCCAAGGATTGGATGTCCAGGGCAACAGTCACTCAAAAACTAAAAGTGAAGCTAGCTGCCCATACTCACCATCTTCTGACTCAAGGCATACGCTACCACGTTTGCCTTGTCCGAATGATAAAGAATGGTGAAATCATAGTCCTTCAAGTAGATCAATACATCTCCTCTGCCTCGAGTTCAGCTTATGCTAACTTATAATATACTGAAGACTATGGTGATCGGTGAATATTTCACAATGAACTCCATATAAGTAGTGCCTCTAGATCTTAAGAGTGAAGACTACCACTGCCAACTCTAAGTCGTGAATGGGGTACTTGCATTTGTGAACCTTCAGCTACCTTGATGCATATGCTATCACTCGACCCTGCTGCATTAACACACAACCAATATCGACCCCTAAAGCATCATAATACACGGAGAAACTCTGACCCTCAACCGGCAAAGTAAATACAGAAGTTAATGTCAATAAGGCCTTAAGCCTCTGGAAGCTATCCTCGCACTGATCTGACCACTGAAATGGAACATCCTTCCGAGTTAGCATAGTATAGGGTGATGTTATGGAAGAAAATCCCTCAACAAACCGTCTGTAGTACCTGACCAACCCAACAAAGCTAGAAACTTCAGTAGGAGTAGTAGGTCTAGGCCAATCATGCACCGCTGAAATCTTACCTGGATCAACTCTAATCCCATCCTTAGACACCACATTTCCTAGGAATGCAACTGAACCAAGCCAAAACTCACACTTTGAGAACCTGGCATAAAGCCGATGATCTCTCAATGTCTAAAGTACAATCCTCAAGTGCTGCTCATGCTCATCTCTACTCTGGAGTATACCAGAATGTCGTCTATGAAGACTATCATGAACGAATCTAAATATGGGCTAAGAACCCTGTGCATGAAGTCCATGAAAGCTATGAGGGCATTAGTCAACCCAAAAAACATCACCAGGAACTCATAATGGCCATAACGTGTCTTGAATGTTTTCTTAGGGATGTCCTCCGCCCTAATCCTCAACTAGTGGTAGCCTGAACTCAAATCAATCTTCGAAAACACGAATGAACCCTGAAGCTGATCAAACAAGTCATCAGTCTGTGGCAACGAATACCTATTCTCCACAGTCACCCTATTCAACTGCTGATAATCAATACATCCGCATTGACCCATCCTTCTTATTACCTAACAAAATAAGAGCACCCGAAGGAGACACACTTGGTCTAATAAACCCCTTAGCTAACAAGTCCTGAAGCAGCTCCTTAAGCTTCCTCAACTCATCTGGAGCCATACAATAAGGAGAAATGGAAATGGGCCCTGTGCCTAGATCTAACTCAGTAGCAAAATCAATATCTCTCTCAGATGGAAGGCCTGGAAGGTCGGTAGGGAACACATATAGGAAGTATCTAACCACAAGAACAGACTTAGGAAATGAAAGGTCAGCACTAGTATCTCGGATATATACTAGGTAAGCTAAACACTCGTAAGAAATTAACTTCCTACCTCAAAGATAAGAGATGATCCCATACGGTGCACAACTAACAGAACCCTGCCAAATAATTGAGGATACATCGGGCATAAATATGGTAATGGTCTTGGCATAATAATCTAAAATTGCACGGTGAGGGGATAACCACTCCATGCCCAGTATCACATCAAAATCTAACATATCAAGGATAATCAAATCACCCCAAGTCTCCAAATCACCAACAGATATCATACAAGATCTAGAAATCTAATCCACTACTAAAGAATCTCCTACTAGGGTCAAAACAGATATAGGCACAAATGATGACTCACTAAATAACCCCAAAAAAGACAGAAAGTAGGCAGATACATACAAACAAGTGGATCCATACCAAGTTTGTCACGCCCCAAACCATGGGAGGCATGACCGACACCCGAAGCCCCAAAAGGCCGAGGGTGTCAAAATAGAGTGTATCTCTATTGAACTTGCTGGGGGTCTGAGACCGACAAGGTCTCTAAGAATAGCAATTTGAAACACTAAAAGCTTAATAGTAGTTAAGTAACTCAAGGCCGACAAGGCTATTATCATAGTAGATAGCTAATAACAAGGCCGACAAGGCCATACCCAACACTGATATACATATACACGTCTACAAGCCTCTAGGAGTAAGTAAAATATCTCATATCCAAGACAGGGCCCTGGACTACCCATAAGTTGTACATATACATAACCTGGCCAAAATATAAGCTAGACCTCTGACTCGTCAGCTCCAGGAAGAATGGAGCTTACCAAAATGGCTGAACTTTGCAACTCCTACTGAAGAGATCTGTCTGGATATCTGTCTGGATATCTGTCTGGACCTGCAGGCATGTATGCAGCGCCCCCAGGCAATGGGGACATCAGTACGACAATAATGTACTGGCATGTAAGGTAGAAACATAAAAGCAAGTCGCAAGTAGTAAATCCGAACAAGATATAATATGAAACTTGTAAACTGTAATTGGTAAGACTCGTTAAGCTCTTTCTCTTTTATTCTTTTTAGAACACAACACATGCATAAACTCACGCTGCAACTCACTCTTTATAACCCACACTGAACCACAATAGCGCCTCGGTGCACCCTATATTTAATAGCCTCAATATGGCAGTAGCGCCTCGGTGCACACTATGTATATAATGGCCTTAATATGGCAGTAGCACCTCGGTGCACACTATGTGTATAATGGCCTCAATATGGCAGTAGCACCTCGGTGCACACTATGTATATAATAGCCTCAATATGGCAGTAGCACCTCGGTGCACACTAACACGCAAACCACACATAATAAGTGTATTACTAGATTGACCTTCCAGCTATTCTTGTTATTTATGAAGGTTCATTTAGATAACTTCTTTAGCCTTGGCTTACTAGGTGTTGGAATCAACATACCAAACACATATAAATGGGGATTTGACTTTATAACTTTCATTGTATACTTTCTAAAGCTTGATTAGAGATCACAATACAAAGAAGAAACTTGACAAAAGGATAACTTACATTTCGTGCAAAAAGAATCAGATTTTTATAAGAAGGCGACTTGAATCACCATAATGTATAAATTAGTTCCTTAAGACTTGTTGAGTTACCAAATCAGCTCTCTTACAACAAAATACTCAAATTCCTTCTTTCGGAGATTTAGTATAAGGAATAAAGAAGCCTTAACATACCTCGTTCCTTCCGAAGATTGCGCTTACCACAACTTGGACTTTCCCTTATTAAGTTAATCTACAACACAAGGGTATAATGAAGCTAATATTAGCTCTTAAACCTGCTGCAACATTCCCAAAACAGTAGCTAAACATTTCCCGGGCAGATTTAAGTATTTTGCATTAATTAAAGGTGTATCGTCAGACCTTTCTCCCCTTATCCAATACACATCTCACACACACCAACCTACTGCCTCCAATAATACAAGACACATCAAACATCCCCTACACAACTCACCATGCCGAAATACAATAGCAACACATTGAACCCACGGCTTCCGATCGCCGTCCCGTGAGTTCTTAACAACAATTCAACAACAATTGTCCATCCGAACTTCAATCCAAAAATATTATTATGGGAAGAGTAATTACCACACTTGAAGGTGTGTTTTTATCCTCTTTTTATTGATGCTTTAAAAGCTTAAGTACCCCCTACACATACACCAACAAGAGAAGAAGAAATTTCTTAATTGTTACACAATTTCTATGTGTTAAATCATAAGAAAGGGGCTGCCATAGTTCATGTCTTTCTTACCATAGGATATCCTAGATATATGTAGTATATTAATACCAAGATAACAAGTTGATTAACTCACCTTAAGCTTGAATTAATCTTGGTCTTCTTAGAACCCTAAAGGGAGAGAAGGGCTGCCAAAAAGGAAATGAGATAAGAGAGAATTTTCCAGCTTTTTGTGATGAACATTGATCAGCAAAAGGCCTATATAAAGGGACCTTTTTGGCCGACTTTTTTGAGTATATTTGGGCCAAAATGGGTCAAGAAACTTGGGCCAAAATTACCCTTTGCTTGGGCCTCAAAAGGGTTAAGTTTTGGGGCTGATTTTTGGCTTCTCTTGGGTCAAAATGTGGTCAATATTGGTGGCTACCTTTTGTAGTTGTTTGGGCCAGATTTGGTTGTGCTTTGATGGGCCAACTTTAAGCTTCATTTGGGCTACCATTAGGTCTAATAATCCAGGGTGTTGCTGCCCGTAATCGGCCCTCGGAACTTAGTTCGTTAGCGTAGGTAGGTGATGCACCTACTTGTCACCTAAGAGCTTAGATAAGTCGAGCAAGTACCTCACTTGTTTTATCTCATTTTCAAAACCCTCCTCCTTATAACTTAACTTAACACTTATATACATTTGACAATTTCAAATTCTAGGCCAAATTACCCCTTCACAATCTCGAGCTCAAATACCTTCGTCGATATTTACTTAGTCACATAGGTTTTGAAAGGTACGGGGTGTTATAAAATAAATCATAAGTTGGCTGACAGCATACAAAAATCATACCTGTAATCATAGCATCTGAGGCCTCTGCCTTTGATCTCCCAAGAACCGCATAGAACTGACGATGACCTCTACCTAGCCGACTGCCATCCCTACCACTTTCTCTACCACGTGGGGAACCACTCCTAGCCTAACCACCACCTCCTCTAGTCGGTGGCTGAACTGCTCTTAAGGGCTCAGTCGGCTGAGTGGCTGACTAAAATGTACCCCGCTGGGGGCAATCTCTAGCATAATGGCCAACAACACCATACTCATAAAAAGGCCCTGACGTCCTACACTGTCCATATGAACTAGAAAAACTTGTATGGCCACCACGACTTGATTCCCCAGAAGATGCACCCCTTAAAGATTGTCCTTGCTCAAACTGAGAACTTCCCGAAGTCTGAAGTAAAGCCTAAACTAGTCGACTGTACTGACCCTGGTGCTTCTGTGGTTGATAACCCAGGGCCCACTAGCCTAAACCTCTACCACCATGACGAGAACTACTATAGCTACCTTGATGACGTAGCCTTTTATCTCTAGTGCCCGGATCATGACTGTGCAAGTCCTCCACAGTACAGACATAGTCTGCAATAGCCTGAAATGACAGACCACTAACAACTAAGATCTCAGCTGGTTGTCTAAGCTCTATCCGCAATCATCAAACAAATCTACAAATTATGTCCAGCTTAGTAGGAATGATCATAGCTCCAAATGGAGCAAGCTGATGTAAACAAGTCTCATACTTGGATACAAACATGGATTTCTGTGAAAGCGTGTGAACTGCTCCCAGCGTTGCTCACGATCACTCTAAGGCGAGAACTTAACCATAAAGGCATCATAGAACTCAAACTAAGGCAATGGTGGTGATGAAGATGGTCTGCAAGCAACCTGATCCCTCCATCATAACTTTGCTGGACCTTCCAACTGATAAGTAGTATATTTGACCTCGTGAGTCTCTAGAAAACCCAAATAGTGTAACATTTCCTTATAGGTAGTAATGATGTCATATGGATCCTGTCTAGATGTACAAGCGAACCTCGGAGGTGCCAATATCAAAAACCTACCTAATGCCTTCTACTCCATCTCTGTCATAACTGGGAGAGAAGCAAGAGGCTGTGCAACTGATGGAACTATAATAACCTTAGCACAGGGAGCAGCAGTAGCAGGCTGCACTCTTAAAATCTGTACACCCAGGGCTGCCCCCTGAGCGGATGTCTGTGCTACCTAAGAAGGCCGATCTCCGATCATACCCAAAAGCTGGAGAAGTAAACCTCGAATATTTGAAGACTAGGCTGAGGCTGACATAAAAGTTGGTATAAGAGCGAGTGCTGGAGCTAGCACTGAGGTTAGTGGTACCTGGGTTGTCCCCGGGTCCACATAATGCTACTCGAGAACAAACTATGGCTCATAATAATGCTTAGGATCTACCTCAACTATGGAAGCTCTAGCTGGTGTCGCTGCTCGGGGACATCCTTGACCTCTACCTCTATGACCTCCCCAACCCCTCATTGGTTTTGGGGGTGTGGGAGTCAGAGCCTCATCCCTGCCTGGCGTTGACGACCTCGTACGAACAATCTGCAAAAGAGTGAACTAGAACAAGTGAGATTTAAAGAAACTTTCAAGGATACTACACACGTGATAGAAGCAAGAAAAGACTTTTTTTCCTAAAATGTCACTGTAGCCTCTCAAAGATTCAGTACGGACAACTCTGCCCTGAGCGGCAGGACTCTACTAGACATTGGCTCCTATATCGATGACACTGGTGAACCTAGGCTCCGATACCAAGCTATCACGACCTGATTTCTCAGTCATGATGGCACTTACAATCCCCCAGTTGGCGAACCAATCCCCATAGCCCAGAACGGTTAGTAATGGGCTATCATCTAACAAGTAAGAGGAAGAACAGGTAATATAGAGAAAGCAAGGGTTATACAATAAAGGAAAGAAACAATAAGAGTAAACATATAAAGAAACTAAACCATCCCCAAAACCTGGTATCACAGTATATAAAAGCCGGTACTAGATATATAAAGAGTACAAAGGGATCCAAAATAACATATATACAAATGTCTCCGAGTAGTAAGAGAGTACATAATACAAAATATAAACTAAAGCTAAGCTCTGGTCACCAAAAGCTCACCCTCGGTTTGGAATGTCCAAAAGACTCCTCGCACGAGTATCCACGAGCTAACAGTGAGGGCCCATACTAGGATCTTCACCATAAGATGCAGAGTGTAGTATGAGCACTAAATGTGAAGCATAAGGTACCCAGTACGTATCATAGGCCGACTGGGCACATATAAGATAATAGAATAGTAATAGGTAAAATAGAAATAATTAGTCACCGTAAACAATGAAGAAGCACACAGAAGCTAGAACAGAAGGAAGACAACAGAAAAACAAAAGGCTAGCAAATAGGATATATACTATGGTCACAGGAAAAAGTAAGGAAAGACGCACCTGGGATCCTCGGAATAACAGTATAAGTAAGAAGTTTTAGAAAACAGGAAGTATACCGGTAACCTCAATTAAAAGAGAAGGAGAAAACAGAATGACAATAACATGCTGAATACAAGAAAAAAAACCAAGCCAAGATACAAGTACTACTCATAATATCCAAATTGTAATAGGAAATCGACATAAGCAATAATAACTCGACTAAGCAATAACAAGCCTACCTACAGTCCCAATGGGCACACATACACCCAAGGAACATAAACAGATTAAAGACAAACCCTCTAGCATCCCATACTACCATAGCGTACACTCAGCAAACAACAATTAAAGGTGGAACCTCACACAAATGAATAGTATGATACATGATGAAAATTGGGTAGAATAGTAACCTTGTATGTACCTCCTCCGGCGCCTAAGCGCCCAACAGGTAGGTCCTATAGAAGGACACATCCCGTAAACATCATCTCTACTATATAACCCTCCTCCGGCACACTCACCATGTATCCCCTGGTCCAGATCGTCAAGGTCCGTGGAGGTCCCTGACCACATACTAAATCTCAATCTCAAAAATATCACCCGGAGTGAATCCGGACCTAAAGTAGTAACCAAAACTCGATAATGCATGACTGGATCCTATACAGGTCTAAATTAGTAAAAAATGTCTCAAAACCCCCTTCAAGGGTGCCCGAGCATAACCGGGTCTAAAACAATAGTAAATCAAGAACAGTGCTCAGCCTTACCGAGTCTAATATCATTTCCCATTTATAACAAAGAAAATATAGCACCTCGGCCCAGCCGGGTTTAGTAAAAGTAGGAAAATTGTGATAAATCTTTCTTTTAACTTTTCTTACCCCAAGAAGATCCATTGAAATAGTACCAAACCATTTTATAATCATTTTTACCGAAAATAGGCCCCTCTCGAGCCATACAAGATTTAGAAAACCATATAAGATAGGCCCGAAGCCAATCATAGGAAAAACATATAGAAATCCCTTTATATGCATGATAAATGGTATGATCAAGTACAAACAATAGCCTAGCGGCTCACGATCACCCTATCGACCCTACACAGGCTCCAATAATTCTATAGCACAGATAGCCAGCTCTATAACAATAATAATGATGTTCAACATTCACGGACACTCCCATTCACGGACACTCCCATATAACAATATTCCCATGTTCCAGAGTCAATACGAGGACACACAGGACCACAAGGGTAATAACGTCACCTATAACAAATACTACAAACAATGGAGGAAAGAAGAGAGTTGGACATGAAGAAATGGCCAAGGTCTGTGTTGTCAAGCTAGTAAACCCAACCCAAGGATGCCAATTAATACAAATTTGTCCAATATATGTGAAGTCTAGGGAAAATAAATTCTAACCTACCTGTCGTCCGATGACAAGCTGTTGGGACGATGATATTCGATCCCAAAATGCTCTGAGAAGCTCTGAACGATAATCAAACTATTAAAATTATAAATAAAACATTAAAATGAGCCTAACGATACCCATATAACTATAGAAATCGCCGAGCTAAAATTCGGGTCACCGACGGGCTCGCGAGCCCTTGCAACTAGAAATTGAAAACAAAAATGGACAAAATGGTCAAAATGACCATGGGAGTACATGCCCGAAAAATCAAAGGAATTGTGCAAGAATTTCGAGCTAAAACAGCCCCTACAATACAAGAACTTAAAGAGGGGATTTAAGGAAAGAAAACGGGAATTTGGGCAAGAACCACTTACCCCACTAGAGAACTACACCACAGAGGTGAATTGAACGAGATCACGATCATGCAATCACAAAAAGAGAAGAATATACAAGGATTTTCAAGATCCAAGAATTTACAATAATTGAGTTTTAATAAATGGAGAAGAAGAGAGCTTTGGGGAAAGAGAACTTACCAATTATCGAGAGAACACGAATTCGTGATGAACAATTGATTTCCCCAAGTCTATGAACTGTTTATAGTATTTTGTAGGGAGTGTTTTGGTGTTTACATTTGGGAGAAATGAACAAAGTGGCTGGAACAATGAAGAGGGAAGTATTTATACTACCCTGGGGTCCTTCATCACAATCACGAAGGGACTTCACGTGGTCGCGATGGCCATGCTGGCTAGACTATCGCAATCGCGAGGACGAGCCACGCGATCGTGAAAAACAAAGAGGAGAAGGCTTCATCACAGTCGCGGCAAGGAACGTTGCGATTTCATAGTAGAAAGAAACAGGTGCTACATCACAGTCACGAGGAAGGGCTCGCGATCACAATTAAGACCTGAGGCCTGCACCTGCAATAGAAAAATCTGCAATTTCTAAGACTTTGATGGGGCATTCCAAGCACAATCAGAACCTGATACTCAAAAACCAATAATGCTTATAGAGTGGAAACGATGCTTCAGACTCAACGGAATCACAAAAACTTCCATACGAGGTCATTTCAGAGAAATGTTGACCCAAGTCTACACTAACAAAAACCAACCAACTAGACGAAATGAGCTCGGGTTACCCGAGACCAAAAACAACCACCAACATAACAAAAACTCATTATCCCAGAGCTGATTCAATCATCAGATTTTGAATCTCACACTCCGATCATCGAAAGCTAACCAAAGTTACACTTTTAACTCCAAATGGCCTGAAAACAAAAAAACCGCACAAAACCCACACCAAAAGTTCTCCAGCCTCAACTAGAGGTCCAACTAGACCAAACTCAACACTTCAGAGCTAACAGAACTATAAGAATTCGATTCTGAGCATGTTAGCTAAGAATGATGACTAAAGTCAACAAATTCCTAAATTGAGGCTCTAAAACAGAGAAATAGCCATAACGACTAAATGAATGGCCAGGCACCGAACCACCAGTCCCAGCAAGCCATATATGACTTGGGACCACTGCAGGCAAGCTCTAACAGTACAAGAAAAGTATAAATGTGAAAATGACCGAAAGGGTCATTACATTCGCATACAATATGGAAGTTGTTCTGGATTGATACTCTCTAGGTCGTATTAGGCAGAAATCAAATAAAGACTTATAGGATTACACTTATCATTGGAGAAAGTAGGCAGCAAGAGTTTATCTTCCCATGACCGAAGAGGAGATTAGCGTAGTGTTTATGTGCTCTGAAGAGTCAAAATTCTATGACAAGATGATATTGGTGGTTAAGTCCAAGTTTGTCAATTTGGTTAAGATTGGTAAAATTATCGAGGAAGGCCTTTGGAGTGGCAAGATCACCAAGGCCTCAGCGTCATCGGGATTGGCAGGATTCCCCAGAATGAAGGACGAGAAGTAGCCTCGGTATCCTTTAGTCCAAGAAAGAGACTGAAGAAACCCTTCACAACAAACTATAAAAAAGCACTTGTTCCAACAACCCCTCCCCACATCTCCACAAAATCCTCAACCTATTTTCTATACTCAGCCCATTTACCAAGTTCCACAACTAAATATGCAACCCATTTATCAAGCTCCACAACTAAATGTTCAGCCCTCTTACCAAGCTCCTCCCTAAAACATCCAAGTGTATCAAAAGGATCCCGAGAACCAGAATAATTGCCAGGTTCCCCCTCCCGCCAATGCTAATCTCCCTCGTCCAAATTTGAAAAAGAGAAATCCTCAAACTTTTACCCAACTAGCCGAAACCAGAACCCAGCTATATGAGAGATTAATAGGCTGCTGGATTTATCCAACTCATTCAACCCAAACAAGGAAACACTGATTCTCATTTCTTTAAAGCCAATCGGCATTATGCTTACTATTCCAGGGGTGCTGAATATAGTACCAAAGATTGCATTAACCTGAGGCACAAGATTCAGGATTTGATCAATCAAAAGGTGGTCACACTGCATACAACGCCACCAAATGTTAATAATAACCTGCTCCTAAATCACGGGGGAGCCATTTTGAATATGATAGAGGTAGATAAAGAATAGGTTGTAAGAAAATCCATAGTGCCAGCTAATGCCAAAAAGCCAGAAGAGTTGGAGAAAGTTGTGGCTGCCTTGAGTATTGCTAAGAAACCACAATTCATTGTATTAGCCACACCTCAACAAGATTTTTCTCTGGTACCCATGAAAGTGAAATTTGTAGTCAAGGCCACCACAACACATGGTATGACAAGGTCGAGAAGATGTTATATCCCCAATGATTTGGTTAATGATACTTACAAGAAGGATAAACAAAAGAGGCCAATCACTAAAGGTGAAGCGGATGAATTCTGGAGGAGTATGCAATCAAAAGAGTATTCAATCATGGAGTATTTGGAGAAAACCCTCACCCAAATCTCTATTTGGGCATTACTCATGAGTTCTTAATACCACATGAAAGAATTTCTCAAAGTCTTAAATGAATCTTATGTGCCAACAAGTACAAGCGTTGGAAACATGACCGCTATGGTAAGCCGAGTCTTGGGGCACCACCACATTTGCTTTAGTGATAATGAGTTGCCTTTTGAAGGCATGATGCACTACAAGACCTTACACGTCACTATCAAGAGTCAAGAGAATATCATGAATAGGGTGTTGATTGATAATGGGTCGGGACTGAACATATGTCCATTGTCCATACTTGCCCAGTTAGATTATGATTTGGGGTATATTCGCTAGAGCAGAGTCAATGTGAGAGCCTTTGATGGAGGTCAAAGGGACACTATCGAAGAAATCAGTCTGTACATCCAAATGGGACCTGCTGAGTTTTGCACAGAATTTTAGGTCATAGATATTACTATTAGTTATAACTCCTTTTGGGGAGACCATGGATCCACTGATCTAGAGTTGTGTCATTCACCTTGCATCTGATGGTGAATTTTGTCTTGAAAGATCATGAGGTTGTAATTCATGGTGAGGGTAGTCACCTAAGCCGTCCCAATGGTTGTTTCCCCGTAATCAGAGAAGTCTCAAGGGGAAGTGACTTCTACACCGTAGATATTGTTAATGCCACCGGAGAGGATCTTGCTCATCAAATTCCAATGCCACCTATCTATAATATGCTCGCAACCACGGTATTTAGGAGAAAATATGAGACAGGTTTTGGATTAGGCAAGAATTCTAACGGCATGACCAAGCCAATAAGCATCTCTAGATGGCTGACCAAGCATGGGTTAAAGAGGGTCACAATGACCATGGGAGTACATGCCCGGAAAATCAAAGGAATTGGGCAAGAATTTTGAGCTAAAACAGCCACTACAATACAAGAACTTAAAGAGGGGATTTAAGGAAAGAAAATCGGAATTTGGGCAAGAATCACTTACCCCACTAGAGAACTACACCACAGGGGTGAATTGAACGAGCTCACGATTATGCAATCAAAATAAGAGAAGAATATACAAGGATTTACAAGCTCCAAGAATTTACAACAATGGAGTTTTAATAAATGGAGAAGAAGAGAGCTTTGGGGAAAGAGAACTTACCAATTATCGAGAGAACACGAATTCATGATGAACAACCGATTTCCCCAAGTCTATGAACCGTTTATAGTATTTTGGTCCTTCATCGCAATCGCGAAGGGACCTCACGCAGTTGCAATGGACACGCTGGCTAGACCATCGAGATCGCGAGGACTAGCCACGCGATCATGAAGAACAAAGGGAAGAAGACTTCATCTTAGTCGCGACAAGGAACATCGCGATTGCGTAGTACAAAGAAACAGGTGCTACATCATAGTCATGAGGAAGGGATCACAATCACGATTAAGGCCGGAGACCTGCACCTGTAATAGCAAAATCTACGGTTTCTAAGACTTCGACGGGGCATTTAGAGCACAATCAGAACCTGATACTCAAAAACTAATAATGCTAATAGAGTGGAAACGACGCTTCAGACTCAACGGAATCGATAAAACTTCTATACGAGGTAATTTCAGAGAACTGTTTACCCAAGTCTACACTAACAAAAACCAACCAACTAGATGAAATGAGATCGGCTTACCCGGGACCCAAACCAATCACCAACCTAACCCAAACTCATCATCCCGGAGCTGATGCAATCATCGGATTTAGAATATGACGCTCCGATCATCGAAAGCTAACCAAAGTTACACTTTCAACTCTAAATGGCCTTAAAACAAAGAAAACCCACACAAAACCTATACCAAAAGTTCTCCAGACTCAACTAATGGTACAACTAGACCAAACACAACACTTTAGAGGTAACAAAACTATTAGAATTCAATTTCGAGCATGTTTACTAAGAATGATGACTAAAGTCAATGAATTCCTAAATTAAGGCTCTAAAAAGGAGAAATAACCATAACGACCAAACAAACGGCCAGGGCACCGAGCCACCAATCCCAGCAAGCCATATATGACTTGGGGCCACTACAGGCAAGCTCTAATAGTACAAGAAAAACATAAATGTGAAAATGACCGGAAGGGTCATTACATTGGCATACAATATGAAAGTTGTTCTGCATCGATACTCTCTGGGTCGTATTAGGAAGAAATCAAATAAAGACTTTTAGGATTACACTTATCATTGGAGAAAGCAGGCAGCAAGGGTCTGGCTTCCCATGACCAAAAAGGAGATTAGCGCAGTGTTTATACGCTCTCAAGAGTAAAAATTCTATGACAAGATGATATCGGTGGTTAAGTCCAAGTTTTTCAATTTGGCTAAGATTGGTAAAATTATCGAGCAAGGCCTTCGGAGTAGCAAGATCACCAAGGCCTCAGCATCATAAGGATCGATAGGATTCCCTACAAAGAAGATCACCAAGCACGAGACCAAAGAAACCCTTCAAAACCAACTATAAAAAAGCACTTGTTCCAATAACCCCTCCCCACAGCTCCATAATATCCTCAACATGTTTTCTATACTCAGCCCATTTACCAAGTTCCACAACCAAATATGCAGCCCATTTATCAAGCTCCACAACTAAATATGCATCCCTCTTACCAAGCTATTCCCCAAAACATCCAAGTGTATCAAAAGTCTCCCGAGAACCAGAATAATTGTCAGGTTCCCCCTCCCGCCAATGCTAATATCCCTCTTCCAAATTTTGGAAAAGATAGTTCCTCAAACTTTTACCCAACTAGACAAAACCAGAACCCAGCTATATGAGAGATTAAAATCTGTTGGATTTATCCAGCTCATTCAACCCAAACCAGGTAACACTGATTCTCATTTCTTCAAAATCGATCGGCAAAAGTGCTTACCATTCCAGGGGCGCCGAACACCGTACCGAAGATTGCATTAACCTGAGGCATAGGATTCATGATTTGATCAATCAAAAGGTGGTCACACTACAGACAGCGCCACCAAATATTAACAACAACCCGCTCCTAAATCACGGGGGAGCCACTGTGAATATGATAGAGGTAGATGAAGAATGGGTTGTAAGAAAATCCATAGTGCCAGCCAATCCCAAAAAGCCATAAGAGTTGGAGAAAGTTGTGGCTACCCTGAGTATTGTTAAGAAATCACAATTCATTGTATTAGCCGCACCTCAACAAGCTTTTGCTTCGGTTCCCACGAAAGAGAAATTTATAGTCAAGGTCGCCGCAACACATGGTATGACAAGTTTGGGAAGATGTTATATCCCCGATGATTTGGTTAATAATACATACAAGAAGGATCAACAAAAAAGGCCAATCACTGAAGGTGAAGCGGAAGAATTCTGGAGGAGGATGCAATCAAAAGAGGATTCAATCGTGAAGCATCTGGAGAAAACCCTCTCCTAAATCTCTCTTTGGGCATTACTCATAAGTTCCCAACACCACAGGAAGGCATTGCTCAAAGTCTTAAATGAATCTTATGTGCCAACAGGTATAAGCGTGGAAAAGCTAACCGCTATGGTAAGCCGAGTCTTTTGAAGGCATGATGCACAACAAGGCCTTCCACGTCACAATCAAGAGTCAAGAGAAGATCATGAATAGGGTGTTGATTGATGATGGGTCAGGACTGAACATCTGTCCATTTTCCACACTTGCCCAGTTAGATTATGATTTGGGATTGATTCGCTAGAGCAGAGTTAACATGGGAGCCTTTTATGGAGGTCAAAGGGAAACTATCAAAGAAATCAGTTTGTACATCCAAATAGGACTTGCTGAGTTTCACACAGAACTTTAGGTCATGGATATTACTATTAGTTATAACTTCTTTTCAGGAGACCATGGATCCACGGAGCTAGAGTTGTGTCATCCACCTTGCATCAGATGGTGAAGTTTTTCTAGGAAGATCATGAGGTTGTAATTCATGGTGAGGGGAGTCACCTAATCCGTCCTAATGGTTGTGTCCCCATAATTGAAGAAGTCTCAAGGGGAAGTGACTTCTACACCATAGATATTATTAATTCCACCGGAGAGGATCTTGCTCCTAAAATTCCAATGCTACCTATCTATAAGATGATCGTAATCACGATATTTAGGAGCGGATATGAGATAGGTTTTGGATTAAGAAAGAATTCTAATGGCATGACCAAGCCAATAAGCATCCCTAGATGGCTGACCAAGCACGGGTTAGGGTATGGGGTCTGATAAGACAAGGCAAAAATGAAATAAAAGAAGCAGTCATAATGCCAAAGCTACTACCTCGTCTATATCAGTCATTCCTAGTATGAATTGGTCCTCCAAGTGTTGGGTTAGAGGATTGAATAGAAAATCTGTTTGAATAATATGATGTTATAATAGAAGAACTCCCTGAAGGATCCATGATAAGGGATGCCAGGCCTGGCGAAAAGTCGCAAAACTGGGTCGTAACTCCTTTTATGACTCTCCATTTATCTGGGTAGACAAATACTTTATTTTTATGAATATCGGTTATAGACTGGATGAGGGACCGTGACCCACCCTTTATGTTTTTAATTTCCGCGTATTGTTTTATCGCTTTCCAAAAGGCATGGACCTGCATTCATGTGGGTTGTAGCCATAGTTTGTAAATATTTTAGGATTTTAATAAAAGCCTCCTTATTTAAAAAACTTGCCATTCATTTTTATTTATGTTTATTTGTTATTATCTAACTCATTTTATTTTAGTTTCAGTAATAATAAACTTGCCAATGTCATGTCATGTCAAGAGCCTAATGAACAAATCGAGATAGACGATAATGATTTTGAAAAATATGATGAAGAAACTATGGTTCATGAACAGTTGACAGAAGAACTAAAAGATTTTGAGAACCGAGAAAGGCCCAACCTAGAAGAAACTATGGTGCTTGAAGCTGTCTTATCGATTTAAGAAATTGTTAAAAAATTGTGTGGCTTACTGTTTCATTTATGACTATTTGTGAGTGTTGTTTTGATGAAAGAATTTTGCCATGAAGGTTTCTTGATTTCTGTCTTTTATGTGTTTCTTGAGTTTAGGACTAGAGATGGGATACACCTCTTTATGGTATATTTCCATCTCTGAAAGTCCTTGAACTTCAAGATTCTTAAGTGAACATTACCCCCTCTCTCTTTTTCCTTTTATGTGTGTTTGACACATTAAGCTATTGAATGTGTGTTAAAACCATTTAATTTAAACGATTGCTTTTTGATGTTTTATGAACCATGTTTCTCGTCGACTGAAATTTATATAGTATCCTAATATAATCATTTTCCTGTGACAATATTTGTTCGTTTACCCTTAATTTTGTCCCCTCTAATTGTTTTATATGGAATAGTTGAGAACAAGTCTCAATATCTTAGATATGTGTTTGAAATTTATTTTGTGATTGGTCCTCCATCAACTTTTTTTTGTTTTTCTTTAAAGTGTTACTAATGAATTGCTGAAATTCTAAATCTTCTGTTGTCTGTCAAATTGACTTTTGATTTAAAAATAAAAAAATTAATAAAATTTTACTTTTCAACTTATTGTTATTTTTCATGGTTTGAACAAAGTGGGAATGATGGTTCATTTTTGAATAATCATTTATCGATTTTACTGACAAATTCAAAGGTATTGTTTCCATTTTCATAGGGAGACGTTCATGGTGAAAGATATATATTTCTATCTCTTGGTCTAGCCTATCTCCACCTCTTTCATGTTTAAAGCAAAATGACCCATTTAAAATCGTTTATATGCTCTACTTAGGTGGATTCTTATGACTAATTGCAACTTGTTTTTGCCTTAGTATGTTCACCTAGTGTTAAGTCGTCTGGTCAAGCAAAATAGCCGCCTTTCTTGTCCGAAATACATGGTTAAATATCATTATTTTCCTCCTTTAATTTAACTCAACTGTGCCACATGCTAGCGTATGTCTCCCCTCCTCTCTTTGCATGATTTGATTGAGTCCAACAATGCTTTCCCTTCCCTGTTTCCTCATATCAATAAGAATTAAGGTGTTTTCTTATCTATAGAACATTAGCAAATCAATTTGGTGTACCAATTTTACAAGCTGCATGTGAACAGTTGACTTAAGACATTTTTGCATGCTTTTGACATAAATAGCTGAAAATTATCTTATCCACCATATATTAATGCATTTATTTTTGGTTTGTTTCATGTAACACCTCAAGTCCAACTTGGACTCCTCAAATCTCCTTTGCATTTTCGTTGGGCCGTGACCCAACACCTTATCCTTGTTGAGTTAGCCCGTAAGATTGGATGCTAATATCCGTTCAATAAAGTAAATGAGCTAAAAGCCCATATAAACAAGTCGGCAGCAACAGCAGTCCAAAATGGCTTAAGTATGAAGTAGAATGGGCTAAAGCCCATGTAGCAGTAGCAGCAGTCCTAAAGGGCTAAAAGTTTGAAGGAAATTGAAAATTGGACTCAAAGGTCCAAGTCTTGCAAATAGTGGGCCAAAGCCAACAACTTAGAAATTTAGGACAGGCTTTTGGACTAAAGTCCAAGTTGTTTAAGCCGAAAGTCTTAATTAATTTCTTTTTCCCTTAATTATTTATTGTGTAGTTTAGATTATTATTATTGTATTGATTGGACTGACTAATTAACTTAATTAAATTTCACTAAAAGTGTATCTTTCTTGTTTTCAATTCTCCTTTCGGAAAAACTCTTTATTTAGCATCAACCCGACATCGGTTTTCTTCTAAATTTTCCTACAAGACTGTTTTCCTCACAAATGAATTTACTTGACTTGTTATTGAAGTTCAAAACTTTTACTTGTCTTTAAGTTGACTAGCTTCGTTATATTTCCGTGTTTCAAAAAAATAAACATTTTCTTTAAAAGTTTGTCAAATAAGTTATGTTTTACCAAGCCTGGATAACCACAAGTTAGTGGATGCTTTTAATGCCTTGAAAACCTTCTTATAGCGTTAATAGAAAACACTTACCTCAAATCTTTTAATCTTTGAAATCTTTATCTGTTTTAAGACTTTAAAGATCTTTTCAAGTTTTTCTTGGTTTTTCTCAAATTAAACTAAGTGGCGACTCTTCTTTACTTGAAAATTATTTTGAAACTTTAACTTAGATTTTTTAAATGATTTTTCAAAAGTCAAACAACCATTTTTCTCAAAAATAGAAATGTCGACTTTGCTGGGGAATATTCAACTAGGTTCTAACCTTATTTTTTGACTAACCTATTAGACTAAATATTTGGATTGTAACAATTAGTAACTTTTATTGTTTTCCTTATTTGTTTACTTTCCACAAGATATAAATTGTTCATGGCATCTTCTCCCTCTCTTGGCAAAGAATTAGATTGCATTAGGGTTAAAAAGGGCTATTATGCAAGTATTTGCAGTCGTCCTTCACTAAAAAAACAAATTTCTCAAAATAGACGACTGAAGTAGTTGACCCGCAGTTGGTTAACGGTCACTTGTTATTTTAGCCCACGGTTGTCCGCCCGGGTTCCCGGTCATTTTAAAATAAACCTATTCTAGTCAACCTAAGTTTGAGTGAAACCAAATCCCGAAATAGGCATTGGTCTAGGATGTCTTAATATCCGAGGGATATTAAGTCCATTAGTGGACCACCCAAACATGTCAACGGGTTTCTGACCCAACGGCATAGTATCCAACTACGTGCTATTTTGAAAGACGTATGTGTTGTAATTGGACTATTATATCAGGGTGGGGCCTAATGGGTTACTCTACTTGGTAGGTTGTCGAGGTTCCTCATGTTTGATATGGTGAAATATTCTCCCCTACTTTTCTGAATATGGGGGAAAACTTGGGTCCAAACCGCCAAAAGGTAGTCTGCCAATACATGGGTCATTTGCCTACCTTAATGCAAATAGAGGTGTGGCCGAAACTAATTGAAGTCTTGATCGGATACTGGGATAGCGAGAAAATGGTGTTTCATTTTGGAATTGGAAATTACTCCAACAATTGAAGAAATTAGGGATTGCATAGAAACCTTTGGAACAGCCAAAGAAAGAAGATTAAGGCTTCAGCAAGGCCTCATGATACTAGACAAGCCTACCCCGACCCAAATTTCCAAGTTTCTCCATCTACGTAAGCACCAATGCCCGTGGATAACGGGTCCAAGTATTTCTTTCCAGTTTCTCTATAATCGCTTTGGGACTTTGGAGGTGTTCTCAAAATATCAGAACGAGTTTTACACTTTTTTTGAGTGGGACATGACCCGAGCCTTGGCCTTTGCTATGGCACTCTTGGGCATTATGATCTTCCCACTAAATAGGAATCATTTCATCAATACTCGGGTTATAATGGTGGCACATACCATGTTTCATTGCCTATCTATTTGAGGAACCATTAGGTACTTCCCACCGGTCCCGGTCATTTTGTCTGACATCTATAGGGCATCGTTACTTTCAAGGTTGCAACATACTTTTGAAATATTGAATTATCAAATATTTGGTCAAAGTCAATAGGGATCAAGCGATCCCCAAACCAAGTGGATTCGATGACTTGGAAATGCTGATAGACGCACTCTGCGAAAGTGGTCTGAGAAATAGGACTAAAATAGGATGGACTCAACCTTTTTGTGAACTAGGAGAAGACAACGTCCAAATGATGTTTGACAACTTTCACGCAAAAAATGAAGTCGTAAGATGAGAAGATTTGTCTTTCCTCCCTCTACCGAGTATTTGAGGAATCCAACCCTATGCTCGTCAAAGAGTTCATAGACAATTCGAAATAGTCCAAATCAAGCCAGAAACCGTTCATATGGGTTGCTACATTAATGACTACGATGAACATGACAAAGTTCCAAAGGCTAGGGTAATCCGCCATAACTGGAAGACACTCGTGAAAATGGGTCCGCAGACATTAGCTGAAGATAGGTTTGATCATGGGTATATGGATGGCTATAAAGAGTGGGTGAAAGCAGACATTGAAGGAGTATCTACAATTGATAAATCTCCAAGAAAAGATAGCTAGAAAAGAGTGGGAATTTCTTAGAAAGCAAGAAGAAGACCAGCGCATCATAGCAGGGTTAACTTAGGAACTCGAAGATATGAGGGTAGGTATCACTGAACTTGACTCCAAAATGACCAAAAAAGTTTTGGAAGCCGGGACATTACTAATATTTGACCA
This sequence comes from Jaltomata sinuosa, assembly GCA_003996215.1. Classification (NCBI taxonomy): domain Eukaryota; kingdom Viridiplantae; phylum Streptophyta; class Magnoliopsida; order Solanales; family Solanaceae; genus Jaltomata; species Jaltomata sinuosa. The sequence goes on along the minus strand of QJPP01000285.1, from coordinate 261,008 downwards.
AGCGGTAAAACTTCAAAGCGACTTTTGGTTATGTCAATTTGAAATAAGGAAACATCGCTGGAGCATCCAAGAGGAGTAGAACTGGAGAAGGACCCTCGACATCATATTACTAGTATCTTTGCCCTTGCGTGGGTTTTCTTTTATTGTATTCCCTATAATGCCCCTGCGTGGATTTGCTTTCTATGTATGTTTTGCTTTACCTTAAATTGCCCCTGTGTGGGCATGACTTTATGCATTTATCCCTTCCCTTAAAATGTATCCCCCTTTTTCGTCCAGCTTCGTATCCCTTTAAAGGGATGTTTTCCATATATGTATATACTACATTTGGGGGCAGTAGAACGGCTTAAATACAACACATACGTCTTTCAAACTCGCTAGGCCCACCTTTGTCATAAAAAGGTCACCCAGTGATATTATTGCGATATGAATTGTCTTATGTGCTATGTGTGTTGCTCAAATCAAGGAAAATTGGTCCACTCCATTTCAAAGTTTTTTAAACACCATAGGCAAAAAAGATAAAGCACACTATGCAAATTTTAACCAAAATTACTCCTTGAGTCTCTCAGTTTCCCCAGAAAATCCCAAAACCTCACTCAACTATACCTAAAAAACTTCTTTCCTATCTAACAGGAAGTTGACTAGCTATGGACATCGAGAGAGCAAGGCTTAGGAGAATGGAGGAAATCAACAGGAGAATAGTCGAGGTTGAGAAATAGACTAGGAAGGTGGAACAACTCATCAAAGCGTTGGCCAAGTCTATGAGATTGGACAAGGAGATAGCCGTCACAGAAGAACAGATGGCTAAAGTCGATGCGATGTTAGCACACCTAAGAGTTGTGAAAGAGATCAAAGAGGTTCAGAGAAAGAGCATGGAGATTTACCGATTAACTAAGACAACTTTAGCCAAAACAAGGGAAGTAGAAGAATAGACTATCAGGGCTAAGGCTAGAATCGACGTGCTAGATCAGATGCTGGGAAAGCCAAAGGCAGTGCCAAAAAGAGACTTTGTTCGAGAGATCAAACAACTGATTTTGGAGTTTGAGGCTAATACATAAACGATTGAAAAACTAGAGAAAGGGAAAGAGAAAGTTCTTGAGGAACCGAAAGAAGAGGTTCTTAAGCCAGAGGAATTCTCTATAACTCTAGAAGAGCTCATAGAAGAAATGAAAAATTGGTCCAAGACTAAGGGTGCAATTTTCTGGCCGTCTAGGTTCAGACAAGGTGACGAGCAAATTGTCTTGGAAGATCACTCTAGGAACTTTCTGGTGAACCCTGAGGTTGTGGGAATCTTGACTATCTACCAAATCTTACAAGCCATGGGAACTTTGCACCCGGATGAAACTCAGGGACCTAAGTACGATCCTATGAATGAACACAAGGATTATGCCTACCACCCATTCCAGAAGGGGCACACCACTGATGAATATGAGGCTTTGAGAACTAAGGTCCACGATATGATCAACAATGGACAAATTTCTCATCTATTTGGTCCTATGACATGCTGGCATGTGACCAAGTCAAACCTGGAATGCCTATTACTGAATATGTCCTCGTTCATCGATTGGATTTCACTACCTTTAAAGATAACTACGAGGATATTTAATTCAAGTTTGTTCAAGCTAAGATCCTTCACCCTGTGGAGATAAAAGAGAGAAGAGGGTCCACCAAGTGGAAAGAAGGCGATGACATCTGTCTCTATCACAATGGAATGAAAGGCCATGGCATCAATAAGTGTCGTGCCTTCCGCTTTGACTTGGAGCACCTGATTTTGATCGGGAAGATCAACCTCCAGTTCGTGCTAGATCACCCTTGAAGTTTGAAGATTGAAGAAGATCAAGACCTGCTATTATCTAAATGAAGCTTTAAAAGTAGCAGAGTTTTCTAGTTATTTACTTTATGTCATTTTTACTTTTTCCCTTTTAAACAAAAGATAGTGGAATGATACAAAATGAAAATTTACTCTTTACCTATCCGAACTACTAGGGCCTGAATACTCCTTTGTGAGATATGTAGGCAGCCTTTCAAGGCTCGGCCCCTATCTTTAAGAAATATTCATTTCCCCACTTTGACAAAGATGCCAAAATGTTTGGAAGACACGTTAAATGCTATAAGACAGGTATTGGAAGATGAAGATTCAACAAGTTAACTTTTCTGATGAAATATACTTATCTGAAATTGATGGGCAAATTCCTGTCCATCAAATCCTTGAGTCAATTATTCCCCGTGGGTCAATTTGCCTTGACAAAAAGCAACTTTATGTGTTTAAAGCTATTATTATGTGTTTATTTCCGGTCAGATATCTTGTGTTGCTTACCACTAATAGGATCTAACATATTTGCCTTTGAGTTATTTTTACTTCAACAGGTAATAGAAACTAATTTGTGTTGACAAAACTGGCCGAACATCCCTACTTCACCAGCTCGAAGGCACACACAGATTCCCCCTCTAACCGTCGCTTCTCTAAGGGCAAAATGATTGACAGTGAGGAAGAAAATGCTTTGGCCGTAAGAGATAATATTATTGCTGAACAAAGTGAAATGATTACAGAGCTTTCAAGGAAGTTGGAAAAGATGCAATAGGAAGTACAAAGAGCCAAGGACATGGCAAGGGTGGCTATTGCCGCTAATACCCCAACTCTAGGCTACTCTCAACCCCCTTTCCAAATCCCTCCTCTCAATTCTCCATTAACCAAAAACCACCCAAGAGATATCCCTTCCTCATCCATCCCCAGGCCTTCCAATGACCCTCCCTATATTTGGTCCTTATACCAAACTCATACCCTTCATATCCAGCCTACTAACCAAAACAGTGACCCCAACAATCCACAAAACCTCCCCCTAAATTACCAAAATACTCAACGAAACACCTACAACTCCAAGAATAACCATACTAATATCACTAACCCACCCAACTATACCCCCACATACCCAAATGCCATTCCACATGTTCAGCCTCCACCCATCCAGAATATGCCACCTACTACTTTCCATGCTATGGTAGAGCCATATACCCCCTCCCAGAAAGCCCCGATCTTGACCACTATGAGGAAAAGGATAAAGAGTTGAGGGCCACAAAAAAGAAGCGTGATCATGACATGGCACAGATGAAAGAGAAAATAGCTAGGATCAGGGAATCCTGAGGTTTATCTTATGAGAAAGAATATGATTACGATGATCTTTGCATTCATTCGGTGTTGGATATGCCGGATGGACTCAAAACCCTCAAATTTGAGACCTTCAATAGTGTTAGGAACCCTGAGGCTCACTTGAGAAGCTATTGCAACCAAATGGTCAGCACAAGGAAGAACAAAGCTTTATTGATGAGGCTGTTCGGCCGGAGTTTGAGCAGGGAAGCTTTGGAGTGGTTCACCACTTAAGAGTTGAAGAAGTGGTCTAGATGGAGTGATCTGGCCAGAGACTTTGCTCAGAGATTCGTTGTCATGACCTGATTTCTCGGTCATGATGGTACCTACAACCCTCAGTAGGCGAACCAATCCCCAGAGCATGAAACGGTTAGTAATGGGCTACCCTCTAACAAGTAAGCGGAAAAACAAGTAATATAGCAGAAGCAAGGGTTATACGATAAAGGAAAGGAACAACAAGAGTATACATATATAGAAACTAAACCATCCTCAAAACCTAGTATCACAGTATATAAGAGCCGGTACTACATATATAAGGAGTACAAAGGGATCCAAAATAACATATATACAAATGTCTCCGAGTAGTAAGAGAGTACATAATACAAAAGATAAATTAAAGCTAAGCTCTGTTGGCCAAGAGGTCACCATCAGTTTGGAATGTCCAAAAGCCTCCTCGTACGAGTGTCCACGAGCTAATGGCAAGGGCCCACACTAGGATCTGCACCAGAAGATGTTGACTGTAGTATGAGCACCAAACGAAAAGCATAAGGTACTCATTATGTATCATCGACTGACTGGGCATTTATAAGATAAAAGAATAGTAATAGGAAGAATAGAAACAATTAGTCACCGAAAACAACAAAGAAGCATTGGGTAGACTCTGCAGGATCAACAACCATAGTTGCACGGAGTACGGTAGAATTCCTCGGTATGGTTATTCGGGAAGTCCCTCTGAGGGCGACTCCCATAAAATTCTTGCGAGAGCTGGAGAAGTGTCTACGGGTAAAGCACCGTATCCATATAACTGCTTGCCACCTACACTCTGCCATCCATTCCAAGTTTAGGAACCTAGGTAATAGTATCCCGATCAAAGAGCTGACGAAGGGGATGGGGAGGGTCCTTTTATGTAGATGGCTCATCGAGAGATGCAGCAACCCATTATGTTCAATCAGCCCCTGGCTTCAGTTGAATGAATAGAGGGTTCAGGTGAAGCAGGGGAGTATATTGCTCTCCTTCCTCTTCCTTGATTGTTGGGATTCTTTGATCTACCCAGAAAGTCAAATCTCAGTTTGAAGAAGCTAGCACAATAGGAAGACAACAGAAACAACAAACACGGCTAGCAAATAGGATATATAATACGGGAACAGGCAAAAGTAAAGAAAGACGCACCTGGGATCCTCGCAATAACATTATATATAAGATGTTTTAGAAAATAGGCGGTATACCAGTAACCTCAATTAAAAGAGAAGGAGGAAACAAAATGACAATAGCATGCTCGAATACAAGAATAAGAACCCAACCAAGACACAAGTACTACTCACAGTATCCAAATCATAATAGGGAATCAACTTAAGGAATAATAACTCGACTAAGCAATAACAAGCCTACCTACAGCCCCAACGAGCGCCCATATACTCGAGGAACACAAATAAGTTAAAGACAAACCCTCCGGCATCCCATACTACCAGAGCATACACTCAGCAAATAAAAAACAAGGGTGAAACCTCACACAAATGAATGGTATGATGCATGATGAAAATCGGGTGGAGTAGTAACCTTATATGTACCTCCTCTGGTGCCTAAGGTCCCAATAGGTAGGTACTATGGAAGGACACGATACGTAGACCTCAACTCCACCGTATACACCTCTTCCAGCACACTCAACACGTTTGCCCTGGTCCAGATTGTCAAGGTCCATGGAGGTCCCTGACCACATAATAAATCTCAATCTCGAAAACATTACCTAGAGTGAATCCGAACCCAAAGCAGTAAACCAAACTCGATAATGCATGCTTGGATACTATATACGTCTAAATCAGTGAAATGAGTCTCAAAAACTGCCTTCAAGGGTTCCTAGGCATAACCGAGTCTAAAACAGTAGTAAATCAAGTACAGTGCTCACCTTTACCGAGTCTAATATCATTTTCCATTAACAACAAAGATAATCTAGCACCTCAGCCCAACCAGGTGTAGTATAACTGTGATAAATATTTCTTTTAACTTTTCTTACCCCAAGAAGATCCATTGAAATAGTACCAAACTATTTTATAATCATTTTTACCAAAAATCCCCCCCCCCCTCTGAGGCCATGCAAGTTTTAGAAAATCATATAAGATAGGGCCGAAGCCAAAATCGTAGTAAAACCATATAGAAATCCCTTTATATGCATGATAAATGGTATGATAAAGCACAACCAATAGCCCAATGGCTCATAATCATCTTATCGGCCCTACACAGGCTCCAATCATTCTACAACACAGATAGCTAGCTCTATAACAATAATAACAATGTCCAGGACTCATGTACATTCCCATGTAACCCACCAACTATGTTCTAGAGTAAATACGAGGCGACACAGGACCACAAGGGTAATAACATCACCTATAACAAATACTACAAATGATGGAGGAAAGAAGCGAGTCGGACATGAAGAAGCGGTCAAGGTCTGTGGTGCCAAGCTAGTAAACCAAACCAAAGGTTGCCAATTAATACAATTTTATCCTATATATGAAAAGTCTAGAGAAAATAAATCGTAACCTACATGTCGTCCGACGATAAGTTACTGAGACGTCGATATCTGAACTCGAAATGCCCCGAGAAGCTCTGGATGATAATCAAACTATCAAAATTATAAATAACACATTAAAACGAGTCTAATGATACTTATATCGCTATAGAAATAGCCGGGCTAAAATTTGAGTCACTGATGGGCCTACTACGGGCCCTGCAACCTGAAACTGAACATGAAAATGGACAAAATGGTGACAATTACCATGGGAGTACATGCCCGAAAAATCAAAGGAATTGGGAAAGAATTTCTAGCTAAAACAGCCCCTACAATACAAGAACTCAAAGAGGGGATTTGTGGAAAGAAAACTGGAATTTGGGCAAGAACCACTTACTTAACTAGAGAACTATGCCACGGAGGTGACTAAACGACCCCACGATCATGCAATAACAATAAGAGCAGACTCTACAATGATTTCCAAGCTCCAAGAACTTACAACAATGGAGTTTTAATAAATGGAGAAGAAGAGAGCTTTGGGGAAAGAGAACTTACCAATTATCGAGAGAACACAAATTCGTAATAGACAATCAATTTCCCCAAGTCTATGAACTATTTAGAGTATTTTGTAGGGAGTATTTTGGTGTTTAAAGTTGGGAGAAATGAACAAAGTGACTGGAAAAATAAAGCGGGAAGTATTCATACTGCCTAGGGGTCCTTCATCGCGATCGTGAAGGGACCCCACGCGGCCGTGATGACCATACTTGCTAGACCATCACGATTGCGAGGACTAGCCACGCGATCTCGAAGAACAAAAGGGAGAAGGCTTCATCGCGATTGTGACAAGGAACATTGCGATGGCATAGTACAATAGAACATGTGCTACATCCCGCGAGGAAGGGCTCGCGATCGCGATTATGGCCTGAGGCCTGCACCTGCAACAACAAAATTTGCAATTTCTAAGACTTCGACGGGGCTTTATGGGCACAATCAGAACCCGATACTAAAAAACCAATAATACTAATAAGGTGGAAACGATGCTCCGGACTTACCATAATCAATGAAACTTCCATACGAGGTCTTTTTGGATAAATGTTAACCCAAATCTACACTAACAAAAACCAACCAACTAGTTGAAATGAGCCCGGCTCACCCGGGACCCAAACCAACCACCAATCTAACCCAAACTCATCATCCCGGAGGTGATGGAATTATCAGATTTTGAATCTGATTCTCTGATCACTGAAAGCTGACCAAAGTTACACTTTAAACTCCAAATGGCCTAAAAACGGAAAAACCAACACAAAACCCACACTGGAAGTTCTCAGGTCTCGACTAAAGGTCCAACTAAACCAAACTCAATGCTCAAGAGCTAACGAAACTGTCAGAATTTGATTTTGAGTACGTTAGCTAAAAATGTTGACCAAAGTCAACAAATTCCTAAATTAAGGCTTTAAAACAGGGAAATGACCATAACAACCAAATGAATGGCCAGGGCATCGAACCACCGGTCCCAACAAACCATAAATGACTTGGGGACGCTATAGGTAAGCTCTAACAGTACCAGGAAATCGTAAATGCAAAAATAACCAGAAGGGTCATTATATCATCCACTACTAAAAAGGACTTTCACCCTCGAAAGTCAAAAAGAAGGAAGTACCTGAAGGCTCAAACAATTGCGGATACTGAGCCCGCATATTGCTCTCGGTATCCTAGGTAGTCTTCTTGACTGGATGATGCCTCCATTGAACTTTCATAATCAAAATCTCCCTAGATCTCAACCTCCTAACATCTCTGGCCAACATAGCAACTGGCTCTTCAATAAAGGACAAGCTCTCATCCAACTGAACTGACTCCCAATGCAACACATGAGAATCATCTAGAACATACCAATGCAATATCGAGATATGAAATACAGGATGTATAGCTGAAAACATTAGAGGCAAGTCCAACTGATAGGCAACACTATTAACCCTCTAGAGAATCTTAAACGGCCCAATGTACCTAGGGCTAAGCTTTCCCCGCCGACCAAATCTCATCACACCCTTCATGGGCGATACTCGAAGAAATACCAAGTCACCAACACAAAACTCTAAGACACAAAGTCTACAATCAGTGTAGCTCTTCTGCCTACTCTGAGCTGCTCGAAGTATATCCTGAATCATTTGAACTCGATCTAAGGAATCACAAAGCACATCTATACTCTGAGGCCTAGAATCAAAACTATCAAACCAACCAATCGGTCATCTGTAATGCCTTCCACACAATGCGTTGAAAGGTGTCATGCCAATGCTAGAATGGAAGCTATTATTATATGCAAACTTGGCCAAGGGCACAAACTGATCCCAAAAACCTCTAAAATCAAGAACATAGGCAAGAAGCATGTCCTCTAGGACCTGAATAGTCCTCTCGGACTGGCCATCTGTCTTAGGGTGGAATGCAGTACTAAGCTTAACCTTTGTACCTAAATCTATCTAAATATCTCTCCGAAACTGAGATGTGAACTAAGTGCCGCAGTCTGAAATGATAGAAGCTCGGACCCCATGCAATCGAATAATCTCACGAAGGTAAATCTGTGCTAACCTCTCTGTACCATAAGAAGTCTGAACCAGCAAGAAGTGTGCTGACTTAGTTAGCCTATCAACAATCACCCAGATGGAATCAAATCCTCAAGAAGTACGAGGAAAACCAACTATGAAATCCATAGTTATCCCTTCCCACTTCAACTGAGGAATGGGAAGTCACTGTATCAAACCACCAGGTATCATGTGCTCAAACTTCACTTGTTGACAGTTCAAGCATCGAGATACAAACTATCCTATGTCCCACTTCATACCACTCCACCAGTAAAGTTATCTCAAATCTCTATACATCTTCGTTGAGCCAGGATGAATGAAGATTCTAGAATAATGTGCCTCATGAAGTATCAACTAAATCAAATCCCCAACTCTCGCAACACACAGTCAACTATTAAACCTCAGAATCCCAGCTGAATCTAGAGTAGCCCAGATAGCCTCACCCTGAACCACCTGATCAAGAAGGTTACACAACCATTAATTCTCAAACTGGCAGCTCAGAATCTGATCAAACAAGGTAGACCAAACCTCGACACTGGCAAGAACTCTACTGGGATTCGATAAGTCAAGAATAACCAAGTGGTTAGCCAAGTACTAGATGTCCAAGGCAACGGTTACTCAGAAATTTAAAGTGGAGCTAGGCTTCCCATACTCACCATCTTCTCACTCAAGGCATCAGCTACCACGTTTGCCTTGCCCAGATGATAAAGAATGGTGAAATCATAGTCCTTCAGTAGATCAATACCTCTCCTCTGCCTCGAGTTTAGCACTCGCTAACTCATAATGTACTGAAGACTATGGTGATCGGTCAATATCTCACAATGAACTCCATATAAGTAGTGCCTCCAGATCATGAACGTGAAGACTACCGCTGTCAACTCCAAGTCGTGAGTGGGGTAGTTGCATTTGTGAACCTTTAGCTGACTTGATGTATATTCTATCACTCGACCCTGATGCATCAACACACAACCAAGACCAACCCCTAAAGTATCACAATACATGGAGAAACTCCGACCCTCAATAGACAAAGTCAATATAGGAGTTAAATTCAACAAGGCCTTAAGCCTCTGAAAGCTATCCTCGCACTGATATGACCACTGAAATAGAACATGCTTCCTAGTCAGCATAGTCTAGGGTGATGTTATGGAAGGAAATCCCTCAACGACCCATCTGTAGTACCCGGCCAACCCAATAAAGCTGCAAACCTCTGTAGGAGTAGCAGGTCTAGGCCAATTATGCACCGCTGAAATCTTACCTAGATAAACTATAATCCCATCCTTAGACACCACATGTCCTAGGAATGCAACTGAACCAAGCCAAAACTCACACTTTGAGAACTTGGCATAAAGTCGATGATCTCTCAAAGTCTGAAATACAGTCCGCAAGTGCTTCTCATGCTCATCTCTACTCCGGGAGTATACCAAAATGTCATCTATGAGGACTATCACAAATGAATCTAAATACGGACTAAGCACCCTATGCATCAAGTCCATGAAAGATGCGGGGGAATTAGTCAACCCAAAAAACATCACCAAGAACTCATAATGGCCATAACATGTCTTGAATGTTATCTTAGGGATGTCCTCCACCCTAATCCTCAACTAGTTGTAGCCTGACCTTAAATCAATCTTCAAAAATATGGATGAACCCTGCAGCTGATCAAACAAGTTATCAATCCGCGACATCAAATACCTATTCTTCACAGTCACTCTATTCGGCTATCGATAATCAATACATCTACATTGACCCATCCTTCTTCTTAAGGAACAGAACAGGAGCACCCGTAGGAGACATACTTTGTCTAATAAACCCCTTAGCTAACAAGTCCTGCAGCTACTCCTTAAGCTTCCTCAACTCATCTGGAGCCATATGGTAAGGAGAAATGGAAATGGGCCTGGTGCCCGGCTCTAACTCAATAGAAAAATTAATATCTCTCTCAGATGGAAGGCCTAACAGGTCGGTAGGGAACACATATAGGAAGTCTCTAACCACAAGAACAGACTTAGGAAATGAAAGGTCAGTACTAGAATCTCAGACATATGCTAGGTAAGCTAAACACCCGCAAGAAATCAACTTCCTAACTCGAAGATAGAGATGATCCCATATGGTGCGCGGCTAATAGAACCCTACCATGCAATCAAGGATACACCGGGCACAGCTATGATAATGGTCTTGGCATAACAATCTAAAATCACACAGCGAGGGGATAATCAGTCCATGCCTAGTATCACATCAAAATATAACATGTCAAGGATAATCAAATCACCCCAAGTCTCCAAATCACCAACAGATATCATACGAGATCTCGCAATCTAATCCACTACTAAAGAATCTCCTACTGGGGTCAAAATAGATACAGGCACAGATAACGAATCACTAGACAACCCCAAAAAAGGTAGAAAGTAGGAAGATACATACGAATAAGTGGATCCATGATCAAATAAAGCATAAGTTGGCTGACAGCATACAAAAATAATACCTGTAATCACAACATTTGAGACCTCTACCTCTTGTCTCCCAAGAATCACATAGAATAGACGATGACCTTTACCTGCCCGACCGCCATCCCTACCACTTGATATGCCATATGGGGAACCACTCCTAGCATGACCACCACCTCCTCTAGCCAGTGGCTGAACTGCTCGCAAGGCCTCGGTCGGCTGAGTGGCTTACTAAATTGTACCCCACTGGGGGCAATCTCTAGCATAATGGCTAACAACACCACACTCATCAAGAGGCCCTGATGGCCTAGAATGTCCATATGAACTAGGAAAACTTGTATGGCCACCATGGCATGATTCCCCAGAAGCTGCACCCCTCAAAGATTGTCCTTGTTCAAACTAAGAACTACATGAAGTCTGAAGTGAAGCCTGAACTGGTTGATTGGACTGACCCTTGTGCTGCTGTGGTTGATAACCCCGGGCCTACTAGCCTAAACCTCTACCACCATGACGAGAACCACTATAGCTACCCTAATGACGAGGCCTCGTATCTCTAGCCCCTGGATCATGATAGTGCAAGTCCTCCACAGTACGGACATAGTCTGCAATAGCCTGAAATGATTGACCACTAGCAACTAAGATCTCAGCTGGCTGTCTAAGATCTATCCGTAATCACCAAACAAATCTACAAATCATGTCCAGCTCAGTAGGAATGATCATAGCTCCAAATTGAGCAAGCTGATGGAAACGAGTCTCATACTTGGATATAGACATGGATCCCTGTGAAAGCCTAGTGAACTACTCCCGGTGATGCTCACGATCACTCTGAGAAAAGAACTTAACCATAATGGCATCATAGAACTCGGACTAAGGCAATGGTGGTGATGAAGATGGTCTGCAAGCAACCTGAGCCCTCCACTATATCTTCGCTGGACCCTACAACTGATAAGTAGTATATCCAACCTCGTGAGTCTCTAAAAAACCCAAATAGTGTAACATCTCCTCACAGGTAGTAATGAAGTCATGTGGATCCTGTCCATATATACCAGCAAACCTCAGAGGTTCCAATCTTAGAAACCTACTCAATACCTTCTACTCCATCTCTGTCATAACTGGGAGAGAAGCAAGAGGTTGTGCAACTGATGGAACTGGAATAACCTTAGCACGGGGAGACGCAGTAGCAGGTTGCGCTCTTAAACTCTATACATCTAGGGCTTCCCCCTGAGAGGATATATGTGCTACCTAAGAAGGCCGATCTCCGATCATACCCAATAGCTGGAGAAGTAAACCCCGAATATCTAAAAACTGGGTTGGGGATGACATAGAAGCTGGCACATGAGCGGGTGTTGGAGCTGGCACTGGGGCTAGTGGTACCTGGGATATCCCCGAGTCCACATTTTACTGCTCGAGAACAAATTCTGGCTCATAATCATGCTTGGGATCTACCTCAACTCTAGCAGCTCTAGTTGGTGTCATTGATCGGGGACGTCCTTGACCCCTACCTCTATGACCTCCCTATCCCCTCGCTGGTTTCGGAGGTGCAGGAGTCAGAGCCTCATCCCTGCCTGACATTGACGACCTCATCTGAACCATCTGCGGAAGAGTGAATTAGAACAAGTGAGATTTCAAGAAACGTTCAAGAATACTATGCACGAGATAGAAACAAGAAAAGTCAATTTTTCCTAAAATGTCACCGTAGCCTCCCAAAGATTAAGTATGAATTTCTCCGCCCTGATCTGTAGGACTCTACTATACATTGGCTCCTATATTGATGACACTGGTAAACCTAGGCTCTGATACCAAGCTGTCACGACCTGATTTCTCAGTCATGATGGCACCTACAACCCCCTAGTAGGCGAACCAATCCCCATAGCCCAGAACGGTTAGTAATGGGCTATCATCTAACAAGTAAGAGGAAGAACATATAATATAGCGGAAGCAAGAGTTATACAATAAAGAAAAGGAACGACGAGAGTATACATATAAAGAAACTAAACCATTCCCAAAACTTGGTATCACAGTATATAAGAGCCAGTACTACATATATAAAGAGTACAAAGGGATCCTAAATAACATATATACAAACGTCTCCGAGTAGTAAGAGAGTACATAATACAAAATACAAACTAAAGCTAAGGTTCAGTCACCAAGAGCTCACCCTCAGTCTGGAATGTCCAAAAGCCTCCTCGCACGAGTGTCCACGATCTAACAGCGAGGTCCCACACTAGTATCTTCACCAGAAGATGCAGAGTGTAGCATGAGCACCACATGTGAAGCATAAGGTACCCAGTAGGTATCATAAGTTGACTGACACATAAAAGATAAAAGAATAGTAATAGGCAGAATAGAAATAATTAGTCACCTAAAACAATAAAGAAGCACACAGAAGCTAGAACATAAGGAAGACAACAGAAAACAACAAACAAGGCTAGAAAATAGGATATATACTATGGGCATAGGCAAAAGTAAGGAAAGACGCACCTTGGATCCTTGCAATAATAGTATAGTTAAGAAGTTTTAGAAAATGGGCAATATACTGGTAACCTCAATTAAAAGAGAAGGAGGAAACATAATGACAATAGCATGCTCGAATACGAGAATAAGAACCCAGCCAAGATACAGGTACTACTCACAATATCAAAATCATAATAGGAAATCAACATAAGGAATAATAATTTGACTAAGCAATAACAAGCCTACCTACAGTCTCAACGGGCGCACATACACCCGAGGAACACAAACAAGTTAAAGACAAACCCTTTGGCATCCCATACTACCGGAGCGTACACTCAGCAAATAGCAAACAAGGGTGGAACCTCACACAAATGAATAGTATGATGCATGATGAATATCGGGTAGAATAGTAACCCTGTATGTACCTCCTCCGGTGGCTAAGCACCCAACAGGTAGGTCCCATGGAAGGACACATCCCGTATAGCTCAACTCCACCATATACCCCTCCTCCAGCACATTTAGCACGTAGCCCCTGGTCCGGATCGTCAAGGTCCACGGAGATCCCTGACCACATACTAAATCTCAATCTCAAAAACATCACCCGGAGTAAATCCGGACCCAAAGTAGTAACCCAAACTCGATAATGCATGCCTGGATCCTATCCAGGACTAAATTAGTGAAATGAGTCTCAAAAACCCCCTTGAAGGGTGCTCGGGTGTAACCAGGTCTAAATCAGTTGTAAATCAAGAACAGTGCATGACCTTACCGAGTTAAATATCATTTTCCATTTATAACAAAGCAAATATAGCACCTCGGCCCATCCGGGTCTAGTATAAGTAGGAAAATTGTGATAAATCTTTCTTTTAACCTTTCTTACCAGAAGAAGATCCATTGAAATAGTACCGGACCATTTTATATCATTTTTACCAAAAATGGGCCCCTCTCGGGCCATGCAAGATTTAGAAAACCATATAATATAGGCCTGAAGCCAAAATTATAGGAAAAAAATATAGAAATCCCTTTATATGCATGATAAATTGTATGATCAAGCACAAACAATAGCCCAGCGGCTCAGAATCACCCTATCAGCCCTACACAGGCTCCAATCGTTCTACAACACAGATAGCCAGCTCTATAGCAATAATAGTGATGTCAGGGATTCACGTACACTCCCATGTAACCCACCATCTATGTTCCAGAGTTAATACAAGGCCACACAGGACCACAAGGGTAATAACGTCACCTATAACAAATACTACAAACAATGGAGGAAAGAAGCGAGTTGGACATGAAGAAATGGCCAAGGTCTGTGGTGCAAAAATTGTAAACCCAACCCAAGGATGCCAATTAATATAATTTTATCCTATATATGAGAAGTCTAGGGAAAATAAATCGTAATCGACCTGTTGTCCGATGATAAACTGTTGGGACGGTGATATCCGAGCCCAAAAAGCTCTGAGAAACTATGAATGATAATCAAACTATCAAAATTATAAATAACACATTAAAATGAGCCTAACGATACCCATATCACCATAGAAATAACCGAGCTGAAATTCAGGTCACCGACAGGCCCGCGAGCCCTGCAACCCGAAATTGAAAACAAAGATGGACAAAAGGGTCACAATGACCATGGGAGTACATGCCCGGAAAATCAAAGGAATTGGGCAAGAATTTGGAGCTAAAATAGCCCCTACAATACAAGAACATAAAGAGGGGATTTAAGGAAAGAAAATTGGAATTTGGGCAAGAACCACATACACCACTAGAGAACTACACCACAGAGGTGAATTGAACGAGCTCACGATCATGCAATCACAATAAGAGAAGAATATAAAAGCATTTCCAATCTCCAAGAATTTACAACAATGGAGTTTTAATAAATGGAGAAGAAGAGAGCTTTGGGGAAATAAAACTTACAAATTATCGAGAGAACACGAATTCATGATGAACAATCGATTTCCCCAAGTTTATGAACTGTTTATAGTATTTTGTAGGGAGTATTTTGGTCCTTCATCGCAATCGCGAAGGGACCTCACGCGGTCGCATTGACCACGCTGGCTAGACCACCGCGATCACGAGGACTAGCCACGCGATCGCGAAGAACAAAGGGGAGAAGGCTTCATCACGGTCGCAACAAGGAACATCTTGATTGCATAGTACAAAGGAACAGGTGCTACATCATAGTCGCGAGGAAGGGCTCGCGATCACGATTAAGGCCTGAGGCCTGCACCTGCAATAGCAAAATCTGCAATTTCTAATACTTTGACAGGGCATTCCGAGCACAATCAGAACCTGATACTCAAAAACCAATAATGCTAATAGAGTGGAAACGACGCTTTGGACTCAACAAAATCGATAAAACTTTCATACGAGGTCATTTCAGAGAATGGTTTACCCAAGTCTACACTAACAAAAACCAACAACTAGACAAAATGAGCTCGGCTTACCCGGGACCCAAACCAACCACCAACCTAACCCAAACCAACCACCAACCTAACCCAAACTCATCATCCTGGAGCTGATGCAATCATCAGATTTTAAATCTAATGCTCCGATCATAAAAAGCTAACCAAAGTTACACTTTTAACTCCAAATGGCCTGAAAACAAAAAAAAACCACACAAAACCCACACTTAAAGTTCTCCAGCCTCGACTAAACGTCCAACTAGACCAAACACAACACTTCAGAGCTAACGAAACTATTGGAATTTGATTCCGAGCATGTTAGCTAAGAATGATTACTAAAGTCAATGAATTCCTTTATTAAGGCTCTAAAACAGAGAAAAATCCATAACGACTAGGGGTGTTCACAGGTCGGTTTGGATCAGTTTTTGGTCAAAACCAAAACCAAACCAATTTAGTCGGTTTTTAAATTTCTAAAACCAAACCAAACCAAATAAAAAATAACCGTCGGTTTGGTTCTTGTCGGTTTGGTTTGGTTTTTTTTGTTTTTTCGATTTATGATCCTAACTAATGATAAATTGATAATACTATAAAAAATGACAATAGCTAAAAGGCTTGCCTAGATACAAGTCCTAGTAACACCAAGTAAATGTCTTTAACAAGCCTATCATGTTTGGCATTGCAAACAATAATTTTATCTCTTGAATTTGTGAATCAAATTCCAAAATAATAAGCATTAGTAGTACCGTCTATAGGATAAAAATTACAAATAAATATTTTGTGAGGAAGCGACCACCAAAAAAGCGAGACAGTAATCCTATAAATTCTAATGCATTAATTAGTATTACGGAAAGAACCCAAAATGCAACAATAAGCACTTGATTTGCTTCGCATTATTTTAAAATTAAAATAAAAAGTGAGATCCTACGGTTAGAACTTAGACACCTAAAGATTAAAGTGTTGGGCTTGAAGTTGAGAATTGGCGGGTTTGGGCTAAAGTGTCAGGCTTGATGAATTATGATATGCTAAAGTTAAGTTCATGGTTAAAATATAATAAAATAATTATATTTTATTTATAAATAATATATAAATAACTATAAAATTTGTATATATAATTTATCGATTCGGTTCGGTTATTTTTGCAATTTTTTTAAGAAAACCATAACCAAACCAAATAATATCGGTTTTAAAAATTCAAAACCAAACCAAACCAAATGTTGGTTTTTTAATCGGTTTGGTTCGGTTTGTGGTTTGGTTTGGTTTTTAACCAAACCATGAACAGCCCTAATAACGACCAAACAAACGGCCAGGGCACCGAACCACAAGTCCCAGCAAGCCATATATGACTTGGGGCCACTGCAGGAAACCTCTAATAGTATAAGAGAAGCATAAATGTGAAAATGTCTGAAAGGGTCATTACATTCGCATACAACATGGAAGTTGTTCTGGATTGATACTCTCTAGGTCGTATTAGGAAGAAATCAAATAAAGACTTTCGGGATTACACTTATCATTGGATAAAGAAGGCAGCAAAGGTCTGGCTTCCCATCACTGAAGAGGAGATTAGCGCAGTGTTTATGTGCTCTCAAGAGTCAAGATTCTATGACAAGATGATATCGGTGGTTAAGTACAAGTTTGTCAATTCGGGTAAGATTGGTAAAATTGTCGAGGAAGGCCTTCAGAGTGGAAAGATCACCAAGGCCTCAGCATCATCAGGATCGGCAAGATTCCCCAGAAAGAAGAATGAGAAAGTATCCTCGGTATCCTCTAGTCCAAGCACGAGACCGAAGAAACCCTTCAAAACCAACTATAAGAAAACACTTGTTCCAATAACCCCTCCCCACAGCTCCATAAAATCCTCAACCTATTTTCTATACTCAGCCCATTTACCATGTTCCACAACCAAATATGCAGCCCATTTATCAAGCTCCACAACTAAATGTGCAGCCCTCTTACCAAGCTCCTCCCCAAAACATCCAAGTGTATCAAAAGGCTCCTGAGAACTAGAATAATTGCCAGGTTCCCCCTCCTGCCAATGCTAATCTCCCTCGTCCAAATTTTGAAAAGAGAGTTCC
The DNA here is from genome assembly GCA_003996215.1 of Jaltomata sinuosa. NCBI lineage: Eukaryota > Viridiplantae > Streptophyta > Magnoliopsida > Solanales > Solanaceae > Jaltomata > Jaltomata sinuosa. Next base: position 243,190 of record QJPP01000285.1, on the reverse strand, counting down.
TCAAACTTTTACCGAACTAGCCAAAATCAGAACCCAACTATATGATAGATTAAAAGTTGTTGTATTTATCCAGCTCATTCAACCCCAACCAGGAAACACTGATTCTCATTTCTTTAAAGCCGATCGGCATTGTGCTTACAATTCTAGGGGCGCCAAACATAGTACCGAATATTGCATTAACCTGAGGCACTGGATTCAGGATTTGATCAATCAAAAGGGGGTCACACTCTAGACACCGCCATGAAATCTTAACAACAACACACTCCTAAATAAAGGGGGAGCCACTATGAATATGATAGAGGTAGATGAAGAATGGGTTGTAAGAAAATCAATAGTGCCAGCCAATCCCAAAAAGCCAGAAGAGTTGGAGAAAGTTGTGGCTGCCCTGAGTATTACTAAGAAACCACAATTCATTGTATTAGCCGCACCTTAGCAAGCTTTTGCTTTGGTACCCACGAAGGGGAAATTTATAGTCAAGGCTGCCACAACACATGGTATGACAAGGTCGGGAAGATGTTATATCCCTGATGATTTGGTTAATAATACCTACAAGAAGGATCAACAAAATAGGCCACTCACTGAAGGTGAAGCGGAAGAATTCTGGAGGAGGATGCAATCAAAAGAGTATTCAATCGTGAAGCATCTGGAGAAAAGCCTCGCCCAAATCTCTATTTGGGCATTACTCATGACTTCCTAATACCACAGGAAGGCGTTGCTCAAAGTCTTAAATGAAGCCTATGTTCCAACAGGTACGAGCGCGGAAAACCTGACCGCTATGGCAAGCTGAGTCTTGGGGCACCACCGTATTTACTTTAGTGATAATGAATTGCCTTTTGAAGGCATGATGCACAACAAGGCCTTACACGTCACTAGCAAGAGTCAAGAGAAGATCGTGAATAGGGTGTTGATTGATGTTGGTTCGGGACTGAACATCTGTCCATTGTCCACACTTACCTAATTAGATTTTGATTTGGGGTTGATTCACTAGAGCAGAGTCAACGTGGGAGCCTTTGATGGAGGTCAAAGGGACACTATTAGTTATAACTTCTTTTGGGGAGACCATGGATCCACAAAGCTGGAGTTGTGTCGTCCACTTTGCATCAGATGGTGAAGTTTGTCTGGGAAGATCATAAGGTTGTAATTCATGGTGAGGGGAGTCACCTAAGCCGTCCCAATGGTTGTGTCCCTGTAATTGAAGAAGTCTCAAAGGGAAGTGACTTCTACACCATAGATATTGTTAATGCCACCGGAGAGGATCTTGCTCCTGAAATTCCAATGCCACCTATCTATAAGATGCTCGCAACCATGGTATTTAAGAGCAGATATGAGACAGGTTTTGGATTAGGAAAGAATTCTAATGGCATGACCAAGACAATAACCATCCTTAGATGGCTAACCAAGCACGGGTTAGGGTATGTGGCCCGAGAGGACAAGGCAGAAATCAAAGAGAAGAAGCAGTCAAGATTGCCAAAGCCGCTACCTCATCTATATCAGTCATTCCTAGTATGAATTGGTCCCCCAAGTGTTGGGTTAGAGGATTGAATAGTAAATTTGTTCGAAGAATGTGATGCTATAATAGTAGAAATCCATGAAGCAGCCATGATAAGGGATGCCAGGCCTGGCAAAAAGTTGCAAAACTAGGTCGTAACTCCTTTTATGACTCTCCCTTTGTCTGGGTAGACAAAGCCTTTATTTTAATGAAAATTGGTGATAGTCTGGATAAGGGACCGTGACCCACCCTTTATATTTTCAATTTCCTCGTACTATTTTATCGCTTTCCAAAAGGCATGGACCTGCATTCATGTGGGTTGTAGCCATAGTTTGTAAATATTTTTTGATTTTAATCAAAAGACTACTTATTTCAAAAACTTGCCATTCATTTTTATTTATGTTTACTTGTTATTATCTAAATCATTTTGTTTTGGTTTTAGTAATAATAAGTTAAAACTTGCCAATGTCATGTCATGTCAAGAGCTTAACGAACAAATCTAGATAGACGATAATGATTTTGAAGAATATGATGAAGAAACTATCATTCCTGAATAGTTGACAGAAGAACTAAAAGATTTTGAGAACTGAGAAAGGCATAACCTATAGGAAACCAAGACGGTCAATCTATTTATGGCAAAGAGGTCAAAGAAACCAGAATCAGTGTCCACCTGACTGAAGCACAGAAGATAGAACTCAGCAGATTGCTCGGAGAGTACGTTGACATATTTGCTTTGGCCTGTAGTCATATGTCAGGGCTAAGCACAAACATAGTCTCCCACAAGCTTCCTATCAATCTAGGGTTTGATTCGGTTAAACAGAAGACCCAAAAATTCAAGCATGGTTTGAGTTTGAAGTTCAAAGAAGAAGTTACCAAACAGATACAATTTGGAGTGGTAGAAGTCACAAAGTACCCGACTTGGTTAGCTAACATTGTCCCAGTTCCTAAGAAAGATAGGAAGATCAGGATCTTCTTTGACTATTAAGACCTGAAAAAAGCTAGTCCCAAAGAGATCTTTCCTTTGCCCAACATCCACATCCTTATTGACAACTGTGTAAAGCATGAAATGTAGTCGTTCATGGATTATTTTTCTGGGTATCACCAGATCCTAATGAATGAAGAAGACGTGGAGAAAATAGCTTTATTACACCTTGATGTATTTATCTCTACCGGGTGATGCTGTTAGGTCTTAAAAATGCAGGTGCCACATACATGAGAGCCATGACAGCGCTATTACATGACATGATTCATAAGGAGATCGAAGTGTATGTGGATGACATGATTATCAAATCCTGCAAGAGTTCGGATCACTTAACTCATTTAAAAAAGTTCTTTGATCGACTATGGAAGTACAATTTGAAGTTAAACCCCACCAAGTGTGCTTTTGGGGTGCCAGCTGGCAAGCTATTAAGCTTCATAGTCAGTAGGAAGGGCATTGAGCTCGACCCTTCAAAGATGAAAGCAATTCAGGAGTTGCCTCCCCCGAAGACCAAGAAAGAAGTCATGAGTTTCCTGGGAAGATTGAATTATATTAGCCGGTTTATAGCTCAGTCCACAGTTATTTGTGAACCTATTTTCAAGTTGCTGAAAAAAGATGCACCGACTAGCTGGACTGAGGAATGTCAGCAAGCTTTTGACTGTATCAAGAATTATTTATCCATTCCCCCGATGTTGGTTCCTCTAAGAGAAGGAAGTCCGTTATTGCTATATTTGTCAGTCTCAAAAAATGTTTTTGGGTGCGTGTTGGGGCTATACGATAAAAGTGGAAAGAAAGAAAGAGCAATTTATTACTTAAGCAAGAAGTTCACTCTATACGAGGCTCGTTATACTTTGCTAGAGAGGAATTGTTGTGCTTTGACCTGGGTTGCCCATAAATTGAGAAACTATTTGTCATCCTACACGACGTATCTCATTTCCAGACCAGGCCCTTTAAAGTACATATTCCAAAAGGCCATGCCTATGAGGAAATTGTCCAAGTGGAAAATGTTGATAAGTGAGTTATACATTGTATATGTGACTCAAAAAGCAATAAAGGGACAGGCCTTAGCGTATCATTTAGCAAAAAATCTGGTTGATGAAGATTATGAACCACTCCAAACTTATTTCCCGGATGAAGAGATCATGTTTGTAGGAGAAGATATTGCGGATGTATACCCTGGTTGGAGATTTTTCTTTGATGAAGCAGTCAATTTCAAAGGTTCAGGCATTGGAGCAGTCTTGGTGTCAGAAACTGGTCAACATTACCCGGTGATAGCCAAACTCTATTTTCTATGCACCAACAATATGGTCGAATATGAAGCTTGCATTCTCGGCATTCAATTAGCTATTGATATGGATATTCGAGAACTCTTGGTTATTGGTAACTCTAATTTTCTAATTCACCAAGTCCAAGGCAAGTGGGTCTTGAAAAACCCCAAGATTGTGTCGTATGTGAAATTGGTGCGAAGTCTATGCAAGAGTAGAAAGATCATGTTCAAGCATTCTCCGACGATTTAGAATGAGTTTGTTGATGCTTTAGTAACCATATCCTCCATGATTCAACACCCAGACCAGAATTACATCAATCTGTTGGTGATAAGCCTAAAAGAGCAACCGGTGTATTATGCGCATGTTGAAGCAGAACCAGATGGAAAGCCATGGTACTGTGATATCCAGAGGTATCTAGAATCCGAGATCTACCCAGAATATGTGACAGCCAACCAAAAGAAGATGATTTGTCGGATGGCCAATAACCTTTTCCTAAATGGAGAAATCCTTTATAGGAGGACTCTAAATCTTGGATTCTTAAGATATGTGGACTCAGTTGAAGCCACAATGTATCTAGAAGAAGTACACGCCGAAGTGTGTGGACCTCATATGAATGGTTTCACCTTAGCCAAGAAGATATTGCGAGCCAGATATTTTGGGATGACCATGGAAAATAACTATAGTAAGTTTGTACAAAAGTGTCACAAGTGCCAGATCCATGGAGATTTGATTCGAGTGCCGTCTAGTGAGCTTCATGCTATGAGTTCACCTTGGCCTTTTGTAGCTTGGGGCATAGATGTCATAGGTCCAATAGAGACACCCGCTTCAAACAAACATAGATTTATCTTGGTTACTATTGACTACTTCACCGAGTGGGTAGAAGCTGTTTCTTACAAGTTCGTGACCAAGAAGGTTACAGCTGACTTAATCAAGAATAATTTTATTTGCCGATTTGAAATCCCTGAGTCAATTATCACCAACAATAGAGCAAATCTAAATAGTCACTTGATGAGAGAGTGTCACGACCCAATTTCTCAAGTCATGATAGCACCTACAATCCCCCAGTAGGAGAACCAATTCCCGTAGCCCAGAATGGTTAGTAACGGGCTACTACATAACCAAAACGCACCAGCAAGCAGAAATAAGCGAAAGAAAAACTCGAATATAAATACATAAAGGAAACTACACCAACCCCAAGACTTGGTATCAATAGTACAGAAGCTTCTAATAGGATACAAGTGCTAGTAGTAACAAAATACAACATAAATTGCCTCCGAAAGTACAAGGAGCAACAGTACAACAGATGCGATGTAGACAAGCCCCGACCGTCAGGCGCTCACCCTAGTCTCAAAGATCCAAAAGCTGCACGAGTCTCCAACGTGATCAACGGCGAAAGCTCAGCTAATATCTGCACAAAAAAGTGCAAAAGTGTAGTATGAGCACCAAAACCACGGGTACTCAGTAGGTATCATAGGCCGACTGAGCGCATATAAGATATAAAAGCAGTAAGTAACAGATAGCAAGAAAGCAGTCACTGAAGCCATAAGCAAGGCACAAAGAGCTAGCACAGATCATCCATAATCAAGAGCTTCAAGTAACACATGCTAGCACAGAGATACAATTACACAGAATCATAGGTGAAGGAAAGGAGAACGCACCTGGAGTCCTTGCACAACAATATAAGTAAGTAGAGAGAGAGTTGAGAAAATGGCGATATACCGGTAACCTCAAGTGGAAGGAAAAGATGGAGAGCAGTCTAACATACTCAAAATGGAATCAACCAGTATAAGGAAATCATAACACCAATACAATCATATGATAGCATAACCAGGGAATCACCTCACAAGTACAACCCTAGGATGAAATAACTAGGCCACAATAACCGAGAGATACCACTTAGCTTCCCACAAGAATAGAACCAGAGTCTCACACTCTGCTCAGAAGGCCACACAAAAGTGCCTCAATAAGATAGGACTCCCTAGCCCTCACAATAATCAGATATCCCACAACCGAAACCTCAACAGGTTAACCATCACTAATCCTTCACTAACTGAGTGCCAAGACAAGCTCTAAATAAAGACAGGAGTAAATATAGTCTACTTACAGTCCCAACGGCCGCCCATACAACCGAGGAACACAATCAAGTGAAAGCAAACCCTCTGGCATCCCATACTACCGGAGCGTACACTGAACACATAGAAAACAAAGGTGGAATCCAATGCATGATATGATATGATATGATGTGTGAAATAGAATCTCTGTATGTACATCCTCCGGTGCCAATCGGGCCCAGCAGGCAGGTTCTATGGAAGGACTCAGCCTATATACCTCTACTCCACCGTATACCCTTCCCTTCGGCGCACGCAGCCCGAAGCCCCAGGCCCGGAGGGGCAAGGTCCATGGAGGTCCCCGACCCCATACTAAAACTCAGTATCAAGACATGTCATCCGGAAGCAAGTCCGGGATAAAGATAGAGACCCAGTCTCAAATATGCATACCAAGACCCCATCCAGGACTAAAGTAGTAGAAAATGCCTCAAAAACCCCTCCAAGGGTGCCCGGGCATAACCGGGTCTAAAACTGTAGTAAATCAAGTGTAGTGCTCTGCCCCGTAGAGACTAGTATCAGTAATAAAATCAAGTCTGGTGCTCTGCCCCGCAGAGACTAGTATCAGTAATAAAATCAAGTATGGTGCTCTGCCCCGCAGAGACTAGTATCAGTAATAAAATCAGTGCGAAAACATCCAAAAATTCCCTTTTCTATCAACAACAGTACCAAAAACAGCCCCAGGGCCATGCAAATTTAGGAAAACTGTCGGTAGTGGCTCACATCCAAAACTGTAGTAAAACATGCAGGGGAAAACCTTTTTCATGGATGATGTGCTCGCCCACAAATATAAAAGTAGCCCAATGGCTCACAACAATTCCTATCAGCCCTGCACAGGCCCAGCAACTACTCAGCAGACATAACCAGCCTAAAAGAATAATCTCTATGTTCGGGACTCACGGACATTCCCCAATAACCCACCATCTATGTTCCAGAGTCAATACATGGCTGATGTGACGCTAATTTACGTCACTTTCGACTCCTTTTTACTAAGAACAATCGTACGTTTTCAAGCAACCGTTGTTGTTTTTGATGTTTTTATGTTGTATTTGTAGGAAATGGAAACAAACACGAAAACGGAAGAAAGTACGCGAAAAACAACATTCTGCCTAAGAGTGACGGCCTGAGTGACGGCCCGTCACAAGGCTGACGGTCCGTCACTGGGACCGTCAACTTAAGGCAGCATCACTGCCTAGCAGTGACGGTCCAGGCGACGGTCCGTCACTGCCTTGACGGTCCGTCAGCCTGACCGTCACGCTTAGGCAGTGGCGTGAGGCGGCGACCCGCGTTTTGGGGATTCCTAGCCCGTTTTGGATTTGGTTTCTTTGACTCCTATAAATACCCTATGATAGGTTTATGTAATTAGAAGACACCCAATAGTTTTAGAATAGTTTTTAGTCAATTTTTGAGAGCAACAACACGTTTTCGGATTCTTGAATTCGTGTTCGTGAGTTCTTGGTTTTTCTTGTTATTGGATTATTGAAGATTGGTTTTCATTTTATTGTAAGAACTTCTTCTCCTTATTATGAATTCAATTCTCTTCTCTTTTCTTTATAGCATGATTAACTAAAACTCCCGCAACTAGGGTTGTGGGAGCCATGGCAAACGTAGCAATATAGATTTCGGGTAGCGTTGGGTTCGATTTATGTATTGTCACGTTGTTAATCATACATTATGTCACGTTTTCTAGTGGGTTGCAAACATTAGAACATGCCTAGGTTTAATTTGCTTGAGAAAGAGATTAAAACCGGGAAACTTGATTAACAACAAGGATTCGAGACTACCAACTCTCGTCTTAAAGATTAATGCCGTAACTGGATTAATCTACTTGATGTTAGGATTGAGAGCTAAAAAGCACATCTTTTTGAGATCGAGAGAAGATAAAAGGAAATTTGTTTATTTGGTCGAGAGACGTTTAGACGATACAATTGACGCAATCACATCGTGACACGCATATAGAAAGAACCCAGTTAAGCCTAGAATCGACATTGTTACAACGCCATGGTGACCACGTCCCTAGTTCGCATTCTCTCATACTGATTTAAACTCCTACGTTTATTATTGTTTTGTTTACAATTTGATTACAAAACCCCCCTTTTATTTACTGGAAACGATTGACGACTAGTCATCTACTTCACTAAAGTCTTAATCATCACCATATTCTCTGTGGGATTCGACCCCAACCTTGTTGGGTTATATATTTGACAACGATCGCTTACGCTTCTTAAATTGAGGTGTAGTTTGAGCGTTATCAAAAATGGCGCCGTTGCCGGGGAATACGGTTTTTGATTAAGTCTGGTGTGTCTATTTGACTTTTTGTTATAATTTCCTGCTTTACGTTTGTTTGTTGTTTTTGTTTTGACAGGGTACAAAGTTGTGCATGCATAGTACCCGAAGCTCGGGTGAACCAATACTACCTTACGATCCCGAGCTTGCTAGAACTTTGAGGCGGAATATGGCCACAGAACTAGAGGCAGCAAGGCTCGCTGCCGAACTGCAGGCCCAACAAAATCTGAATGCTGGTGGTCTGCAGGATGAGGATCTCGAATTAGATGGAACTGGCGCTACTGGCGCCATTATTGTTCCACCGCTACCGCCCGGAGCCAAGTTCAACATCACTAGCACGATGATTCAGCTGTTGAACTGGAGAGGAGTGTTCCGAGGTGTCGCTAGGGATGATCCAAACCAGCACTTAATGAATTTCGTGGGCATCTGCAAGTCGTTCGAACTGCCAGGAGTGAGTCAGACTGCGATCAGGCTTAGGTTGTTTCCGTTGTCTCTGTCTGATGAGGCAGCGTTGTGGTTGACAGAATTGACCCCCGACTCTATCGCAACGTGGGGAGAGTTGAGAGGAGCTTTCCTAGAAAGGTTCTTTCCTCCCTCTCGGATGATACAGTTGAGGGACGAAATCAGCAACTTCAGGAAGCAACCGCACGAAGCACTGCACGAGACCTAGTTGCGATTTAAGAAGAAACTGACACAGTGCCCCAACCATCAGCTGAACAACGAATTCTTGATGCAGACATTCTACAGGGCACTAAATTCGGCTACCAAGCCGACATTGGATAACGCAGCAGGTGGAGCGTTTATGGGTCGCACTTTTGCCGACGCCACAGCTATTTTGGACAGGCTCACCAAGACCAACAGGGCCTGGCACACACGAGATTCAGAGGTTGCAGCTAGCACCTATACAGTTGGTATGTCAGCTGAGCAGCGTAGGAAAGAGGAGGAGCGCGACCAAGACATGGCGCATCTAAAGACACAGTTGGACCTCCTGACAAGGCACTTGACGTCAGGAAATATAGAGAAGGTACAAGCTGTGGGTTCCCAAGGTATGGAGACTGAGGACGCGAATTACGTGGGGGGGTTCCAGGCCAATGGCCAAGGAAACCAAGGTCGGAACTATCCAAACCACTATGAGAATGGTGGCTACAAAAATCGCGACCAAGGAAGCTGGAGGAACAACACCGATAGAGGTGGGTTGTATATACCACCTAGCAATCGGGACAAAACTGGCAGCGAAACTGAGACGTCCAAACTTGAGAACATGATGGCGAAGATGCTGCTTAAGGTGGAATCAACGGACTCTGGGGTAAAGGCAATACGGAATGAGTTATCAACATTGAGTCTGGTAGTGGAGTCACACTCAACCGCGATCAAGCAACTAGAGCAGCAAGTGGGTCACATCTCGGCATCTCTAAACCCAAGAAAATAGGTACTTTGCCGAGCGACACCACTCATCCGCAGAATGATGCAAGCTGTATGGCGATCACCACAAGAAGCGGAAAAGTATTACCGGAATCACATCCGGTAATTCATGCTCAAGATGATAGTGCGGATGATAAAGAGGCGGTAGAGGAGGAAACGCCAAAGCCCGCAGAGAAACGCAAGGAAGCTGAAAAGCTTCCAACTATGATGTTTCGACACCCACCCCCTTTCCCCCAGAGGTTGAAGAAGAAAGCTGACGATAGTAAGTTCCTGAACTTCATGACCATGTTAAAACAGATTTCAATAAACATACCATTGGTGGAAGCTCTGGAACAAATGCCCGGTTATGCCAAGTTCATGAAGGACTTGATCACAAAGAAGAGGACGGTAAGTTTTGAGCCGGAAGACAACCTCCATCACTGCAGCGCTATTTCCTCTAGATCATTAGTGGAAAAGAAAGGAGATCCAGGTGCGTTCACTGTTCCATGTACTATCGGAAAGCTCAACTTCGGAAGAGCTATGTGTGATCTTGGTGCTAGTATCAATTTGATGCCGCTAGCAGTGTATAACAAATTGGGTTTGGGAGCTCTTAAACCAACGTCCATGAGAGTGAGGATGGCTGACCGTTCGGTAAAGCGACCCGTAGGGATCTTGTCTGATGTGCTAATAAAGATCGGTAAGCTTATCTTCCCAGCTGACTTTGTAATTTTGGATTGCGAAGTGGACTTCGAAGTTCCCATAATCTTGGGACAACCATTGTTAGCTACGGCGAGAGTTTTGGTTGACATGGAGAAAAACGAACTGACCTTCCGATTGAACAATGAAATGGTCAAGTTCGATGTGTCTAAATTGATGAAGCAACCAAGTGACATGAGGGTGGTCGCGGTCATCAATGCTATTGAGGAAGAGCCTGCGGATGTGCACCTTGAGGAGAAGTGTTTGGTTGAGACCCGAGCTGCTATGAAGTTGGGATCGAATGGGGTGGTGAGACAGGCAGAAAAAGGCGGTGAAAATAGATCAAAGAAACGAAAACACCGCAAGAGAATCTGCAAAGAAAGAGCGAAGAAGCGGTCACGACTAGCTGCGGAGCCAACAAAAGAAGAAGTTGGACAGCAACATCGAATCAGCAGCGCGTGCAAACACTCCATCGAGTTCTCTTGTTTTGGAGACCCTGGCGGTCTCCAACATCATTCCAGAATCTGAGTCATATCGACTTCACAGGTATTCCTTTATTCTCACAGCTTTTAGTTTTCATATGTATGCATTGGGGACAATGCATGAGTCTAAGTTGAGGGTGTTGGGAAACCTGTGAGTCACCACCGAGGTTTTTTGTTGCCGATTTCTTTTCCCTCCGGTGTGCTATCTAGTAGAACCGGCATGTTTAGGTTGTTAGTTTAAATTTTTTTTTAGTGTCTATAGCAAGCATGCGTTGTTCTTATCTAAAAATGAGGCCCTTTTAAAAATTTTCTTGTTTTGAGCTTATGTTGAAACGATTGACTGTCTGGATCCTTGAATGTCATTGTGTGAATATGATTAGAATGAGTATGCTTAAACCGAGCGGTTGTTTGATAGTTGGTAGCGATATAGTTTCTTGGTGCTAAGAGTGTGTGAGATTAATTGTTATAAATTCTTACTCTGTGTATGCATCTAGAACTTGCCCGGTCTATTTTGTTAAGTTTGAAGTTGGTTGCTTAGGAAAGGATCACAGGCCCTTTTTGTATGCAGTCCACTTAACCTAAAAGACCGTCCAAATATAAATAACCCCTTTGATCCCTGTTTGAGCCATAATTGACCTTGTTCTTTCAATAACCTGTCACCATTCATGTTTAACTTTGAATCCCTATTTTGGCCCTGGTCCTTCCTTGGACATCGTGCACCTCAACGTAGGCAAAACAACCTAAGTTGAGGGTGGCTACTACAGTGGTAAAGGAGAAGAAAAAAGAGGATGGAGATGATTGGTTTTTGAATAGAATGAAAATCCAGGTGTGCGCCTAAGAAAAGAAAAGAAAAATAAAGAAAGATGAAAAAGATCGAAAAAGAAACAAAAAGAATTGTCAATAAAGAGGCCGCACCTGTATCTAGAATCAAGGAAATAAAAAGGTGAATAAGGATGGATAAAGTGAAGTTATGTGGTGATAAGATGTAAATGGTTCCAAGGAGGGCTTAGTCACTAACCCCTAAATGTATCATACCTGCACCCGAAGCCTCATTACAAGCCTAAACAAGTCCTGTAGTGATCCTGAGTAGCTTTCTGAAGAACCGAAATAGAATAGTAAGGGCAAGCCTATGGTATCGCATGTGCATTGTTTGAAATCGTTTGTGAGTGTGAGCGCTTACCTAGTCCCAAATCTTGTGTGTGGGATTTCTTTGTGGTGAGGGCACCAAGATGTCTATATTGTCTATTGATTGTTAGGATAGCTGCGTATGTGTATGCATAATATTCTATCATATCGGAGTGACATGTTTGGATCCTTGCAAGTTAGTGTTTCATACATACGTGTGCTACGAGGGAGCTTGATTTAATTGAATAAGTTTTGAATGACCATGAAGTGCTATAGACATGAGTTCGTGTTCTTAGTTGAGTCGTATTATTGTTTTATGTTATGTTGCTTGAGGACAAGCGAACGTTTTAAGTTGAGGGTGTTGATGTGACGCTAATTTACGTCACTTTCGACTCCTTTTTACTAAGAACAATCGTACGTTTTCAAGCAACCATTGTTGTTTTTGATGTTTTTATGTTGTATTTGTAGGAAATGGAAACAAACACGGAAACGGAAGAAAGTACGCGAAAAACAACATTCTGCCTAAGAGTGACGGCCTGAGTGACGGCCCGTCACAAGGCTGACGGTCCGTCACTGGGACCGTCAACTTAAGGCAGCATCACTGCCTAGCAGTGACGGCCCAGGCGACGGTCCGTCACTGCCTTGACGGTCCGTCAAGCCTGACCGTCACGCTTAGGCAGTGGCGTGAGGCGGCGACCCGCGTTTTGGGGATTCCTAGCCCGTTTTGGATTTGGTTTCTTTGACTCCTATAAATACCCTATGATAGGTTTATGTAATTAGAAGACACCCAATAGTTTTAGAATAGTTTTTAGTCAATTTTTGAGAGCAACAACACGTTTTCGGATTCTTGAATTCGTGTTCGTGAGTTCTTGGTTTTTCTTGTTATTGGATTATTGAAGATTGGTTTTCATTATATTGTAAGAACTTCTTCTCCTTATTATGAATTCAATTCTCTTCTCTTTTCTTTATAGCATGATTAACTAAAACTCCCGCAACTAGGGTTGTGGGAGCCATGGCAAACGTAGCAATATAGATTCCGGGTAGCGTTGGGTTCGATTTATGTATTGTCACGTTGTTAATCATACATTATGTCACGTTTTCTAGTGGGTTGCAAACATTAGAACATGCCTAGGTTTAATTTGCTTGAGAAAGAGATTAAAACCGGGAAACTTGATTAACAACAAGGATTCGAGACTACCAACTCTCGTCTTAAAGATTAATGCCGTAACTGGATTAATCTACTTGATGTTAGGATTGAGAGCTAAAAAGCACATCTTTTTGAGATCGAGAGAAGATAAAAGGAAATTTGTTTATTTGGTCGAGAGACGTTTAGACGATACAATTGACGCAATCACATCGTGACACGCATATAGAAAGAACCCGGTTAAGCCTAGAATCGACATTGTTACAACGCCATGGTAACCACGTCCCTAGTTCGCATTCTCTCATACTGATTTAAACTCCTACGTTTATTATTGTTTTGTTTACAATTTGATTACAAAACCCCCCTTTTATTTACTGGAAACGATTGACGACTAGTCACTACTTCACTAAAGTCTTAATCATCACCATATTCTCTGTGGGATTCGACCCCAACCTTGTTGGGTTATATATTTGACAACGATCGCTTACGCTTCTTAAATTGAGGTGTAGTTTGAGCGTTATCAAAAATGGCGCCGTTGCCGGGGAATACGGTTTTTGATTAAGTCTGGTGTGTCTATTTGACTTTTTGTTATAATTTCCTGCTTTACGTTTGTTTGTTGTTTTTGTTTTGACAGGGTACAAAGTTGTGCATGCATAGTACCCGAAGCTCGGGTGAACCAATACTACCTTACGATCCCGAGCTTGCTAGAACTTTGAGGCGGAATATGGCCACAGAACTAGAGGCAGCAAGGCTCGCTGCCGAACTGCAGGCCCAACAAAATCTGAATGCTGGTGGTCTGCAGGATGAGGATTTCGAATTAGATGGAGCTGGCGCTACTGGCGCCATCATTGTTCCACCGCTACCGCCCGGAGCCAAGTTCAACATCACTAGCACGATGATTCAGTTGCTGAACTTGAGAGGAGTGTTCCGAGGTGTCGCTAGGGATGATCCAAACCAGCACTTAATGAATTTCGTGGGCATCTGCAAGTCGTTCGAACTGCCAGGAGTGAGTCAGACTGCGATCAGGCTTAGGTTGTTTCCGTTGTCTCTGTCTGATGAGGCAGCGTTGTGGTTGACAGAATTGACCCCCGACTCTATCGCAACGTGGGGAGAGTTGAGAGGAGCTTTCCTAGAAAGGTTCTTTCCTCCCTCTCGGATGATACAGTTGAGGGACGAAATCAGCAACTTCAGGCAGCAACCGCACGAAGCACTGCACGAGACCTGGTTGCGATTTAAGAAGAAGCTGACACAGTGCCCCAACCATCAGCTGAACAACGAATTCTTGATGCAGACATTCTACAGGGCACTAAATTCGGCTACCAAGCCGACATTGGATAACGCAGCAGGTGGAGCGTTTATGGGTCGCACTTTTGCCGACGCCACAGCTATTTTGGACAGGCTCACCAAGACCAACAGGGCCTGGCACACACGAGATTCAGAGGTTGCAGCTAGCACCTATACAGTTGGTATGTCGGCTGAGCAGCGTAGGAAAGAGGAGGAGCGCGACCAAGACATGGCGCATCTAAAGACACAGTTGGACCTCCTGACAAGGCACTTGACGTCAGGAAATATAGAGAAGGTACAAGCTGTGGGTTCCCAAGGTATGGAGACTGAGGACGCGAATTACGTGGGGGGTTTCCAGGCCAATGGCCAAGGAAACCAAGGTCGGAACTATCCAAACCACTATGAGAATGGTGGCTACAAAAATCGCGACCAAGGAAGCTGGAGGAACAACACCGATAGAGGTGGGTTGTATATACCACCTGGCAATCGGGACAAAACTGGCAGCGAAACTGAGACGTCCAAACTTGAGAACATGATGGCGAAGATGCTGCTTAAGGTGGAATCAACGGACTCTGGGGTAAAGGCAATACGGAATGAGTTATCAACATTGAGTCTGGTAGTGGAGTCACACTCAACCGCGATCAAGCAACTAGAGCAGCAAGTGGGTCACATCTCGGCATCTCTAAACCCAAGGAAAATAGGTACTTTGCCGAGCGACACCACTCATCCGCAGAATGATGCAAGCTGTATGGCGATCACCACAAGAAGCGGAAAAGTATTACCGGAATCACATCCGGTAATTCATGCTCAAGATGATAGTGCGGATGATAAAGAGGCGGTAGAGGAGAAAACGCCAAAGCCCGCAGAGAAACGCAAGGAAGCTGAAAAGCTTCCAACTATGATGTTTCGACACCCACCCCCTTTCCCCCAGAGGTTGAAGAAGAAAGCTGACGATAGTAAGTTCCTGAACTTCATGACCATGATAAAACAGATTTCAATAAACATACCATTGGTGGAAGCTCTAGAACAAATGCCCGGTTATGCCAAGTTCATGAAGGACTTGATCACAAAGAAGAGGACGGTAAGTTTTGAGCCGGAAGACAACCTCCATCACTGCAGCGCTATTTCCTCTAGATCATTAGTGGAAAAGAAAGGAGATCCAGGTGCGTTCACTGTTCCATGTACTATCGGAAAGCTCAACTTCGGAAGAGCTATGTGGGATCTTGGTGCTAGTATCAATTTGATGCCGCTAGCAGTGTATAACAAATTGGGTTTGGGAGCTCCTAAACCAACGTCCATGAGAGTGAGGATGGCTGACCGTTCGGTAAAGCGACCCGTAGGGATCTTGTCTGATGTGCTAATAAAGATCGGTAAGCTTATCTTCCCAGCTGACTTTGTAATTTTGGATTGCGAAGTGGACTTCGACGTTCCCATAATCTTGGGACGACCATTGTTAGCTACGGCGAGAGTTTTGGTTGACATGGAGAAAAACGAACTGACCTTCCGATTGAACAATGAAATGGTCAAGTTCGATGTGTCTAAATTGATGAAGCAACCAAGTGACATGAGGGTGGTCGCGGTCATCAATGCTATTGAGGAAGAGCCTGCAGATGTGCAACTTGAGGAGAAGTGTTTGGTTGAGACCCGAGCTGCTATGAAGTTGGGATCGAATGGGGTGGTGAGACAGGCAGAAAAAGGCGGTGAAAATAGATCAAAGAAACGAAAACACCGCAAGAGAATCTGCAAAGAAAGAGCGAAGAAGCGGTCACGACTAGCTGCGGAGCCAACAAAAGAAGAAGTTGGACAGAAACATCGAATCAGCAGCGCGTGCAAACACTCCATCGAGTTCTCTTGTTTTGGAGACCCTGGCGGTCTCCAACATCGTTCCAGAATCTGAGTCATATCGACTTCACAGGTATTCCTTTATTCTCACAGTTTTTAGTTTTCATATGTATGCATTGGGGACAATGCATGAGTATAAGTTGAGGGTGTGGGGAATCCTGTGAGTCACCACCGACGGTTTTTTACGGTGTGCTATCTAGTAGAACCGGCATGTTTAGGTTGTTTTAAAATTTTTTTTTTAGTGTCTATAGCAAGCAGGCGTTGATCTTGTCTAAAAACGAGGCCCCTTGAAAAATTTTCTGGTTTTGAGCTTATGTTGAAACGATTGACTGTCTGGATCTTTGTATGTCATTGTGTGAATATGAGTAGAATGAGTATGCTTAAGCCGAGCGGTTGTTTGATAGTTGGTAGCGATATAGTTTCTTGGTGCTAAGAGTGTGTGCGATTTATTGTCATAAATTCTTACTCTGTGCATGCATCTAGAACTTGCCCGGTCTATTTTGTTAAGTTGAAGTTTGGTTGCTTAGGAAAGGATCACAGGCCCTTTTTGATGCAGTCCACTTAGCCTATATGACCGTCCCAATACAAATAATCCCTTTTGATCCCTGTTTGAGCCGTAATTGACCTTATTCTTTCAATAACCTGTCACCATTCCTGTTTAACTTTGAATCCCTATCTTGGCCCTGGTCCTTCCTTGGACATCGTGCACCTCAACGTAAGCAAAACAACCTAAGTTGAGGGTGGCTACTATAGAGGTAACCCCTGTTTTGGCCCTGGTCCTACCAATGGACATTGTGCACCTTGACGTAGGCAATCAGCCTAAGTTGAGGGTGGCTACTACAGTAGTAAAGGAGAAGAAAAAGAGGATGGAGATGATTGTTTTTGAATAGAATGAAAATCCGGGTGTGCGCCTAAGAAAAGAAAAGAAAAGAATAAAGAATTATGAAAAAGATCAAAAAAGAAACAAAAAGAATTGTCAAAAAGGAGGCCGCACCTGTATCTAGAATCAAGGAAATAAAAAGGTGAATGAGGATGGATAAAGTGAAGTTATGTGGTGATAAGATGTAAATGGTTCCAAGGAGGGCTTAGTCACTAACCCCTAAATGTATCCTACCTGCACCCGAAGCCTCATTACAAGCCGAAACAAGTCCTGTAGTGATCCTGAGTAGCTTTCTGAAGAACCGAAATAGAATAGTAAGGGCAAGCCTATGGTATCGCATGTGCATTGTTTGAAATCATTTGTGAGTATGAGCGCTTACCTAGTCCCAAATCTTGTGTGTGGGATTTCTTTGTGGTGAGGGAACCAAGATGTCTATATTGTCTATTGATTGTTAGGATAGCTGCGTATGTGTATGCATAATATTCTATCATATCGGAATGACATGTTTGGATCCTTGCAAGTTAGTGTTTCATACATACGTGTGCTACGAGGGAGCTTGATTTAATTGAATAAGTTTTGAATGACCATGAAGTGCTATAAGCATGAGTTCGTGTTCTTAGTTGAGTCGTATTATTGTTTTATGTTATGTTGCTTGAGGACAAGCGAACGTTTTAAGTTGAGCGTGTTGATGTGACGCTAATTTACGTCACTTTCGACTCCTTTTTACTAAGAACAATCGTACGTTTTCAAGCAACCATTGTTGTTTTTGATGTTTTTATGTTGTATTTGTAGAAAATGGAAGCAAACACGAAAACGGAAGAAAATACGAGAAAAACGAAGTTCTGCCTAAGGGTGACGGTTTGAGTGACGGTCCGTCACATGTGTGACGGTCCATCACATAGACCGTCGCGTGGAGGCAGCAAAGGAGGCGACACCACTGCCTAGCAGTGACGGTCCAGGCGACGGTCCGTCACACATGTGACGGTCCGTCAGCCTGACCGTCAAGTTAAGGCAGTGGCGTTACGTCGGCGACCCGCGTTTTGGGGATTCCTAGCCCGTTTTGGATTTGGTTTCTTTGACTCCTATAAATACCCTATGATAGGTTTATGTAATAAGAGTACACCCAATAGTTTTAGAATAGTTTTTAGTCGTTTTTTGAGAGCAACAACACGTTTCGGATTCGTGAATTCGTGTTCTTGAGTTCTTGGTTGTTCTTGTTCTTGGATTATTGAAGAGTATTTTCATCATATTGTAAGAATCTTCTTTCCTTTATAATGGATTACTTCTTTTCTTCTTCGAGCATGAGTAACTAAAACTCCCGCAACTAGGGTTGTGGGAGCCATGGCAAACGTAGCAATATAGATTCCGGGTAGCATTGGGTTTGATTTATGTATTGTCACGTTGTTAATCATACGTTATGTCACGTTTTCTAGTGGGTTGAAAACATTAGAACATGCCTAGGTTTAATTTGCTTGAGAAAGAGATTAAAACCGGGAAACTTGATTAACAACAAGGATTCGAGACTACCAACTCTCGTCTTAAAGATTAATGCCGTAACTGGATTAATCTACTTGATGTTAGGATTCAGAGCTAAAAAGCACATCTTTTTGAGATCAAAGAGAGATACAAAGGAAATTTGTTTATATTGGTCGAGAGACGTTTTCGGACGATCTAATTGACGCAATCACATCTGACATTCATATAGTAAAGACCCGGTTAAGGCCTAGATCGACATTGTTACAGAAAGCATGGTAACCAACACGTCCTAGTTCGCATCTCTCCTACTGATTATTTCTCCTACATTTATTATTGTTTTGGTTACAATTTGATTAACAAAACCCCTCCCGCTGTTATTTACTGGCACGATTTGACGACTAGTCCACATACTTCACTAACAAAGTCTTAATCATAACCACATCATTCTCTGTGGATCGACCCGCAACTTGTGGGTTATATATTTGACAACGACTCGCTTACGCTGTCTTAAATTCGAGGTGTAGTTTTGAGCGTTATCAGGCAGCTTGCACCCTTATACAGTGGTATGTCAGCTGAGCAGGCTCGTAGGAAAGAGGAGGAACGCGACAAGACATGCGGCACCTGAAAAGCAGTTAGATCTCCTGACAAGGCACTTGACGTCAGGAAGTATAGAGAAAGAGTCAAGCTGTGGGTTCCCAAGGTAAGGAGACGAGGACGCGAATTACGTGGGGGGTTTCCAGGCCAATGGCCAAGGAAACCAAGGTCGGAACTATCCAAACCACTATGAGAATGGTGGCTACAAAAATCGCGACCAAGGAAGCTGGAGGAACAACACCGATAGAGGTGGGTTGTATATACCACCTAGTAATCGGGATAAAACTGGCAGCGAAGCTGAGACGTCCAAACTTGAGAACATGATGGCAAAGATGCTGCTGAAGGTGGAATCGACTGACTCTGGGGTAAAGGCAATACGGACTGAGTTATCAACGTTGAGTCAAGTAGTGGAGTCACACTCAACCGCGATCAAGCAACTAGAGCAGCAAGTGGGTCACATCTCGGCATCTCTAAACCCAAGAAAACCAGGTACTTTGCCGAGTGACACCACTCATCCGCAGAATAATGCAAGCTGCATGGCGATCACCACAAGAAGCGGAAAATTATTACCGGAATCACATCCGGTAATTCATGCTCAAGGTGATAGTGCGGATGGTGAAGATGCGGTAGAGGAGGAAACGCCAAAGCCCACAGAGAAATGCAAGGAAGCTGAAAAGCTTCCAACTATGATGTTTCGACACCCACCTCCGTTCCCACAGCGTTTGAAGAAGAGAGCTGACGACGGAAAGTTCCTGAACTTCATCACCATGTTGAAACAAATTTCAATAAACATACCATTGGTGGAAGCGCTGGAACAAATGCCCGGTTATGCCAAGTTCATGAAGGACTTGATCACAAAGAAGAGGACGGTAAGTTTTGAGCCGGAAGACAACCTCCATCACTGCAGCGCTATTTCCTCTAGATCATTAGTGGAAAAGAAAGGAGATCCAGGTGCGTTCACTGTTCCATGTACTATCGGGAAGCTCAACTTCGGAAGAGCTATTTGTGATCTTGGGGCTAGTATCAATTTGATGCCGCTAGCAGTGTATAACAAATTGGGTTTGGGAGCTCCTAAACCAACGTCCATGAGAGTGAGGATGGCTGACCGTTCGGTAAAGCGACCCGTAGGGATCTTGTCTGATGTGCTAATAAAGATCGGTAAGCTTATCTTCCCAGCTGACTTTGTAATTTTGGATTGCGAAGTGGACTTCGAAGTTCCCATAATCTTGGGACGACCATTGTTAGCTACGGCGAGAGTTTTGGTTGACATGGAGAAAAATGAACTGACCTTCCGATTGAACAATGAAATGGTCAAGTTCGATGTGTCTAAATTGATGAAGCAACCAAGTGACATGAGGGTGGCCGCGGTCATCAATGCTATTGAGGAAGAGCCTGCGGATGTGCACCTTGAGGAGAAGTGTTTGGTTGAGACCCGAGCTGCTATGAAGTTGGGATCGAATGGTGTGGTGAGACAGGCAGAGAAAGGCGGTGAAAATAGATCAAAGAAACGAAAACACCGCAAGAGAATCTGCAAAGAAAGAGCGAAGAAGTGGTCACGACTAGCTGCGGAGCCAATAAAAGAGGAAGTTGGAGCGCAACATGAGGTTGGCGCACACAAGTACTCCATCAAGTTCTCTTGTTTTGGAGACCCTGGCGGTCTCCAACATCATTCCGGAATTTGAGTCATATCGACTTCACAGGTATTCCTTTATTCTCACAGTTTTTAGCTTTCGCATATATGCATTGGGGACAATGCATGAGTCTAAGTTGAGGGTGTTGGGAAACCTGTGAGTCACCACCGAGGGTTTTTTTTGCCGATTTCTTTTCCCTCCGGTGTGCTATCTAGTAGAACCGGCATGTTTAGGTTGTTAGTTTAAATTTTTTTTAGTATCTATAGCAAGCATGCGTTGTTCTTATCTAAAAATGAGGCCCTTTTAAAAATTTTCTGGTTTTGAGCTTATGTTGAAACGATTGACTGTCTGGATCTGTAGATGTCATTGTGTGAATATGATAGAATGAGTATGCTTAAGCCGAGCGGTTGTTTGATAGTTGGTAGCGATATAGTTTCTTGGTGCCAAGAGCGTGTGAGATTATTGTTATAAATTCTTACTCTGTGCATGCATCTAGAACTTGGCCGGTCTATTTTGTTAAGTTCGAAGTTTGGTTGCTTAGGAAAGGATCACAGGCCCTTTTTGTGTGCAGTCCACTTAACCTAAAAGACCGTCCAAATATAAATAACCCCTTTGATCCCTGTTTGAGGCATTAATAACCAATTCTTTCAATAACCTGTCACCATTCATGTTTAACTTTGAATCCCTATTTTGGCCCTGGTCCTTCCTTGGACATCGTGCACCTCAACGTAGGCAAACAACCTAAGTTGAGGGTGGCTACTATAGAGGTAAACCCTGTTTTGGCCCTGGTCCTACCGATGGACATTGTGCACCTTGACGTAGGCAATCAGCCTAAGTTGAGGGTGGCTACTACAGTAGTAAAGGAGAAGAAAAAGAGGATGGAGATGATTGTTTTTGAATAGAATGAAAATCCGGGTGTGCGCCTAAGAAAAGAAAAGAAAAGAATAAAGAATTATGAAAAAGATCAAAAAAGAAACAAAAAGAATTGTCAAAAAGGAGGCCGCACCTGTATCTAGAATCAAGGAAATAAAAAGGTGAATGAGGATGGATAAAGTGAAGTTATGTGGTGATAAGATGTAAATGGTTCCAAGGAGGGCTTAGTCACTAACCCCTAAATGCATCCTACCTGCACCCGAAGCCTCATTACAAGCAAATACAAGTCCTGTAGTGATCCTAAGTAGCTTTCTGAAGAACTGAAATAGAATAGTAAGGGCACGCCTATGGTATCGCATGTGCATTGTTTGAAATCGTTTGTGAGTGTGAGCGCTTACCTAGTCCCAAATCTTATGTGTGGGATTTCTTTGTGGTGAGGGCACCAAGATGTCTATATTGTCTATTGATTGTTAGGATAGCTGCGTATGTGTATGCATAATATTCTATCATATCGAAATGACATGTTTGGATCCTTGCAAGTTAGGGTTTCATACATTTGTGTGCTACAAGGGAGCTTGATTTAATTGAATAAGTTTGAATGACCATGAGTTGCTATAGACATGAGTTTGTGTTCTTAGTTGAGTCGTATTATTGTTTTATGTTATGTTGCTTGAGGACAAGCGAACGTTTTAAGTTGAGGGTGTTGATGTGACACTAATTTATGTCACTTCGACTCCTTTTTACTAAGAACAATCGTACGTTTTCAAGCAACCATTGTTGTTTTTGATGTTTTTATGTTGTATTTGTAGGAAATGGAAACAAACACGGAAACGGACGGAAATACGCGAAAAAGAACAATCTGCCTAAGTGTGACGGCCTGAGTGACGGCCCGTCACACATGTGACGGTCCGTCACTGGGACCGTCACTCCAAGGCAGCAAAGGGACAGTGCCACTGCCTAAGGCTGACGGTCCAGGCGACGGTCCGTCAAGGCAGTGACGGTCCGTCAGCCTGACCGTCACGCTAAGGCAGTGGCTTACGTCGGCGACCCGCGTTTTGGGGATTCCTAGCCCGTTTTGGATTTGGTTTCTTTGACTCCTATAAATACCCTATGATAGGTTTATGTAATTAGAATACACCCAATAGTTTTAGAATAGTTTTTAGTCGTTTTTTGAGAGCAACAACACGTTTTCGGATTCGTGAGTTCGTGTTCTTGAGTTCTTGGTTGTTCTTGTTCTTGGATTATTGAAGAGTATTTTCATCATATTGTAAGAATCTTCTTTCCTTTATAATGAATTACTTCTTTCCTTCTTCGAGCATGAGTAACTAAAACTCCCGCAACTAGGGTTGTGGGAGCCATGGCAAACGTAGCAATATAGATTCCGGGTAGCGTTGGGTTCGATATATGTATTGTCACATTGTTAATCATACTTTATGTCACGTTTTCTAGTGGGTTGCAAACATTAGAACATGCCTAGGTTTAATTTGCTTGAGAAAGAGATTAAAACCGGGAAACTTGATTAACAACAAGGATTCGAGACTACCAACTCTCGTCTTAAAGAATAATGCCGTAACTGGATTAATCTACTTGATGTTAGGATTGAGAGCTAAAAAGCACATCTTTTTGAGATCGAGAGAAGATAAAAGGAAATTTGTTTATTTGGTCGAGAGACATTTAGACGATACAATTGACGCAATCACATCGTGACACGTATATAGAAAGACACCGGTTAAGCCTAGAATCGACATTGTTACAACGCCATGGTGAACACATCCCTAGTTCATCCTCTCATACTGATTTAAACTCCTAAGTTTATTATTGTTTTGTTTACAATTTGATTACAAAACCCCCCCCTTTTATTTACCGGAAACGATTGACGACTAGTCACATACTTTACTAAAGTCTTAATCATCACCATATTCTCTGTGGGATTCGACCCCAACCTTGTTGGGTTATATATTTGACAACGATCGCGTACGCTTCTTAAATTGAGGTGTAGTTTGAGCGTTATCACCCGTCTACCTCTCGCGCCTTAGTGCCCACCCATTTAGTCTCCTGGACACACGCTATGCTAATCCTCCTCTTCCTTAGAACCTTCACTAGCTCTATGGACTTTCCGGATAACGTCCCTATGTTCCAAGACCCTATTCTCAACCTAGATGCTCCCTTAACCCCCTTACATCTCCTTTCCCTCGCCCCCGCCCCCGGCCTCACCCCCGACCCTGCCCCCAAACCCGAGTGCGACCGATGACATGACCCTACTCGACCATCATTCACCAAAGCCACTAAAACGTGTGCTATAATCAAGGATAAACCAACTCCACCAACTACTCTATACTAAACAACTATATCACAAGAAAAGCAAAATAAGGTACAAGAGACATCA
Organism: Jaltomata sinuosa; assembly: GCA_003996215.1. Lineage (NCBI taxonomy): Eukaryota > Viridiplantae > Streptophyta > Magnoliopsida > Solanales > Solanaceae > Jaltomata > Jaltomata sinuosa. Next base: position 219,249 of record QJPP01000285.1, on the reverse strand, counting down.
AGTAATATAAGTTATTTCCATTTAGTACACAGGAAAATTAGTCAATAATACTCTCTCTGTAAAAAAAATGATTTATTTTTATTTTTAGTCCGTTTAAAAAAGAATGACCTTTTTCTTTTTTGGCAACACTTTAATTTCAACTTTCTTCATGGCATGTTTAAGACCACAAGATTAAAGGGCATTTTGATATATTTGACAAAACTTTAATTTAAGACCACAAGATTCAAAAATCTTCTTTATTTTCTTAAATTTCGTGCCAATTAAAAATATATCACTCCATATACAATGGAGGAGTATAAAATTACATAGATGCAAAAGAAACCAAAAGAGAGAAAGAGAGAGAAGAATTTGCACCCTTGTATTTTTTTTCAGCCAGAGATAATGTCAAAATGTCCAATAAATTATTAAGCCACAACATGCGCCGAAGGTAAATCTAGAAAGCCACAACACGCAAAATAACAGAAAATAAATAGAATTTCATCTGTATACTCGCTATAAGAATTTGTAAGAATGGTGTTGAATGAGGGACAAATCCAATAAATGAGTTTGTCAGATTTTTCATAATTAAAATAGTGAAAACGGATGAATAATGAAGCACTTTGTGCAACTTTCACGTTTGAAAATGAACGGATCATTAAATATTTTTACACTAAAGGTGCTCTATGATACATGAGTTTTTTATGAATACTTTGCATTTTCAAGAAATGCTCATATACTCTAATGCACTTTTAGTGTTACTTTATTAATCATAATATCTAAAAAAACTGTCATTTTCTGCACCGATAGGATAATAGGGGACAAGTTCTTCAGACCCTAAAGGCTCATGTATCTTAAGACACCTTCAGGCAAATTACGAAGACGTCCTTAAATAAGAGAGCATTCCCTACAAATGATTCTTATGTGCCTTCAGAATTATTTTTTTGTTCCTCCATATATATGAACATGCTATAGATTGACATATATTATTAAATTCACAAAAAATTATATACTTTCTAGTTGATGCATCCTTCAAACTGAATTGGTGAAAAAGAGGTTATCCTAGTGTATTGCTCTCGTTATTCAATAAATAATTTATTGATAATTAAAAAAAATTTACAGGTCTAAAAATATTGAATGAACATCGTGTTAGAGTTGCATTGTATTGGGGTGGCGATGTAATGTATATATGAATATGATACTGTAAGATATGGTTGTGGTGCTCGTGCAGTTGTTAAACTTTCATTAAATATTAAGTATGATTGGCTAGTTAAAAACATGCACATTAGAATGAAAACTAATCCAAATGAATCAAGGCTCTTTTTTTCGGGTAGATGGTCATTTTCAAGTGTTCAAAGCAATGTTCATTATTATGAAATTCCCATACTTGATAATGAGTCGTTGCAAGATTTTATGATAGCACCTCATACAGTGTGTTATTTGATGAATCTTGATTTGTTGAAGAACCATATGTAGGGAAGACTCTTTATTTAAGGGCATTTTCGTCATTTGCCTGAAGGTGCCTTAAGGTATTTGAGCCTTTAGGGTCTAAAATTGTCCTTTATTGTCCCATCAGTGCAGAAAATGACAGTTTTTTTAGATTCTTTGATTAGTAAAGTAACACTGAAAGTGCTTTAGAATATATGAACATTTCTTGAAAATGCAAAGTATTCACAGAAGGCTCATGTATCATAGAGCACCTTTAGTGTAATAATATTTAACGATCCGTTCATTTTCAAATGTGAAAATTACACACTGAAGGTGTTCCATTATCCATGCGTTTTCACCATTTTGATTATGAAAAATCTGACAAACTCATTTGTTGGATTTGTTCCTCATTAACACCATTTTGATTCAAATCTCGTTGACAGTGATATACAACAGAAATTTTTGTACGCAAATTTATGCATAAAAAAACATGGTAGCATGAACATATTTATGTGAATGATTAATTGCTTTTGTAAATCACACTAGTTGCTGGAATCAAAACATTAAAATTGATGTGGCTTTCTTTTTAAAGCCAGCGTCAATAAATTAAGACATAATATAAACTATTTTGAGAACTTCTATATAAAACAAAATAATGTGGATCAACGGAATATGTTAAAAGGTATTCTGTAGTAATCTTTTTAACGTTTGTTTTACTTGTTAGCTCCATCTGAAAAAAAAAAATGATTGCATGAAATCGGTTTGTGATTTTGGTTTATCTATTTCTACACAAGTTTTTGGTGCATACAAAGCTGGTGCTTGAGCGTTATATCAAATGTCGTTGTTACATAATTATAGTTTGGCATGTCTTCACGTATTTTAATGTAAAAAGTGATACAACATTTGTAGTTATTTTGTAGAAGAACAAAACTTTTGGAAGAAGCACTTCAAATTAAATGTTCTTTTTTTAAAATTATTAAATACTTAAATAAGGTATTTGTATTATTTAGAAGGGTATTCACTACTACTAAAAAAAAAGGGAATTAGTAATGGATAAAATTTTATAGTTAAACTCAAAAATTTCATGTTAATCTCATTTAGCTATGAATTAGCGAGAGATTATCAGAAAATTTAATTAACAAGAAGTTTTTTAGCAACGACCTAGCTAGGAATTACCCATAAATACTATAGTTATTTCCATATTTTCTTATAGTGATTTTTATAGAAAAAGAACATAACTTTTGAAAGAGGGACTGCAAATTGAATTTTCTCTTTTGATCCTCCCTTCAATTAATGTCATCCACTAGGTTCGATTTCTTGAAAAGGAGTTCTTTGGTTGAGTCATTCAAGTTTACCCACAATATGGGACCATACTATATTTGGTTCATGTGTTTCACATACAAAGATTATTATCATGTCACGTCTCTACCGAGACAAGCTCAGATCCAGCAAATAAAAGTTTTCTTCATCATTTCCTAAATAAAAAAAAAAACCTACCATTTTGTCCTATATATTGACTATTGTATCATAGATTCATAGTTTTAGCACTTTAACACCGATCGAGAAGAAAATCTTTTATTACTAGCGAATCTTTGGAAATAGACGATAAGATTCGACAAAGATTCTATTGTAATATTTTGTGGAAAATAGTTCCGCGTTAAGCACTGACCTTCCTTTGGCTTATTCAAAAAAAATGAAACTTCCAGGAAGAATCACAAGTACGTAATGTATAAGCAATTTCTCTCTTTAGATATTCTAATTCTTAACATCTTGTACGTCCTTTGTCCTTCTAACCGTAATAATATCTCTGAATTCTTACACAGTATCCAGAGGTCAATATACAGGTTCACAAGTGTTAATTTCGGTGCACCTTAACGACACAAGAGGAGGGGTGAAATGTGCGTTTACCCTAAAAAAAAAAGGTACAGTTGAATTTATATGTGAGACTTAAAGAATATATGGGTTGAATTAATCAAAATAATTAAAATTCTTAAATCACAAAAAGTTGTAAGTAATTAACTGAGTGTTTGGAATGGCTTATATTAAGTGTTTTTGACTTTTAAGATCTTTTTTTTATTTTTTAATGTGTTTGAGAAAAACAAAAAGTGTTTTCAAGTACCTATTTTTAGGCTTAAAAAGTAACCAAAAAAAAAAGTTAAAAACTTAAAAGTTGAATATTGCAACCTATGTTTTTAGCTTTTAGCTTTTAACTTATAAGCTACTTAAAAAAAGGCAATTCAAACACCCTCTAGAAGCTAAAGCAAATTGATTGAACTAAAGAATAATAAATAAATATAGCGCGTGCCATCCTGTTTCCAGTGATATCTTCAGCAGTAGTATGCCCGATTAAACTTAAAGAATGCCTAAAGCCCATATATGAATGATAATATTGCTAAAAGGAAATGTAAATACACTGTTGCAGAATTCGAGTGATTACAATGTGATGGTGTAGCTACTTTATTATAGGTAAGACTCCCTAGATTAAGATGGCTAAATGACTATACCCTCTTAACTCATGTTAAATGATCAATTAAATGACATTTAAGAATAGAAGAATAACGTCCGTTGATACCTCTGGGATGGTTTCATAATGGCTAGTTGCTCCTTTGATGATCCTGTCTTTGGATGCTTGAGCTTGGTCCGATCTTACTCCTTCAAAGGAAACTGTACTGTTGGATTTTGATGTAGTCATGCTGGACTCACTTTCTTCCATGTGTCATGATTCAATACGACCACATGTCTAATTTTTTTTTTTACCCTATACATATAGTCCCTATATTATCCGGACCAAAATTTTTCTTTGTCCAGTGAATATACATGATTTGATTTCTTTACTCAATGAATCTCGAATCCCTATTTTGTCTCCGAATTGTATCTTTCTTCATAAGGGAACAAAACATATTTTTCCAATAAATGCTTCTAAAATAGGTCATTCGTTCGGTCATTTCTAAGACAGATGACTGCGTGTGATTGGCTTATGTGAGGCGGTTCAGTTTTTCCGAAGCACTGTAATTCTGATAAAATCTTCAACTTGCTTCTCCTTTTTTCATATCTTTTTAGAGCATCATTCGCTTGACCAAGAATCCTAATAAAATCTTTTCTTCTCATCTTTCTTTTCCCTTTTTGAGGCTTCTCTTCAATTTTCAAGACTTTGTGCATTGCTATTTTTAGAGAATGTTTGCTAAGCTATTTATTTCTCCTATAAATACCCTTCTTCCTTGAGTATTATTTCTCCATACTTTTGCCTTAAAGAATTCTATTTTATTATGTTTCTTAGAACAAGAAAAGGAGACCTCCTCTTCTACTTGTGACTTTCTTTTATTCCATGATTGTGCTTCAGGCTCGTGCTTCAGGCTCATGCTTTGCTTCTTCCCCAAATTCTACCTCATTCACGTCTCTATTTACTTTAGTTCTTTCAAGCCCTACTTGAAAGTCTTCCTTTCATAAAAAATGCTTTCTTTATTTCTCGTCGACTATTAAGAATATCATCAAGGGCAAGGAAGAAGTTGTGGGTGAAGTCGAGGATGAGATTGGTAATTATTATTCATCCCTCTTTTTTTCTCCGTAGAAGTCTTGAGATCTAGGATCATATAGTGCTGTGACTTTTATCTCATCATTTTTGACATAATCGAAGTTGCTTGACAAGAGTGTATTTGAACCTATTCCCAGGGCTTTAAGTGTATTAGAGTTTCTCTTATACCCGGAAGGTTTACCTTTCTCGGGACATAAGTGAAACTTTCTTGTGTCTTGTTATTCTTTTTTGATTTTTTGTATGTACATATAATGCATCTAAAATCCTTCATTTGTATGTTTTTTTTGAAAAATAATAAAGAGATATGTTTGTTAATGCATTACATCTTGTGCCTCATATATTTATTTTAGGCTTTTCTGACTTTCACTCTTTGAATATGCTTTCTCATTTCGGACATTCTAGAAAAAAAATTCAACTTCACACTTTTAAGGTTTGATAATGATAAAGAGTTTTTTCGAAGACTCTTTATTATCAAGTCCACTAGGGGTAAGATTTACCATAGTAGTAAACTCCAATTTCATATGTATCAATTGATGTTGAGTATATCAATTGATACGTACTACTCAAATTTAAAAAAATAATATGTTTGAACACCCTTCAATTGAAGGAAGGCTTTCCAAGATTATGGTATCAATATCTCATTCATCCCGTATTCGAAGGAAGTGGATTAAAGTTATTTGTGTCTTTGCTTTCCTGGCGGGACTGACCTAGGCTTAAACTTTGTATCGATATTTAGGTTTTAGATTTACCGATTGTTGTATCTTGTAATGTTTTCGGTCTCTGTGACCTTTTCTTAATATACAACTATTCTCTTGTTTTGATTTGCCTTTTAATATTTTTTTGTTTAAAGCAAAATCTTTGGAATGTTTGATTAATAAGCTCTTTACTTCAAATCTTCAGGAGTTGACTTTAAGTTGACTTTATTGGGGAGTTTCAATCTGATTTTTGGCCATGTACTTTTTGGATTCGTTGTTTTGATTTGACCAAATTTTTTCATTGCAATATCAATCATATTTCAGACTAAGTACCTACGGGCCTCTAGAGATTGAATTATTTTTATCTAGGAAGAGATTCATCCAATTATTAGTTAATATGCTAAAAAGGAAATTCAGATTTTGATAAATCTTATTCTTGTTTAGATCGGGAAAAGCTTATTCGGTCATTTATTATTATTTTGGAAATTAAAATCAATAATTGATACATTTGATATTTTGACTTGGCCAGAAAAATGCATCCGGACTTATGTTTTTGAACAAAAGGGGCCCTTTACTTTTTTGCTTGTGAAGATAACATCTCCTGTTCACTTTTTAGGCACATGTGGTTGAAACTTTTCGTTCTCAATTCATATTTTGAAACTCTTTGTTTCCATTTCATATCTTGGAAATTTTTTGTCATGTATAAAAAAATTTTTGTTCTCAATCTTTGTATTGAAATTTTTTGTTATATAAAAAAAAATTATTCTCAATTTGTTTGAACACTCAAATTCTAGGGTTATGATTAAGAAGAATAAGAATGCAAGACAAAGTATTCTAAGAAATATTTTATTTTCTTAATTGTAGATCAAATTTGTACAAAAGACTTTATCGCGGCTAGCTGAACTTTATTCCAATTGAAGATCTTAGACTATTTTCCTGAGTAATCGTCAAATACTTAATTTTGAGCAAAGGTCTTAGTCTCTTTGCATGAGTAGTCCATAGTTACTTGACTTGAACGAAGATCTTTGATGTTTTCACCTCAAGGACTCCCCTAGTGTCCAATTGTGAAAATAGAATTTGGTCATTGGATAAGCCAACTTCAATCTTCAATTTCTAGTACATATTTTGGGTACTACCTTCATATTGTAACATGCTTTACGATTACTAACTCGGTAAAACCTTACCTGTCACGATCCGATTTCTCAGGTCATGATGGCACCTACAACCCCCCTGTAGGCGAATCAATCCTCGTAATCCAGAACGATTAGTAATGTGCTACTACCTAACCAATATGCACAATAAGCAGAAATGAACGGAAACCAAATAAAATAGAGAAAAGCGGAAGCAAAAACCCGAATATATATATATATACAAGAATACTACACCAATCCCCAAGACTTGGTATCATTAGTACATGAGTTTCTAATAGAATACCAATGCTAGATGTAAATAAATAGACTACATAACTGTCTCTGAATACATAAGGAGTAACAGTAGAAGAGATGAGATGTGGTCAAGCCCCGGTCGTCAGGCGCTCACCCTAGTCTCGAATATCCAAAAACTGCACGAGTCTTCACGCGATCAATGGCAAAAGCTCACACTAATATCTGCACCAAAGAGTGTAGAAGTATAGTATGAGCACCAATTGCTAACTAACGGGTACCCATAGGCATCATCATCCGATTGAGCGCATATAAAATATAAAAGCAGTAATAAGCAGAATACAAGGAAACAATCACGAAAAATAAGGAGGAAGCACAAGGAACTAGCACAAAGAGTAATCAACCAAGAGTTACAAGTATAACAAGCTAGCACAGAAGATATAGATACACAGAAACACAACTGAAAGAAGGAAGAAGGACGCACCTGGGATGCTTGCAACAACAGTACATATAAAAAGAAAGTTTAAAGAGATGGGTGGTATACCGGTAACCTCAAAAATAAAAGAGAAAGAAGGAAAGCAAGCCAATAACTAGAATCCATATACTAACAAAAACATGCTTAAGACATCAATTTCAAGATAAGAATAGATGTACAACAGTCTCACAAGTATAGCCTAGAATGAAATAACTAAATCGCAAGTGCCCAGATCCGCTAAACAAAGCCAGGATAAGAAAGAATCCAGAAACTCACACCTACTCAGAAGGCCACGTAGACAGAGCCTCAAAGATATAGGATCGACTAGCCCCTCAATAATCTCAGTCCAAAACAACCAGGGCCTCAACCGGCCAAAAGTCCACTAATCCAACCGAAACAAAGGTCATAACTAGCTCCACGAAATAAAAGGAGTAATATAATCTACCTACAGTCCCAACGGCCGCCCATACAATTGAGGAACACAATCATGTGAAAACAAACCCTCCGGTCGCCCATACAACCAAAACATACATTGAGCACACAATAAACAAGGGTGGAATCAGAATACCAAATGCATGATGATGATATGATGAATCTGATATGAAATTAATTTGTATGCTCCCTCTCTGGTACCCCAAAGGCCCATGTAGAGGCAGGACCCATGGAAGGACTCTACCCGTGTACCTCTACTCTACCGTACACCCATCCTCCAGGCGCATGCATTGGACCATAGCCGGAGCCCAGGAATGACAGGGTCCATGGAGGTCTACTCGTAGACCACATACAAAACAGCATAATGTCAAATAGTAGCTCAATACTCGGAACATCGTAGTACTTGCCCGGAATCGAACCGGGTCTAAAGCAGTAGTAGTAATCTCTAAATACCCTCTCAAAGGGTGCCTAAAGTATATCGGGTCTAAAATCAGTAATTAAAGCCTCAGTAACCCTCTCAGAAGGTGCCCAAAGCATAGCCGAATCTAAAACCATCGTAAAAGATGTCTAGCACTCTGGCGTAGCCGAGTCTAGTATTATTAGGAAAACTAGTGAGAAAATCAATATAGTACCACTTTTATCTCAAGAATAATCCACCAGTCAATACCAAATCTCGTTTTATCATCCTTTATACCGAAAACAGGCCCTCGAGACCGTGCAAAGTTTAGAAAACTGGTGATAGTAGGCCTGAAGCCAAAATAGTAGTAAAACATGCAGAAAAATCCTTTTCAGGAATGATATACTCACAAATAATAAATTTAGCCCAAAGTGGCTCACAAACATTCCTATTAGTCCTGCACATGCACTAGCAGCTCTACAGCACAGATAGCCAGCCTAAAGTAAGGTCATGATGTCTGGGACTCACAGACATTTCCAAATATCCCACCATCTATAATTCAGAGTCATAAACAAAGGTCACACGAGGCCACAAGGAATAGCAATACTACACGAATTCTACAATCAGCATATGAAATAAACGGATAGAAAGGCGGACAAGGTCTGGGGTATCAACTTATACATCCCACCCAAGGATACTAATTAGTGCAATTATAGTCTATATATGCAGACAAGATAGGGAAAATCATAACCTACCCGTTGTCCGATGACTATTTGCGGGAACGACATCGTCCATGCTCGAACTGCTTCGAAAAGCTCCAAATTGCAAAAATACTATCAACACAATAATCTAGGAATTTAAATGAAACTAATGATACCCATAATGCTATAAATATAATTGGGTCAAAATCTGGGTCACAAGTGAGCTAGTGGGCCTCGTGAGCCGAAACTAGAAACCAAAACTCCACGATGTTCCCCATGTTGCTGGGAGAACATGCTCAAAAATTAAGCGAAATCGGACCATGGGAAGGGGTCAAAGCATCCCCAAGAATCACGAATTTAAAGGGGAGAATTTATGGAAAACAACGGAAATTAACAAGAGAATTTTACCTATTTACGAGGCCAAGAACACACCCGGATCAGCAAAAATTATTCCTCCAAGCAATGGGTAAGAGTAGGTGAAGAAATGGAGTAATTTGGAGCTAAAATGGAGGAGAAATCGAAGTTTGAAGATGATGAGAAAAGCTGAAAATAAGCTGCCAACAACTATTTAAAGGGCTGGCACGGTGAGGTGCAGGGGCGCTAGCGCAGGCGCGCGCACGCAGGGGCACTAGCATGTGCGCTGGTGCGCAGGAAGCCAAGATGGGTGCAGGGGCGGCCAGGGGAGCGCAGGCGCGCACGCGCAGGGACGGTCCAGGCGGCCTGTTGCCTCTCCCGCAACCAGCAATGCCAAGGGCAAACTTTCACACTTTGGATCCCCGGAAACACATTCAGGGTCCCGCGAACAAAAATGAGCTGAGCTATTCGACTAGAAATGGATTTCCGGATCCAATGGGATAAACAAAAATCCTATCGGAGATCGATTTAATGAAAAAAAGGCCCCACGCCCAAAATTACCCTTTAGGCATACAATTCCCAAAATGGAACTCAAGGGCCGAAAACAAGTCCAGAAGACTCGGGACCCAAGCCAATGGTCCCTCTAGCCTAAACCCAACATTCCGGAACTATCAACACTGATGGAATTTTCATCTGAGGCCATCCTCTCCAAATGTTAACCAAGTCAACCAAACAAGCCCAACTGGCCTGAAAACACAAAACGAGAGAGATTTCCAAGCTGGAAAGCTCCCGAATCCTAACCATAGGTCCCTTTAGACAAAAGTCCATACTCCGGAACTAACAGAACTTTCGAAATTTAATTTCGAGCACGATAGCTAAGAATGTTGACCAAAGTCAATGATTTCTAAAGTTTAAAGCTCTAAAACAAGGAAACGGCCATAAAGATTAAATAGACAGCCCGGGCACCGAACTACCAGTCCCAGCAAGTCATAAATGACTTGGGGCCTCTACAGGAAAGCTCTAACAGTACAAGAAAGGCAAAAACATGAGAATGACCGAAAGGGTCAGTACATCATCCACTACTAAAAAGAACTTTCATCCTCGAAAGTCAAGAAAGAAAGGACAAGTAGAAGCTTTAACAACTGCGAATACAGAGGCCGCACTACTCTCTCGAACAACTTGGGTAGCCTCCTCAACCGGACGGTACCCAACAGAACAAGGCCAAAGTACGCAACCAGGCCTTAGCTTCACTCTAGCCCAGCTAGACTCCATCTATAAACTCCAAAATCCCGAAGATATGCTGGACCAAACTGAACCTCAAGAATCTCAACCATATGCACCGACATAACCCTTAAATCCAAGAACCAAGGCGATCGGCACACAGAACTCGAACCCTTGAATCCACAACCAAGTGCATCAAGAAAGCCATCAACCCAAAAATACTAGCTCATGAACCCGCTGATCCGTATAACCCTTTTATTCTGAACTGAATCCTTTTTCACCACAACTAGGAAGCTTCATATAAGTTGAACACTCAAATCACCCTCGAAATATTAGCTGAAACACTAGAGACCCAAAGTTCTCGCCTATACTCCATCACGAGCGAAGTCAACCCTTTTTACTCAAACCCCTTACAAGCCAAGCTATAGTCCACAAGCCTTGTCATCCAAGATAACAACCCATAGTGTATCCTCGAAAACTAGTGTTCCCAATACCGACTGACCATCAACAAATGAATGAACACTTTCACTAATATCAAGCTCGATGATCGAACCCAACTGAACCAACATTCTGAACTTGACTGATTTTTGCATACTAGGGTTAGGAAAGGCATACATGAACACCCTATGTCAATGGAGAAATTTCCAACTATCGAACAAATCCAACCTCGCTGAACTATGAAAAGTCTGAACCAGCTGAAAGCAAGTGAGCCAGGGCAACCTGCCCAACAAACCCCAAACCAAACCAACCAGCTGAAAGTAAGTGAGCCAGGGAAACCTTCCCAACAAACCCCAAACCAAACCAAGACCCTTCAAGGAGTGTGGTAAGCATACCACGAAGCCCGTAGTCAACAATTAAGCTCCAAACTCTAGGAAGTACCATTGCTGCTCCAAACACTTTGAATGCTATCTGAATTTTAGATCACCTTGCTAGTCTCACCTCAGAAGGAAGTCCAGCGTGCCACGAAGATCAAATCCAAACACTCCATAGGCAAGAGAGAAAGTGCCTGAGTTCCACGGGCACCGTTTAGCTTTTAACAATTTCTTAATCTTCCAAATCACCCTCTGGCGCAAACAACCGATCTGTTGTACCCGTATACAAACCAAAAACCTCAAGAGAATTCAATATACCAAACTTCTGACCCACACTAGCAGAGCCCAAGCAACACTAGAATCACATACAGTAGATGACCTCTCGGAGAAGAAACCCATTCAAACCTCTAACCCTAAAAATCACCAAGGCGACCATCGGTCTCGAAGTACCATTAGAACCTAAGGTAGCCCATCCGAATTCAACCTGCACAACCTGATCACATGTAGCATACACCACTGCTGGTTCTCGGACCTACACCGCTGAGTCTGTGCAACCCAAGTAGAGGGAACCTCGTACTATCAAGAACACTACTGAACTATAGAAAGCCCCGCCTAGACCAATGGTTAGCCAAGGACAGGGTGTCCAAGGCCCACAATTACTCCAAAACGGAAATAAAGAAGCTAAGTTACCCGCACCCACTGCCTTCAGGCATAAGGATGCTGCAATCAAAGATAAACTTCCACGACACATCTAATGTAACCTGATAGCCCAAAATTCTGAAACCCAACTTCATTTGCCAATCTATGCCCCTGTCAAACCCATGAGAAGACCCATACGCAATCGATGAACATTTAGGAATCGGAGCCCATAGGCTCTGAATACGCAGATTGCCCAATCTGGAGATGCTACTGAAACTTGGGTCTCCCATAGAATATAACAAGGAACCCGCCGTTGATGCAACAAGCCCTCACAAGTAGGACTGGAAATGGACACTACATCGATCTCTTATTGGAAGGGAAACTGACCTCAAACCAATCGACGGAAAAGCCACTGCGGTCTGTATTTGGTCGAATCAAGTCACCAATCACACAAGCCGAAGCAAGACTTTAGTCGTCACCTCATTCAACTACTAAAACATATATAAACAAACAAGGAGTCATCTCCCTCCTTTTCAAAATAAACCAAACCTTTTCTTAGCATACACTGAACCTTACATTCTCACCCAATGATGCAACCAACCTGACAGACCCCTGTTTAGATAAACCTGGAGCTATATCCTTAGCTTCCACATCTATATTGTCAAAACTCAATAAGGCAGAAGAAGAATGAGATGAATGCCTAACTTAACTGAAAAACTATGAACACAACTCAACCACGATGCTGCAGTCAATATTTAGCCAAAAATGTCATAGTTAAAGCTCAACCACAATACCGCAATCAAAAGCTCAACCAGAGAACTACGATCAAAATTCATTCCAACTGGAACTGGGGAGAAACAATAAGATAACCCAACCAGACAAGAAACTGAAGAAGACTATGGGAACAACCCACATACCTGCCAACCTCCTAAATCAATCAAACAAAGAGGTCGACTATAATCACTCGAGGAAAGGTACTCCTCAACAATGCTCACTAGCATAAAAAAATACTTCTCAATTTAAGGCAGAATCTCAACTCTGGCACAACCATCGGTAATACCAAACCAACATAAGGACTCTAGCCAACACTAGATAACGTCGTGGACAACAACCATCTAGGACCGCTAAAAAGAAAGACCCAAACCAAGCCTAGAACAACAACAAACATGAAGCGAGCTTAACAAGACCTACCCAGGAGATACAACCTTAGGAAAATACCTCTCAAGGACAACTCACCCCATCCACTACAAAAAGAGATGATCTACCAAAAAACATATGAGTAGAACTACAACTCAAACAAAAATCAACTAAGCAAATAAAAAAGGAAGGCACATAAGCAAACACATGAAAAGGGGAGAATCGCAACGCGAGCAAGGCTATCACTAATCGTAGGTAAATAGAGTCGTACCTGGAGCAACAACATTAGGAACCTTTTACTCTGGCCCATCACCCCACAACTATAGCAACCTAAAAAAGCCCTAATCTGACACATAGTGCCTGTCGGCTCTGGACGGATACCTGAACCACCCGGTTGTAAGCCACCTCTAACCACCTGGGGACAACCCCTACAACCCTACACTCTACCTCTAGCCAGTAGCACTGGAGCCCTGGGAGATAACACATGTTGGCCCTGCTGATTGAAAAGTGAGATCGTGGGGCAATCCTTAACAAAGTTCCCATGCTCACCACACCAAAAATAGCCTCTACCAGATGAAATTTGATGGGAAGATCTCATTGAACCTGACCGATTTCCATGGCCTACACACTCTGAATGTAAACCTTGAAGAACCTGATCTGTACCACGTTTACTCTGCTCAATATACTCTACACAACCACTCTCTGGAACATGTGGAGCATTTGAAATTGATCTGCTAAATAAGAAGTAATGGAATTGATCCCTAGCAGACAATCCCCTATCTCGAGTCTGAGAACCTCAGAAATTGCCCTAACAATGACGCCTTTTACTACTACCTCTATATACCTCACAACATAAACCCTCAACAGCTCAAGCATGATCAACTACCTAAAGGAAGGTCATTCCAACTGTAACCAAGTGCTCGATCACCAAATGGAAGGGCAATATCAAACCCCCAACAAAGCTCTGAATTCTATCCAACTCTGAAGGAACAGCCCTAGTAGTATGTCTAACCATCTCATGAAACCTCGCTTCATACTCCTATACCAACATACAACCCTGCTGAAGAACTGGAAGCTTAACCCCAACTGAAGAACTGCTCGTAGAACCAGGTACTGAAACACCCACCAGAGGACTCAAAGTCCTAGTCGTGGTGTCCTGAAGAACTGGGGTCTCCATGAATCCAATCGGAGGTTGGGCTGGCCCCACACCCCTATTTGATGTGGTAAACTCTCACCCTGAAGTCCTGGAACTGACGGAAGCATTGAAGCAATAAGCACAGAAGCCTCGACACCACCCTCTGTCAAACTCGTCTTAGGCATTTAAGAAAGAATGAAACAATCAAAATTTAGAAGTCAAGAGAGCCAAGAACACACGATAAGGAGACAGGAAGATGGAGCTTTTCCTAACAATGCCCTGTAGCCTTTCGCAAATTGGGTATGGACGTCATCGTACTGATTCACGAGACTCTACTTAGACATTTTCTTCTATACCATGACACTGGTGAACCTAGGCTCTGATACCAAGCTATCATGACCTGATTTCTCAGGTCATGATGGCACATATAACCCCCAGTAGGCAAACCAATCCACATAGCCCAGAATGATTAGTAATGGGCTAGTACCTAACCAATAAGAACAATAAGCAGAAATAAATGAAAGGCAAATAAGATAAAGGCAAGAGGAAGCAAAAACCCGAATATATATATATATATATACAAGAATACTACACCAACCCCAAGACTTGGTATCATTAGTACATGAGTTTCTAAATAGAATACAAATGCTAAATATAACATAATAGACTACACAACTGTCTCTGAATACATAAAGAGTAACAGTACAAGAGATAAGATGTGGTCAAGCCCCAATCGTCAGGCCCTCTCCCTAGTCTCAAATATCCAAAAGCTGTATGAGTCTCCACACGATCAACGATGAAATCTCACACTAATATCTGCACCAAAGAGTGCAGAAGTGTAGTATGAGCACCAATTGCTAAGAAACGGGTACCCAGTAGGCATCATCGGCCGACTAAGTGCATATAAAATATAAAAGTAGTAATAAGAAAAATACAAGGAAACAGTCACGGAAAACAATGAGGAAGCACAAGGAACTAGCACAAAGAGTAATCAACCAAGAGTTAAAAGTATAACATGCTAGCACAGAAGATATACATACACAGAAACACAGGTGAAAGAAGGAAGAAGGATGCACCTGGGATCCTTGCAACAACAGTACATATAAAAAGAGAGTTTAAAGAGATGGACGATATACTGGTAACCTCAAAAATAAAAGGGAAATAAGGAAAGCAAGACAACAATCGAACTAGAAGCCATATACTAACCGAAACATATTTAAGAAATCAATTTCAAGATAAGAATAGATGTACAATAGTCTCACAAGTATAGCCTAGGATGAAATAACTAAATTGCAAGTGCCCAGATCTGCTAAACAAAGCCAGGATAAGAAAGAATCTAGAAACCCACACCCACTCAGAAGGCCACGTAGATAGATCCTCAAAGATATAGGACCCACTATCCCCTCAACAATCTCAGTCCAAAATTAACCAGGGCCTCAACAGGCCAAAAGTCCACTAATCCAACAGAAGCGAAGGTCATAACTAGCTTTACGAAACAAAAGGAGTAATATAATCTACCTACAATCCCAACAGCCAACCATAAAACCGAGGAACACAATCAAGTGAAAACAAACCCTCTGGCCGCCCATACAACCGGAGCTTACACTGAGCACACAGCAAACAAGGGTGGAATCAGAATACCAAATGCATGATGATGATATGATGAATATGATATGAAAGTAATCTGTATGCTCCCCCTCTAGTACCTCGAAGGCCCATGTAGAGGCAGGACCCATGGAAGGACTCTAACCATGTACCTCTACTCTGTCGTACACCCCTCCTCTTGGTGCGTGCCATTGGCCCATAGCCTGAAGTCTACTCATAAACCAAATACAAAACCGCGCAATCTTAAATAGTAGCTCAATACTCGAAACATCATAGTACATGCTCGGAATCAAACCAGGTCTAAAACAGTAGTAGTAATCTCAAAAGACCCTCTCAAAGGGTGCCCAAAGTATATTCTGGTCTAAAATTAGTAATCAAAGCCTCAGTAACCCTCTCAAAAGGTTCTTGGAGCGTAGCCGGGTCTAAAACCATTGTAAAACATGTCTAGCACTCTGGCGTAGCTGAATCTAGCATCAATAAGAAAACCAGTGAGAAAATCAACATAGTACCACTTTTATCTCGAGAAACATCCACCAGTAAATACCAAATCTTGTTTTATCATCCTTTATATCAAAAACGGGCCCTCGAAGCCATGCAAAGTTTAGAAAATTGGTGACAGTAGGCCTGAAGCCAAAATAGTAGTAAAGTATGTAGTAAAATCCTTTTTCATGAATGATATGCTCGCAAAATATAAATTTAGCCGAAAGTGGCTTACAAACATTCCTATCGGCCCTGCATAGGCACAAATAGCTCTACAGCACCGATAGCCAGCCGAAAGTAAGGTCACAATGTCCGGGACTCACAAACATTCACAAATATCCCATTATCTATGGTACAGAGCCATAAAGAATGGCCACACGAGGCCACAAGGGTTAAATAGCAATACTACATGAATTCTACAATCAGCGAATGAAAGAGACGGACAGAAAGGCAGACAAGTTTTGTAGTACCAACCTATACAACCCACCCAAGGATACTAATTTATGCAGTTATAGTCTATATACGCAGAGTCTAGATAGGGAAAACCATAACCTACCTGTCGTCCAATGACTAGCTGAGGGAATGGCATCGTCCAGGCTCAAACTGCTCCGAAAAGCTCCAAATTGCGAAAATACTATCAACACAATAATCTAGGCATTAAAATGAAACCAACAATACCCATAATGCTATAAATATAACTGGGTTTAAATCTGGGTCACAAGCGAGCCCGTCGATCCCACGACCAGAAACCAGAAATGAAAACACCAAGTGTTCCTCATGTTCCAGAGAGAACATGCTCAAAATTGAGTGGAAACGGATCATGGGAAGGGGTCAAAACAGCCCCAAGAATCAATAATTTAAAGAGGAGAATTTATGGAAAGCAATGGAAATTAACAAGAGAATTTTACCTATTTACGAGACCAAAAATACACACGGATCAACAACAATTATTCCTCCAAGCAATGGGTAAGAGCAGGTGAAGAATTGGAGTAATTTGGAGATAAAATGAAGGAGAAATCAAAGTTTGAAGATGATGAGAAAAGCTGAAAAATAAGTTGCCAACAGTTATTTAAAGGGCTGGCACGCTGAGGCGCAGGGGTGGCCCATGGCACGCAGGGGCACTGGCATTGGCTCTGGTGTGCAGGAGGCTAGTCTGGGCGCTGAGGTGCAGGGGCAGCCAGGGGGGTTCAGGCGTGCGCGCCTGGGGCAGCCCAGGCAGCGCCCTGGCGCCACACCAGCAACCAGCAATGCCAAGGCCAGACCTTCACACTTTGGGTCCTCGAGAATGCATCTGGGGTCCCGCGAACAAAAACAAGCTGAGCTATTTGACTAGAAATGGAGTTTTAGATCTAATTTAATCAACGAAAATCCCATCGGAGGTTGATTTAATGAAAAGTGGGCCCCACATCGAAAATCACCCTTTAGGCCAACAATTCCTAAAACGGAACTCAAGGGCCGAAAATAAGTCCTGAAGCATCGGGACTCGAGCCAATGGTCCCTCTAGCCTAGACCCGACATTTCAGATTTAACCGCGCTGATGAAATTTTCATCTGAGGCCGTCTTCTTCAAATGTTTACCAATGTCAACTAAACAAGCCCAACTGGCCTAAACACACAAAATGAGAGAGACTTTCAAGCTGAAAAGCTCTCGGATCCCGACCAAAGGTCCTTCTAGACCAAAGTCTATGCTCCGGAGCTAACAGAATTTTCTGAATTCAATTCCAAGAATGATTTCTAAGAATGTTGACCGAAGTCAATGATTCCCAAAGTTTAAACTCTAAAATAAGGAAACGACCATAAAGTCCAAACAGACGGTCCGGGCACCGAACTACCAGTCTGAAGAAGTCATAAATGACTTGAGGCTGCTACCCGCAAGCTCTAACAATACAAAAAAGGTGAAAATACGACAATAACCGAAAAGGTCATTACATCACCGAAAAAACTCAATTAGGATAAAAATAGATCTAAGAAAAAAAAGTGTATAACACATGTCTTCACGCTTGATCAAAATGATTTTCTTCCAGCATTCGATGGAATATTTTTGACCCTGCAACTAAGGTTAGTATTAATAAAGTTATGCATACCTAGCAATTGTAACATTTCAGGTGGCTGATGTTTCAATTGTTGGGTAATTCATTGCCTTCTTAGTCCGTTAATTTATATGAGCCTTTTCTAGTTACTTCTGTAACTTGTTAAGGCCCTTTTTAATTGATCAAGTTTTTTCTCAAGTCAAATCTTTTGTGTTTCTAGTTACTTTTTGGAGGACTAGGTCTCCTTCCCCAAAATATCAAAGGTTGATCCTTGATGTGCCTAGATTTTAGCACATAGTTTCTATCCTTTTCTTAATGTTTTAATTGTTTTTATACTTGTTTTACTATGTTTTTGTTGTTAGTTCACTATTTTATAGGTTCTGATATCTAATTGGAAAAAAGATGAAAAATACAACAAATTCTAGAGTTTAGATTATTTACGATCGCATTCCAGACGCTTATCATTTGACAGAGGACAAAGTCATTTGTGGAAATATCCAGAGAGAATATCTCTCAGGAACCTGCGGATAAAGGTTGGAACACGATGTGAAAGATGGTTCCAAACCTATTTGATGACCTAGACTTAATGAAAGAAGATCTAAGTTGTCAAGGAATATGCGAGACAATAGTGTGATTGTGAAAGCAGTTCACAGTCGCAAAGTTAAACCATAATGCGATTCCAAAAATCTGAAAGGGACAATCGACGATGGTGCAAAGCTTACTTGACGATATGCAAACTAGTTGACAAACGCAGAGTGAAAAGTAAAACATATGAATGACAGAAGTTGATTATTATAGGATTTGTACTTTTTGACTATTATAAATAGACATATTAGGTTTCACTTGTAAGGAGTTAACAAATTTTCTCATAGTTTTGTATAGTCTTAGTTTTGTCGTCCACCTTTAGTGCTTTCTTAGTTCTTGAATGAAATCTTCAACATTTATTCAAACTTTTAATATTCATAGTAGGTTGTGCATTCTTTCAATTTATATTCTTTTTGATTTATCATCATTAATTATAAGTAGCGAAATCCTCATATTAAGGTTGTGAAATGCAGTGAGATTGTAGAGTTCATAAGGTTTTCATGTGATTGTATATAATTAGGGTTATTGGATATGAAACTTATTTTAATTTTTAATTAAATAGTTTAGTAATTTCAAATATTATCGTATGCCATAATATCACAATCTACAAATTTAGAAGAGTGGATTAGGATTTGATAAAAGAAGATTTGCATGAACTTGAGGCATTAACCCTTGCTTGGTAAATTCATATTGGGTAATAGGATTTACTTAGCATAATTGATCGTTGATATTCTCAATAACTTATATAGTTGCAAAAATATCATGTGTAGATAAATTATTTATGACCATGAAAGAGCTAAGAGATAGTGTAGGAGATTGAGTGCATATCCATAACCCAACGTATATATAGTTGCATGATTATCGATGAACAAAGCAATCCATTGTGGAGACACAATCTAAATATCTTAATCTCATAAGTTTTAAAAGCATAATTACTTTCAATATAGTTACTTTCAGCAATTTAGTTTATGTGACACCTATACTCTATAATCTTACAGAATTAAATTTAGCTATAAATTTGGTAGCTGAACTGATCGTAAACCTCTTCGGTAAAAATTCTCCAATATTCTATGTTGATTAGGGCCCAATATAGTTAGGTTAACATTCTTACATATGACTATGTCATATCATTTGAAGGTATATCTTGATCATATTATAAAATGGCATTATTATTGGGGAATATTGTAAAAACATTTTTTTACTAGCGAGTGTCTACTAGGTTAAGTCATTCTTTTCCGTCACTTATTTACTTGTTTTATTTGTTAATCTGGAATAGCATGGCTCAAGATGCACCACATCGAGTTGAAGCGGCACAAGACACCACGAAAGCACCAGTTGAGGCTGCCCAAGCTATCATGCAACAAATGGATCAAGAAGAGGTCAATGTATTTTTTGACCTAAACAGGGAAATTGACAATGCGAATTACATGGTGCCTCCAAGGGTGATTGCAATATGATTCAAGGTGGATGAAAACATCTACACAATGCTAAAGGCTGAAGGGTAGTTTCAAAATTCTATAAAACATGGCCCCCTTCATCACGTAAAGAACTTTATTGGGGTATATGTTGTGCACAAGCAGGATAAATTTCTGATGTGAGGCTAAAAGTAGTATTTTTATGATATAGATTACCTCATATTTTACTTATTCTAAGACACTTTTAGGCTTACTTTATATGAATTACGCTTACATAGCATATTTTGATGTGTAGATTAAAAAGTAAAGGATTTTTCATAGAATTGGAGCATTATGGAGCGATTTTGGAGCTTTGAATTCTCAGTAGAAGCTGAGAAAGATGATTCGGAGCATGTCCATGGTTAGGAGATCAAAACGGTACCTTAACAAAGGCGAAACAGTGAAGAAAGCCAAAAAAAAATACACAACAAAAAGGCCTTATATGCCGCTCCAGGTGCCCCTGTAGTGCACTGGAGCAGAGTGAACAAGTAGGCTGCCAAAAATAACTATGGTGCCGACCCCCGGCACCGCATAGGGGGAGGCCACAGGCCAAATCTTGGCCTAGTTAGTCGGGTTTTGCCAAAACGTCCCCGACCCGATCCAAAACCCTATAAATATTAGTTTTCTTTATATTCTTAGTATCTAGATACATATTCAACATATTGAATCGAGAGAAGAGTGTATAAGATGACAGAGCAGCGATTTTAAGGGAGAAACACGTCAGGATAGAGACTCAAGATTTTGTATGATTGAATCTTTGCTTATTCATGGACTATTGCTACTTTAATTAGTTCATGAGTAGCTAAACTCATAGTATTTAGGGTTGTGGATGAATATGAACGTTGTTGTTTGAATGTTAAAATAGTTTGATTGGATTTCAACTATTTGAGTTACTTTTTTTATTGATCTTAATTACTTAATTCTCTGAACAATTATTGGGTACTATCTATGATTTTTAAGTTGAACAAGGAATAGAGAACTTACATTCTCAATAAAAAAAAGGTAGATATTGGTCCTGGATCCCTTCTGAGGGGGGGCGATTCAATTATGTGGATAGAAATATACTTGTTAGCTTACTTAGTTGATACAAAATATATATCACATGTACTTCACTATTGATCGATCATAGGAATATAGATATTAGAAATAGTCAAGTATGCATATAGGTAGTTTAGAAAGATGCTCAACATCATGAATATGAATCCACAACTAGTAACTCAAGAAATCAGTCAAACTAATTAATCGATAACTGATGTGAGGCCAAAAATATATATTTTTAATTATTATTTATCTCATATTTAATCTCTTCATTGTCGTTTTTGAGCATTGATTTTATAATTATTCTTATGTTGGGTACTTTTATTTGTAGAATTAAAATGGTGTGAAGAAATAGAAATTTGGAGAAGAAACGAATTAAAAACGAGAAATCATAATAAAATCAAGGAGGCAGCTTAATGGATTAAAGTGAATATTATATTCATATCATTTGTAAGGGAGAAAGTTTACAATTGAATTGATACCTGCTGACACGTGCGCACATTTGAAGACCCAATTATAATTAAAGTCGGCAGTAGCCGTAATTGCTAGGCGGCGCGCACGATAAACCCAATTCAATTGGGTTTTGATTTCCCAATGCATTTTGGATTCAGTTATTTTATTTGAGGTTTTTTCCTACCCCTATAAATATTCCATAAGAATAATTCTTTTATAACTTTTGACCTACAAAGAGTTAGGAGTCGCCGTGGAGGTCGGAGAATATTGGTTTCATCTTTTAATGCTTCGCGACCATTAAAATAAATTTATAATCTCTTTGTGAACTTGAGAGAAGAATCATTGAGATAGAATAAAGAATATAGGGAGCAAGACCTCTCTTTTGTAACGTAAAGGGTAGGTTAGCGACTAGGATAGAGATATACCTAGAACGCCTTGCTTGGTTCATACGGAAAGAAATATAAATGCTTTTAAAATAAGATGTCACATTCCCTCTCAACGATGTAGTTGTGATGCTATTTTGAATAGGAAACTAGAGGCTCGAGAGACCATAGTTGTAATATTAACCCCGGAATCAACAACTAGATAAACAAACAAGTCGATGAAATTGCTTATTAAACATGATTGTTAGCATATCCATAGTCCTAGATCGATTTTATCACATTGATTATGTGAAAATCTGCTCTTTGTTGGTTAATTGTTCATTAGTTAACTTCTTCTTTTTATTTCTAGATTAGTTAATCTTAAATTCATCTTTGAAATTTTACGCTTGAATAAATAATTAGAACTAGTTTAATTTAGTAAAATAGTTAATCGACAAGTTCCCGTGGGTACGATTTTGGACTTACAATCCTATATTACTTGTACGACCGTGTACACTTGCGTGTGCGTTAGGACGCAACAAGTTTTTGCGCCATTGACGGGGACTTAGAAATTAATTATTTATCTATATTGAACTTTTTCTTTTTATTTATTTAAGTTTTTGTATATATTTTGTTTTCTTTTATCTATAGTTTTTTTTTATTCGATAATGTTCTTAACATGACATCTAGTGATAATGATTGGTTGAAGGATCAGTACTATTCATATGTTGGTAATCCTTGTCAGTATTGTGGAGGACCCCACCTAGGTTTCAATTGCCATTATATTCAAAAGGGCGGGTGGTGTGCACCTACCCAATCTCTTGAATTTAATGTATGTCATATATGTGGTGGTCAGGATGGCGATTCGAATGGTTGTCCTAACTCTTATTCCCCTTCCCCAAGCCCCTATTATGATTCTTCTGTTGTTTATGATATTGACAGGGGTAATGAAGTAGAGGATGTGAATGATGCTCACCTTATTGATATGCTGAAGCAAATACTAGATAATCTCACAAAGATGACGACACAGCTGATAGAAGGTAGAGTTGATCTCAGAAAGAGATAGACCAATTTGACTCAGATATTCATTACTTGAAGGATCACTTGAAGAAAAAGGTTGAGGCGTCTGATGCCCAATCATCAATTATTGTGGATACTGGCCAACTAGTGGAGCGAAAAGAAGAATTCCATCCATTCAACTATGCTTTATTCATTGGTGCTGATGTTGAGGAGATGTATGAAAGTGAGCATGTCATAAACAATGCAAGTTTGGGATTAGGTACTGTTGGACCTCATTCTAATCACTTTTCTATGTTATGTTTGGATGATGACATAAAAATTGAGTCATCTGAGCTAATTGAGAAGTGTGTAGATGAGGAACAAGGTTCTTACATTCTAAAATTTTTCACACCGAAAAGACAAAACGCATTCCTCACTTAAGGGCCAAAAAGTGCAAGATGCGACATCCTTTGCTTGGTCCCTTCATCTTTATACCACGGCCCCTTGAGCGGAGCAGAAAGTTTGATGCAAAGCTAGGGGCACAATTCATAAGTTCTAAGTGGAAAGAAAAGTGGTGTAGTGATGGCGTTGTGCCGCGACGTTAAATCAGGCGCTTGTTGGGAGGCAACCCAACTAGTAGTGTAACTTCTTTTTTTTTATACTGTCACGTTTTTACTTTTGTTTTGATTTTGCAGGTTTGGGAAAGTGTGAGTACCCGAATTTGAAAGCTAAGGAGCATGGTTTAAGCTTAAATGTGAGATCGTTCGCCCCTTTTGATCAAAAGTGGAGAAACATGTTGTTAGCTAGGTCCCAGAGGGCCTCAGGGAGTATTTTTCACCCTTCTTCTTCATTTTTTTTCTATAAATTGCTTTGGGGAAAAAGCATGATTTTAAGTGTGGGGTGGGAATTCTTCCAATATTTATGAGTCTAAGGGTGAGTATGCCAAAAGATTTTATTTTATTTCAAGAAAAAAAATACAAAAAATATATAGAAAAAAAAATTAAACACAAAAATATTTTTTATGATTTATTTTTGTTTTAGTTTTTAACAGGCATATCTCATCCACCCCTTGGTTTTTCTTATGGCCATGGTTCTTTTCTGAGGGGAGGCTCCTTGAACCGGGCAAATTTTTATTTTTTAGAGTAAATTTTTTATTTTTTATTTTTTTAGGAGTAGTTTTTTTTTTTTGGAGAGAAAAGAAAAGACCTTTTGACTTGTTTGATACTAGAATTTTAGGCCTAATTTGGAGTAGTACTTTCTTGTGAGCGTTTGAGTATAAAATAAATTAGCAAATCTTTTGACACCTAGGCTCAGAGTAGTGACTCTATATATAGCTTAATTCTTATTTTGTAGTTTGCTATGACCCTTTCTGTCTTAAAAATAGAATTGATTCATCTTGATTGAGACTTGTGTCATGTGTGGTGAGGATTTCTTGCATATTCCATGTTTTGCATCTTAGTCTAGAACTTGTCCTGCATGTTATTGAAGTGAAATAATAAGTATTGCTCTGTTTAGAAGATGATAATAGGTTTTCTTTGATTTGTCTTGTAAATTTTAGCCTTTTCAGATATTATATCACTAGTTACTCCTTTGAGCCTGTAGCCTTTCGTTTGGTAGCCATATTTTTGCCTTGATCCTTTTGTTGAATCCCTAATTTTTGCAACCTGCTTCCTTGAGCATTATAACATAGACTGTGATAAAATTATTAAATCTGAAGAAAAGGGACGATTCAGTGTAAAAGGTGATCAATGATAGCTACAAAGTGATGAAAGGCCCTCTGTGAAAGAATGTGACATGAAAAAAAAAGAGAAAAATTGCTTGAGAAAAAAAATGATGATTGAAGCATTCTTGATATGATGAGAATACTAGTGAAAATAAATTTAAGAGAGGGCTGAAAAAATAAAGTGTTAAAAATAATGGGTGATGAAGTCTAAAAAAATGCAAAGTGCTTAGGGAAGTGTAAGTCACTATTATATAGTTTTCCTACCCCGTCCCCTAGACAACATTACAACCCGTTAAAGTCCTATTTGATTCTATTCGAGCATACTTAATTAGTGGAGATATACATAATGGGCAAGCCTATGAATTTTTGTGCATACATGTGAATTCGTTTGTGAGTGCGAGAGTTATTCTTTGATTCTAAGTCCTTAATTTATATTTGATTCTTTAAATTGAGTGTGTGGACTGATTTTTCTTGTGAGGGCACTTGTTTCATGATAGATAGGTGATTTTATTATCTTTCTTTGATGGAGTAGGTGAGCAAACTAAATTTGATGAGTTAGAGTCCTTCTTTGAGGTAAGGAGGTTAGCAATTTATTGTTTATTTGTATATCTTGCATAATGATCGGGAAGTATACTTGATGTTGTGATTGGTTAGATGGCCTAATTGTTTGTATCAATCAAAGTGATGGTGTCCCTAGTTTAATTTTTTTGAGATGAGCTTTAATGCTTGCTCGAGAACGAGCAAAAGTCTAAGTGTGGGGTGGTGATGTGAGGTCAAAAATACATATTTTTAATTATTATTTGCCTCATATTTAATCTTTTCATTGTCATTTTTGAGCATTGATTTTATAATTATTCTTATGTTGGGTACTTTTATTTGTAGGATTAAAATGATGTGGAAAAAAAAAAGAAATGTGAAGAAGAAACAAATTAAAAATGAGAAATCATAAGAAAATCAAGCCGGCTGCTTAATGGATTAAAGTGAATATTATATTCACATCATATGTAAGGGAGCAAGTTTGCAATTGAATTGATACCTGCTGACACGTGCGCACATTTGAAGACCAATTATAATTAAAGTCGGCTGTAGCCGTAATTGCTAGGCGGCGCGCACGATAAACCCAATTCAATTGATTTTTGGTTTCCCAATTATTTTATTTAAGGCTTTTTCCAACACCTATAAATATCCCATAAGAATAATTCTTCTATAACTTTTGACCTACGAAGAGCTAGGAGTCGCCGTGGAGATCGGAGAATATTGATTTCATCTTTACTTCTCCTTTATTATTTATTTTTACCTTTTTCTTTGGATGATTTGTTGTAATTACTCCATATCTATGTAGAGTTAAACTTCTCGTTCTAGAATTGTGGTAGCTAACTACATGATTGTTGAATTAAACGATTGATTCAATTATTTGTTTATCATATTAGTGATTTTTATATTCTTGTGCTTACTATTTTAATGCTTCGCGACCATTAAAATAAATTTATAATCTCTTTGTGAACTCGAGAGAAGAATCATTGAGATAGAATGAAGAATATAGGGAGCAAAACCTCTCTTTTGTAACGTAAAGGGTAGGTTAGCGACTAGGATAGAGATATACCTAGAACGCCTTGCTTGGTTCATGCGGAAAGAAATATAAATGCTTTTAAAATAAGATGTCACATCCCCTCTCAATGATGTAGTTGTGATACTATTTTGAATAGGCAACTAGAGGCTCGAGAGACCATCGTTGTAATATCAACCCCGGAATCAACAACTAGATAAACAAACAAGTCGATGAAATTGCTTATTAAACATGATTGTTAGCAGATCCATAATCCTAGATAAATTTTATCACATTGATTACGTGAAAATCTGCTCTTTGTTGGTTAATTGTGCATTAGTTAACTTCTTTTTTTTATTTCTAGATTAGTTAATCTTAAATTCACCTTTGGAATTTTACGCTTGAATAAATAATTAGAACTAGTTTAATTTAGTAAAATAGTTAATCGACAAGTCCTTGTGGGTACGATATCTGGACTTACAATCCTATATTACTTGTACGATCGCGTACACTTACGTGTGCATTAGGACGCAACAATAACTCAACTGGATTATTCTAAGTCTGCAGCCCTGGATCACTAATCATCTCTGAAATCACAAAATACCCTAATATCATCTTAAGTAATAGAAATATAGTAATCAGTAGTTAATTAGCTAAACTAAATAATTTTCTCTTGTTTACATCATTGAATAGTTAGAATAGGAGTTCATTATAGTTATTGATTTGTCAATTTCCTATGGGATCAATATCTGGACTCAAGAGTACTATATTATTTGTCAGGCCACATGCATTTTCATATGCATTAGCCTAACATAGAGAGTCCAACAACTTTTTGGTGTCGTGGGAATTGATAGAGATTGACAATCTATTTTGAGTTTTTATTAAATCTGTTAAATTTTTACTTATAGTTGTTGTTTTTGTTACCTTAAAGGTTTCAGGTAGTGTATGCCAAATACTGAAGTCAAGGTTGTCCCTTGATTCTATTTGATCTTGAAATCGAAAGAACTACGAGAAGATTCAGAATCATGGGTGACCAAATCAACCAAAACTTGAAATCTTTACAAAGTCTAATAGCTTGTTAGGGTGCATGGATACATACATGTGCTCAACTTTGCTAGGCAAAGTCATGAGAATGACTCCAAGGCAATAGTTAGGCCAATAATTACGGGCAATTTTGAACTGAATGAAGGAATGATATGGCTGGTGTAGAACACTTGCCAATTTTTGGGTAATCCATACGAAGATCCACACAAACACTTGACAGAATTCGTGGAGCTGAGTGATAACTTTCACTATCAAAATGTGCCAGATAAGTATGTAAAGCTTACTTGTTCCCTTTTTCACTTATTGGAGAAGCAAAGTAATGGTTGCAGAATGAACCAGCATGTTCAATTACTACTTGGGATGAATTGTTAGAGAAGTTCCTGAATTGATTGTTTTCTTTGAGAAGAACTAAGGATCTAAGAGGATGACTATATAGTTTTGTGCAGAAAGATACTGAATCGGTGCCACAGGCATGAGAATGGTATAGGGGTTATCTCCGAGATTGCTCTTATCATCAACAACCAAAGGAGATCATTGGCCACAACTTCATTGATGGACTGAGACCAGACTCCAAGTAACTTTTAGATGTTACAGCTCAAGATGGAAAATCTTGTCCAAGAGTTATGATGAAACAGAAGCGCTACTCAACCTTATGTCTACTGGTAATAGCGACTATCAACAGTCGAGTAGAGTTTTCTCCTCAACATCACAAAAAGAGCAAGGGAAGCTAGAGTAAGATGATGTTACAACCATGAGAGCTAAAATTTGGCAGCTTACCAACTTAGTGAAGAAGTGTTTGAGAGCCCAAAGCTCAAGTCAAGTTCAGTAAATTCAAGAAGTTAGTATTATGTGTGAGTTATGTGGTGAAGACCACACCTATTTAGGTTGTCCAAAAACCCCAGAATCTATATTTTATAGTGGGGCAATAGAATCATGGAATGGGTTATCAAGGTAATGTCTATGGAAGAAATACATAAATCACTCAAATTTCTATTGGGGAGGAAATCAAAAGCAACCATTCACACAACCAGAAGCACAAGTCAGTAATTTGCTTGAAGAGACATTCAAGCAGTTTGTTGCTCAGACCAAACAATATGAGCAAGCTTAGTCGGTGATCAATGAACAACATAAAAATATTTGTGCTAAGGTGCAACTACAATTGGGTTAACTACGGCAACATTACATGTGAGACCTCAAGGGGCATTACCTAGTGATACAGAGAAAAATTCAAAGAAAACGGTTGATGCAGTCACCTTGAGAAGCGAAAAAGAGTTAGAAATTGAACTTCAAAGAGATAGAAGATAGAATGAAGAGTTTAGGTCTACACCAGAGAAAGAGAAAGAAATTGTACCATAGTTACTTTACAGTTGGCAAATCATTGTTTAACCTATACTGATGGAATCATGGAAGATGCGTTAGTGAAAGTGGAACCATTTATTCTGATCGTGGACTTTACTGTTCTTAATTATGAGGAGCTCAAAGTCATCAATATGGATCCTCCAAGAGTGTCTAAGGAAATACAAGAAACTCATTTAAATAAAAATAATCCATTGAGGGGTCGTCAGAGATTGAATCTGACAGAGAAAGATATAGTGACTATAGAAGATGATATTAAAAGAAATATCAAGGATAAAGGTCTATTCCAAAATGGTTGGGAGAGAGATCCTATATTTCATGTAAAAAACTTCTTGGATGTGTGCGAAAAGTATGACAATGTAACGACCTATCCCTTCCTTATTAAAAGGTCTCGCTAAAAATGATCAAATTAATAATTTTGGATGATATAAAATCATGGAGTTGATTTTGAGACTTGTTTAAGTAAAGCACAAATGTGAAACATGGCCAAAGAAAAGCTGCCAGCATTCTTTGTGTCAAGCCCCGAGACTACCCCCTGGGCGTAACACGGGACCCGAGATCACAAGCGCCCCAAGTTAACCCTTGGTCATATCATGACTTAAGCAAACATAGATAAACTTAGTAGAAGCA
Organism: Jaltomata sinuosa; assembly: GCA_003996215.1. Classification (NCBI taxonomy): domain Eukaryota; kingdom Viridiplantae; phylum Streptophyta; class Magnoliopsida; order Solanales; family Solanaceae; genus Jaltomata; species Jaltomata sinuosa. Next base: position 189,629 of record QJPP01000285.1, on the reverse strand, counting down.
TTAAACTGAAGAGATAAACAAACTGAGTCATCAACAGATCAAAGTATAAACATAATAAAATCCAAAGCCTCGAATACATAATTTTAAACTATGTCTGAAAAGCCTCTAAGCTGAATAATGAGTTGCTACGACAAGATTCCAGATAACTCCAAATACTAAGAAGAAAACCGTAGAAGTATCTAAATTGATACTAGTCCTTGAAGGATGAGAACTCACTACTCGAAGCTGGGAACCTGCTAACCTCTAGCCATGAATCTGAGGGCCTGAACTTAAATCTGCATCATCAAAGGATGCACTGCAAGAATATGTGTCAGTACTATAGAATGTATCGAGTATGTGAGATATGTAAAATCATGATAGAAACATACTTAAAAACTGAGTTCATTCTTAAATAGAGAAATCATAAGAAAATACCAAAGTTGAAAGGTAAAGCATGAGATAGAAGTCAAACCCTTTAAGTAAGATATCATAAGACTTAGAAAACTTGAAAATATTCATACGGAAGTTTCTCATAATCGACAATCATGTGAGCTACATGGAATCCAACTATATAACCATACATATCGTAGCGTGGAATCACTTTTATAAGGGGACACTCTCAACTAACGAGGACCCTTCTTCACGAAGATACACTCTCAACTAACGAGGACCCTCATCACCTATGTTGGCAATGTAGTTTTGGACTTGGGTTATCTAGAACCCTCATTTCTTGGTGATAAATACTACTCCCAAAACATACTTATAGCTTATAATATACTAGTGACATATCTAATGCCAAATATGTTTGAAATGCATAAGAACATATCTAATGTCATGCAATTCACATATCATAAGTCTTAAAACTTAGCATAGCCATAATTCAAAACATACTTTTCTTTCTAATTTCATAGCTTGAAGAATTTGGCATGCAATTTCATAATACATGAGGACATGTTATCTAAACATGCCAATTTTCACTTGAAAATATGCAATTCAATAGATTCATGCTAGAAGTCATCTTTAATGCATGGGATTTTGAAATCAATAGGAACCTCAAATAAATCATAGATAAGTAGTGAGAAACCATGAATTGATGCTCTAAAAAAGACCCATAACTTTTCTCCAATTTGAGTAAGAACCCTAATTTTCCAAATTCATAAATTAAAGTAAAACATGGGGTGTTGGGCATAAGGGTGAAGGAAATCCCTTATTGAATACTCACATACCTTATTGATGCTTGCTTGATCTAAGATGGAAAAAAATGGAGGCTTAAACTTGGAGCTTGAAGGAGTTCTTTTGCTCTTTTGTAGATGAATGAGGAATAATGAAAGATTTAGACTAATAGGAGTAGAAACCCTGCTAAAACTGGCCAAAAATGACCTCACTTAAGAGTTAAAAGAGTGGGCAATTATAAAAATACCCCTGGGATTTAATTAAGAAAAAACTGGTAAGGACCTTGTCTTCAGGTTCCACGGGTCCTTTCCACGGACCGTAGAAGTAACCACAATTCGTGGATTGGACTCGTGGTTCCTAAGCCCAAAATTCAAGTTGTGGATCAGATTCTACGGTTTAACAGTACAGCTCGTGGAAACTTCCACGGGTCATAGAAACCTCTCTTGATTTCTGGGGGATTTGACTACTCTAAGTCTGAGTTCCACGGGTTGGTTCCATGACTCATGGAACCATCCACGGACCGTGAACCTGACTCTTGGTTCTCAGACTTGAGGTTGAACTGGAAGACTGGATTCACAAGTCACTTGCATGACTCGTGGTTCTAACCACAGCTCATGAACTTTACTCGTGGTTCCTGGAAGTTCTGAATTTCACAGAATTCCTAAGTTTATAAGCTGAATCGAATTTCAGAGTGTTATAATATCTCCCCCTTGGGATTATTTGTCCTCAAATGAAGACTAATCAAGGAAAACAGGAGAGAAAATAGCCCAACCAAGCAACAAAACATGAAACTCAAGGATAAACATGAAAACTGAGCCTTTTAACTTAAAACATGACAGAACTAACTCCGGAAAACATGAATGCATGCTAGGATCATGAGGAACACTAATGGAATAGAATATGAGGGACATACTAAGTAGGAAACTATTACCTCAAGCTGAAACTGAGTTGGAAAGAAAGAGATGAGGGTACTTGGATTTCATGGCTGCTTCTGCTTCCCAAGTATCTCCCTCAACTAGCTAATTTCTCCAAAGGACCTTCACCAAAGTGACTTCTTTGTTTCTCAACCTCCGAACCTGACGATCAAGAATCTCCACAGGAACTTCCTAATAAGTAAATCTATACTTCACACTCACATTTTCCAAAGGAACAATCAAGGTTGGATCACCAACACACTTCTTTAACAAAGAAACATGGAAAACCGGATGAACTATTTCTAAATCAATTGGCAAATCCAACTCATAAGCAACACTACCAACTCTCCTCAGAATCCGATAAGGACCTACATAGCGAGGACTAAGTTTCCCTTTCTTGCCAAATCTCATCACACCTTTCATGGGTAGCACTTTCAGAAATACCCAATCATCAACCTCAAACTCCAACTCTCTTCTCCTCACATCTGCATATGATTTATGTTGACTCTGAGTGGTCATCAACCCGTCCCTAATAATCTGAACCTATAGTCTCATGAACTGATTCTGGACTAATCAAGGCTGCCCCACCTACCTCAAACCAACCAATCAGAGATTTATACCTCCTCCCATAAAGTGCCTCATAAGGATCCATCTGATGCTAGAATGGAAGCTCTTGTTGTAGGCAAACTCGATATGAGGTAAGTGATCATCCCAATTACCTTTGAAATCAATCACACAAGCTCTCAACATATCCTCCGAAGTCTGAATAGTATGCTCTGCCTGGACATCCATCTGTGGGTGAAAAGTTATGCTAAGCTTAACCTGAGTACCAAGACCTTTTTGAAATGACTTCCAAAACTAGAATGTAAACTAAGTACCCCTATCTAAAATGATAGATAATAGAACACCATGCAATCTGACTTTCTCTCGAATGTAGAGTCTGGCATAATCATCTGCTGAATCCATAGTCTTAACAGCCAAGAATTGGGATGAGTTAGTCATCCTGTCAACAATTACCCAAATAGAATCATATTGCCTACGAGTATGAGGCAGACCAGTAATAAAATCCATATTAATCGCTTCCCACTTCCAAGTAGGAAGATAAATATCCTGAGTCATACCACCTAGTCGCTGATGCTCTACCTTCACTTGTTGACAGTTAGGGAACTTAGCCACAAAACTTGTTATGTTCCTCTTCATACCATTCCACCAATAGACTTCCTGTATGTCACGGTACATCTTGGTGGCTCCAGGTTGAATAGAATACTTTGAGCTATGAGCCTCTGTCAAAATCTGCTATCTCAACCCATCTATGTCAGGACACACAATCAACCCTGATATTGAAGCACATCATCTCCCCCTTGGGAGAAAACCTCTACCCTCTGCTGATGGACCGCACCCTTCAGCTAGTGCAAAATAGGATAACTCTCTTGCTTTTCTTTCACTTGAGCTACCAAAGATGATTCGAAACCATTCTAAACAATAACACCACCTTCTGTCGAGTCGATAAGGCAAACTCCTAGTTGAGAAAGTCGATGAACATCCTTGGCCAATTCCTTCTTTTTCGTTTTCAACCGAAGACACACTACCCATAGACAACCTACTAAGTGTATCCGCCACAACATTAGCCTTACTCGGATTGTAAAGCACACTCATATCATAATCCTTAAGAATCTCAAGCCATCTCTTTTGATGAAGGTTCAATTCCTTTTGTGTGAACACATGCTGAAGACTCTTATGATCAGTGAATACATCCGCATGAGCACCATACAAGTAGTGTCTGCATATCTTCAAAGCAAAATTCACTACCACCAACTCAAGATCATGAGAAGGGTAGTTCTTCTCATGAATCTTAAGCTATCTCGAAGTATAAGCAATCACCTTACCACGCTGCATCAATATACAACCCAAACCAATCCTAGAAGCATCACAATACACCACAAAGTCATCCAAAACCTTGGGTAGGGTTCACACAGGAGCTCTGGTCAACCTAGTCTTCAATTCCTGAAAGTTCTTCTCACATAGATCAGACCACTAAAATTTTACCTTCTTCTGAGTCAACCGAGTCAATAGGGGAGCAACGGAAGAAAACCTTTTCACAAATCTCTTGTAGTAACCAGCCAAACCCAAAAGGCTTATAATATCAGACGGGGAAGTAGGTCTAGGCTAGTTCTTTACTGCCTCAATCTTTTGAGAATCAACCCAAATACCATCTCTAGTCACAATATGACCCAAAAAAGCAATAGACTACATCAAAAACTCAAACTTGCTAACCTTAGCAAATAACTATCGGTCCTTGAGAGTTTGCAATACCACTCTCAAGTGGTCCGCATGCTCCTCCTTACTCTGAGAATAGATAAGAATATCATTAATGAAAACAATTACAAACATATCCAAATATTGCTTGAACACACGGTTCATCAAATCCATATAGGTTGCAAGAGCATTTGTTAGTACAAAAGACATAACCACAAATTCATAATGACCATACTGAGTTCTGAAGGCCGTCTTTGGAATGTCACACTCTCGAACATGGAGCTGATGATAAATAGATCTAAAGTCGATATGGGAGAAGTAACTGCCACCCTGAAGCTAATCGAACAAGTCATCAATCCTAGAAATGGGATACTTATTCTTGATTATGACCTTGTTCAACTAACGGTAGTCGATACACTTTCTGAGAGAATCATCTTTCAGACTGGAGCACCCCATAGAGAGATGCTGGGTCGAATAAAACCCTTATCAAGTAGGTCTTTCAATTGATCCTTCAATTCCTTAAGTTCCACGAGAGCCATTTTATAGGGAGGAATAGAGATGGGATGCGTATCTGGAAGAAAATCTATTCCAAAGTCAATCTCCCACTCGGGAGGGACTCTGGGCAAATCTTCGAGAAATATTTTAGGAAACTCATTCACCATATAAACTAATTAGAGAGATGGGATTTCGGACTCCGTGTCCATAATCCAAACTATATGATAAACATAACCTTTAGAAATCATCTTCCTAGCCTTAAGATAAGATATGAAATGACCCTTCGAGGATGGAGGACTATATTTCCACTCTAAGACAGGTTCATTCGGGAACTTAAAACTGCAACTCGAGTAGGACAATCAATTGAGGCATAACATGCATACAACTAATCCATAACAAGAATGATATTTAAATCAGTCATCTCCAACTCAATTAGAACCGCTAAAGTTACTCTATGAAGTACTGAGATAGGGCAATTTCATAGATTCTTTTGGCTAGGACTGACTTACCAACAGGATTAGAAACACAAAAGGGCTTTAAGAGCCAATCAGGACAAATCTCGAACTTGCAAGCCAAATAAGGGGTCACAAAATATAAGGACGCACCAGGGTCTAATAAAGCATACACATCAAGAGAGAAGACTTTCAACATACTAGTAACAACGTTCGGTGAACTCTCCTGGTCTTGGCGAGAAGACATGGCATAAAGGTGGTTCTAGCGCTGAACACCAGAACTAGAAACAGTGCCTCATTGGGCCATTTGACCTCATGGGGCTGCTGGGGCAGACTGAGTCCTGCTATCTCCCTGTCCCTTCATAGCTAAAAGGAAATCTCGAATCTTGTGTCCAACCTGACCACATCCAAAGAATCCACCTGAACCATCTAAACACTCACCATGATGGCTCCTACCACACTTGTTGTAAGAAATGTAAGGGGTCCTTTTTGCAACACTCCTATGTGAATAGGAACCAGATTCTCTACCGATCTGATCAAGACAGGGCTTGGGGGCCTGGGTAGGAGCACTAGCTGAAGAATGAACATGCCTTGATGATTTCTTCTAAATCAAAGAGCGATGTATGCCTCCGGACCTATGATGGCCAAAACCTGAACTCTCTGATCTAACCCTTTTGTACTCCCTTGCTATCTCCCTCAACTTGTCTCCCTCAATCTGATGGGCATGAGTCATAAGTCAAGAAATATCCATATTTCCCAAAAGCATCACAGACCTGCACTTCTTCTTTACCAAATCTGATACTCCATAAATATACTTACTCATCTCATCCCACGGGTCAGCCACCATGGAAGGAGCATACTTAGAAAGCTGGGTGAACTTCAATCCGAACTCCTGAACGACATAGAACATTGCCTCAAATTCACAAACTCTTCGACCTTAGCTTGCCTCAACTCCCTAGGAAATAACCAATCAAGAAAATCCCTCTCAAAGCATTCCCAAGTCATAGAGACCACATTCATATCCCTAGAATTCTTCCATTGAGTGAACCAAATATGAGCCACGTCCTTGAGTTGATAGGAAGCTAGCTCAATACTATCAACACCGCCCACTTGCATCACACCAAAGATCTTCTTTACCTCATCTAGGAAATTTTGCGGATCCTCACCAACTTTTGAACCCCATAACTCAAGTAGGTTCATGCGAATGAAGTCTCAGACTCGGGATGTAACTCTACCTTGGGGTGGATGGGGATAGGATCCTACTGAATGGCCTGAGCATCCATAGTCTGAGCTAGCATATGAATAGCATTCCTGAACTCCGCATTTGTGACCTCAGGGTCTAGAATCGGAGGGTCAACATTTCAGGTGGCTCGGCGAGGCATGGCACGATGAGGAGGCATAATCTGAAATGCATAAAGAATGGATTAGAGGGGAAATAGAGTTAAACTCTATCCCACGATATTGATTATGAAGAAAGTGAAATTTTTCCTAAGATACCTCATAGCTTCCCTCTCATAAATGTGGCGCACTTCACATATATTAAAGAGACTCTACTTGATGCGGCTTTTAGATACCCTAGGAATCTGGAACCTGATGCTCTAATATCAAGTTTGTTAGGCCCCGAGACTACCCCTAGGTGTAACACGAGACCTGGACCCAGGACTACAAGTACCCCAAGTTAACCTTTGGCCATAGCATAACTTAAGAAAATATAGATAAACTTGGTAGAAGCATTAAATTGAAGAGATAAAAAAATTGAGTCATCAACAGATCAAAGTATAAACATAATAAAATCTGAAGCTTCGAATACAGAATTTCAAATTACGTCTGAAAATCCTCTAAATTGATTAATGAGTTACTAGGACAGGACCCCAGCTAACTCCAAATACTTAGAAGAAAACCATAGAAGTATCTAAACTGATACTAGTCCTCGAAGGATGAGGACTCACCACTCGAAGCTGGGACACCTGCTAACCTCTAGCCACAAATCTGAGGGCCTGAACCTGAATCTACATCATCAAAGGATGTAGTGCAAGAATATGCGTCAGTACTATAGGATGTATCGAGTATGTGAGATATGTAAAATCACAATAGAAATATACTTAAAAGCAAAGTTCGTGCTTAAATATAGAAATCATAAGAAAATACCAAAGTTGAAAGGTAAAGCATGAGATAGAAGTCAGACCTCAAAATAAGATATCATAAGACTTAGAAAACTTGAAAACATTCATACGGAAGCTTCCTATAACCGATGAATGAGACTTGGAGCTTGAAGGAGTTCTTTTCCTCATTTTGTAGATGAATGAGGAATAATGAAAGACTTACACTAATAGGAGTGGAAACCCTACTAAAACTGGCCAAAACAACCTCACTTAAGAGTTAAAGGGGTGGGTAATTATAGAAATACCCCTGGGATTTAATTAAGAAAAAGCTGTTAAGGACCTCGGCTTTAGGTTCCACGGGTCCTTTCCATGGACCGTAGAAGTAACCACGATTCATGGATTGGACTCGTAGTTCCTGAGCCCAAAATTCAAGTTGCGGGTCAGATTCTACGGTTTAACAGTATGGCTCGTGGAAACTTCCATGGGTCGTAGAAACCTCTTGTGATTTTTGGGGATTTGGAATAAAACAAGTCAAAAGGAAGCTATTCGGAGAAACAAGTAGCTGGCAGCTGTACATGCCTTCACGATCGGGGAGGATTGGCCGCGAACGTGAAGGTCATCTGAGTCAAAGCTCCGTGAATGTGGTAGGACACCCACGAATGCAAAGGTCAACCAGACAGAGACTCTTCGCGAACTCGGTAGACACTGCGCGTAGGCAAAGAGGAAAAGCAGTTGCGGGGAAAGAAACGGAAATAATACCTTTTGGAAACCCCAATTCACATAAAACACTTCCAAGCCATCTTGAAACATATATTTGGCTATTTTCAGAACTTTTGAGCAAGCTTGGGAGCAAGGTTCATCAACCAACACCATAGGAGTGAAGATTTGGATGCTCTTCATTGTAAAATCTTTAGATTCCATTCTTCAACTCTTGTTCTTAATTGCTATTTATTTGGTGTATTGTTGACGTGAGATTTTGGGTTTGTATTAGAAATAATACTTTGTGGGTTATTGAATTCATATATAGATTTTGTTCTTGTTTGATTATTTGGGTCTATTGAATCCTCCATTGCTTGAATTTATAGTCAATGATTACAAACATTGACTTAGTTTTCTGATTTGGGTTATTGCTCGAGAGAGAATTTCCCTAAATTTGGGAAGATTCAATAGTGAGAACTTGAGAATCCATCTAGATTTGAATCTAGACATAGCTCCAATCGCGGAATCTCCCATTTAAGGGTCTGAGCTAGAAATAGGACGACCTCCCTAAGTTAATTGGTTTCTTGTTTATCACACCGAATGATGTTCTAACCAAAATCATTCAGAAATGTGGTTGTTGATCGAGAGATAGCATTCCACACTTATGACCAAGACTACCTAAGTGTCAATCGGGTGCAAGTCTTGTGAATTTGAATTCCCAAGCCCATATCCCCCTTTTTGCCCTTGCTTGACGAAAGCAAGGAAAGCCATTGATCAATTTGTCTTTTATTTGATTTTCTTTATCTTTTAGTTGTAGTTAAATCCCCCCCTTTTTATTTTATCTTTCCCTCTTTCCTAATTTAACTTCAATAAGTTGTTTTTACTCTTCACTAGCTCGATCGTGACTACATTGTTCCCTTGGGTACGACCCCGACATCTATTGGGAATTATAAATTTTGTTTTGATTACGCGATCGCCGTGACCTCCTTAATTGGAGAGCACGATTTGAGCATTATCAAAAATAGTGCCATTGCCGGGGAACAATTTGGCGTATTGAGTTAGTATAAAATTTGAGTTTACTTATTCTAGTTCAATTTTTTTGTGAATAATTGTTTTTCTTTTGGTTAGTTTTAGTTTGTTGATGGCATCATGACTTATTTGAATTTTAGAAATGGTAATGGTTGCATCCCAATTTATATTCCCGACTATTGTGTTTATTATGGAGGACCCCACCTTGGACAAAGGTGTAGAATTGGCCCTAGGAGAGGAAGGTATTCTCCCTCTTATTCCTATGATGGGCGCAATTTCTATTTGGGTGGTGGTCATGACAAACATTGGAGCGATTTCCCCAATGATGATCGTCCCCCTACCCCTTCTTGTTCTAACAATATTGCTAGTGGTGCTTGTGACCTTAACAGGGACCATGAATCCGCAAGCGAAGAATGCATATATGTTAAGCTCCAGACCTTCTTGGCCTCGCTAGAAACCCAAGAGGAGGGTATGCAATCCATAAAGCAATGCTTTGTGGACGCAAGGGTGAAAGAAGAGGAAAATACAAGGGAGGATTATGAATAAAAGGTGGGGTTGCAACCAACTACCCCATTGTGGGTCATGATGTCATAACATCTCTAAGTGAGGAGGTTATGAATGAGGCAAGCTTGAAGGTAGAGACGCCCAAATCCCACTTTAACCTTTGTTCGACCTTAAGTTTGATTCAATGGACTAAAGTCAAAGTAATCAAGCTTTTGGAAGACCTTGGAAGGAGGGTGGATGAAGGTCTATCCGGTTTTGAGTTTATCATGGAACGAAATAAAAGCGTCCTTCCTCACTTGAAGGCCACAAAGTGTGGAATGCGAAATCAAGAGAATGCCCTTCTCATACTCAAACCTTCTTCCCGGGAGTGTCACCGGAAATTAGATTCATGTTTGGGTCGAAGGTTCAAATCTTCCAAGTGGAAATCTCGAGGGTGAGGTAGCCGGCGTCATGCCGTGACGTTAAATTGTGCGCTTTATGGGAGGCAACCCATCATTTTTATGCTTTACTTTACTTTTTGTTTCTTTTTGGTGTGTTCTAGGTGCCCATGGAAATGAGAAGAGGAATCAAGTGTTGAGAAGCACCAAAAATACCTCTGAAAAACGTGCTTTTCGCACCTAGAAGAGTGCCCGTTGCACATGCCATCGTACAAGAAACCTGTGAACTGATCAAAAACACTGGCATGTGCAAACATGGTGCGTTTTGCACCTCACAAAGTGCCCATAGCATATCGCATCGCACATCGCGGGCAGTAGGCTGAAGAAAAAGTAAAAATCTGGTCATACTAGTCTTTTTCGTGAACGCGGAAAACTGGCCGCAAATGCGAAGACCAGGTTATGTCAAGCCTTCACAAATGCATGGACCAGTCGCGAATACAAAGGCCAGTTGAACTCCAAGCCTTCGCGAATGCGCCGGGCCATCACAAACGTGAAGCTTCCAGGCAGCTCAGGTAAAGTTTAAAATGTTCAAAAATCAGAAGGCTCCAAATGTTTTCTTCTTAAAACAAAGGTTCTCCCTCTCCTTTTGGCACATAATAAATTCTGTCAAGTTCTTCCATTGCGTCACTAATTGCAACTCATCAGGTATAAATACCAAACTTTCTCATTATGGTGCCTTTGTCAGGCTTGTTTTGTTTGGCTTTATGCCCCTGTCGGGCTTTGGTGTTGTTGTGGAAGAAGTTGATGGTCTAGTTATTTTTAGTTTTCTTTACTTTGTAGCTTATTTTGTTATTTTGTAGTTGAGATGTTGTTTTTTGTGGTCCAGGGGAAGTCTGAGTACCCGTTAGGCTAGATGAATCTTGCTAGGAGATATGTGGGTCGCACAGGTCATTCTGCGAATCGCAAGAGCTTCGCACAGGCCCATTATTTGGCATGTGCGTTACACGTGTGACACACACTTTGTCATGTGCGAATCGCACAGGCCCACTATTTGGCCTGTGCGTTGCACATGTGACACGCACTTTTTCATGTGCGAATTGCATGTGTCCGGAAGTGTGATACTTGTTTTGATCCACTTTGTATAGCCATGCCAATTTAGATAGATGAATTGGCCCAATGATAGATTGAGTGACTATATTCTTAAGGGCAAATCATCATCTTTTGAGGTTTTGGTTGCAAATTGACTTGTTTGGTACCAATAAGGTATTATTGCATGCTAAGTGAAATAGGCATACCCTTCCAAAAAAATTTGTGAAAAAAATGCATGGCGAAGAGTGATTTTGTGACAACACTTTTAATCTTTATGTGACTCTTGATTCATTAGTGGTGATAATGTAGAATAGCTCATCTTTGTTCTTGTTTAGGAAATTAAAAATTGATCCTTCTTGAATGATTCGCATGCCATGTGTGGCGAGGTTTAGTTGAATAATTCTTGTGCATGTGTGTCGTCTAGAACTTGCCCCGAATGTGATTCAAGGTAAAATTCTAGGTGTAAACAAGCTTGGAAAAGGACCTTAGGCCCTTTTTGATAGCCATTTCACCCAAATGACTTCCCATGACATCAACCCTAGTGAACCCCTTTTGATCTTGTGACCATCCTTTGGCACCTTGTAACACCTTGACCTTTTTAGAACCTCTATCTTGGCACCCATCCTCCCTAATTAATTGAAAATGAAATGTAGGCTAAAAGCCTAAGTTTGGGGGGAGAAACGAAAAATAACATAGGCAAATGCCTAAGTTTGGGGGTGCATGTGATCAAATAGGAGAAGAAAAGAAATGCACTTCAAGTGCAAGGTAGAACCTTGATTCCAAATTGAAAATTGCTCCAAAATATCAATCCAATAAGCAAAACGAAAAGCAAAAATAGGTGCTACCAAGTGAAGGTGATATAAGGAGTTGAATGATCATGAGTTAAAAAGGATAATCTTGGGTTGTGTTAGGGACAAATAAGGTGAAGATGAAATTGAAAATGTGTGCGGTGTTCGAAATGAGAGCAAAGAGCATTAGGGAGGTGTAGTCAATTGAACCAAATGATATCCTCACCTTAGCCCTAGCCAACATCATACCCGCAAGTCCTTGGTGATTCCGAGCTTGGCTACTCTATATTAGTGGCGATCTACATGAAGGGCAAGCTTATGGGTCGACATGTGTGCACTTGAACTTCCTTGTGAGTGTGAGTGTTTGTATTTGTCCCTTGTGATTGACTTTGTACATAGTGTGTTTTTGGGACTTTCGTTCTTGTGAGGACATGCGAATTAGGATAGTTGGTGACATTGATAAACTCTGAAAATGAGTCAAATGAGCATGTTTTGGTAAGCTAGTGGTTGGAGTCACATCCTGAGGATTGGTTGTTGTCACTTTCTTGTTCTTATTGTGCCTTTGTATCATGAGTTTGTGTTTTTAATCAAAGGAAATGCTTAGAGCAAGTTAGCATGTGATTGACTAATCATTAGTACCAACCGAAGTCATGTTTGGTGCTTGAAATGGGTTTTCTTTGGCTTGTAGTATTGTCAATTGCACTTGTGTTGTATGCCTCTTGAGTTAAAAGCTTTAAGTTGCTTGAGGACAAGCAATAGTTCAAGTTTGGGGGTTTGATAAGTCGGTATATTACCTACTTATTTAGCCTTTAAGCTTATGCTTTTGCTAGTTTAAAGTGGAAAAATAGTGCAATTGACATGGATTACTTCTATTTTGCAGGTTTCTGTGTCTTAGAAGTGTTCGAGAAGAATTTGGAATAAAACAAGTCAAAAGGAAGCTATTCAAAGAAACAAGTAGCTGGCAGCTGCACATGCCTTCGTGAACGCGGAGGATTGGTCGTGAACGTGAAGGCCAGCTGAGTCAAAGCTCTGTGAACACGGTAGGCCGCCTGTGAATGCGAAGGTAAACCAGACAGAGACTCTTCGCGAAAGTGGTAGACACTGCGCGTAGGCAAAGAGGAAAAGAAACTGCGGGGGCAGAAATGGAAATTTCACCTTTTGGAACCCCCAATTCACATAAAACACTTCCAAGCCATCTTGAAACATATCTTTGGCTATTTTCAGAACTTTTGAGCAAGTTTGGGAGCAAGGTTCATCAACCAACACCATAGGAGTGAAGATCTGGATGCTCTTCATTGTAAAATCTTTAGATTCCATTCTTCAACTCTTGTTCTTAATTGCTATTTATTTGGTGTATTGTTGACTTGAGATTTTGGGTTTGTATTAGAGATAATACTTTGTGGGTTATTGAATTCATATATAGATTTTGTTCTTGTTTGATTATTTGGGTCTATTTAATCCTCCATTTCTTGAATTTATAGTCAATGATTACAAACATTGACTTAGTTTTCTGATTCGGGTTATTGCTCGAGAGAGAATTTCCCTACATTTGGGAAGATTCAATAGTGGGAACTTGATAATCCATCTAGATTTGAAGCTAGACATAGCTCCAATTGAGGAATCTCCCATTTAAGGGTCTGAGCTAGAAATAGGACGACCTCCCTAAGTTAATTGGTTGCTTATTTATCGCACCGAATGATGTTCTAACCAAAATCATTCGGAAATGTGGTTGTTGATCGAGAGATATTATTCCACACTTATGACCAAGACTACTTAAGTGGCAATCGGGTGCAAGTCTTGTGAATTTGAATTCCCAAGCCCATATCCCCCTTTTTGCCCTTGCTTGACGAAAGCAAGGAAAGCCATTGATCAATTTGTCTTTTATTTGATTTTCTTTATCTTTTAGTTGTAGTTAAATCCCCCCTTTTTATTTTATCTTTCCCTCTTTCCTAATTTAACTTCAATAAGTTGCTTTTACTCTTCACTAACTCGATCGCGACTATATTGTTCCCTTGGGTACGACCCCGACATCTATTGGGAATTATAAATTTTGTTTTGACTGCGCGATCGTCGTGACCTCCTTAATTGGAGAGCACGATTTGAGTGTTATCAACCTTCAGAAGGTCAAAAGGATTATTAATGAGGGTGATGCGGTCGGTAGGCTCTACGGGCATATTTTCTCACCTGCACAAAGTAGAGATAAGAGAAGGGAAAGGAAGATCCCTGGTGTGCAACTGCGTAAAGTTTCTCCACTCCTCCATTTAGCATGAAACCAAACATAAAGTCCCGAGCAAACATCACATCTGAAGTGTTACTAGAAGGACAGACCCTCCTAGATACAAGTTGTAAACATCTCCGTGCATCCGGGGTAAAATGAATACTAGTTATCCCCGTCTGATGCCCGACCCAAGGGACCGAATCCCAGTGCTCCTCCTCCACGAGTGCCCTCACCATCCACTGCCTGTCTATAGAGGCTCTTCATATCCAGTACTTAGTCTCATCATGATTTGGCACCCCCAGAGTCGCATTGATTTCCGCGGCAGAGATCCCTATGTGCTCACCTTGAATATTGATGATAAGGTTGGGAGAGCTCTAATTAACCATGGGGATATAGGCACAGAACTCCTCAATCCAGTTTTGATTCACTTCCTCTAGAACCTGCACAAAAGGAAGCCACTCTATTTCCACTATCCGGCGGTAGAACTCTGGTGCCCTTTCCTCAATCTCAAATTTTCCAGGCTCTCTTTCCGAATCGAAACCATAGAAATTTCTCTCCCAAATGAACCCTCTGGCCCTCTGCTCATAATATCTCTCGTGACTCTCTTCATTGACAAATTTCACGTACTCTACTTCTTCTCCTTCGGCCATGTCCATTGATAATGCTCAAAGTACCACTCCAATTAAGAAGCGTAAGCGATCGTTCTCAAATATAGAACCCAACAAAGGTTGGGGTCGATCCCACAGAGAATATAGTAAAAGTTAAGTCTTTAGTGAATTAGTTGACTAATGGTCAATAGTTTCCGGTAAATAAATGGGGGGTTTTGTGTGAACAATGTGTAGACAAAACGAACAATAATGTATGAGTGAAAATCAAGATGAGAGCGAACTAGGGAAGTGTTCACCATGGCGATGGTAACAATGTCGATTCTAAGCTTAACCGGGTTCTTTCTATATGCGTGTCACGATGTGATTGAATTAATGGTATCATCTAAACGTTTCTCAACCAAATAGATGAATTTACTTTTCAATTCTCTCGAACTAGAAAAGGTGTGCTTTTAGATTTCAATCCTAAACATCAAGTAGATTAATCTAGTTACAGCATTAATCATAAGGCGAGAGTTAGTAGTCTCGAATCCTCGTCGTTAATCAAGTTTCCCGATTTTTAATCTCTTTACTCAAGCAAATTAAACCTAGGCATGTTCTAATGTTTGCAACCACTAGAAAACGTTATATAATGAATGATTAACAATGTGACAACATATATATTGAACCCGTCGCTACCCGGAATCTATCTTGCTACGTTTGCCATGGCTCCCACAACCCTAGTTGTGGGAGGTTTAGTTCCTCATGCTATTAAGAAAAGAGAAGAGAATAGTATTCATAATAAGGAGAAGAGATTCTTAGAATATAATGAAAACAAATCTTCAATGATCCAAGAACAAGAAAACAAAGATCCCAAGAACAAATCAAGAACACGTTTTCAAGACAAGAAAAACGTGTTTCTTGCTCTCAAATCCTCTCCTAAAACTATTGGGAGAACTATTGTAAAAGGCTTGACAAATAAAATAAACCTAACATAGGGTATTTATAGGAGTCTAGGAAACAAATCCCAAAAACGCTCGAATTCCGCGTAGCGGACTGCCTAGGTGTGACGGCCAGGCTGACGGACCGTCACTGGCTTGACGGACCATCGCCTGGACCGTCGTCACTAGGCAGTAGGCTGCCTCAGGGTGACGGTTTGGGTGACGGACCGTCACCCACTTGACGGACCGTCGCCTGAACCATCACTCTTATCCAGAATGCTCTTTTTGCTCGTATTTCCTTCCGTTTCCATGTTTGTCCCTATTTCCTGAAAACATAACATAAACCCATCAAAAACGACAACGGTTGCTTGAAAACATATGATTGTTCTTAGTTAAAAGGAGTCGAAAGTGCCGTAAAATGGCGGCACATCAACACCCTCAACGTAGACGTTCGCTTGTCCTCAAGCAACATAACATAAAAGAAAAACAACACGATGACTCAACTAAGAAAACAAACTCGTGTCTCTAGCAACTCAGGGTCATTCAATATCATATTCAATTTTAATTCACGCTCCCTCGTAGCACACAAATGTATGAAACGCTAACTTGCAAGGATCCAAACATGTCATTCTGATATGATAGAACATTCTACATACACACGCGCAGCTATCCTAACAATCGATAGACAATACAGAAATCTTGGTGCCCTCACCACAAAGAAATCCTACACACAAGATTTGGGACTAGGTAAGCGCTCACACTCACAAACAATTTCAAACAATGCACATGCGATACCATAGGCTTGCCCTTACTATTCTATTTCAGTTCTTCAGAAAGCCGCTCAGGATCACTACAGGACTTGTTTTGGCTTGTAATGAGGCTTCAGGTGCAGGTAGGATATATTTAGGGGTTAGTGACTAAGCCCTCCTTGGAACTACCGACGTCTTATTACCACATACTTTACTTTGTCCATCCTTATTCACCTTTTTATTTCCTTCTCTCTAGCTACAGGTGCGGCCTCTTTATTTTGACAATTCTTTTTATTACTTTTTCGATCTTTTTCATCTCTTTTTTTTTCTTAGGCACACACCCGAATTTTCATTCTATTCACAACCAATCTTCTCCATCCTCTTTTTCTTATCATTCACCTCTATAGTAGCCACCCTCAACTTAGGCTGATTGCCTGAGTTGAGGTGCACAATGTCCACGGAAGGACCAGGGCCAAAACAGGGTTTACCTCTATAGTAGCCACCCTCAACTTAGGCTGATTGCCTGAATTGAGGTTGCACGATGTCCAAGGAAGGACCAGGGCCAAAATAGGGATTCACGTTAAACAGGAACGGTGACAGGTTATTGAAAAAATAAGATCAATTATGGCTCAAACAGGGATCAAAGGGATTATTTATATTTGGACGGTCTTTTAGGTTAAGTGGACTGCATACAAAAAGGGCCTGTGATCATTTCCTAAGCAACCAAACTTCGAACTTAACAAAATAGACCGGGCAAGTTCTAGATGCATGCACAGAGTAAGAATTTATAACAATAATCTCACACACTCTTGGCACCAAGAAACTATATCGCTACCAACTATTAAACAACCGCTCGGCTTAAGCATACTCATTCTAATCATAATCACACAATGACATTCAAGGATCCAGACAGTCAATCGTTTCAACATAAGCTCAAAACCAGAAAATTTTTCAAGGGGGCTCCTTTTAGTCAAGAAAAAAAAACGTCATGCTCATCACTATAGACACTAAAAAAATATAAATTTAAAAATAACAACCTAAACATGCCGGTTCTACTAGATAGCACACCGGAGGGAAAAGAAACACGGGAACAAAAACCCTCGGTGGTGACTCACAGGTTTCCCCACACCCTCAACTTAGACTCATGCATTGTCCCCAATGCATCCATATGAAAGCTAAAAACTGTGAGAGAAAGGAATACCTGTGAAGTCGATAGGACTCAGATTCTGGAATGATGTTGGAGACCGCCAAGGTCTCCAAAACAGGAGAACTCGATGGAGTGTGTGCACGCGACACCCTTCTGTTGCGTTCCAGCTTCTTCTTTCATCGGCTCCGCAGCTAGTCACGACAACTTTTTCGCTCTTTCTTTGCAGATTCTCTTGCGGTGTTTTCGTTTCCTTGATCTATTTTCACCGCCTTCCTCTACATGTTTCCCTTCTCGCACCATCCTTCTCACAACAGCTAGAGTCTCGACCAAACCCTTCTCCTCAAGATGCACATCCGCAGGAGCTTCCTCGATAACATTGACGACCGCGACCACCCTCATGTCACTTGGTTGCTTCATCAATTTAGACACATCGAACTTGACAGCTTCATTGTTTAGCCTGAAGGTCAGTTCGTTTCTTTCCATGTCAACCAATACTCTTGCCGTGGCTAGCAATGGTCGTCCCAAGATTATAGGAACTTCAAAATCCACTTCGCAATCCAAGATCACAAAGTCAGCGGGGAAGATAAGCTTACCGATCTTTACTAGCACATCATACAATATTCCCACGGGCCGCTTTACCGAACGGTCAGCCATCAACACTCTCATGGACGTTGGTTTAGGAGCTCCCAAACCCAATTGTTTATAGACTGCTAGCGGCATCAGGTTGATGCTAGCACCAAGATCACACAAGGCTCTTCCGAAGCCGAGTTTCCCAATAGTGCAGGGAACAGTAAACGCACCTGGATCTTCCTTTTTGTCTACTAACGACCTTGAGGAAATAGCACTGCAGTGGTGGAGGTTGTCTTCCGGTTCAAAACTTACCGATCTCTTCTTTGTAATCAAGTCCTTCATGAACTTGGCATAACCGGGCATTTGTTCAAGTGCTTCCACCAATGGGATGTTTATTGATATTTGCTTGAGCATGGTCAGGAAATTCAGGAACTTACCATCTTCCGCTTTCTTCTTCAGGCGTTGTGGGAAAGGAGGTGGTGGTCGAGGCATCATAGTTGGAAGCTTTTCAGCTTCCTTACTTTTCTCCACGGGCTCTAGAGTAGCCTCCTCGACTTCCTTGTTGTCCATGATCTTACCCTCTTGAGTCTGAATTACCGGATGTGATTCCGGTAATATTTTTCCGCTTCTTATGGTGATCGCCATACAACTCGCGTTATTCCTCGGATGAGTAGTGTTGCTCGGCAAGGTACCTATCTTCCTTTGGTTCAGAGATGCCGAGATTTTCCCCACTTGCTGCTCTAATTTCTTGATCGAAGTGGAATGCGCCTCCACTATTTGACTCATGGCCGATAACTCAGTCCTTATCTCCTTTACCCCAGAGTCGGTCGATTCTACCTTCAGCAGCATCTTTGCCATCATGTTCTCTAGCTTGGAAGTCCCTGCCTCGTTTCTAGCTTTGTCCCGATTACCAGGTGGTACATACAAGCCACCTCTATCGGTGTTATTCCTCCAGTTTCCTTGATCGCGATTGTAGCCAGCTTTCTCATAGTAGTTGTCCTTCTGATAGGTCCGACCTTGGTTTCCTTGGCCATTGGCCTGGAAACCCCCCAAGTAATTCGCCTCCTCATCAATTTCCAACTCTGCTGCTCTACCTTGGGAACCCACAGCTTTTACCTTCTCCATACCACCTGAGAACAAGTGCTTTGTCAGTAGGTCCAACTGCGTTTTCAGATGCGCCATATCTTGGTCGCGCTCCTCCTCTTTTCTGCGCTGCTCAGCTGACATACCAATTGCATAAGTGCTAGCTGCTACCTCTGAATCCCGTGTATGCCAGGCCCTGTTGGTTTTGGTGAGCCTGTCCAAAATAGTTGTGGCATCGGCAAAAGTGTGACCCATAAACGCTCCACCTGCTGCGTTGTCCAACGTCGGCTTGGTAGCCGAGTTCAGTGCCCTGTAGAATGTTTGCATCAAAAATTCATCGTTCAACTGATGGTTAGGGCATTGTGTTATCTTCTTTTTGAATCGCAACCAGGTCTCGTGCAATGCTTCGTGAGGTTGCTGTCTGAAATTGCTAATCTCATCCCTCAACTGTATCATCCTAGAGGGAGGAAAGAACCTTTCTAGGAAAGATCCTTTCAACTCTCCCCAAGTTGTGATAGAGTCGGGGGTCAGCTCTGTCAACCACAATATTGCCTCATCAGACAGAGACAACGGAAACAACCTGAGCCTGATCGTTGTCTGACTCACTCCAGGTAACTCAAACGACTTGCAGATGCCCACGAAATTCATCAGGTGCTGGTTTGCCCCAGCGGCACCACGAAACACTCCTCTCAAGTTCAACAGCTGGATCATCGTGCTAGTGATGTTGAACTTGGATCTGGGCACTAGCGGTGGAAGAGCAATGGCGCCCGTAGCGCCAACTCCATCCAAGTCAATATCCTCATCATTCAGCATAACATCGTCCTGCAGACCACCAGCATTCAGATTTGTTGGGCCTGTAGTTCTGCAGCGAGCCTTGCTGCCTCTTGTTGTGCGGCCATATTCTGCCTTAACGTTCTAGCAAGCTCGGGATCGTAAGGTAATGTTGATTCCCCCGAGCGCCGGGTACTTGGCATGCACAACTCTGTACCCTGTCAAAAACAAAAACAACAAATAAACGTAAAAGCAGGAAAGTATGACTAAGAGTCAAATAAACACACCGGACTTAATAATCAAACGTATTCCCCGGCAACGGCGCCAAAATTTGATAACGCTCAAAGTACCAATCCAATTAAGAAGCGTAAGCGATCGTTGTCAAATATAGAACCCAACAAAGGTTGGGGTCGATCCCACAGAGAATATGGTGAAAGTTAAGTCTTTAGTGAATTAGTTGACTAATGGTCAATAGTTTCCGGTAAATAAAGGGGGGGGGTTTGTGTGAACAATGTGTAGACAAAACGAACAATAATGTATGAGTGAAAATCAAGATGAGAGCGAACTAGGGAAGTGTTCACCATGGCGATGGTAACAATGTCGATTCTAAGCTTAACCGGGTTCTTTCTATATGCGTGTCACGATGTGATTGAATTAATGGTATCATCTAAATGTTTCTCAACCAAATAGACGAATTTACTTTTCAATTCTCTCGAACTTGAAAAGGTGTGCTTTTAGATTTCAATCCTAAACATCAAGTAGATTAATCTAGTTACAGCATTAATCATAAGACGAGAGTTAGTAGTCTAGAATCCTTGTCGTTAATCAAGTTTCTCGGTTTTTAATCTCTTTACTCAAGCAAATTAAACCTAGGCATGTTCTAATGTTTGCAACCACTAGAAAATGTTATATAATGAATGATTAACAATGTGACAATATATATATTGAACCCGTCGCTACCCGAAATCTATCTTGCTACGTTTGCCATGGCTCCCACAACCCTAGTTGTGGGAGGTTTAGTTCCTCATGCTATTAAGAAAAGAGAAGAGAATAGTATTCATAATAAGGAGAAGATATTCTTACAATATAATGAAAACAAATCTTCAATGATCCAAGAACAAGAAAACAAAGATCCCAAGAACAAATCAAGAACACGTTTTCAAGACAAGGAAAATGTGTTTCTTGCTCTCAAATCCTCTCCTAAAACTATTGGGAGAACTATTGTAAAAGGCTTGACAAATAAAATAAACCTAACATAGGGTATTTATAGGAGTCTAGGAAACAAATCCCAAAAACGCTCGGATTCCGCGTAGCGGACTGCCTAGGTGTGACGGCCAGGCTGACGGACCGTCACTGGCTTGACGGACCGTCGCCTGGACCGTCGTCACTAGGCAGTAGGCTGCCTCAGGGTGACGGTTTGGGTGACGGACCATCACCCACTTGACGGACCATCGCCTGAACCGTCACTTTTATCCAGAATGCTCTTTTTGCTCGTATTTCCTTTGGTTTCCATGTTTGTCCCTATTTCCTGAAAACATAACATAAACCCATCAAAAACAACAACGGTTTCTTGAAAACGTATCATTGTTCTTAGTTAAAAGGAGTCGAAAGTGCCATAAACTGGCGGCACATCATCCATCCTTACAAGGGGAAAATTATGGCGTACTCAATAGATTGATAATGACATAGCAAGTAGTCCTTAAAGGGGATATGAAATAAGAAGGGAGCATATTACAAAAAATTCTAGCCTAACAGCTACTGGTTTTGGACCTTCATCGCGATGAACACCTCCTCATCCCGATGAGGTTGTCTTCCCCAGCTAACTTTTTTCTGAAAATAGTGATTTTCAAGGCATACACATCATTTTATCAAATCGCTCTCAAATCGGGTATAACCCACTACCATACTACTCTTATGCATGTATTTTATAGTAATTTAAACTTTAAAAATCAAGCCCAAACATTTGAATCCAATCAAGGAATTTTTCTACCGTTACTACACTATTTTGAGTCTAAGACTCCATGAACTTTGTGGGAATGATGTAAGGGGTAGTGTAAGCACTTTCACAACGTAAAATTAGTAGGCATGCTTCATAAATCTACTCTATAAGAGAAAGAATTTGTCCCACACCCTAACTCCCAGTTTCTACACAAAATCAAGTATGATAATTGCTAAATCTATGAAATCTATACATTATAATCATAGGTCTAAGTTACAAAAAGAGTTTTACATTGAAAAATCGATGTGAAACATGTAAAAGTTGAGAGGATTTTGTTTGGGAGAAAGGGGAAATGGTTTTGAAAATGGAAGAAATGAACATCTCCCAACTTTAAAACTACTGCGTTGACTCATCGCGATAGAACTCGCTTTGTCGCGATGGTCTACCACAGTGAGACTCTATCCATCACGATAAGGTAGCTCGCCACAGAAAGATTAGGCCCGCCATGATGTGTCAGCTGGGTCCACTATTTATTTTGGGTTAAATCCCCTCTGTTGTTAAATCCCTTTCGCTTCTTCAACACCGGGAGTATTAAATTTTAGGCTCCCTTACTGATCCTTTCCCTCTATAATTGGGGAAAAGAAATATAGGAACTTGGTTCGTATCTAATGTTTGGATCGCTTAAGCTGTGTCCTAACGTATCGACCAAGAGACAATAGATAAAAGGTTTTCCAAAGTGGTGAGTGATTTGGCTCATGTCCATTATTAGTAAGCTCGTGCCCTACTCTATCTAGGTCTATTCGAGGATGAACGGTAGGTAAATTGGTGTCTATTTTAATGATCCATCACATTGTTATTAAGAGGTCGTGCTAAAAATAATCGAATTAATAATTTTGGATAATATAAAATCATGGAGTTAATTTTGAGACTTGTTTAAGTAAAGCACGGACGTGAAATATGGCCACAAATAAGCTGCCAAAGTTCTTCATCATGATGAGCCTGAGCTCATAACGATGGTTCATCGCAGGAATGTTAGCCCCATCATGATGGTCCATCCTGATGAAGCGGTACTCATTGCAATAAAGGCACAAGACAGAAACCTGGATTAAAATTGCTCAACCTTTAAAATCTTTTCCAAAAAAGAGGCCTTCTCCATAAAATGCCCCATCCCTATCCCAACCCTAGGAAATAAAAAAAAAGGAAAAACTCTCAAAAAAAGGTTGGATTTCCCTGCTCCTCGCGGTAACTTTCCTTCTAGATTCTCTAGGACAAGGATAACATGCTGGTTGCACACACCATTGGTAGCATCTCAGCATTCGAGGTAGGTTATTGTTAAATAATAGCAAGACTCAATTAGTAAGCATGATCCCTCTACATCAATTGATGGAGACAACATACTTAGGCCTTCGGGCCTAGAGTCTGGGTGGTGATTACTAAACATAGTTAATATCCTTGAAATATTGTGCATGATTGTGTGTGTTATGAATTGGGTGCATAGATGAGGCTTAGATTCATAAACTGAGACTTAAGTCGTGTGATTGTTAACTAGGTGATGCCTGAAACATAGAGAAACTAGTTGGTAAGAAATGGTTGTAACCCTGTTAGGTAGCTTGGAAATCCTTAGTAGATTGGCCTAATGGTTACGTCCTAAAATTTAGGAATAAAATAGAGAATACTAAGAATTACTCAAAATGGAGGCTTAGCAATTATGACGAATTGGTTAACAATAAAGGTTAAGGCATGTTATGATCCTACTTCTGAAAATATGAACCCTATGTTAGTATCAATAAGAGGGGGTGGATGGATAGAATTGGATATAGGGTTAGAACCTGCTAGGTGGTAAGCAAGTTCGATAAGGATTTGTATGCACAACATTTGAATTAGAATAAGACTCACCTTATAACATATTTGGTGGGGGAAACTGTATAACTCGTTATTTATCTTCGGACATGGTTGAATTATATGTGTTTCTCTATTATGCTTGTACGAATAGGTAAGAGGAATAGGAAGTGACAAATAGGCTGAAATGGATATATATATATATATATATATATATATATAACATGTGTGTGTATGCACTCATCAGATATAGGACAAAGAGCCTAGTTGCATAGATTATTGTCAACATAATTACTATGGAGCGGACTACACCACTATGGTACATGGATACCTAGGGTGTCCTACATATCATGGATAGTGGGAAAAAATAAGACTCGTTACATGTATGTACACACTACTATATATATCATTACATATGTTATTGCATTCATCATTATATGCTTCATTGTATTGCTTCGTGGTCAGTTGTATGAGTTGACATTGTGGTTATGAATAAGGTCTATAAAGTAATGAAGGTATTGAGGTATGGTAGTGCTTGGTGAACTTGAGTAGTGGGTAATGCCTTACATCTAAACCTAGATGGAGAGTCTACTTAGGGCGTAAATAAGGGACATATAGGGTGGGATACCACTATCCCTTAACTGGATTAATGGTTGGGATGTCAGGGATAAGCGAGAGTTATTTGAATAAGATTAAACTGCTTGAATTATCTTGTTATGTGTTGAGTAGAAGTATATGATGTGGTATTGATTTTTGTATCTGGTTTATGTGAACTAATCTCAGTTGGCCGATGATACCTACTAGTAAGTGTGGTTGTAAGGATGCTACTCTTTTTATACCCTTGGTGTATATGTGTGACAGGTTGAATGATATTCGAGCTTGGATTGAAGAAGTCTCCACCAACAACTTCTCTTCTCTACTTTTCAGACGGGAGTTATGTCTGTTAATTTGTATTATTATCATGATCATCCTTTTGTATCTCTTGTACATGCTTAGACTAGGTCTTAGGGGAAATTATAGCATTTTATTTATTTGGCAACCCATGTTTATTTAATTACAAGTATTTTATTAAAATTAATGCAGTTCTTATTTACTAATTTCTCTTGTAACTTAATTATGAACTATTGTGTGGTCATGGTTGGGTGGTTTTAGGGTTCTCCTACCTAGATAGATTAGAGTATGTGCTCGCATGATCTCACCCTGAAATAGGAATCATGACAGTTGGTATCAGAGCCCAGCCCGATCTCCTGTTACAAGATTAATGTCAAAATAGAGTCATGTGGATTGGTGTGTTGATGTCCACATCAAATATTTGGGAAGCTATAGCGACATCTAGCTGTGGTTTCACTTTATTCTTTCTTATCGTGTCGTCCTGGTCTGTTATCTTCTGGGTTAAGCCCAATATTTTCTAGCCGATTCTAATTTGTATCTCAACGTGATTAGTCCAAAGTGTGATAAAACCAATTGGTATATGGTCGATTCTAATGTGTATCTCACCCTAAGGATTCTTGATGATGTGTGACTCTATGATTATATGTATCGAATGATGTGTTCAGTTTCTGACATTATAGGGCCACGAATTGGTTGTTACGTGCTTAAGTAAAAGTAGAGTTATTGAGATTGTTCAAGTAATAAGGAATCCATTATGGGATGAGAGTTATGAAAGCTTGCGAGTTAGGAGAACCCTTATCACCCAATCCAACAGGTAATGTGGAAATCAAAAGTAAACATAAGAAATAGCCTTTTAATACTGGAAAAACATTTATAAACTTTAGTACAATGAAATCCTTTACAAAATATGAATACAACCCTCCCTAGGAACTAGTCTAAACAGATACAAGAGCTCTAAAGGAGAAATACAAGTACGAAAAGAAGACACAACTTCCACCATGGAAACAAAGATTAGAAACTGCTGGAGATCACGATTATCATGTACCTAAGAAACATCACTGATAGATAAACCTGGTTCACTCAAGGAACCAACATATAATGAACACCAATAACAAATAAGCCTGGTTCAGTCAAGGAACTAACAAGTAATGAACATCAACAATAATAAGCCCAGTTCACTCAAGGAATCAATACACATATAACACTCAATCCCGTACCAGGCGTGGTACCCGAGCCAAACATAATAGAACTTGTACCAGGCGTGGTACCCCAGCCAATTGATATTATATCCCATACCATGTATGGTACCCGAGCCAACCAGTTATAGAACCTGTACCAGGCGTGGTACCAGAGCAAAGCAATATATGTATCCCATACCAGGCGTAGTACCTGAGCCAACCGAATGTCACACCCAATCCAACAGTCAACAACAATGAACACAACCACACTTGTAAGCCAACAAGTAATAAGACAAGTTCATTTCACATGATTGACAACCGGATATCATAGACATTGATCATTTAATTCCCTAACCATACAATGTGTAGACAATACTAAGCAACAGTTACAATGCACACATATTGCAAGTCTGAAGCAAACAACCATCACTTACCCAACAAACCTGGTTTATAACCCCCAACCTTGATGAACTGTCCGAAGATTAACCCCCAGTTTACCATCTAAACACATATAGTCATTTACATCAAATTTGGCCTCCTTTAGAAAGGTAAGCACATTCTAGGGAATTCATCCCTTAACATTAATAATTCTAGAACTTCCTTGCTCTCCCCCAATTCCTTTATTTAGATCACTCCCAATAACTCGCTACAACCTAGCAATCCATTCACCCATAAACATTACCGGTTCCTCGAACCCACCCGGGAATCTAGTCTCCCAAAATATAAAATCCTAATATCAAAAATAAGACACGAATTGGAAACACATTATTCAGGACACAATAACTCCACCTCCATGAACCAACAGCCCATAAATTAATCCTCCAAACTCTATGCCCGAAGGCCTAGGCATGAATTCTCCCATCATTCTACAAAAATAACATAAAATGAATTACAGGTCTAAGTCAACTTAGTTAAATCTAGCCTACCTGGATGCTAAGCATCTGTTGCAGAAGTCTGAACAAGAACTTCTGGCTCTGTGGAGGGGAATCCTGACAGAAAGTGGACCTGTAATACGTGGGTTTTACCCCATTATAGCGGGAATCCTTCCTCTTCATTGCTCCCAAGCTTTTGAGCAGCGTAGGAGGGTTTTTGGAGCAACCCACATTTGTTTGAAACATAAGAAGAGAGAATGAAATTATAAAACCCATTTTTGAGTTTTCTGGTCCTGTCATATCGCTATAGCAGCCGAATCCCACTATAGCATCACCGCCATTGCGATAGCCACCCGCTATAATGGGGTTGACCGCCTTGGCTTCTGCTATAGTGGGAATTTTTCTACTATAGTGATCATTGTTGTAGCACAGTGTAAACCACTATAGCGGTTGACATGGAATAGAACCTCGGGAAATCCCTCAAAATACCTATTTTACAGTACACTTCAAATCTTGACGTTCTGAACCAACCCTTTCACGTTAACTTTGATATCGGGAGTTCTATTCACTCGAATTCACTTCCGAAAAGTCCCCCGAACTATTTAATGCCTTAGCTAACGGAAAAACTAGCTCAACCTAAGATATTTTACCCAATACTTTCTCGAATTTCCCTAGACCTTAACTTGCTCAGAATTCGTCCGAGACTAGCCGAGCCCAAAATTTCCAACTCCCTAACTCGGAAGTTTTTTAACCCATTCTTTATACGGATAGCTCACCTATAATGAGGTGTCTTTTAATAACGACTGAATAGGTCATTACAATAGATACCAATATACCTATCGTTCATCCCTGAATGATCTTTAAGGCGGAAGAAAAAGAATGAGCCAGCTCCTTTAACCTTAACGATCTACCATGATATCGTAAATGCAACTTTACACGAACCACAAAAGCATTCAAATCTCTCGGTGTACCCAAACTCAAAAAAAATTAATTCTATCCTGCTCTATCGAGGGATCCCTTCTTTCGAGCTTCATGAGGCCAACTAGAGTACCCCTCCCTAAGTGCTCAAAAAATCTGGGGCCTCGTTGAAATACCAGAGCGGATGAAATTCAAACATAACAAAAAAATAATTTTTCATGCCACGAGGAACCAAAACCTGTTATGGCAACCCCTTTCTCTCTATAGCAGCCTCGCTATAGCTGAACAATTCTCGCTATAGTGACATCAAGGTAGCACCCTGCCTCCCACCATAGTAGTATAGATGAGGCAGCAACTTTGAACAGTCTCAGTTTTAGCCAACTATTACAACACAACCCATATTTTGACATTACAAACTAATCCATTTATGTTAAATGCTATACCACAGAGTTCTACTAACTCGAACTCCATTCCAAAATCTTCTACAATATACTATGATCCTCGCATATCATGATATCACCTTACTCTCATCAACACTATACTCCAAAACACCAAGTATCTCTAAACCACACAACACTGAATTTCCATTGGAACCTATCCTAGTTGAGATTTTTGTCAACTCTTATCCTAGGGAGAATTCTACCCGGGCACTTACACCCTAACCAGTGCTATAACTTGCACAACCCCACTACTCAATGAGCAGTAACACCGGGTATTATCATGGTTAACAAGAGGGATATAACTGATCAAGGAACTATTTACTAACCCCGCTCCCTCAATCGACCCTACCACTAAGGATCATCAATCATGCACAAGCCAAATTATTACAAATTCCCCACAATTCCACTATACTCTTCCCAAGAGCTACAATTAGCCAAAACATTCTCATAGAATTAGCCTATAAGCAGTGTCCCACACTACTCAGCCAATTACAGGTCATTTTGCCAAATATTGCATGAGCGACTATTCCCACCAATGGACATTCATAGTTTTACCAACACCCAAAAACTTAGTTCCACCATAATCTCATGGTTTTCTCACTAACTACACATTATCATTACAATTCAAGTAGTTACTCAATTAAAGGTAAAATCACCGCGTTAAATCAGAGTTGATGTTCAAATCTGAATACGTTACCTCAAACAGGCAACATCACCCTAATCAAGACAATAACCATTATGCCCCGGGCTACCATATCTAACCTTTCTTTTTATCACACATGAATGCTAATCTTTATAATCCATGCAATAACACAACTCAACTAGCGATTTAAAAAAACCCAAGAATGAAAAACAAAATGGGGAAAACAGGACAGGGATTCTGCCCTGCCCCTCCCGCTATAGCGGCTTGCACACCGCGATGGCGACCCCTAACAACAGTAGCCCAGAAAATTTTCCATTTTCTACAAAATTCACTCATTCTCCCTTTCCTATTATCAATGTTAACCCCTGAAATCGTGTCATGGTCTTAAATATAACCCCAAGACCATCCCTAACAAGGCATAATTGAGAATTTACCACCACATTATCATAAGATCAGTAACGAAATAGAGCAGAAAATTGTTCATAACATCACATTCCAGCTATCATACAAGATTAGCCCTTTTTCCCATGGTTCTGACCGATCCCGACTGTCCTGAAATTGGGGTTTCTCCACAATCACAAATGATCATGTCATCTTACCATTTTTACCAATGGTAAGTCCATGCCCAAAACTTAACACAAAAATTTCAGTTAAATCACATAACAGTTAACCCTTTAACCAATCACATATATTCAAGTTAAAACTCTTTACTAACCACCAGAGTAACTCAAGCAATTACACACCACACATTCGCAGTCATTCAAACAATGTAATGCACATAATCACAAGTCTCAAGATTTAACACTCTATGAAATCAGGTTCATTATCTTTTATTTGTCTCATGGATGACCGTTAGCCGATTCATCCATGCCTTTACATAGCCTCCCAGGCCAAATACCAATTGGAATCAAGAGATACCAATTGGACTCAACCCATACAAGCAAGTAACAAACCGTATGGAAGAAGTGAAAGAAGAGAGATAATTTTCTAGAATGCTTCATAGCTCACCGAAAATTAGATGTGGACGTCAACTCACTAATCCGTAGGACTCTATTTGATATTTGCTCTTGTACAGGGAGACCGATAACCTAGGATCTGATACTATTTGTCATGATCCAAATACTGGGCCATGCAGGCACCTACTCTAAGCACCTAGATAGGAGAATCCTTACCCCCTGATCCAACAGGTAATGCGGAAATCAAAAGTAAAACATGAGAAATAGCCTTTTAATACTTGAAAAACATTTATAAACTTTAGTACAATAAAATCCTTTACAAAACTTGAATATAACCCTCTATAGGAACTAGTCTAAATGGGTACAAGATCTTTACAGGAGAAATACAATTACCAAAAGAAGACACAGCTTCCACCATGGAAACAAAGATTAGAAGTTGTTGGAGATCACCATTGTCCTGTACCTAAGAAACATTACTGATAGATAAACCCGGTTCATTCAAGGAACCAACATATAATGAACACCAATAACAGATAAGTCTGGTTCACTCAAAGAACCGATAAGAAATGAACATCAATAATAATAAGGTCGGTTCACTCAACGAACCAACACACATATAGCACTTAATGTCGTACCAGACATGGTACCCGAGCCAACCATAATAGAACTTGTACCAGGCGTGGTAACCAAGCCAACTGATATCATATCATATACCAGACGTGGTACCCGAGCCAACTATTTATAAAACTTGTACCAGGCATGGTACCCGAGCCAACTGTTATATGTATCCCATACCAGGCGTGGTACCCAAGCCAATCGAATGTCACACATAATCAAATAATCAACAATAATGAACACAACCACACTTGTAAACCAACTAGTAATAAGACAAGTTCATTTCATATGATTGACAACCGAATATTATAGACATTCATCATTTAATTCCGTAGCCATGTAATGAGCAGACAATACTAAGCAACAGTCACAATGCACACATATCGCAAATGGCAAGCAAACAACCATCACTTACCCAACAAACCTGGTTCATAACCCTTAACCTTGATGACCTGTCCGAAGACTAACCCCAAGTTTACCATCTAGACATATATAGTCATTTACATCAAATTTTGGTCCCCTTTAGAAAGGTAAGAACATTCTAGGGAATTCATCCCCTGACTTTAATAATTTTGGAACTTCCCTTCTTACCCCAATTCCTTTATTTAGATCACTCTCGAGAACCCGCTATAACCTAGCAATCCATTCAATCATAAATATTACTGGTTCCTTGAACCCATCCGAGAATCTAGTCTCCCAGGATATAGAATCCTAATATCAACAATATGACACGAATTGGAAACACTTTATTCATGACACAATAACTCCACCTCCATCAACCAACAACCCATAAATTAATCCTCCAGACACCATGCCCGAAGGCCTAGGCATGAATTTTCCCATCATTCTACAATAATAATATGAAACGAATTACAGTTCTAAGTCTTCTCAGTTAAACCTAGCCTACCTGGATGCCAAGCATCTGCTGCAGAAGTTTGAACAAGAACTTCTAGCTCTGTGGAGGCGAATCTTGATAAAAAATAGACCTGGAATCCATGGGTTTTACCCGATTATAAAGGGTTGATCTCCGTTGCTCCCAAGCTTTGGAGCAGCCTAGGAGGGTTTTGGAGCAACCCTCGTCTGTTTAAAACTAAAAAAGTGAGAATTAAATTATAAAACCCATTTTGGGGTTTTTTGGTCCCGTTATCCTGCTATAGCCACCCAATCCCACTATAGCAGCACCGCCATAGCAATATTCGACCGCTATAGCAGGGTTGACTCCCTTGACTTCCACTATAGCGGGAATTTGTCTGCTATAGCGATCATCATTGTAGCGTAGTATCAATTGCTATAGAAGTTGACACAAAATAGAACCTCGGGAAATCCCTCAAAATTGCCTATTTTACAACACACTTCAAATTTTAACGTTCCAAACCAACCCTTTCACGTTAACTTCGATATCGGGAGTTCTATTCACCTGAATTTACTTCCAAAAAAGTCCCCCGGACTCCTTTACGCCTTAGCTAATGGAAAAACTAGCTCAACCTAAGACATTTTACCCACCCCTTTCCTGAATTTCCCTAGACCTTACCTTTCTCAGAATTTGTCCAAGATTAGCCTAGCTTAAAATTTCCAACTCCCTAACCCGAAAGTTTTTTAACATTTTCTTCGCATGAATAACTCAATCATAATGAGGTACTTTTTAATAACGACTGAACAAGTCATTACAACAGATACCAATTTACCCATTGGTCATCCCCGAACGATCTCTAAGGCAGAAGGAAAAGAATGAGCCAGCCCCTTTAACCTTAACGCTCTACCATGATAGTGTAAATGTAACCTTACACGAATCACCAAAATATTCAAATCTCTCGGTATACCCAAACTCAATAGAAATTTATTTCTATCTCTCTGTCAAGGAATCCCTTCTTTTGAGCTGTGTGAGGCCAACAAGAGTACCCCTCCCTGAGTGCCCAAGAAATTTGAGGCCTCATCGAAATACCGGAGTAAGAAAAATTCAAACATAACAAAAAAATAATTTGTTCATGCCATGAGGAACCGAAACCCGTTGTGGCAACCCCTTTCCAGCTATAACAGCCTCGCTACAGCAGAAAAATTCCTGCTATAGCGGCACCGCGGTATCGCCTTGTCTCCTGCTATAGTGGTATAGGCAGGGCATCAACTCCAGACAGCCTCTGTTTTGGCCAACTTTTACAAAACAACCTAGATTTTGACATTCCAGACTAATCCCGTTAGATTAAATGCTATACCTGGAGTTCTACTAACTCAAACTCCATTCTGAAAGCTTCTACAGTATACTATGACCCTCGCATATCATGATATCACCTTACTCTCATCAACACTACACCCGAGACACCAAGTATCTCTAAACCACACAACACTAAATTTCCATTCGAACCCATCCTAGCTGAGATGTTTGTCAACTCTCATCCTAGGGAGAATTCTCCCCAGGCACTTACACCCTAACCAGTGCAATAACTTGCACAACCCCACCACTCAATGAGCAGTAACACCAGGTATTATCATGGTTAACAAGAGAGATATGACTAATCAAGGAACCATTTACTAACCCCACTCCCTCAACCGACCCTACCACTTAGGGTCATCGATCATGCACAAGCCAACTCATTTTAAAGTCCCCACAATTCCACTATACTCTTCCCAAGAGCTACAATTAACCAAAACATTCTTATAGAATAAGCCTATGAGTAGTGTCCCATACTACTCAACCAATTACAGGTCATTTTGCCAAATACTGCATGAGCGACTATTCCCACCAATGGACAATCATAATATTACCCATATCCAAAAACTTAGTTCCACCATAATCTCACGGTTTCCTCACTAACTACAGATTATCATTACAATGCAAGTAGTTACTCAATCAAGGGTAAAATCACCGCGTCAATAAGAGTTGATGTTCAAATATGAATAGGTTACCTAAAATAGGCAACATCACCCACATCAAGCCAATAACCTTTATGCCCTGGGCTACCATATCTAACCTTTCTTTTTATCACACATGAATGCTAATATTTATAATTCATGCAATAGCACAGCTCAACTAGCGTTTTGAAACAACCCAGGAATGAAAAACAAAATGGGTAATAATAGGACAGGGATTCTGCCTTTCCCTTCCTGCTATAGCGGCTTGCAGAGTGCTATGTTGACCCTTAACAGCAGCAGCCCAGAGAATTTACCATTTTCTGCAAAATTCACTTAGTCCCCCTTTCCTGTTATCAATGTTAACCCTTGAAATCAGGTCATGGTCTTAAACATAACCCCAAGACCATCCCCAACAATGCATAATTGAGAATTTATCACCATATGGTTCAGAACATCACATTCCCGCTATTATACAAGATTAGCCTTTTTTCCCTATGGTTCCCGATCAATCCCGACTGTCCTGAAATTGGAGTTTCCCCAAAGTCACAAATGATCATGTCCCTTTACCATTTTTACCAACGGTACATCCATGCCTAAAACTTAACACAAAAATTTTAGGTAAATCACATAACGGCTAACCCTTTAACCAATCACATATAACCAAGTTAAAACTCTTCACTGACCACGAATTTCAAAGTAACTCAAGAAATTACACACCATACATTCGCAGTGATTCAAATAATGTAACGCACATATTCACAAGTCTCAAGCTTCAACACTCAATTAAATCAGGTTCATTATCTTCTATTTGTTTCATGGATGACTTTTGGCCAATTCATATATGCCTTTACATAGCCTCCCAAGACAGATACCAATTGGAATCAAGATATACCAATTGGACTCAACCCATACAAGCAAGTAAAAAACCATACGAAAGGAGTGAAAGAAGAGAGACAATTTCCTAGAATGCTTCATAGCTCCTCGAAGATTAGATGTGGACGTCAACACACCAATCTACAGGACTGTATTCAACATTTGCTCTTGTACTAAGAGACCAATAACCTAAGCTTTGATACCATTTTTCATGATGTAATTATCGAGCCGCGCAGGCACCTACTCTAAGCACTTAGATAGGAGAATCATTACCACCCGATCCAACAGGTAATGCGGAAATCAAAAGTAAAACATAAAAAATAGCCTTTTAATACCGGAAAAACATTAATAACTTTAGTACAGTGAAATCCTTTAAAAAACATGTAACACAACCTTTCCTAGGAACTGGTCTTAACAGGTACAAGAGCTCAAAAGGAGAAATACAAGTATGAAAAGAAGACACAACTTCTACCATGGAAACAAACATTAGAAGCTGCTGGAGATCACCATCATTCTGTGCCTAAGAAACATCACTGATTGATAAACCCAGTTCACTCAACAAACCAATATATAAGAACACTAATAACATATAAGCTTGGTTCACTCAAGGAACCAATAAGAAATGAATATCAACAACAATAAGCCTGGTTCACTCAAGAAACCAACATACATATAGCACTCAATATCATACCAGGCATGGTACCCTAGCCAATCATTATAGAACGTGTACTAGGAGTGGTACCCCAGCCAACCGATATCATATCCCATACCAGGCGTGGTACCTGAGCCAACTATTTATAGAATATGTACCAGGCATGATACCCGAGCCAACTGATATATATATCCCATACTAGGCGTGGTACCCGAGCCAACCGAATATCTCACATAATTCAACAATCAACAATAATAAACACAACCATACTTGTAAGCCAACAAGTAATAAGACAAGTTCATTTCACATGATTGACAACCGGATATTATAGACATTCATCATTTAATTCCCTAACCATGTAATATGAAGACAATACTAAGCAATAGTTACACTGCACACATATTGCAAATGGGTAGCAAACAACTATCAATTACCCAACAAACCTGGTTCATAACCCCAAACCTTGATGACCTGTCCAAAGACTAACCCCCAGTTTGCCATCTAGACATATATAGTTATTTACATCAAATTTTGGTCCTCTTTAGAAAGGTAAGCATATTCTAGGGAATTCATCCCCTGACATTAACAATTCTGTAACTTCCTTGCTCACCCCAATTCCTTTATTTAGATCACTCCCGAGAACCCGTTATAACCTAGCAATCCATTCACCCATACACATTATCGGTTTCTTGAACCCACCTGAGAATCTAGTCTCCCAGGATATAGAATCCTAATATCAGCAATAAGACATGAATTGGAAACACTTTATTCATGACACAATAACTCCACCTCCATCAACCAACAACTCATAAATTAATCCTCCAGACTCCGTATCTGAAGGCTTAGGCATGAATTCTCCCATCATTCTACAACAATAATATGAAATGAATTACAGGTCTAAGTCTAATCAGTTAAACCTAGCCTACTTGGACGCCAAGCATATGTTAAAGAAGTCTGAATAAGAACTTCTAGCTCCATGGAGGCGAATCCTGATGGAAAGTGGACCTGGAATCCATGGGTTTTAACCTATTATAGCGATAATCCTTCCTCTCCATTGCTCCCCAGCTTTGGAGCACCCTAGGAGGGTTTTTGGAGCAACCCTCATCTGTTTGAAACTGAAGAGGAGAGAATAAAATTATAAAATATGTTTTTAGGTTTCTTGGTCCCATCATCCCACTATAGCGGCCCAATCCCACTATAGCGGCACCGCCATAGTGAGAGTCGCCTGCTATAGCAGGGTTGACCACCTTGACTTCTGCTAAAGCAAAAAAAAATATTATAGCAATCGTCGTTGTAGTGAAGTGTCAACCGGTATAGCAGTTTACAATACACTTCAAATCTTGACGTTCCAAATCACTCTTTTACATCAACTTCAATATCAGAATTTCTATTCACCTGAATTCTCTTTTGAAAAGTCCCCTGGACTCCTTAATGCCTTAGCTAAGAGAAAAACTAGCTCAACCTAAGATATTTTACCCAATCCTTTCTCGGATTGCCCTAGACCTTACCTTGCTCAGAATTCGTCCGAGACTAGTCTAGCCTAAAATTTTCAACTTCCTAACCCAAATTTTTTTAACCTATTCTTCACCCGAATAGCTCACCCTTAATGAGGTACCTTTTAATAGCGACTGATCAAGTCGTTACAACTAGGTCTTCAGGGAAATTGTAGCATTTTATATATTTGCTAACCCATGTGTTTTTAATTACAAGTATTTTATTAAAGATTAATGTAGTTCTTATTTGCCAATTTCTTTTGTAACTTAATTAAGAACCATTGCATGGTCATGGTTGGGTAGTTTTAGGGTTTTAATACCTAAATAGATTATAGTAGGTGCCAGCATGATCCCACCTTGAAATTAGGGTTGTGACAGAAAAGGTCATTGATGATGAGATGAAGTTATATTGGGTTTCTCGCTCTCTTGTAGGAGAAGCAAGGAAATAGTATATAAACACTTTATCATAGTTAGTAGAGATATGGCTTAGGTTAGTGTATACATTCATCCATGAGTTGAATTCACACGCTGAAAAGATACAAGCAGTGAATAAGATTGAATTTTGAACAAGAGGAAGAAGATTACTCTCTGACGCTTGGGCAAGGTTCAACTATCTTATAGATTATTCAGGTTTGGGGTTGTCTATGATATTGATGATGAACACTTTCTACCAAGCACGTGACAAGTTCAACCAATCTATAGTAGATATGCTAGCTGGTAGATGGTGGAATGAGGACTCTACGATTACAGTCATATAGATGCTACAAAGTGGCTGGACACGGGCTTACTTGGAATATAGAGTTTCAGAACTAAATGAGAGAGGTGAAGGAAGCCAAGGATAAAATGAAAGCTCAAGTGAGATAGGGTGGTGATGTTTACCCCCATCATGGAGATAATGGAACTTGAAAAAGTTCATGTTGAGCCACGACTTTAAACAGGGAGTTAATTGGGAGGCAATCCAATATTTGTTGTACTTAATTTTATTTTATTTTTATTATATTCTTTTATAAAAAAAATCTAACGATTGTTTTTGAGTTTCTTGTTTTGTAGGTTTCCGAGGCTGTGGATCAAAGAAAGTGGAAATGAGCACTCAAAATAAAGGTTTGAAAAAGGAAAAAAAAATGAAAATGACAAAACTAGTGAAAATACAGTTGGAGAACGCCCAGGGTACCACCC
The DNA here is from genome assembly GCA_003996215.1 of Jaltomata sinuosa. Classification (NCBI taxonomy): domain Eukaryota; kingdom Viridiplantae; phylum Streptophyta; class Magnoliopsida; order Solanales; family Solanaceae; genus Jaltomata; species Jaltomata sinuosa. The sequence goes on along the minus strand of QJPP01000285.1, from coordinate 152,377 downwards.
AAGGCCCCTCCGTAGTGTATTTCACTCAAAAATAACTGTTTTTTTCTTTCTAAAAATTTAATAAATAAATAATAATAAAAATGGAAATAAAAAAAAAGAAAAAAATATTTAGTATAAAGCCACTAGATTCTCATTAGTTTTATCCAATAGTGTATTTCAAATATTTCTCTATCTAAACTTTGGCAAAAGTCTTCATTCCTTCAAGCTTTCTTCTTCAAGAATCAATCTTTCAAAATATGAATTCTTAAGCTTTCTTTAGCTAATTATTATTTTTATCATTAGTTATTAGTTTTAGTTTTTTTCATTTATTATTTTTATCTAGTAATTTTATAGACCCATGAAAACTGAAGCTCTATACTTAAATTTTCCAACTTGTGAATCATGCTAAATTATTGGATAGGAAATATAATTTATTAATTGTTAGTGAATATATGCTTGTTAGAATAGCTATTGTTGATAATATTAAATTTGGGTGTGAATTGGGATGATAGATTATATGAAACAAGACTTTAAAGATTCATGCACACTAAGTGTTTGATAAAAAGTTTGAAAGAGAGTTTTATGAGAAATATGTCAAAACTCTAAGTGTGGGGTGATTCTAAACCTTACTTGGATCTTATATTTGCTACACCCACTATGAAATTTAGTATATCATGCTCTTAATTAGATATATGTTATTAACTAGATGCTAAGCTACTTGTAAAAATTCACTTGGATTTATGAACAAACTAGAAACTTTTTGAACTTTCTATTTTACTTTTTAGTTTTAGGATAGAATAGAATTTTCTTGTAATATGTATGTTGTATATTGTATACTTCATTTTTATTTTTATTTTGAAGGAACCATGTCTTCAAGGCCTACAAGAACTAGCACCAAAAAAGAAAAGGCTACAACTAGTAGCTAAAACAAGGATAAGAGGCCTAGAAAAGAAAAAGAGGGACAACCCCAAGCACTGAAAATTCCACATGGGTTAGAAGCGGTTGCTACTTTTGGAAAGACAATGGTACATCTAATTTGAAAAGACTCCCACAGCCATCCCTGAAGCAAACATTAATATAACTCCTTTCCATAACAAGTTCCTATCATCTATAAGAAAATAATGGATATGAGTTTGGAAAGCTTGCTAAATTCATATGGCATGGCCAACATGTGAATGGTAAAAGAATTTTATGGAAATTGGGAGCTGGGAGTTGATTATGACAAAGAATTTGAAGTCAATGTAAGAGGAATAGTGGTAAAATTTTCTTATTACATGATCAACGAATATTTAAAGTTTAAAAAATATCCCTATGAGATATTTGAAGCCTTTTATAGAAAGCCAGACTAAAAAGAGCTTAAGATGTTAGTGTGTGGTAAATATTCGGATGCGGTATAGGCACGTGATTCAAATGGAAGGCATGCATCCTACCCAAGGAATAAGTTGTCTATGGAATCAAAAGTATTGTTGAGGTTTATTAACAATTTATCACTCCAACCTCCAACGATTCACATGCCTCTGAGTTTAAAATTTGCTTGATCTTTTCCATTATGCGAAAGATAGAAATCACTATGGGCATAATCATGATTGGAGAAATGGCTCGAGTACAGGTAAGAGGTAAAGGTCGATTGTTCTATCCAAATATGCTAACCGCCATTGTTAGAAAGTCAGGGTTCCTACAATAAAAGATGTAGATAAGGAGCTTGAGCCACCGGTGAAGCTTTATGATGTCACAACCGAGAAGAATGAGAATACATCAAAAAAATCAAATACTGAGGAAAGATTGGCAAGAATGGAAAAATTCATGAAGGTCTTGACCAAGGGTGTGAAGAAGAGAATTGACAATAATGAAGCTAGCCAGACGAGGTCAAGGCTATGAGGCAAGTCACACCGGCTACGCGTATTTTATTTGGTGCTCATACACCAATATGGTTATCCACAAACGCCACCAAATGAAGGTGAAAATTCTGAGGAGGAATTGGAGTAGCTACATCTAGAGGGAGTCCCTTACACCCTTGTTTTAAATTTTGTTTGTTGCATGAGGTCACCGCAAATCTTTAAGTGTGGGATGTGGATTCTTGTGCTGATTTGTTATTCTTGATTTTTATCTTATGATTTATTATTACTACTCCTAAATTTGTGAATTGTTATTTGATGTTGTTTTTATAGTTTTTTTTATTTAATGTTTTATTTTGATTATGGAAAGTGTGTCATAGTGTTAGTTTATAGAACTTTATGTTTTAGAGAAAAATGAAAAAACTTACAAAAAGATTTATGTAATTTTTTTTTTGTTTTTTCTTTAGTCATTGAATGATACATCTTTTCACTTTCCAGTTTTTCTTCTCGTATATTCTTTTCTGGAAAGGGTGACCATTGAACCAAAGAAATTTTAATTTTAATTTTTAGTTATTTTTGTTTTAGTAGTTAGATTAATTTTTATTTTTTAGTTTTATAAGGTAGCATAATCTCTTGAAGGCTAGATCCTCAAGTTAGGATATCACCTCTACGAACACAAGCTTGGTTTGTTTGAAATAATTATTCAAAAATAAGATGATAACCTTGTTGAACACACCTAAGCTCATTTTTATGACTTGTATGCATGTGCTTAATATGAATTCTTGGTGGTTTATCAACTAGAAATTTACGTGATAGTATACTTGTGTTGAATTTGTGCCATGTGTGATGTGAGAAATTACTTAAATTCTATGTATTCAATTGGTATCTAGAACTTGCCTAGTGTGTTTTGTGAAGCGAAATAAAGTTAGTCATGTTGAGAAAGTGATAGAGAAGATTTTTTGATTAACCATTCTTTTTATCCTTTCTTGTACCTATCCTTGAATAATTTTCATAGTAAGCCCTTTTGAACCTTTAGCCAAAAAAATTTAATAGCCAAATATGTAGCCTAATTTCATTTGTTCTTAGATCATATTTGATCCAAAGAAATCTAGTAGGGCACTTGATATAGTGTTAAGCTCTTGAAGGAAGTTAGAGAAAAGAAGAAGGGAGGTAGTGAATTGTGTTAATGTGTGAGCAAAATAAAAATGTGTAGCATGGAAAATAAGAAAAAGAACGAAAAAGTGCAATGCAAAAAGAAAATTCCTGCTAAGTATTAAGGAAGCCCAATGAACAAGGAAAGAAGAAGAAAGGGTAGAACACAAAAGTAGAAAGAAAGGAGTAGCTAAAAGAAGTTGAAAGCACTAAAGTGTGAAAAAAAGTGATGTATTAAAAGTGCCTAGGGAGGATTAGTCACTATTTTATCCAAAATATTCTTGCTCGTCCTTTAGCCTATATTACAATCAAATGAAGATCTATTTGATCCTGGACATGAACTTTCTTGAATTAGTAGAGAAAGAAAGCGGCCACTGCAGCGACAGGCAGGAGACATAATGTCTGCTTAACTTAATTTTTTTTGAGTTTTATTTTGCAAACTCCAAAACTTCGTTATAGATCTCCAAGAAGGCAATATTTTCAAGGCTAGGGTGATTCTTTTGGCTTGAGGTAAGTTATTCCATTAACTCCTTCGTTGAGTAATCATTTATCATTATAGAATTGTTGGAGAGTGTATGATAGTGGAAATTATGGGTTAGAATCCGAGGTCAATGAAATTATAAGAAAGCCTATGGGTAGATGTGATTATCCTATAGAATACTTCTAGGATGCAGATAAACACTTCCTAGGAAGTAATTATTGTTCCAAAATATAAATAGTGATGAATGAGAATCTTGAATTCTATAAAAAAGTGACCTTTAGCATAAACACTGCTTCAAAAGGGAAAAGTAGAGTAGAAACTCCATGAACAATGATAACGTAATTAATGTGATATGAGTTTATGGGTAAATGAACCTTGGAAAATGCTACAGACCTCGAATAATGAAGAGTTAGTGAGTTTGAATTTCCAAGACTTGAAATTGAAAGAGTAGATGATTAATTACTTTCTATTATTGTTTGTGTAGACTTTAAACATTCCAAAGCGTTGAGGAAAGGCAAGGCTATTGCAAGACATGGTGATTTGAATTCTTTGATTGAGGTAGATTATAGTTTTATGTGGAGTTAGACTTAATATAGTTTCTTATATGTGTTTTGGATTGATATCATATTGGTTGGTCTTCGGACATGATTATTGAAGTGATTAATTGTTTGGCTTGATATTGATTGCATGAATAAGCTTAATAATTGAAGCTTATTTTTAGATTCTTATGATTATCAAGTGCGCCATTATTGTCTGTGTAGTTATGATATTATCTTTTTAGATGATTTAGATGGAAATATACTGAGATATGTTGAGAAAGTAAGAACATGCCTATTATTCGGTTGATTGAGTGGCTCAAGCCCCATGTAAACTTAGGTACAAATGATTATATAATGTGGAGCAGGTATCACATTGGTATAGTACATGGACCCTAGATTGTATCCTGTAGATCATGACTAGTTGGGCAGAAATAAGACCCTTTAGCATGTGTGTACATATGAGAGTTTGAGTGAGTCGTAATATAATTACATTGAGATTGATAAAAGACAAAGACTATATGTTTGAAAGATTGTATGGGTGTAACTCTATGACATGTTGTGACTGCATTATATTTGTAAGGTTCGTATGACTTATTATGTCTGTGTTTTGGTAACTTTCTTGTTCTTGACTGTTGAGACTTGATATGTCTATAACTGAGGTCTACTTATCTGGTTGAGGTGACTATTTGTTTTCGATTATCTGATTTTGAGTTGTTGTACTTGTTGCTTTCTTATTTGATCCTGGCATATATTTGTTACTATGTTCAGTTAGCCTTTGATACCTACCAGTAAATAGTATTTGTACTAATGGTACTCCTACACTTTCTTTTGAGTTCAGACTATGTTCTAGAGGCTTCGACAAGACCTCTCCTCATGCAATTTCTGATCGATTTGAGGATGAGCTCCCTCCATTTCATGGCTGTCATGGATCTTCATAGTTTCTAGATGTCTATCTTACAGACACTATTTCATTTACTAGTAATTTTAGAGTATTTTTAGATATTGTTGGCTAGTGTCCTATACGATGACTTTCAAATCTGGGAAAGTTGTAATAGATAGTTTCACATATTTGTTCTTATGTTTTTTAGATTACTATTTTCCTTATAGTTTTTATTTTGCTAAAACAAATTTATTTAAGGAATGGTTAGAGGGTAATGTTTTATTCGCCCATCGGAGGGTTAGTTTGGATACCACTCATGGCTATTTAGATCGTCACAAATATGGTATTACAGCACCAGGTTCATTGATGTCATCGTACAAGGACATGTCTAGTAGAGTCTTACAAAATAGTACGAAGACATTTGTACTTTTCTTTGAGAGGATATAGGATATCAGAAAAATGTAATTTCTTCTTTTCTTCATGCTATTACTTGTCTCTGATTGGTATCTGGTGATCTAAATTGGTATCTGACCTCTTCATTCTTTTTTCGCAAAGATAGCGTGGACACGTGCAATAGAGGCAAGGGAGGAGGCACCTGAACAGGCCACTAGGGTCATGAATTGAGGTAGAGGATGCGCGAGAGGAGGAGGCATAGGTAGCGGACAGAGAAGAGTGTTCTCCAGGGCCAAAGATCCAGCTGTTAGACAGGTCCATAATAGGTCTGAGTCCCTCGCACCTGCAGAGGATCTCACCGGGAGTAAGGATCTTGTTGGATTGGCAAGAGGCGGTGGCACCAATCTAGGGAGGTGTAGCACCTGCTCTGATATGTTCAGATGTGATACAATAGGGTTTGATATTTCTGGGTAGTTTGGCAGGGACTCGGGTAGCACCCGCAATTCCTACAAGTCTAAATCAAAGAGTTCAACATGTTGTTGTTGTGGCTCCATAGATGGATGAGGCTTCCAAGGTAGGAATATTTTTACAACCGCTGACTGGGTCGGTGATGACCAGAGAAGAGCATGACATATTTTGGAGGTTCACTAAAATGAAGCCTTCGATGTTCTACGGCACTGAGATAGAAGATGCTTCTAAGTTTATCATGGATTGTCATGCGAAGATCCATAAAATGGGGGCAGTAGAGAGATATGGGGTATAGTTTATTACTTATCAGCTGATATGGGATATAATGTTATGGTAGAGAGTTAATGTGGAGCCAGACCAGTTGGGTCACCTCAATTGATCTGGATGCAGTTTTATACCATCTTTTTTAGAGATGTACGTTCCTCGTACTTTGAGAGATAAGAGGCATGATGAGTTTACCAGTATCGAGCAGGGTAGTTCTTTGGTTGTAGCCTATGAGGCCATATTTCACTCATTGTCCAGGTATTTACTGCAGTTGATACATACAGAGGAGGAGAGAATTTATAAGTTTGTTAAAGGATTAATACTGGACTTCAGTTATCTGCAATTCAATTAGTGTCTTCTAGGAAGACTTTTTAAGAAGTGGTTGAACATGTCAGGAATGTTGAGGGTGTGAAACACGAGGGTTATACTAAGTCAGTTGAAAAGAAGGCCCAAAAGGGTGATGGCTACAGTGGCTCTTTCTCAAGGGTATTTTGGATTCCCCATTCATTCAGCTATGCAGATATAAGCTGGGTGGGTCCATCAGGGGCCAGCCAGCCTTTTTCAGATTATAGTTGTTAGATTACTTCATAAGCTTCAGCTTAAGAACTCGCTTTATATTGGGCATGTTATGAGTACGGTAAGGCACATCTGGAGGAGTTGCCCCTAATTTAGACAGTCTGGTCAGTCTGCTCAGCATCAGGCTCTTCGAGCTCCAACTCCAGCACGTAGGGGAGGTAGTGCATATGGTAGGGATAGCCCTCAGGGTGGACGTTGTGTTTAGACAACAGGTAGAGGTGGCACCCAGTCCAATCGAGGTGGTGGACAAACTAGTAGAGGTGGTACTCAACTAGACAGGATCAGAATGCAGGCAGGAGGTCAAAATCATTTTTATGCTTTTTCAAGCAGACCTGAGGTGGAGGCATCTGATGAAGTGATCATAGTTGCTATTCTAGTCTGTGATTGGATAGCTATGATCATTTTTTATCCAAGATATACATTTTCTTATGTATCTACCGATTTTGTTGTGGGATTAGATATGACATGTGCCTTACTTGATGTTCCTGTTCACGTGTCTACTCCTGTTGGTGATTTTGTGATAGTAGATAAGGTTTACTGTGCTTGTTTTGTTACTTCCATGGGGTATAACACTTGGGTAGACTTAGTGATCCTGGACATGGTAGACTTTGATATCATTTTGGGGATGAGTTAGTTGTCCTCTTATCATGCTATTCTAGATTGTAATGCTAAGATTGTGACTATAGGGATTCCAAGGATTTCTAGACTTGATTGGAAGGGTGATTATAATTCAATCCCCAAAAAGATTATTTCTTACATTCATGCGAAGAAGTAAATTAAGAGGGGGTATTTGGCATTTTTAGCACATCTTCGAGACACTAGTGTAGAGGTTCCATCTATAGGGTTGGTTTCTATAGTCTGTGACTTTTTATAGGTGTTTCCAGTGGACTTATGTGGTATGCCACCAGACTGTGATACCAATTTCTGCATTGATTTAGAACCTGGTACTAATCATATTTCTATTTCTCCCTATAGGATGGCACTGACTGTGTTGAGGGAACTGAAAGTGCAGTTGCAGGACCTGCTTCATAAGGGGTTCATTTGTCCTAGTGCCTCCCCGTGGGGTGCTTCTATTTTGTTTGTGAAAAAGAAAGATGGGAGTATGCGTATGTGCATCGACTACCACCAGTTGAACAAGGTCAGTATTTGGAATAGGTACGATGTTTCCCACATAAATGACTTGTTTGATCAGTTCCAAGGCGTGTCAGTCTTTTTCAAGATTGATCTGAGATATGAGTAACATCAACTGAAGATTTCGATTGAGGATATACCTAAGACTGCTTTTAGACCAGGTATGGAAATTATAAATTCCTTGTGATGTCTTTCGGGCTTACTAATGCCCCGACTGCTTTTATGAGTTTGATAAATTGTTCTTTAAGACATTATTAGCTTCTTTTGTTATTGTATTTATTGGTAACATCTTGGTTTATTTGAAGAGTAAGAAGGAGCATGAGGCTTATTTGAGAATTATGTTTGAATTGTTGAAGGAGAAGCAATTGTTTGTGAAATTTTCTAAGTGTGAGTTTTGGTTGTCTTTTGTGTCTTTATTGGGTGTGTGGTTTCAAAGAAGGGAATCATGGTTGATCTGCAGAAAGTGGAGGCAGTCAAGTGTTTGGCGAGGCCTACCTCAGTGATAGTTTTCCACAACTTTGTGAGGTTGGCTAGTTATTATTGTCGGTTTATGAAGAGGTTTGCCTCTATTTCTTCCTAGCTTACTCAATTGACTTAGAAAGATTTGCTATTTAGTGGTCAGATGAATGTGAAGAGAGATTCCAAAATCTCAAGACCTTTTTCACTACAACTTATATCCTTGCTTGCCTGTGGAGGGTGGGGATTTTATTTTTAACTGTGATGCTTCACGTTTTGGTTTGGTTGTTGTTTTGATGTAGGATAAGAGAGTCATTGCATATGCTTCTAGGCAGTTCAAGGTGCATGAGAAGAACTATCCTGCACATGACCTAGAGTTGGTAGCAGTGATGTTTGATGTTAAAATTTGGAGGAACTATCTTATGGTGTCCTTTGTGAAGTGTTTACTGATTACTACAGTTTGAAGCATGTGTTTACACACAGAGATTTGAACTTGAGGAACCATAGATGGATGGAGGTGCTCAAGGACTATGAAATTACTATATTATATTATTCGGGTTAGGCAAATGTGGTGGCTGATGCTTTGAGTTGGAAGCCGAAAAGTATGGGTAACTTGGCTAGTTTGGACGCTACAAGGCGTCCATTAGATAGTGATGTTCAGACTCTAGCTAACAGCTTTATGAGACTTGATTTGACTGAGTCTATCAAAATGTTGGCTTGTGTTGAGGTAAGGTCCTCTTTTCTAGAGTAGATTAAGGCTAAGCAGTTTGAAGATGCTATGTTGGGAAAGATTTATGATAAGGTCCTACAAGGAGAGGCCAAGGGAGACGTGATTGATGATGAGGGTGTTTTGAGAACTAAAGGGATTTTATGTGTTCCTCATGTTGATGATTTTATCAGGACTATCCTTACAAAGGCTCATAGTTTGACGTACTCTATACATCATGACACCACAAAGATGTATCGTGATCAGAGGCAGCATCATTAGTGGGGCAGGATAAAATGGGATATTGTTGAGTTTGTGGCCCAATGTTTGAATTATCAGCAGGTAAAGTATGAGCACTAGAGATCTGGAGGGACACTTCAAAGAAAGCCCATTCCCGAATAGAAATGGGAGAGAATAGCGATGGATTTTGGTGTGGGTCTTTCTAAGACCTTGGGTAAATTTGATTTTGTGTGGTTGATCGTGGATAGGTTGACTAAGTATGCATAGTTCATTACGGTGTAATTGACTTACAATGTAGAGAAGTTATCCTGGAATTATATTTGTGAGGTGGTTCGATTGAATAGAGTTCTGATCTTCATTATTTAAAATAGAGGTACATAATTTACTTTTAACTTCTGGAGAATATTGCATGCTGAGTTGGATACTAGGTTGGACCTTAATATAACTTTTCACCCTCAGATAGATGGACAATGTGAGCGGATGATTCAGGCCTTAGAAGATATGCTTCGCGCGTGTGTGATAGACTTTGGCGATCATTGGGACCAGTTCTTGCCATTAGCTGAATTTGCATATAATAAAGCTATCACTCAAGTATCGATATGGCTCCATTCAAATCCTTGTAGGGGAGAAGATGTAGATCTTCTATTGGTGAGTTTGTTGCATTTGAGGTGAGGCCATGGGGAACTGACTTGTTGAGGGAAGTTTAGAGAAAGTAAAATTCATTCAGGAGAAACTCTTAGCAGCCTAGGTTAGGCAGAAGGAGTATGTTGATCAGAAGATTAGGGAGATGGATTTCATGGAAGGAGATCAAGTATTGCTCAAAGTTTTGCCCATGAAGGGTTTGATGCAGTTTGGTAAGAGAGAAAAGCTCAGTCCTTGGTTTATCGGCCCATTTGAGGTTCTGAAGCATATTGGAAAGGTAGCCTATGAATTGGCTTTGCCTCTAAGTTTGTCAGGAGTTCACCCAATTTTTTTATGTGTCCATGTTAAAGAAATATCATGGTGGTGGTAATTATATAATTTGCTGAGATTCAGTCCTATTTAATGAAAACCTGTCCTATGAGAAGGAGCATGTGGCTATATATGCTAGAGAGGTACACAAGTTGAGATCAAAAGAGATTGCGACTGTGGTGATCTAATGGATGAACCATCCTATTGAAGAGGCCACTTGGGAGATCGAGGCAGACATGCGCAACAAGTTTTCCCAGCAAGCTTTTTGTTGAGTCATGCATCATTTCTTTATTTTTCCTTCTTGTACATTCAGGAACAAATAATTATTTAATTGGTATTTGATGTAATAATCCTCCCATTCTTAGGGACTAAGTACCCTATTAGAATTTCTCCTAGTGAGTTGAGTTAATAAAATCTCAAGATGGAGTAGTTTGAAGCTGAAATCATGTGTTGTGTCTATGTGTGGTGAATTATGATTCGTGGAATTGTTATTTATGTTGTCATGTTCTGTTAGGGGTGACCTAGTAATCTAGACCTCTGTAGGAAGTTCTAGGACTGTGAATGAGTTCGTTGTAAGTGATTTTAGTGGCTTCCGCAATGGGGTAGTTCGTGATGTATTAAGCTTGAATAATGTATTGTGAAAAAGAGCATTTGAGTTCCTGAGTTTCTCCTTCAGAGACCACTGCAGTGAAAGATATTCTGTTGTAGCAAGACTATTGTAGTGCACAGAGTTCTGCCATAGCGAGTTTAGTCATTTTTGCTAGACCTCACCATAGCAAGCCAAAGCTCGCCACAACGAGAAAGCGGCTGCTGCAATGGGAGACAGAATATCTGCTTAAGTCAGTTTTTTTGAGTTTAATTTCACAAACTCCAAAATCTCATTCTAGAGCTCCAAGAAGGCAATTTTCTCAAGGCTAGGGTGATTCTCTTGGTTTGAAGTAAGTTATTCCATTAACTCCTTCATTTAGTAATCACTTATCATTGTAGAATTGTTGGAAAGTTATAATGGTAGAAATTATTGTTTAGAACCTTAGGTCTGTGAAATTATGAAAAAACCTATGGGTAGATGTGATTATCATCTAAATGCTTTTATGGTGTAAATAAAAACTTTCTAGCATGTAATTATTGTTCTAAAACATGATAGTGATGAATGTGAACCTTGAGTTCCATAAATATGTGACCTTTAGCATAAAAACTGCTTGAAAGAGGAAAAATGGAGTAGAAACTCCATGAATGATGATAACGTGATTAATGTGAGGTGAGTTTATGGGTAATTGACCTTTGGAGAATGCTACAAACCTTGAATAAGGGTAGAATTAGTGGGTTTAAATTTCCAAGACTTAAAATTGAAAGAGTAGATAATTAATTACTCTCTATTATTGTTTGTTTAGACATTGTATGTTCTGAAGCGTTGAGGAAAGGCAAGGCTATTGCAAAGTAGCGTGGTGATTTGAATTCCTTGATTGAGGTATATTATGATTTTTTATGGAGTTAGACTTAATATAGTCCCTTATATGTGTTTTAAATTGATAGCATGTTGGTTGGTCTTCGGACATGATTGTTGAAGTGATTAATTGTTCATGAATAAGCTTAACTTTTTGAAGCCTATTTTTAAATGACTTATGATTATGAAGTGCACTAATATTGACTGTGTACTAGTGATATTATCTAGAAAGATGATTTAGATGGGAACATACTGAAATATGTTGAGAAAGTAAGAATATACTTACTATTCGGTTGATTGAGTGGCTTGATTCCGATGTGAGCTTACATGCGAGCATTTATATGATGTGGAGCGGGTACTAAGATAGTACAGTACATGGACCCTATGTTGTCCACTGTAGGTCATGACTAGTTAGGCAGAAATAAGACCCTTTTATCATGTGTATAAATGAGTGTTTGAATGAGTTTTGATATGATTACATTGAGATTGATGAAACACAGAGATTATATGTCTTAGAGATTGTATGGGCATGATTTCTTGTCATATTGTGATTGCATTATATTTGAATGATTCATATGACTTATTATGTATGTGTTTTGGCGACTTTTATGTCCTTGATTGCTTACACTTAATATATCTATAACTGAGGTTCATTTATTTGGTTGTGGTGACTATTTATTTTCGAGTATCTAATTTTGTGTTGTTGTACTTGCTACATGCTTATTTGTTCCTAGCATACATTTGTTACTATATTGAGTCAGCCTATGATACCTACCAGTACATAGTATTTGTACTCATGTTACTTCTGCACTTCTTTTTTTCTGAGTTCAGACTGTGTTTCAGAGACTTCAATGAGACCTCACATCTAGCAGTTCCTTACTGATTAATTCGTGGGTGATCTACCTCCATTTTATGGCTGTCACGGATCTTTAATGTCTAGATGTCTGTCTTCAGACACTATTTCATTTATTAATATTTTTAGAGTATTCTTAGACATTGTTAGCTAGTGTCCTGTACGATGACTTTCGAATCTTGAGAAGTTGTAATAGATAATTTCACATATTTATTTCTTTAAGTGTTTGAGATTACTGTTTGCCTTATTAGATGTTATTTTGCTAAAATGGATTTGGTTAAGGCTGGGTTAGAGGGTAATGTTTGATTCGCCCACCGGAGGGTTAGTATGGGTGCCACTCATGGCCATTTGGGTCATGACAAATAGCTAAGAAATAAGTCAGATAATGAATTGAATATAACAAATAAACAAGAGATTAAGATAGCGTATATTGGCCTGATTCCAACATTATTGACGATTTGAAAATATCTCTGAGAGAGCTAGGCTGAAGAGATAAGCTTGTAAGACAATAACGAAAATAGCTTGAAAAAATAAGATGATAGTATACGGTAAAGTAAAGTATGATTTCTTGTATATCTCTGTGTGATTTTGTGTTCTTACAAAGTGATGATCCTACAATTTATATAGGGATCCTTTTCTAGGGACTGATTGCCTATGATTAAACCTCATATCTTATAATAAATAAAGTAATTGAAGATATTTAAGAGTAGGGAGTAACGTCGGCTCTGCTGGCAGGATGGTTTCATAATGGCTAATGCTTGCGGTTAGCTTTTCCTCCCGGTGCCCTAGTCCGGTGTGGTTCCTACGGGGCAAATACCATGAGGACAGCACATTTCGTCTCTTGTTGAACTTGAGAGGAGATGATGTCTACTAATTTTACTAGATTCACAAATCAGCCTAGCTAGTGAACAAAATAGAAGTCACATCCACAAGGTAATAATATATTTTATCTACCTTATCTTATGCATGTTACGTCATTATAATTATTACTCCCTCCATTTTAATTTATTTGTCTTATTTTTTTAACCTATTTTAAAAAATATGGCTAGTAATTATTTAATTTTAATTTTTTACGTGACATGTTAAGGCTATAAGATTAAAGATTATTTTGATACATTCTACATATCTTTAATTTATAATCTTAAAATTCATAAAAAAAATTATTTCTTAAATTTTGTGTTAAATTAAAATGAAACAATTAAATTGAAACGGAAAGAGTAATTTACTATAGTGGTTGAGTTGTTAAAATATTTTTGGAAGACGGGACTAATATAATGTGACATTATTTAATCACAGGAATCCCTTGAAGTTTGGAGATGATTGATTGATCTCTTGAAACTGCAAAAAGCCATTAGTTTGGGATGAGGCGAGACAAACACTTGTACTTCCCTTGATTTTATAAGTCATATTTTATTGTTAAAGATGAAAATGTCATTTTTATTTGAGTAGTATTTTCTAACCTCTAACTAATTCGACCATATACAATATTTGAAAATATTAATTATAAAAAAATCATTATTAATTCTGTGTCTTAAAAAATTAGAAAAATAAATTTTAAATAAGTAAATATATATAAAAAAAAATTTAAGTTAAGATTCCTCCTTAAAAATTGGCTTTAAGCCCCTAGTATAATTGACCCTGTACGGGCAAATATCGTCGGCTCTTTAATTCGATGTTGTTTCTTTGACTTGCTTCCACATGTCTTACATGATTTAGCTATGTGTCCCGTCTTCTCTTTCTTCGTGCAATTCGATTATTATCCATGTGTTACGACCTGGTTGGGTCACAAAATCTGATTATTTTTACCCTATACAGTAATTGTGTTAGTTATACGTTTAAACACTACTATATACTATATACAGTAATTGTGTTAGTTATACGTTTAAACACTACTATATACCATCTTATCATATTCGAGTAGTTATGCAGCCTTTTTATTTTTCCAGAAATGCTATTACAGTTTGTTTTGATTGGTTGGTATAAATTATTTCTTAATGTAGTGTATTATATTATATTGTGTATTATATTATTTTGATGGATATAATATTTGAATAGATTGTATCATTTCTTGTTGTTATATAACATATCAGCAATTCGGAGGATAAATCAAAAACAAAAATAGGTATGGGATAAAACTATTATAAAAAAAACTAGAGTAATGAATAAGAAAAGATTATTAGATAATAACTATAAAAAAAAAATTAACGACGCGGCCACAACAAATCGATTGTTACATAAAATAGAACTTTTCATCATTACATAATGATAAATTTAGTAATACAATACAAGAAAATTAAATAACAATCAAAATAAATATTATATTTGAACCAAGTCCAAGCATGTGGGACTTCTCAACGCGAATTCAAATTTAGTCAGACTCCCGTACGGGTACCAGACGCCGAGCGGAAAACCAAAAAAAAAATAAACCACACCCGTTGATTATCGGATACAGTCAATATCTGTGAGAAGCTTCCTTCTCATCCGAAGCAACGAGAGATGCCAAATCCAAACAAGATGTGGTATTGATGTCGTTTCATTTAGTTTTGAGTACATAACGATAAATAACCCAAATAAGCAGGAAACAAAAAAAAAAAACATTGATCAGACATAAAGAGAACATCAGAATGCCGTAAACAAAATGTTCTTGTGTTACTATTAATTACATAAACAAAGAATTCTCAAATGTGAAATATATGATAATGTTTTTACTTAATACAATAGGATTATTTATATCCTGCACTTATCAATGACGTGTGGATCAAAAATATCATCAGTTCTTGAGAAATTAATAATGCTATTTTAAGTAGTTCTTAGTGGAATCTTTCCCAATGAAATAGTATTCAATCAAGATGACAAGGGAATCAAACTAGAAATTATTATTCCTACCAATCTATATATTATTAAAGGGAGGGTAGTATGCATTGTGGTGAAGCCAAGTGACATTTTGAGAACTATTCACTTGTCTTTTTTACAACAAAAATTATTTTAACTCAAAAACAATATATTTTAACTCAAAAAAAATAGAATCTATAATATTAATGACAACTATTTTACCATTTTCAACTCTAATTCAAAATTCAAAATTCAAAATTTGAATAAGCTCCATAATCACTAATTAATATGATTTCTTAAATTAAGTTAGTTGATTATGAAAAATCTATAATATCTCAATTAAATAATCTCAATTAATTTTTATCTTTTAATCAAAAATAATTAATCTATATATTATTAAAAGGAGGGTAGTATGCATTGTGGTGAAGCCAAGTGGCATCTTGAGAACTAGTCACTTGGCTTTTTTACAACAAAAATTATTTTAACTCAGAAAAAATAGAATCTATAATATTAATGACAACTATTTTACCATTTTCAACTCTAATTCAAAATTCAAAATTTGAATAAGCTCCATAATCACTAATTAATATGATTTCTTAAATTAAGATAGTTCATTATGAAAAATCTATAATATCTCAATTAAATAATCTCAATTAATTTTTATCTTTTAATCAAAAATAATGAATCTATATATTATTAAAAGGAGGGTAGTATGCATTGTGGTGAAGCCAAGTGACATCTTGAGAACTAGTCACTTGGCTTTTTTACAACAAAAATTATTTTAACTCAAAAAAAAATATTTTAACTCAAAAAAAATAGAATCTATAATATTAATAACAACTATTTTACCATTTTCAACTTAATTCAAAATTCAAAATTCAAAATTCAAAATTTGCATAAGCTCCATAATCACTAATTAATATGATTTCTTAAATCAAGTTAGTTGATTATGAAAAATCTATAATATCTCAATTAAATAATCTCAATTATTTTTTATCTTTTAATCAAAAATAATGAATTTATATATTATTAAAAGGAGGGTATGATGCATTGTGGTGAAGCCAAGTGGCATCTTGAGAACTAGTCACTTGGCTTTTTTACAACAAAACATTTTTTAACTCAAAAAAAATATTTTAACTCAAACAAAATAGAATCTATAATATTAATAACAACTATTTTACCATTTTCAACTCTAATTCAAAATTCAAAATTTGAATAAACTCCATAATCACTAATTAAGATGATTTCTTAAATAAAGATAGTTGATTATGAAAAATCTATAATATCTCAATTAAATAATCTCAATTATTTTTATCTTTTAACCAAAAGTAATGAATCTATATATTATTAAAAGGAGGATAGTATACATTGTGGTGAAGCCAAGTGGCATCTTGAGAACTAGTCACTTGGCATTCTTACAACAAAAATTATTTTAATTCAAAAAAAAATATTTTAACTCAAAAAAATAGAATCTATAATATTAATGACTACTATTTTACCATTTTCAACTCTAATTCAAAATTCAAAATTCAAAATTCAAAATTTGAATAAGCTCCATAATCACTAATTAATATGATTTCTTAAATTAAGATAGTTCATTATGAAAAATCTGTAATATCTCAATTAAATAATCTCAATTATTTTTTATCTTTTAACCAAAAATAATGAAATCTATATGTTATTAAAAGGAGGGTAGTATGCATTGTGGTGAAGCCAAGTGGCATCTTGAGAACTAGTCACTTGGCTTTTTTACAACAAAAATTATTTTAACTCAAAAAAAAATATTTTAACTCAAAAAAAATAGAATCTATAATATTAATGACAACTATTTTACCATTTTCAACTCTAATTAAAAATTCTAAATTCAAAATTTGAATAAGCTCCATAATCACTAATTAATATGATTTCTTAAATTAAGATAGTTCATTATGAAAAATCTATGATATCTCAATTAAATAATCTCAATTATGTTTTATCTTTTAACAAAAAATAATGCATCTATATATTATTAAAAGGAGGGTAGTATGCATTGTGGTGAAGCCAAGTGGCATCTTGAAAACTAGTCACTTTGCTTTTTTACAACAAAAATTATTTTAACTCAAAAAAAATATTTTAACTCAAAAAAATAGAATCTATAATATTAATGACAACTATTTTACCATTTTTAACTCTAATTCAAAATTCAAAATTTGAATAAGCTCCATAATCACTAATTAATATGATTTCTTAAATTAAGATAGTTGATTATGAAAAATCTATAATATCTCAATTAAATAATCTCAATTATTTTTTATCTTTTAACCAAAAATAATGAAATCGGAGTGAAAATCAATTAAATGTAAAAAATAATATTTCACCAAAAAAATATAAATCTATATATATTATTAAAAGGAGGGTAGTATGCATTGTGGTGAAGCCAAGTGGCATCTTGAGAACTAGCCACTTGACTTTTTTACAACAAAAATTATTTTAACTCAAAAAAAATAGAATCTACAATATTAATGACAACTATTTTACCATTTCAACTCTAATTCAAAATTCAAAATTTGAATAAGCTCCATAATCACTAATTAATATGATTTTGTTAAATTAAGATAGTTGATTATGAAAAATCTATAATATCTCAATTAAATAATCTCAATTATTTTTTATCTTTTAACCAAAAATAATGAAATTGGGGTGAAAATCAATTAAATGTAAAAATTTATATCTCACCCAAAAAATATAAATCTATATATTATTAAAAGGAGGGTAGTATGCATTGTGGTGAAGCCAAGTGGCATCTTGAGAACTAGCCATGTCACGACCCAGACCGCCGTGAGTAGCACTCACCCAACCCCCGGATGAGCGAACCATCACTTCCCCGAACTTAATCATTCTAGCAGCTCAAAATCAGTGCATAAAAGTAAACTAGCAGTTCAATAATAATAAAACAACTTCATTAATATAAACCTGCGGAATTTACCCCCTAGAATCTGAAAGTCGTAGTACCAAACATCTACCAATATCTAGAGCACGGGGATGCAACCCCAAAATAACAGAAATAGTCTTAACCCAAAACAAATAGGCTACAACTCTAATGATAGTTTCAAGGCAGCTCGATCGAAGCGGCTCACCCTTGAAGACTGGAATCGCTGGTACTACAGATGAGGTCGCGTCTCAGCCGCTGGAAGATTGTTTGTACTCACAAGAAATAAAAGCAAGTGCAGTATCAGTACACCACCATTGTGTACTGGTAGGATCATCAGCCAGTTCCAAATAAACAGTGTATAATTCAGTACAGCAAATCAAGTACAAGTACGGAAAACATGCAACAAGTCAATAGGCTTCCCTAGACTACAAGTCTCTACCTACATTGTTTCCACCTGAACTTCATCTTTTATAACTTTAAGCCACAACCACAGAATTCAATAAACCATCCTTTTTGCCTAGCCCGGACTCACCCTGGGATCCCTTCTAAACAACACCTAAGTGTTAAACAGACAACCCGATCTAATCCAAGACCAACTCAACAAATATAACAGGATTTTCAATCACTCAAGGACCACTGATGAATATCACAATTCAATAAAACACCCGGTTCACTCACGGAACCAATAACAGTCAATGCAATGCAACAATATCAATGCCATGATGCAGTAAAATAAACCCATACCAGACTTGGTAACCGAGCCAACCATTTGTTATACCCGTACCAGGCGTGGTACCCGAGCCAACCATTAGTATACCTGTACCAGGCGTGGTACCCGAGCTAACCGAATGTCAACAATCCACAGTCAAATAATGAACAAACAACTTGTAAACCAACAAGCAACACACCATTCATTTCACAGACTGTAAAACAGGACCCTTAGACATTCTACACAATTTCTCTAAGTCATGCAATTCATACAAACACTTAGATAAGAGTACCAAACATACAACATTCACAGGAATTCGTAAGCCATCACCTAACTCGAAATGATCCAAGCTCTACTCAACCTGAACACTTAGATAAGAGTACAAAACATACAACATTCACAGGATATTTTAACCTTGTTTCGAGGGCAAAAGTGATGTATATCCTTATGATTATTTGCATTTTCATGGTGGTGAGCTAATATATGTGATTAGATGCTTTGCAGGTAAAATATGGAGAAAAACAACCCATGAGAGCTAAAATGGAAGCATAAAAGCATTGGAAAGGAGTTAACAACGTTCCGAGGGAGAAAGAGAGCAAAGGAAGAAAATTTGGGTTGTGGCGCGCATCGGTGGTGCATCGCCCCAGCCTCCAAACTACTGAGGGGTGAGGCTGGCGCCTCGGTGGCGGGTCGCCCCAGGCCCCAAACTTCAGAAGACTGAAGTTGGCGCTATGGGTGGCGCGGCGCGCCAGAGCCTAACCCAGAAATTTCTAGCTTTTTTTCTACTCCAAATTCAAGTAGGAAAAGGGGTTATTTTTCTCCTACTCTATAAATACATCTCAAATCACGATTTTTACAAAAATTTTGACCTACGAAGAGCTAGGAGCCGCCGTGGAGGCCAGAGAATATTGGTTTCATCTTTTCTTCTCCTTTATTATTTTATTTTTCATTTTCTTTGGATGATTTGTTGTAATTGCTCCATGTCCATGTGGAGTTAAACTTCTCGTTCTAGGATTATGGTAGCTAATTATATGATTGTTTAGTAGACAATTGATTCGATTATTTGTTTATCATATTAGTTGTTCTTATATTCTTGTGCTTACTATTTTAATGCTTCGCGACCAATAAAATAAATCTACAATCTGTTTGTGAACTTTAGAGAAGAATCATTGAGATAGAACGAAGAATATAGAGAGAAAGACCTCTCTTTTGTAACGTAAAGGGTAGGTTAGCGACTAGGATAGAGATATACTTAGAACTCCTTGCCTGGTTCATACGGGAAGAAATATAAACACTTTTAAAATAAGATGTCACATCCCCGCTCAACGATGTAGTTGTGATGCTATTTTGAATAGGAAACTAGAGGCTCGAGAGACCATAGTTGTAATATCAACCCCAGAATCAACAGATAGATAAATAAATAAGTCAATGAAATTACTTGCTAAACATGATTGTTAGCGAATCCATAATCCTAGATCGATTTCATCACATTGATTACGTGAAAAATCTGCTCTTTGTTTGGTTAATTGTTCAATAGTTAACTTTTTCTTTTTTTATTTCTAGATTAGTTAATCATCAATTCACCTTTGGATTTTTACGCTTGAATAAATAATTAGAACTAGTTTAATTTAGTGAATAGTTAATGGACAAGTCTCTGTGGGTACGATATCTGGACTTACAATCCTATATTACTTGTACGACCGCGTACACTTGCGTGTGCGTTAGGCGCAACACCCCTTACCTTTTCCTGCGCTTCCTTTACTAAATCCACGCCCAGGGGCTTTACACCGCCTTCCTCAAACCACGCAACCGGTGATCTGCAGTTACTCCCATATAATGCCTCGAACGGTGCCATGTCAATACTGGAGTGGTAGCTATTGTTGTACGAGAACTCGCACAATGGTAGAAACTGGTCCCAATGACCCCCGAAGTCCATCACACATGCTCTCATCATGTCCTCCAATACTTGGATCGTCCTCTCCGACTGAACATCAGTATGAGGATGGAAGGTTGTGCTAAAAGTGAGTTGTGTACCCAACTCTTCAGGTAGCTTACCCCAAAATACGGAGGTAAACTGTGTACCCCTATCTGAAATGATGGACAATGGTACCCCATGTAATCTCACAAACTCCTTCATGTAGATCTTGGCCAATTGCCGCGAATTGTAATCTACCCTGATCGGAATAAAATAGGCGGACTTGGTCAGTCTATCAACAATGACCCAAATTGAGTCATACTTCCCCAATGTCTTGGGAATACCCACCACGAAGTCTATGGCTATCCTTTCCCACTTTCACTCTGGGATGGGAATCCTCTGAAGTAGTCTTGTAGGCCTCTGGTGCTCATATTGTACCTGTTGGCAATTCTGACACTTGGACATAAAGTCCACTATGTCCCTTTTCATTCCGGGTCACCAGTAATGCTGCCTTAACTTCCTGTACATTTTGGTCACACCTGAATGAATTGAGTACCGCGAACCATGGGCTTCCGCCAAGATTTCCTGAATTATATCATCAACCCGAGGAACACAAATCCTTCCTCTGAAATTTAGTACTCCACCAGAGTCTAACGTGACATCCCTGGATTCCCCGGATATTACTTTACCTCAAAGCTTACTCAGTTTTGGATCCTGAAACTGTTTGGCCTTTATTTCCTCTAAGAAGGTGGCTTTGACTTCAATGTTGGCCAAAAAGCCACCCTGTTTTGAAACACCCAAGTGCATGAACTTGGCCTCCAAGACCCAAATTTCCTTTGCTAGTGGTCGTTTGGACACCCCCAAACAAGCCAAGCTACCCATGCTAACTGTTTTCTGGCTCAATGCGTCTGCCACCACATTAGCCTTACCCGGATGGTACTGAATGGTCACATCATAGTCCTTCAAAAGCTCCATCCACCTTCTCTGCCTCAAATTCAAATCCTTTTGCATGAATACATGATGTAGACTGTGATGAGCTGTGAATACCTCGCACTTGACACCATAAAGGTAGTGTTTCCAAATCTTTAGTGCAAAAACCACCGCTGCCAACTCTAGGTCGTGAGTCAGGTAGTTCCTCTCATGCACCTTCAACTTCCTGGATGCATAGGCTATCACATTCCTATCCTGCATCAACACATCACCCAAACCAAAATGTGAAGCATCATAGTAAATAATAAAGTATTTACCTTTAACCGGTAAGGACAATATAGGAGTCGTGGTCAAAAGTGTCTTGAGCCTTTGGAAGTTCTCCTCGCACTTGTCGGACCACACGAATGGTACATCTTTATGTGTCAGCCTGGTCAGGTGAGTAGCAATAGACGCAAAATCCTTAACAAACCTCCGGTAGTACCCTGCGAGTCCAACAAAACTCATCACCTCAGTCACAGAGCTAGGACGGACCCAACTCTTGACTACTTCAATTTTCTGGGGATCTACCATCACCCTCTTTTCTGACACTACATGCCCCAAGAACGCAATTGAAGTCAATCAAAATTCACACTTGGAGAACTTCACATAAAGCTTCTGGCGTTTCAAGATGTCCAACACAATACGAAGATGATTAGTATGCTCCTCCCTACTCTTGGAGTATATCAAAATATCATCGATAAACACAATCATGAAGGAATCCAAATATGACTTAAATACCCTATTCATCAAACTCATGAATGATGTCGGTGCATTGGTCAAACCAAACGACATTACTAGGAACTTGTAATGCCCATACCGAGTCCGAAAAATAGTCGTAGGGATGTCCTCAGGCCTAATATTTAACTGATGGTACCCCGACCTCAAGTCGATCTTTGAAAACACCGATGCACCCTGAAGCTGGTCAAACAAATCATCTATGCGGGGTAGAGGGTACTTATTCTGGATGGTCACCTTTTTCAACTGAATATAAACTATGCACATCCGCATACTACCATCCTTCTTCTTTACAAATAAAACCAGAGCACCCCAAGGCGAAGAACTCGGATGGATAAATCCCTTATCTAGGAGTTAGTATAGCTGAGTCTTAAGTTCCCTCAACTCTGCCGGATCCATACGATACGGAGGAATAGAAATGGGACGAGTATCCGGCTCCAAATCAATACAAAAGTCTATATCCCTGTTCGGAGGCATACCAGGCAAATCCGCTGGAAACACCTCTAGAAACTCAGAAACCATCAGAACTGACTCAATAGATAGGGACTCCACACCATCATCCCAGAGATGAGCCAAGAAGGCTAGACACCGCCTCCCCACTAGCTTCCTAGCCCGAACGAAGAATATGACCTTAACTGGCTTAGGCTTATACACACCCTCCCACTCTAGTCTATCCTTACCCGGAATCTCTAGAGCCATAGTCTTGGTGTTACAGTTCAACACAGCATGATAAGGGAACAGCCAGGTCATACCCAAGATAATGTCAAAATCAGCCCTATCAAGGATTACCAAGTCTACCCAAGTATGCAACCCCACAAACACAACAGAACAGTCACGATAAACATGAGTCACAATCACAGACTCTCCAACCGAGGTAGAAATATGAATAGGGAAATCAAGGATATCACAAATCAATTCCAAACCCAACGCAAAACTCACAGATACATAAGAATATGTCGAACCTGGGTTAAATAATACCGAAGCCATTTTATCGCAGACAAGAATAGTACTTATGATCACCGCATCTGACGCTTCCACCTCAGTCCTATCGAGACCACCGCTCTAGGTTGTTGCTGACCCTGATTACCTGTCTTTTTGAGTGGGAACTCCCTCTTAAAGTGGCCCAGATCACCACAATGGAAGCAACCACGGTCAAGTGTAGGCCTGCTAGCTGACGTATAAGACGCTCCCTTGCCTCTAGGTGCTGAAGACTAATTATGAGCTCCCTGACGACCACCCGTAGCAGCTGGCAGAGTTGACTGAATAGGAAGGGCTGAGTATACCTGCTGATTATGACCCTTGGAATGCGAGCCACTAAAATTTCCCCCGTTCCAGGGCTTCTTGGCTAATGCCTTAGCCTGCCCCGTCTGCCTAACTCCCTCAAGTTGCTTCACATAATCCACCACATCATTAAAGCCCTTCCCTGAAGAAGTAATATGCACTGACAGTACCTGTAGATCAGTATTCAACCCTTTCACAAACAATAGGACCCGTTCCTCCTCGGAACCCAACATCTGTGTGGAAAAATGGGACAAGGCGTGGAACTTAGCCTCGTAAGCAGAGTCTGACATACCACCCTGCTCTAAGTTCAAGAACTCATCTTTCTTCCGGTCCCTCAAAGTACGGGGTACGTACTTCTCTAAGAACAAAGAGTGGAACTGCTCCCAAGTCAGTGGGGGTAGGACAGAAGACCGACACTCCACATGAGACCTCCACCATTGGTTGGCATCACCCTACAACTGAAATGTAACAAACTCAACCCCATGCTGACGTACAATACCCAACTTGTGCAACCTCTCATAGCAATCCAAGATAAACTCATAAGTATCCTCCCTATCAGTACCATGAAAAGTAGGAAGTTCAGCTTGAGAAACTTGGTCAGCATCTCATGCTCATTTCCTGTCATCACTGGGCCTAGCATTGGCCTGAAGAAATCATTCGTGCCTGAAGCTGCATCCATCCTAGGTGTTGTAGTAGCCGTTGGCTGAGGATCCAAGGCCTGGTTTGCAAAATCCGCAGGTATGGCTCCAGTCCCAACCAACCCACTCAAAATATTCCAAGCTTGCTGAAAGGCTTCTGGTGTCATAGTAGGAAGGCCTGCACCCCCGACCGGTGCCGCCTCCGCCTGCGCCCCTTCATCCTCTACGACAACTTCCACATCTTCAGCAACATATTCCTGAGGTGGGGGAGGGGTTGCTTCACGCTCTCCAGTAGCCGCTTGAGCTCCACCCCTGGCGGGTGCGGCTCTGCCTCATCCCCTTCCCATTCCCCTACCTCTGCCATGAGCTGCCGGGCCCTCTGTCAGGACCGCTGGCCTCGCTCCGTTGTTCCTTGTAGTAACCATCTGCGGACAGAAGAGTGAATGGGGTTAGATACCAATTTGTATCACCAGATACCAATTGGAATCAAGTTATAGCACGAAGGAAAGAAGGAAGAGATAGTTTTTCTAAAGTCCTATAGCCTCTCGAGGAAAAGTACGGACGTCTCCGCACCGTTCCGCAAGACTCTACTAGAACTGTTTGGTACGACGAGATCAACGAACCTAGGGCTCTGATACCATCTTTGTCACGACCCAGACTGCCGTGAGTAGCACTCACCCAACCCCCGGGTGAGCGAACCATCACTTCCCCGAACTTAATCGTTCTAGCAGCTCAAAACCAGTGCATAAAAGAAAACTAGCAATTCAATAATAATAAAATAACTTCATTAATATAAACCTGCGGAATTTAACCCCCTAAAATCTGAAAGTCGTAGTTCCAAACATCTACCAATATCTAGAGCACGGGGATGCAACCCCAAAATAATAGAAATAGTCTAAGCCCGAAACAAATGGACTACAACTATAATGATAGTTTCAAGGTAGCTCGATCGAAGCGGCAAACCCTTGAAGACTGGAATCTCTGGTACTACAGATGAGGTCGCGTCTCAGCCGCTGGAAGATTGCCTGTACTCATAAGAAAGAAAAGCAAGTGCAGTATCAGTACACCACCATTGTGTACTGGTAGGATCATCAGACGGTTCCAAATAAACAATGTATAATTCAGTACAACAAATCAAGTACAAGTACGAAAAACATGCAACAAGTCAATAGGCTTCCCTAGACTACAAGTCTCTACCTACCTTGTTTCCACCTGAACTCCACCTTTTATAACTCTAAGCCACAACCACAGAATTCAATAAACCATCCATTTTGCCTAGCCCGGACCCACCCTGGGATCCCTTCTAAACAACACCTAAGTGTTAAACAGACAACCCGGCCTAATCCACGACCAACTCAACAAATATAAAATAGGATTCCCGGTCACTCAAGGACCACCAATGAATATCACGATTCAATTAAACACCCGGTCCACTCACGGAACCAATAACAGTCAATGCAATGCAACAATATCAATGCCATGATGCAGTAAAATAAACTCGTACCAGGCGTGGTACCCGAGCCAACCGTTAGTAATTCGTACCAGGCGTGGTACCCGTGCCAACCATTTGTTATACCCGTACCAGGTGTGGTACCCGAGCCAACCATTAGTATACATGTACCAAGCGTGGTACCCGAGTCAACCGAATATCAACAATCCACAGTCAAATAAGAACAAACAACTTGTAAACCAACAAGCAACACATCATTCATTTCACAGACTGTAAAACAGGACCCTTAGACATTCGACACAATTCCTCTAAGTCATCCAATTCATACGAACACTTAGATAAGAGTACAAAACATACAACATTCACAGGAATTCGTAAGCCATCACCTACCTCGAAATGATCCAAGCTATACTCAACCTGAGCTTTTCCTTGTTCCGGATTCCTTTCTCGTTCTTGGTCTAAAATAACATACAAGTACATGAAATTAACAAACAAGGCCTGCACATTACCCGGATTACACCAAATCCCAGAACCCCAAGCCACACATGATCATTCCACCCTTTTCCCGGGCCTCCCCACCATTAATTTCCCTAATTCTATCATTTTCACGGATAAAAATAGAGAATTTAACAACATATGATCATTATATTTCACTTTTAACAATACCCAAGAACTTTCATGTTTAGAATCCCCTTTCATCCCCGGATTCCACCATTCCTAGGTTATTCCAACCTTCCCCCAAGTTCCCTCCTAGCAATTCTACTGCATAGGAAAAGTAGTACAAAGTTTGGGGAGTAGAAATCTTACCTTAGAGAAAAAAATGATGAAGAACGGAGGGAAAACGCCTGAAATTGCCCTAATTCTTCTCCCAAATGAATTGTAGAAAATTGAACTATTTTGGGGAAGTTTCTGCATTAAAAACCCGTCAGCCCGCTATAACGTTCCCCACTCTGCTATAGCGGACGACTTTCGCTATAGTGGTCTTTAGCGGCGTTGACCGCCTTGACCACCGTTATAGCAGTATTTTCCACCGCTATAGCAGAGGTCGCTACGGCGGAGCCGTTGAGCTCGTCACAGACAGAATGTCCAGAAATCTCTAAAATTTGCCCATTTACAACACACTTGTTTCCCCCGATGATCCAAAATAACCCCTTCACGTCAAGCGCGATTCCGAGAGTTATACTTACCCGAATTTGATTTCGAAAAGTCCCCCGGACTTCTTTATGTCTTGGCTACGTGGAAAACTAGCTCAAACCAAGACATCTAACCTAATACTTACCCGGATGTTTCTAGACTCCACCTCGCTCCAAAATCGACCGAGGCTAGCCTAGCCCAGAATTTCAAACTCCCAAACTCGGAGTTTTCTAACTCTAGAACTTGGCATGATTGAACTACCCGTAACGACGGACCCGGTCGTTACAAGCCACTTGGCTTTTTTACAACAAAAAATATTTTAACCCAGAAAAAAAAATTAACTCAAAAAAGATAGAATCTATAATATTAATGACTACTATTTTACCATTTTCAACTCTAATTCAAAATTCAAAATTTGAATAAGCTCCATAATCACTAATTAATATGATTTCTTAAATTAAGATAGTTCATTATGAAAAATCTATAATATCTCAATTAAATAATTTCAATTATTTTTTATCTTTTAACCAAAAATAATGAATCTATATATTATTAAAAGGAGGCTAGTATGCATTGTGGTAAAGCCAAGTGGCATCTTGAAAACTAGTCACTTGGCTTTTTTACAACTAAAATTATTTTAACTCAAAAAAAATAGAATCTATAATATTAATGACAACTATTTTACCATTTTCAACTCTAATTCAAAATTCAAAATTCAAAATTTGAATAAGCTCCATAATCACTAATTAATATGATTTCTTAAATTAAGATAGTTGATTATGAAAAATCTATAATATCTCAATTAAATAATTTCAATTATTTTTTATCTTTTACCCAAAAATAATGAAATTGGGGTGAAAATCTATATATTATTAAAAGGAGGGTAGTATGCATTGTGGTGAAGCCAAGTGGCATCTTGAGAACTAGTCACTTGGCTTTTTTACAACAAAAATTATTTTAACTCAGAAAAAATAGAATCTATAATATTAATGACAACTATTTTACCATTTTCAACTCTAATTCAAAATTCAAAATTTGAATAAGCTCCATAATCACTAATTAATATGATTTCTTAAATTAAGATAGTTGATTATGAAAAATCTATAATATCTCAATTAATTAATTTCAATTATTTTTTATCTTTTAACCAAAAATAATGAAATTGGGGTGAAAATCAATTAAATGTAAAAATTTATATTTCACCCAAAAAATATAAATCTATATATTATTAAAAGTGGGGTAGTATGCATTGTGGTGAAGCCAAGTGTCATCTTGAAAACTAGTCACTTGGCTTTTTTACAACAAAAATTATTTTAACTCGAAAAAAA
Source organism: Jaltomata sinuosa (assembly GCA_003996215.1). Classification (NCBI taxonomy): domain Eukaryota; kingdom Viridiplantae; phylum Streptophyta; class Magnoliopsida; order Solanales; family Solanaceae; genus Jaltomata; species Jaltomata sinuosa. The sequence goes on along the minus strand of QJPP01000285.1, from coordinate 124,127 downwards.
AATAGAATCTATAATATTAATGACAACTATTTTACCATTTTCAACTCTAATTCAAAATTCAAAATTTGAATAAGCTCCATAATCACTAATTAATATGATTTCTTAAATTAAGTTAGTTGATTATGAAAAATCTATAATATCTCAATTAAATAATGTCAATTATTTTTTATCTTTTAACCAAAAATAATGAATCTATATATTATTAAAAGGAGGTAAGTATGCATTCTGGTGAAGCCAAGTGGCATCTTGAGAACTAGCCACTTGGCTTTTTTACAATAAAAATTATTTTAACTCAAAAAATATATATTTTAACTCAAAAAAAATAGAATCTATAATATTAATGACAACTATTTTACCATTTTCAACTCTAATTCAAAATTCAAAATTTGAATAAGCTCCATGATCACTAATTAATATGATTTCTTAAATTAAGATAGTTGATTATGAAAAATCTATAATATCTCAATTAAATAATCTCAATTATTTTTTATCTTTTAACCAAAAATAATGAAATTTATATCTTGCCAAGTGGGTTCTTAGGATTTTAACATGTGTACCATTTTAGGATAATTTAGTTAATTTAGTTAATAGTTAGTTAGTTATTTATAATTTAAATATTTATATTTTATGTAGTAAATATTTATCACTAAAATTATTTTACAATTTTTTTTGGTAACATTTTTTTTTAATAGTTTTTTTAAATTCTTTTTACAGTTTTTGTAAAATCAAATTCTGCCAATTTATAATTATAGTGATAGTTAAATATGTATGAATGAAAAAAATAAAATGTCACAGTTGAAAAGGTTTAAATTCTAAATGAGAATGGTTAATTAGTTTTAAAATTCAAATCTATATCTATTAAAGTTGATTCTTTTATTGACTTTTTAAGTTTTGAGAAAAAAACTTAGTTTATATGCAGTTTTTTCTTTATAATTTGAATAAATAAATAAATCTGGAAAAAACATTATAAATAATAATATGTTTTGAAAGAGTGAAAAATTAGAATTAAAATTGAGATTAAAAGTAAAACTAACCTACCTTAAACCATTTGCACAAAGCCACGACCCCATTCCCTATTTCCCTCCCACGTTCTCACCAAGCAGTCACTGAAAATTTGGGACTTGGCATTTTAAAATTAATCAGTTTTACAATTCAAATTGAAAAAAGAAACTGAAAGATAAGTCTTTTCCATGATACATGAATTAATACAGTTTTTTCAAGAATACGCATTATGAAGGAAAGGAACTGCCGCAAAGGACGTGTTACATTGCAATCCTTCTTTTTAATAAAAACAGTTACTACTTCTTGATTTAAATAAACAGTTTTCAACATAAAACCGCATATTAAAAGTTTTTTTCACGTCATTGAGAATCAACATAGAGTCCTATTTGTTCTCAATAAAGTCTGACTCACAATTACTTTTCATTATACCAACGAAAGACTATTGACACTATAAGTAGTTCATATCAGCGAAAATACTATTGTCACTGTAAGTAATTCTATTCCATTTTCTAAGATATTTTATAAGTTTTCAATTCCTTTTTCTCAAATACCATTTAAAAATAATGGTCAATTAACCTCTTTTTATTATTCTGCTCAATTGCATATTTATGGATTAATTAAATTATTAATGTGGGTTTATTGAATGAAATATTGCAGATGACATTTGAAACAAAATATTAAGGAGGAGACTCATGAAATACTTAGTTATGCATTTGAGTAAGGATGATACAATAAGCTTGGATTGAGATAAAAAAATATTATATTTTTCTGCCACAGATGACAAATACGGTGATTATTGTTTCTTCGTCTTTTTCTTTTTCAGTGTTTTAATTGCAATAACTATTATATTACAAAATACACTAGGAAAAAAGTCAGGTAATACATATTACCAGGTGATGATCCACTTCCTCCTTATAACCCTTATTTGGACCCTTAGTGCATCCCTTTTCTTGCAGGAGTGCGGACTTCTTACGGTAAGGCCAATGCACCAGCCAGCCAGTGTGGTGGCGAACACAATTGATTTATTGACCGATAAAAAAAATTTAATCCACATTTTATAATTTGTTGTTCTTGATTACTTTGTACATAGAAACAAAATGACATTCATCGAGACTTTTCAACAGAAGAAAAATGAGATGTTTCGGAGCTATTCTGCATGAAGCATGTTGTTGATCCATTCGCTTAACAGGGAAGCTGAGCATTACTGAGTTATATGAGCTCGCATGTTTAAGAAGGGAGAAAACTAAGAAAAATATTTTGTTAAGAATTTCTTTTTAATCTCTCATTGTTTATAGTTTATAAAATATTAAAATTTCATATCCCTTATATGAAAATTGTTATAGTAACATCATAAAAGAGTTTGATTGAAAAAAAAAAAAAAGCAATACAGATTTGGATTTAAATTCTTTTTCATGCCAATGCATTATAATTAGTAAATCAACACATGCTTTCTAATTTAATTTATGTAGTAATTAGTTGTATTTCTTTTTAGGTATTTTTTTCCATTTAAAATATATCTTTCCAAATATGACTTGTATCTATTTCTTGGGATGTACTGAGACAAATTGTTTTAGAGGATTTTTTCTATACAATTTTAATTCACAAAAAAAGTTATTTCTCTTTGTTAGTGAGCAGTTTGCCAATGTAATAAATCTTAATATCAATTTTATATTCCCTTTATTTAAATAAAAAGATATGAATAGATAATTCAAGTCAGTTTGAATTTTGAGTTTCATATGCTTAATTTTAAAAAAGTAGCTCACTTTAGCTTAGTCATCACTTTATTTAAAGAAAAAAAATGTAAAATTTATGTGAAAAGGCATAAAAATATAGGTGCATAAGTTCAATTTAAAATTGAGATGATAAAATATACATAATTTCTCATACTAAAAGTTAAGCATAACTAGATCTAACAAATATATCAACAAAAAAAATTGCTACACCAATTGTGCTCAGCTAATTTATCATTGTTGGATCATTTTCCAAATTTATTTTGAATTTTATTCATTTAGGCTGTAATAAAAATCTGAAACAACTAAGGAATGTGGGTAATGAAGGAGAGAAACATGGGGAGAAGTTGTTATTACTGTTTTTGCCAATGATATTTAGATTTAGATAATATTATTCAAAATTAATTAATAAAAATACATATTTATTAGTGTTTTTGTTCAATCACTTGACACTTTTAAAATAATGCTTCAAAGAAAAGAAACTTTGTACTTATTTGAAATTTTAAAAAAATCTCCATATAAAATGCCTTTTTAAAATAGAAAATCAAAAAAAATGTCAATCCAAAAAAAGAAAGGAAAACGCACGTCTTTGGAAAAAAAACTCAAAATTAGCCAAGTGAAAAAATCACAAATAATAAATTGAAAATTTGGATTTCGAAAAGTAACTAACCTTCCCCTAACCCCATTAATTATCCACGGTTTTTGAGGGGCAAAAAATTGCTTCTCTTAAATTCATCTTTCACGATTTCTTATAACCAGTTTTTCAAAATACTAATCCAAACAGGTATAAAACAAAAATCACATCCACACCTAGAGTTTGTTATAAAATCAAAATCAATATTAATATTTACAAAATAATAGTATCTTTGTCTCTTTTCTAACACAAAATTTAACAGTTTTGACATGCAGAATTTCATTCGCAAAAAGTCATTATTATGCAAAGATGGTCAATTGGTTCAAATCTTCCCACTATAAATTGTTCTCATCCTTCGTCTCTTCCGAAAAACTCCTATTTGCTTTCTTTCTTTTTTCTGATAAACTATATTATACTGTATACAAACTAAAGTCAGAGAGTCTAACAAAAAATGTTAGATGTCATGGAGCAGGATATTGAATTGCACTTAGGTGAGATTAAAAAGGAAAATTGAGAGAAAATGTAATAGTGTACTGTATTTTTTTTTTATGCATTGCTTTTTAATAGTTTGATTTGAAATTATTTTTTATGATCGAAGGAAAAGGACCACCATCCTCTCCAAGGCGACTAGGAAGAAGAAGAAGAAAATGATCATGATGGAGAAATGGATGAAGTTGAAGAAGTTCATGGCATTGGACCATGTACGTCATCAACACTTCTCTTTCAGCATTTTTAGCACATTAATCAGCATTATGTTGAAAGCCTTCTTGATTGGAAGAGACGAATGAACGTGAACATTGTTATGATGCTCGGACGGGTAACAAAGATAGAGAAGCATCATATAACTGTTTCATGTACATTTAGTGTTAATTGAAAACTTATTAGAGCTATGAACTTTATCCGACTATTTATAAAGCTTTGACACAAAGATTATTTCTTGAAACTTATTTGAGATAATTTTATCGATTTACCATCATCTACTAAAATTGAATTATTATTTTTTACATTATTGTTCATCTTATTATTTTGGGCATTTACGATAACATAAAGTCGCATGAATTGCAGCAGCTCTTATGTCCATGTAAAATGTCTAGATTCAACTTTTAGGAGTGGTTTAATGCCCCTTTTCCGAATAAGTGTGATGTCTCTTTTACATAGGATGAGAATTTTTTGCTTTATAACATGAATACTCTATAACAAACAAAGAAAGAAAAATACATTTTGGCCTCAAGTCTTAACATGCGTGTTCCTCATTAATGTGAAAAAGTGTTAATTATATATAAAAAAATTATAGCATGTAATACTCTATATTATACTCTTAGTGAAAAAGTGGGTAGATTCTAACAGTACTCCTATCTCTTCTCTAACACACAATTTAAGAATTTTGGCATGCAGGATTTCATTTGCAGAACGTCACTGTCATTCAAAGGTGGTCAATTGGTTCAATTCTTTCTCCGTTCTAATTTATGTGGTACAATTAGAATTTTGAAAGTTAATCAACTTTTTCTTTTATCGAATTTTTTTTATGTCTTTTAAATATTTTAAGTAGTTAGTTATTGTGATTTATAGTCAAGGTCAAAATTTTAAAATTTAAATCTCAAAATTATTTTTCTGTTTGAATAATAAAGATAAAAATCAAATCCAAATCGTACACATTCATTTCCAGGTTAATTTGGGAAGAGATATGACAAGTGCCAGAGATGAGTTCTTGTGTGGAAGTGGGAAGTGTCATTTGGTCAGGCTATACGCATTGGTGAGTTCATTTGATTTTCTGTGCTAGCTAGGAGTGTATACTTCATCGACATAAAGTATACAAATTGTGCAGTACACAAATTGAATACAAAGGAATCAAAAGGATATTTAAAAGGAAAAAGAAAAGTATGATCAGTACACAAATTGTGCAGTGAATATGTTGTCGATAGTTGCTACATGCAGATTGCTAGAGGACTTGCAAATTTAAATTATATCCTTAGTATTGCTTGGTGATATGATACGAGAATAATAGGAACAAGTCTTGGTTGGTTGTAATAGGAACAAGTCTTGATTTGTTGTAAGATTTTTTATTTTATTGTACACATTTGCCTTGGTAATAAAAGTTTAAGTAAATACAACAACAACAACAACATACCCAGTATATTCCCACAAAGTGGGGTCTGGGGAGGGTAAGATGTACGCAGACCATACCTTTACCCCAGAATGAAGTAAAGAGGTTGTTTCCGATAGACCCTCGGCTCAAAGCAATCCAGGAGATAAAACCAATAAACAAAACAACAGATAAACACAATACTATACTACAACAAAATAATATAAAAATCTAACTACACAAGGCACTAGCAAGTAGCCGGCGCAAAAGAAACAAAAGCTACAAGCGTATCCTTTCAACTACCAAAAAGACAACAAAACCCCGCACTCCTCCCTACAAAGAAACCATCCAACCTACTAACCTACAACCCTAATCTGAGCCCTCCACACCTTCCTATCTAAGGTCATGTCCTCTGTAAGCTGCAACTGCACCAAATCCCGCCTAATCACCTCTCTCCAATATTTCTTCGGTCTACCATGACCTCTCGTAAATCCATCCATAGCCAGCCTCTCACACTGCCGCACAGGGGCCTCTGCGCCTCTCCTCATCACATGCCCAAACCATCGCAACCTCACTTCCCGCATCATATCTTCCACGGAAGACACTCCCACCTTCTCTCGAATATCCGCATTCCTAAGCCTATCCCTCCTAGTAAACCCACACATCCAGCGCAACATCCTCATCTCAGCCACCTTCATCTTCTGAACGTGAGAGTTCTTGACCGGCCAACACTCCGCCCCATACAACATAGCCGGTCTAACTGCTACTCTGTAGAACTTGCCTTTCAGTTTGAGAGGCACCTTTTTATCACACAAGACCCCGGATGCGAGCCGCCATTTCATCCACCCTGCACCAATCTTATGGGTCACATCCTCGTCAATCTCACTGTTACCCTGGATAATACCAAAAAGAAAATTTTAAGCCGTCAGTTATCAAAATCTAGTAAGTATTTTTCATATTTTTATTAACAATTATTTATTTTATATTATATGATAGACATACAAAAATTGACGACCTCCTCTCGAAGAAGAGAGATATAGAATGTTACCTTTCTATTTCATACTTTTAACTTTAAACTAAATCAAAGTTTAAATTATGATATACTCTTATACTTGAAAAAATACATCTTAAAAGGCACATAACGTAGTGAGCAGGAAATAAGTTTACCCTAATTATTGTGATAATATTTTATTTTCTCAAAAATGAAACTTTCATTATCCAAGAAAAGATCAACTGCTTAATTTTCTATTACATTGATTAAGTTAGACAATAGAATAGTGAATAAAAGAATAAAAATTTAAAAATTAAATTAAAAAATCAAGAGAAAGAAAATTGATTTATAAAGGAGTAGTGGAAAATGATATTAATCCAGCATAAAAAATAGAAAATAAAAGATATTAATCCAGCAGGCAAGTTAATATTCATAACCGGTGCATAATATAATAATTTCACATTTTATTTCTGGGACTATTATTCTTATCCTATTAATTTAAAGATTCAAATCGAACTTGCAATATGTTTATTTTTTTATGTTTGATTTTTTCCTCCTAAACTATGTGAGAATTTATTACATTGATTATAATAATTAACTGAGTGATTGAGTTTTTGAATTTTGGAGGATAAAGTTTATTAATTCATGTATACAATTTTTGAATTAAAAGATTGAATTGAGGGCTAAATATTTTGTAGAAGATAAAAATAATATTTTATAAAAGTATGTTACTAATGATGTATAAAAATACGCCTGCTAGCTTGATACGGAGAAGAAGAAAATCTATTCATTAGAAGATAAAATTTTCATCAAAAAAATAAATCTATTTTGTTTTAAACCACATGACATAAGTTTGAAGGGTTACTTACAAAAATTTACCGCATCAAGCAAAAAATCAAGTTAGTTATGCACATTAAAATAGTAGAAATTCCTTTAGAAAGTACTCTCAATAAAAAATCTTTAGCAGTATATGTTTTCAAAATTCTAAGATTTATTCAGCAGTAACAATCAATTTTAGTGGCTAAAAGATAAGTAGTAATCTAAAAGAATTGTTCAAACATGAAACTGTATATTAACATTATATTTTATAAGACTCAAATAAGTTTTTAAAATATGTTTAGTTCTTCATAATAATTTTTTTAAATTTAGTTCCTTTTTGGTTCATTTTTAAATAAGTTTTTATTATATTTTCAATCAACAAATTTATCGATGTTTAATGCCATTTAGATAATAAATTGAGTTGATTCTCATAAAATAATATAGAAGTGTAGGCATATTGCAGAGTAATTATTATTATTATTATTATTATTATTATTATTTAAATACGTAATTTTTTATTTTAAAAAGTAATTTCAGCTTTTAAAATTGATCTACATTTGATTATGGAGAAGACGTTGATACTTATTCGGTGGCCGAAGAAAAATAGATTGTGTAGAGTGAAAAAAGAGAAAGAAAAGCTAACTTGCAGAGTTTGATGAACAATCAATCTGAACATTCTGATGAACAAGTTTAATCCTCATAAGAATAGGATGAAAACATGTTTTCTATCTCCTAAATGAAGCAAAGATATGGACAATATATTATACACGATTCATTACATCTTAGAGCAGGCGATATCTACACTTACAAAATTTATAAAATATTACATATCTGATTTATTTTATAAATGTTATTTTTAAATCAGTATGCCTAATGTACCCAAACAAGTCAAAACATAATTAAATATATGATTAGTATTTTTTTAATGACGTCCATGCATCGTGAACGTACCATACAAAATTTTAGTTTATATTAACAATGATCCATAAAAACATTGAAAATAAATACTTAAAATATAAAATACATAATTTATATTATAATATTTGTACTATTTATCTTTGATCTTTTAAGTTTAAAATAATCTGCGCATCGCGCCGTTACGTATACTAGTCTATATCTATATCTATATCTATCTATATTATATTAAAAGTGTGGAGCGCCTTATAAAGTGATTCGAACTTTTTGCCCTTCATTAAAACACTTTGCTTTAAATGAAATCTTCTTTTCACTTCTCCCTTCAAATTAATACATATCACTTTTTCCATTTAATTAATAAATATAAAAAAATTCTTTTCACAAAAAACCTTGTGCCCCAAAAATCTTCCTATAAATACCCTCACAAACCCTAATACACACTCTAACGTGGAATCACTCCCTCAAAACTAGTGGCTGCTACGTTAGGATGGATAGTGGTGATCATGGAGCTGCTGACGACGATGATGCTTCAACGATGCTTAATGATTTGGAATTGGACTCTGATGATGATGATAATGCCATGAGGAAATTGATCCGTACTGGCCTTCAGATTGATTCGTTTGATGAGCTTGAGAGCTTATTTATGTCTCTATCATGACTACCCCACTGATCTCTAAGTTATTATGATGAATCTCCCTGTGAGCAGGTTGTTCTTGGCATAAGCTCCTTTCTTATTGAGCCAATGTGCAAGTGGATTGGTTCTAGACTTGTTTGGGTTGTGAGCAACCTCATTGTATTTGCGTGCATGGCCTGCACCGCTATAATTAGCCTGGTTTTAATCAGTGAACATTCCCAAGGAGTCCAACATGTGATTGGTGCTACTCGATCAACTCAAATTGCTGTTTTTTAACAACTCCATATATTTTTGTACATGTTAATTAGTTGCTCATCCGCTAGATGTGATTTTTTTATTTTCGTGGATATTGATATTTTGCAAGGTTGATAATAGGAGTCTTGAATCTTGCAATTGTTGTACCTCAGGTAATTTTGCTTTATATCCATTTATTGTTATTTTTCTTCATTGTGTGTGCGCAATAGAGGTGTCAAATAGACGGGTTAAGATTCCATAACTTCTAAAATCAAATAGACGAGTAGATTCATAACTTCTCAAAATTGAAAGAACATTAGTCATGCTATACACTCTTTGTTCGGGAGGATCCTTACAAAGTTTAGGCCTAATGTTTGACATGTAAAATTTTAGGCCTAGAAAAATATTTGACATGTAACTCACTTATGGATGTGCTTCATACATTCTTGGGATTTGCTACTGTGTGCTATCCCACATGAAGCTATACGGTAAACAGTTATGTCCCGAAAGAGAAACGTGTGGGAGATAGCTTCTATGGGCTGAATTTGGGCAGCTGAGTTAATAATTTGGCGGGTCATTAAATCGTGCAATGGTTACTTGAGTTGAGATGAGCTGAGTCAAGATAGGTTAAACAATAGATCATTGGCCAAGCCACTACTCTTGCCAAGTTTTAGTTTCTTTCTTTGTCTTCTTACACTTTGTTTGATTACCAAACTAAGAGCTTCTTTTTTTACTTTGTTAGGGCTATATATATTTTCAAGTTTCATAGATGTCAGTATGGTTCAAGAAGATGAAAAGTTTCAGCTTGAACAGAGGATTTTGAATTTAGAAGGTATTTCTTTCTTGGGATTTGTTTGTCATTTGACCGAGTTTTAAAATTTTCATGATTTGAACTTTCTTTTCTTTGTCTCTTATGGTTTTGCAGGTGTTGCGAGTTTGAGGCATAAAGAGAGATCTTTGGATGAAAAAAGAAGGAAAACATTGAATAAGATACTAGACATTAAAGGTGATTTCAAGTTTTGGATATTTACTTTATTTGAGATCTTCTAAATTGAACTCATTTTTGTCCTCCTTCATTTATGTATTCTGAATGACACATTAATGTTTCCAAATATAGGTTACATGTGAGTGTTTTTCTCGAGTTAGACCATTTTTACCAACAGATAAACAGAGAACTCATCAACCGATTTCAGTTGAATCGGAGAAGATTGTGGTAAGATCTGATGGAAGCAGGAAAGAATTTGAATTTGACAAGGTTTTCCCTCAGGAATCAATTCAAGGTTGGTAAAATATTTTTGTGCTAAAAGTTGACTAGCTTATTTTTAAAGAAATTTAGTAAATGCATTTGTTATGCTTGAATATTCTGTAGAAGGTGCTTTTGCTAAGGTTGAGCCAATTATCAGATCTGCACTTGATGGGCACAATGTATGTATGTTGGCTTATGGACAAACTGAAACTGGCAAGACATATACTATGGTTAGTTATCTTATCTTATTTTGTATTTGTTACATTGTCATGAAGAGTGCTTATAGAAATGAACTAGGTCTTTTTCTTGTTATTCTTAGGAGGGAACCACTGAATCTCCAGTGATCATTCCTCGTGTTCTTCAGGAACTTTTTCATGTTTCCTCTTTAGATAGCTCAATTTCATTTGCATTTTCGATTAGCATGCTCGGAGTCTATTTGGACATCATAAGAATTTTGCTTGCTTCAAGACCTTCCAGTTGGAAATACACTGCATCGAGATGGTAATTACCAATATATTGTCCTGCCTTATAAAGAAGGATGTAATTAATATTTCATGACTCACTGTTAATTTCATGGTATAGTTTAACTAACTCTATTACAACAATCTAAATATTCAAATCAGTTGAAGTCAACGGTCTAACTGAGGTAGAAATGTCTAACTTTATGAAAGCAAAATGGTGGTATCATAAGGGGAAGCGAGTTAGATCCATATCGTGGACGAATGTAAATGAAACATCTAGCAGATCGCATTGATGGGTGTCCAGTTTGTGTAAAAGTCTTTGATAACGCCCAAACTACACCTCAAATTAATGAAGCGTAAGCGGTCGTAGTCAAATATAGAACCCAACAAAGGTTGGGGTCGAATCCCACAGAGAATATGGTGAAGATTAAGCCTTTAGTGAAGTATGTGACTAGTCGTCAATAGTTTCCGGTAAATAGGGGGGGTTTGTGATCAATATTTGTGAACAAAACAAACACTTAACGTATGAATGATAATCAATAGGAGAGAGAGAACTAGGGAAGTGTTTACCATGGCGTTAGTAACAAAGTCGATCCTAGGCTCAACGGGGTTCTTTCGATATGCGTGTCACGATGCGATTGAATTAATGGTATCGTCTAAACGTTTCTCAACCAAATAGACAAATTTACTTTTCAATTCTCTCGAACTTGAAAAGGTGTGCTTTTAGATTCCAATCCTAAACATCAAGTAGATTAATCTAGTTACAACATTAATCATAAGACGAGAGTTAGTATTCTCGAATCCTCGTCGTTAATCAAGTTTCCCGGTTTTAATCTATTTACTCAAGCAAATTAAACCTAGGCATGTTCTAATGTTTGCAACCACTAGAAATCATTACATAACGAATGATTAACAACGTGACAACATACATATTTAACCCGTCGCTACCTGGAATCTATATTGCTACTTTTGCCATGGCTCCCACAACCCTAGTTGTGGGAGGTTTAGTTAATCATGCTATAAAGAAAAGAGAAGAGAATTGTATTCATAATAAAGAGAAGAGATTCTTACAATATAATGAAAACCAATCTTCAATTATTCCAAGAACAAGAAAAACCAAGAACTCAAGAACGATTCAAGAACACGAATTCAAGAAGTGTAAAACGTGTTTCTTGATCTTCAAGTCTCTCCTAAAACTATTGGGAGAACTATATTAAAAAGCTTGGTAAATAAACTTGCATAATAATAAAATAAACCTAACATAGGGTATTTATAGGAGTCTAGGAAACAAATCCCAAAAACGTCAGGATTCCGCGTAGCGGACTGCCCAGGTGTGACGGCCAGGGTGACGGACCGTCACTGGCTTGACGGACCGTCGCCTGGACCGTCACCCTTAGGCAGTGGTGCTGCCTTGGTGTGACGGTTTGGGTGATGGACCGTCACACCCTTGACGGACCGTCACCTGAACCGTCACTCTTATCCAGAATGCTCTTTTTCTCGTATTTCCTTCTGTTTCCATGTTTGTCTCCATTTCCTGAAAATACAACATAAAAACATCAAGAACGACAACGGTTGCTTGAAAATGTACGATTGTTCTTAGTTTAAAGGAGTCGAAAGTGCCGTAAAATGGCGGCACATCAACACCCTCAACTTAAGGCGTTCGCTTGTCCTCAAGCAACATAACATAAAAACAATAAGACGACTCAACTAAGAAAACAAACTCGTGTCTCTAGCAACTCATGGTCATTCATTAGTTCATTAAATCAAGCCCCCTCGTAGCACACAAATATATGAAACACTAACTTGCAAGGATCCAAACATGTCATTCCGATATGATAGAATATTATGCATACACAGGCGCAGCTATCCTAACAATCAATAGGCAATACAGAAGTCTTGATGCCCTCACCACAAAGAAATCCCACTCACAAGATTTGGGACTAGGTAAGCGCTCACACTCACAAACGATTTCAAACGATGCACATGCGATACCATAGGCTTGCCCTTACTATTCTATTTCAGTTCTTCAGAAAGCCGTTCAGGATCACTACAGGACTTGTTTTGGCTTGTAATGAGGCTTCAGGTGCAGGTAGGATACATTTAGGGGTTAGTGACTAAGCCCTCCTTGGAACTACCGACGTCTTATTACCACATACTTTACTTTGTCCATCCTTATTCACCTTTTTATTTCCTTCTCACTAGCTACAGGTGCGGCCTCTTTATTTTGAAAATTCTTTTTGTTACTTTTTCGATCTTTTTCACTTCTTTTTATTTTTCTTTTCTTAGGCACACACCCGAATTTTCATTCTGTTCACAACCAATCTTCTCCATCCTCTTTTTCTTATCATTCACCTCTGTAGTAGCCACCCTCAACTTAAGCTGATTGTCTGCGTTGAGGTGCACGATGTCCATGGCAGGACCAGGGCCAAAACAGGGTTTACCTCTATAGTAGCCACCCTCAACTTAGGCTGATTGCCTGCGTTGAGGTGCACGATGTCCAAGGAAGGACCAGGGCCAAAATAGGGATTCAAAGTTAAACATGAACGGTGACAGGTTATTGAAAGAATAAGATCAATTATGGCTCAAACAGGGATCAAAGGGATTATTTATATTTGGACGGTCTTTTAGGTTGAGTGGACTGCACACAAAAAAGGGCCTGTGATCCTTTCCTAAGCAACAAACTTCAAACTTAACAAAATAGACCGGGCAAGTTCTAGATGCATGCAACAGAGTAAGAATTTATAACAATAATCTCACACACTCTTAGCACCAAGAAACTATATCGCTACCAACTATCAAGGATCCAGACAGTCAATCGTTTCAACATAAGTACAAAACCAGAAAATTTTTAAAGGGGCCTCGTTTTTAAACAAGAAAAACGCCATGCTTGCTATAGACACTAAAACAATTTAAAAAAATAACAACCTAAACATGCCGGTTCTACTAGATAGCACACCGGAGGGAAAAGAAACACGGCAACAAAAACCCTCGGTGGTGACTCACAGGTTTCCCAACACCCTCAACTTAGATTCATGCATTGTCCCCAATGCATCCATATGAAAGCTAAAAACTGTGAGAGAAAGGAATACCTGTGAAGTCGATAGGACTCATATTCTGGCATGATGTTGGAGACCGACAGGTTCTCCAAAACAGGAGAACTCGATGGAGTGTGTGCACACGACACACTGCTGTTGCGTTCCAGCTTCTTCGTTCATCGGCTCCGCAGCTAGTCGCGCCACTTCTTCGCTCTTTCTTTGCGGGTTCTCTTGCGGTGTTTTCGTTTTCTTGATTTATTTTCACCGCTTTCCTTTACCTGCTCGTCCTCTTGCAATCGCGACCTTACTCTCATAACAACTTGGGTTTCAACACAACCCTTTTCCTCAAGATACACATCCGCAGGGATTTCCTCAATAACATTGATGACTGCGACCACCCTCATGTCACTTGGTTGCTTCATCAATTTGGACACATCGAACTTGACCACTTCATTGTTTAGCCTGAAGGTCAGTTCATTTCTTTCCATGTCAACCAACGCTCTAGCCGTGGCTAACAAAGGTCGTCCCAAGATTATGGAAACTTCAAAATCTACTTTGCAATCCAAGATCACAAAGTCGGCCGGGAATATAAGCTTACCAATCTTGACCAGCACATCAGATAAGATTCCCACCGGTCGCTTTACCGAATGGTCAGCCATCATCACTCTCATGGACGTCGGTTTAGGAGCTCCCAAACCCAATTGTTTGTAAACTGCTAGCGGCATCAAGTTGATACTAGCACCAAGATCACATAATGCTTTTCCGAAGTTGAGCTTCCCGATAGTACAGGGAACAGTGAAAGCACCTGGATCTTCCTTCTTTTCGACTAACGACCTTGAAGAAATAGCGCTGCAGTGGTGGAGGTTGTCTTCCGGTTCAACACTTACCGACCTCTTCTTTGTAATCAAGTCCTTCATGAACTTGGCATAACCGGGCATTTGTTCCAGCACTTCCACCAATGGTATGTTTATTGAAATCTGCTTCAGCATGGTCATGAAGTTCAGGAACTTACCATCGTCAGCTTTCTTCTTCAAACGTTGCGGGAAAGGAGGTGGTGGTCGCGGCATCATAGTTGGAAGCTTTTCAGCTTCCTTGCTTTTATCTGCGGGCTTTTGAGTTTCCTCCTCTATCGCCTCTTCCTCATCCGCAACATCAATTTGGGTTTGAATTACCGGATCTGATTCCGGTAACGTTTTACCACTTCTTGTCGTGATTGCCATACAACTCGCGTCATTCCTCGGATGAGTAGTGTTGCTCGGCAAGGTACCTGTCTTCCTTTGGTTCAGATATGTCGAGATTTGCCCCACTTGCTGCTCTAATTGCTTGATCAAAGTGGAATGTGCCTCCACTATTTGACTCATGGCCGATAACTCAGTCCTTATCTCCTTCACCCCAGAGTCAGTCGATTCTACCTTCCGCAGCATCTTCGCCATCATGTCTTCGAGCTTAGAAGTCCCTGCCTCGTTGCTAGCTTTGTTCCGATTACCAGGTGGTACATACAACCCACCTCTATCGGTGTTATTTCTCCAGTTACCTTGATCGCGATTGTAGCCAACTTTCTCATAGTAGTTGTCCTTCTGATAGGTTCGACCTTGGTTTCCTTGGCCATTGGCCTGGAAACCCCCCAAGTAATTCGCCTCCTCAGTTTCCAACTCTTCTGCTCTACTTTGGGAACCCACAGCTTTTACCTTCTCCAAACCTCCTGAGAACAAGTGCTTTGTCAGTAGGTCCAACTGCGTTTTCAGATGCGCCATGTCTTGGTCGCGTTCCTCCTCTTTTATGCGTTGTTCTGCTGACACACCAACTACATAAGTACTAGCTGCCACCTCTGAATCTCGTGTATGCCAGGCCCTGTTGGTTTTGGTTAGCCTGTCCAAAATAGCTGTGGCATCGGCAAAAGTGCGACCCATAAACGCTCCACCTGCTGTGTTGTCCAACGTCGGCTTGGTAGCCGAATTGAGTGCCCTGT
Source organism: Jaltomata sinuosa (assembly GCA_003996215.1). Taxonomy (NCBI): domain Eukaryota; kingdom Viridiplantae; phylum Streptophyta; class Magnoliopsida; order Solanales; family Solanaceae; genus Jaltomata; species Jaltomata sinuosa. The sequence goes on along the minus strand of QJPP01000285.1, from coordinate 108,374 downwards.
AGAATGTCTGCATCAAAAACTCATCGTTCAACTGATGGTTCGGGCATTGTGTTAGCTTTTTCTTGAATCGCAGCCAGGTCTCGTGCAATGCTTCGTGAGGTTGCTGCCTGAAATTGCTAATCTCGTCCCTCAACTGTATCATCCTAGAGGGAGGAAAGAACCTTTGTAGGAAAGCTCCTTTTAACTCTCCCCAAGTTGCGATAGAGTCGGGGGTCAGTTCTGTCAACCATAACGCTGCCTCATCAGACAGAGACAACGGAAACAACCTGAGCCTGATCGCTGTCTGACTCACGCCCGGCAGTTCAAACGACTTGCAGATACCCACGAAGTTCATTAAGTGACGGTTTGGATCATCACCAGCTGCTCCACGGAATACTCCTCTCAAGTTCAACAGCTGAATCATCGTGCTAGTGATGTTGAACTTCGCTCCGGGCGGTAGCGGTGGAACAATAATGGCTCCCGTAGCGCCAACTCCATCCAAATCGTTATCCTCATCATGCAACTCAAGATCGTGCTGCAGACCTCCAGCATTCAAATTTTGTTGGGCCTGCAGTTCTGCAGCGAGCCTTGCTGCCTCTTGTTGTGCGGCCATATTCCGCCTTAACGTTCTAGCAAGCTCGGGGTCGTAAGGTAATGTTGATTCACCCGAGCGCCGGGTACTTGGCATGCACAACTCTGTACCCTGTCAAAAAACAAAAACAACAAATAAACGTAAAAGCAGGAAAGTATGACTAAGAGTCAAATAAACACACCAGACTTAATAAACAACCGTATTCCCCGGCAACGGCGCCACTTTTTGATAACGCCCAAACTACACCTAAAATTAATGAAGCGTAAGCGGTCGTAGTCAAATATAGAACCCAACAAAGGTTGGGGTCGAATCCCACAGAGAATATGGTGAAGATTAAGCCTTTAGTGAAGTATGTGACTAGTCGTCAATAGTTTCCGGTAAATAGGGGGGGTTTGTGATCAATATTTGTAAACAAAACAAACACTTAACGTATGAATGATAATCAATAGGAGATAGAGAACTAGGGAAGTGTTTACCATGGCGTTAGTAACAAAGTCGATCCTAGGCTCAACGGGGTTCTTTCGATATGCGTGTCACGATGCGATTGAAATAATGGTATCGTCTAAACGTTTCTCAACCAAATAGACAAATTTACTTTTCAATTCTCTCGAACTTGAAAAGGTGTGCTTTTAGATTCCAATCCTAAACATCAAGTAGATTAATCTAGTTACAACATTAATCATAAGACGAGAGTTAGTAGTCTCGAATCCTCGTCGTTAATCAAGTATCCCGGTTTTAATCTCTTTACTCAAGCAAATTAAACCTAGGCATGTTCTAATGTTTGCAACCACTAGAAAACGTTACATAACGAATGATTAACAACGTGACAACATGCATATTTAACCCGTCGCTACCGGAATCTATATTGCTACTTTTGCCATGGCTCCCACAACCCTAGTTGTGGGAGGTTTAGTTAATCATGCTATAAAGAAAAGAGAAGAGAATTGTATTCATAATAAAGAGAAGGGATTCTTACAATATAATGAAAACCAATCTTTAATTATTCCAAGAACAAGAAAAACCAAGATCCCAAGAACAAATCAAGAACACGAATTCAAGAAGTGTAAAACGTGTTTCTTGATCTCCAAGTCTCTCCTAAAACTATTGGGAGAACTATATTAAAAAGCTTCGTTGATTGCATAAATAAAATAAACCTAACATAGGGTATTTATAGGAGTCTAGGAAACAAATCCCAAAAACGTCAGGATTCCGCGTAGCGGACTGCCCAGGTGTGACGGCCAGGCTGACGGACCGTCACTGGCTTGACGGACCATCGCCTGGACCATCACCCTTAGGCAGTGGTGCTGCCTTGGTGTGACGGTTTGGGTGACGGACCGTCACACCCTTGACGGACCATCACCTGAACCGTCACTCTTATCCAGAATGCTCTTTTTCTCGTATTTCCTTCCGTTTCCATGTTTGTCTCCATTTCCTGAAAATACAACATAAAAACATCAAAAATGACAACGGTTGCTTGAAAACGTACGATTGTTCTTAGTTTAAAGGAGTCGAACGTGCCGTAAAATGGCGGCACATCAGTCTTTTCCCATTTTCAATTGTATTACTTTGGTTCAACAGTAACATTATTTGTTTAGTTTTTTGTATTTAGCTTGACGAGGATCAGTATATGTCGCTATGGGAATGCTTTGGGAGGTAAAGCAGAAGCTCTTGCTGGATGGTTGACCTTGGAGGAAGTGAGTAGCTACTGGACAACCCTTGACAAGGGGAGGGCGATAAATCTCTCTCTTTCTGCACTAAGTGATAGTATTGCAGCTCCGTATAGGTAGGTGAATATACATGTATAAAAAAAATTAATTTTTTTTCTGCATTTAGGTAATATTTTCTTAATTTTTCTCTTGGTTGAGTTTTATTGTGTTCTATTATTACACTGCCCCATAGAAAAAGCATGGAGAGCTGAGTCTAAATATATGAAAGTATGATTTTCGTTAACTAAAGAAGCTACAACTTCCGATTGCAGAAATAGAAAATTGACACAAGTTCTCAAGGATGCTTTATGACGACGACGATCACAATAGCTCTTTTTCTTTTTTCAAGAACGATGACAGCGCCAAACTTTTCTCTAGAGTCGATTCTTATTTGATCTCTTTCATATTGTTTTGATTTCTTCATTTTTTTTGAACATCAAAAGAAAAATAAACAAATTATTAAGTATTATAAATGAAAAAATGGAAATTAACTGTAAAGTTTTAGAAACAAATGTTCAGAGATAAATATGTTACTATAAATTTACTTAATTCACTTGATAATAAGGATGTTCAATGAATGAAGAGAAGAAATGGAGGTACATGAAGGACATGTAGAAAACTATTTTTTATATGAATGATAAATCTATAACCAAAAAAAAAAAGCATATCACAATTTGACATGGGAAAAAATTACTACTCAAAGTCTTCAATTTGAAAGTACAAATATATATATATATATATATATATATATATCAATTGAGTGTTTCAGCTATATATATATGAAAAGAAATCTAAATTATAGGAAGATAATTAAATATCTATTTTTAATAGTAGGAGAAAAACTAATTTTCCTTTTAAGTGTAGAATTGTATTAAGTCTAGAATTCATGATAAATAAAAAGACATGAGAATCCTTATTTCCCTTCGTACATCTAAAATAGATTCAAAGGCTATTAATTTCTCTCTCTTCATTCGAATTGTAAGCTTCTCTTTATTTTTGCATAATAGAATTCTTAGTATTCTTATTTTTTGTCAGTCAAATCAAATTGATTTATATATATCAATCGAGTGTTTCAGCTATATCAGTGGAATAAGAAATTTAGGGTATTCTGTCTCATGAAGGTTCTGAACCATTCAAGTTCCTCAACAAAGCAATTGCAATCGATGGTTCCAAGGAAATGAAAATATTTGTAGTATCAGCAAGGTTGAAGAGGCCAATGATATTCTTAGGTTGATTCCAATATGGACATATTTGGTATATGCTATTGTGTTTTCACAGTCATCCACTTTATGTTGCAGAATTCATTAATTGAATTTCAGTATTTTGGCTTTTTAATTTGTTTAAAATTTATGTTAGTATAAATTTGAATGTTGATACTTGTGTGTATCGACCTATCTATAATTGTCTATAAAATTTTGTACTTAATAATCAGTGAAATTACGTACTTTGAAAGATATATAAGGAATTACACAATAATTAATGTGTGGTTATAAATAATATTAATCTATAAAATATACCCACAATAACAATAATAAAAAATAATACAATAGATGATAATAGAAATTAGAATTTTTACATATTGTATAACCTACCTCTACAGATTGAGCAATAAATTAATAAGATTTTGATATATTGTTAGAAATACTATTGAACTCAAATTATGAGCATGTTCTCGAAATCGAAATAAAAGGGCATCGCCCAGAAGCCTATAAAGAAACCTTGAATGATGATAACAAAGAAAAATTAAAAAAACTCATAATAAATTAAATTGATTTGGTCAATTGACCAACATATGACTGATAAAACAAAACTATAAGACTATTGGGGGAATCCTTGAACAAGATTTTGTTTAAGAAATACGCTGTGAATGTTATTATATTGTTGTAGAAAGGGAGAATCCTTAATTTATAGAAGTCGAAAACCTTTTCATCCAAGAAAGGAATTACCTAAATAGGGAAGATTTTTATTTTGTGAAAAGTTCATCTTTAAGTACACTTTTTATCTTAAGAAATTTACATTGTTTAAAATTTTATACTTAATAACATAACATATACACAATAATTTATACTTTTTATATACATTTATTATTTATTAACGTGATACACACGTGTAAAGCATGTACACTTATATTGAGCATGAGTTTAAATTCTTGGGATTTAAATAATATTATCAATATATATATACACACATATGAGTATAAATCAAAGAAAAAAATTATATTTTGATTAATGTCAATTGCTATTTTTCAATATTTTTGTATACATTTTATATTTATTAATGTAATACACACGTGCAACGCACGTACACTAAACTAATATTATTAAAAGGAGGGTAGTATGCATTGTGGTGAAAACAAGTGGCATCTTGAGAACTAGCCACTTGGTTTTTTTACAATAAAAATTATTTTAACTCAAAAAATATATTTTAACTCAAAAAAAATAGAATCTATAATATTAATGACAACTATTTTACCATTTTCAACTCTAATTCAAAATTCAAAATTCAAATTTGAATAAGCTCCATAATCACTAATTAATATGACTTCTTAAATTAAGATAGTTGATTATGAAAAATCTATAATATCTCAATTAAATAATCTCAATTATTTTTTATCTTTTAACCAAAAATAATAAAATTTATATATTATTAAAAGGAGGGTAGTATGCATTGTGGTGAAGCAAAGTGGAATCTTGAGAACTAGCCACTTGACTTTTTTACAACAAAAATTATTTTAACTCAAAAAAATAGAATCTATAATATTAATGACAACTATTTTACCATTTTCAACTCTAATTTAAAATTAAAAATTTAAAATTTGAATAAGCTCCATAATCACAATTAATATAATTTCTTAAATTAAGATAGTTGATTATGAAAAATCTATAATATCTCAATTAAATAATCTCAATTATTTTTTATCTTTTAACCAAAAATAATGAAATCTATATATTATTAAAAGGAGGTTAGTATACATTGTGGTGAAGCCAAGTGGCATCTTGAGAACTTGTCACTTGGCTTTTTTACAACAAAAATTATTTTAACTCAAAAAAATAAAATCTATAATATTAATGACAACTATTTTACCATTTTCAACTCTAATTCAAAATTCAAAATTTGAATAAACTCCATAATCACTAATTAATATGATTTCTTAAAATACGATAGTTGATTATGAAAAATCTATAATATCTCAATTAAATAATCTCAATTATTTTTTATCTTTTAACCAAAAATAATGAAATTTATATATTATTAAAAGGAGGGTAGTATGCATTGTGGTGAAAACAAGTGGCATCTTGAGAACTAGCCACTTGGTTTTTTTACAATAAAAATTATTTTAACTCAAAAAATATATTTTAACTCAAAAAAAATAGAATCTATAATATTAATGAAAACTATTTTACCATTTTCAACTCTAATTCAAAATTCAAAATTCAAAATTCAAATTTGAATAAGCTCCATAATCACTAATTAATATGATTTCTTAAATTAAGATAGTTGATTAAGAAAAATCTATAATATCTCAATTAAATAATCTCAATTATTTTTTATCTTTTAACCAAAAATAATAAAATTTATATATTTTTAAAAGGAGGGTAGTATGCATTGTGGTGAAGCAAAGTGGCATCTTGAGAACTAGCCACTTGACTTTTTTACAACAAAAATTATTTTAACTCAAAAAAATAGAATCTATAATATTAATGACAACTATTTTACCATTTTCAACTCTAATTTAAAATTAAAAATTTAAAATTTGAATAAGCTCCATAATCACAATTAATATAATTTCTTAAATTAAGATAGTTGATTATGAAAAATCTATAATATCTAAATTAAATAATCTCAATTATTTTTTATCTTTTAACAAAAAATAATGAAATTGGGGTGAAAATCAATTAAATGTAAGAATTTATATTTCACCCAAAAAATATAAATCTATATATTATTAAAAGGATGGTAGTATGCATTGTGGTGAAGCCAAGTGACATCTTGAGAACTAGCCACTTGGCTTTTTTACAGCAAAAATTATTTTAACTCAAAAAAATATATTTTAACTCAAATAAAATAGAATCTATAATATTAATGACAACTATTTTACCATTTTCAACTATAATTCAAAATTCAAAATTTGAATAAGCTCCATAATCACTAATTAATATGATTTCTTAAATTAAGATAGTTGATTATGAAAAATCTATAACATCTCAATTAAATAATCTCAATTATTTTTTATCTTTTAATCAAAAATAATGAAATTGTGGTGAAAATTAATTAAATATAAAAATTTATATTTCACTCAAAAAATATAAAATGGTGTGAAAATTAATTAAAAGTGAAAATTTATATTTCAACCAAAAATAATGGAATTCGGGTGAAAATCATATAAAAGTGACAACTATTTTATCAAAGTGTAAAAAAATTAAGTATTTAATATTAGTTGTACTAATATTATTGAAATGTAAAAAAATTAAGTATTTAATAATAGTTGTACTAATATTATTGAAAATTTTAAATCGATTTAGATTCAAAAGGACATATAATTTGAAATATAATTTTCATAATTTTGAAATTATGAAAATTATTATTTCAACCAAGAAAGTGAAATTGGGGTAAAAATCAATTTAAAGTGAAATTTTATATTTTAAATCTTGATTATAGGAAAATAAAAAAATCTTGAGGATTTTTTAAAATCTACACTAAATGAATTTTATTTTCGAAATTATGGTTGAATATTACTACTTGATTTTATCTAATATGGTAAATGAATATTGAATAAAATCAAAACAACTATAAACGAATGGTAAATAAAAAAATTGAATAGCAACTAAACAAACATATATATGGAAAAAAATTATATATTCTGACCAAAATTGATTCTAAACCAAAGATGCCTACAAAATAAATTTTATTTTCAACATTATGATTGAATGTTACTACTTGATTATATCTAATATGGTAAATAAATATTGAATAAAAGCAAAATAACTATATATATAATTGGTAAATAAAAATTTGATTAGCAATTAGACAAACATATACATGGAAGAAAATTATATATTCTGGCCAAAATTGATTCTAAATCAAAGATGCCTACAAAATAAATTTTATTTTTAAAATTTTGGTTAAATATTACTACTTGATTATACCTAATATGATAAATAAATATTGAATTAAAGAAAAACCAACTATATAGGAATGTCAAATAAAAATCTGATTAGCAATTAGACAGATATATATATATATATGAAAAATAATTATATATTCTCGCCATGATTGATTCTAAACCAAATATGCATACAAAAAATACTATATAAGGAGGATTGAAGCAAACATTGAACTGCGACATCGTCTAGAGCTCTACTATGATTACTTCACTCCATTGCTACTTTTAGAGAATGTATTTTATCAGTATTTTGTACTCGAGGTTCGTTGTATTTATAGGCCTTTAGAATATGATGCAAGTTTTGTTGACAAGGTTTATTTGGAGGTATCCAGGTTCTTAACAAATAGATTTTTCAGCCTTGGGAGATCAATACTAATACATTTTCTTATGGCTTTCAACAAGATCCTTTGCAAGAATTGTTTTTTTTTATTTCTAGACAATGAACCACTTCTAGACACTATTTAGTTCAATGTACCTATATGTATATTTGGAGAATCATGCAGAAGAGTGTTTCTCAATAGATATGGTGTTCTTGAGTTTGTGCTATATATGCAGAAAATCATAGCCATTTAAAAGTGTCTGAGAATATGAGATGTCTGGCACATAGGCGCTGGCATATGTTGTGCTGAAGGCTGGCACATAGGCGCTGGCATGGCCGACGTGCGCGCTGGCATGGCTGACGTGCGCGCTGGCCTGGCCGACGTGCGCGCTGGCCTGGCCGACGTGCGCGCTGGCCTGGCCGACGTGCGCGCTGGCCTGGCCGAAGTGCGCGCTGGAATGGCCGACTTGCGCGCTGGCATGGTCGACGTGCGCGCTGGCACGGCCGATGCGCGCGCCCGCTGGATGCCATCCGCCCCAATGCCTTGCCGACGCCCGGCCGATAGGCCAAATTATGCCAACTAGAGTTTTCAATTTTTTTTGACTAACTCCGATTGAGCTGAAATTTGGCTGGTTCATCGGAAACGGCCCAATTAACAATACACACAGCTATTCTATAATATAAGTGCTTTTTTGGCCATTCGGGGTCGTTTAGATAGGTTTTTGGCTTTATTTCTATTTTCAGAAAAATAAAAAAATTTGAAAAAATTATTTTTTAAATTCCAATGATATTAGGGATCATTCCTTATGTTTTTTATTGGAATATAATTGTATATATATGAGTTTACATGTTGACATTGGTCTTCTTCCCCATCAGATAAGCTTCATATAACATATACTGTAATTTTAATCTCTGTTTTTTGATTACTTGTATTAACTCTCCAACTGAGTTACATGTTAGTTCAATAGTACAGTGATTTATTAATGATATTAACCTATTTAAAGTAACAGTTTACTCTCTAAATGAGTTGGTTCTGTTTAATTTATATGGTAATATATGTGCATAACTCATATATTTGCTTTAAAAGTTAAGTTTCCCTAACGAATCTAACTGCTCATGTGCATGAATATATGTACTTTATGTGTTTTGTTTATATCTAAATGCATGTTTAATGATCTATTTTTTTTAATATATCTCAGATTTTCAATGGCATCTTTTACTCCCTTAACCTCCATCTTGAACCAAAATAAGTTAGAGGGCCCGAATTATGTGGACTGGAAACGAAATTTGGATATTGTACTTACTGTTGAGGGTTATAAGTATATGTTAGTTGAAGAGTGCCCTGAGAAACCTGAAAATGCGACTGATGATCAGGTAAAGGTTTATGATAAGTGGGTTAAGGCTGATGAAATGGCAAGGTGCTACATTCTTGCTTCTATAGCGAATGTCTTGCAACATCAACATCAGTCTATGACTTCTGCTTTCGATATGCTCGAATCTCTCAAAGAGATGTTCGGAGAGCAAAATCGTGCTACAAAGCAGACAGCTATGAAGGACCTCTTAAACACTAAGATGCCTGAAGGTTCATCTGTCAGGGAGCACGTTCTTAAGATGATGAGTCTTTTGAACGAGCTGAAGATACTTGGTGCTGTGACTGACAAGGAATCTCAAGTTGAGATGGTCCTACAGACTCTGCCTGAAAGCTTTCAGCAATTTTGCTTGAACTACAACATGAACAAAATGGATTTGTCCCTTGCAAAATTGCTGAATGAGCTATAAGTGGCTGAGACTATAATCAAGCAGCAAACTCTCCCTGTGGCATTTATGGTTGACAAACCTTCGTCTTCTAAGCCGAGAGGCGGTCAGAAAAAGAAGAAGCCCCAAAAGGTTCAGGTCCCTAGAGTTGCACATGGTGCTAATGGTGGTGTAGCTAAGCCGAAAGGCAAGTGCTTTCACTGCAAACAACCTGGTCACCACAAGAAGCAATGCCCTGGCTACCTAGCCAAGGTGAACAAATAAGGTATTTCTTATTTAAATGTCGTTGAAACTGTTTTAGCGGCTGTTTCTACCCAACTATGGGCTATAGATTCGGGAGCCACTAATCATGTCTGCACTTCTTTGCAGGGGTTTCAGGAAACGCGATGGCTAAGTGAGAATGAGGTTTGCGTGTTTCAAGCCAATGGAGATCCAGCACCAGCCTTAGCTTTAGGGAATATCTCATTTTTGTTTAGTGATTCTGGAATTCTGTTTTTAAAAGACGTTTTGTTTGTACCTTCTATAAGAAGGAATTCGCTTTCTGTTTCTAAATTGATGGATGCTGGCTACAATGTTTATTTTTCTAATAATTGTGTTGTTATTAAGTTTAATAGACATTTTATTTATAAAGCTCCTAGAATACATGATCTTTTTGTATTTGATGTTTCTCACAATATGCTACAATAAACAAAACTAAACAATTTTGATAGATCACTTAAGAGAAAATGTATTTCAGAATTGAGTGAAACTTATTTGTGGCACTTACGTCTAGGTCATATTAATATAAATAGAATTTCATGATTGGTTTCTGATGGACCTTTGAGTTCATTGAAAGTGGAGGCACTTCCAACCTGTGAATCCTGTTTAGAAGGAAAAATGACCAAGAGACCCTTTCCTTCAAAAGGAAATAGAGCCGGAGATAAGTTAGAACTAATTCATTCTGACTTGTGTGGTCCAATGAATATACAAGCAAGGGGTGGTTTTGAGTATTTTGTGACTTTCACAAATGATTACTCAAAATATAGGTATATTTACTTGTTGCACCGTAAATCTGAATACTTTGAAAAATTCAAAGAATTTAAGATGGAAATGGAAAAAATACATAATAAATATATCCAGACATTACGATCTGATCGTGGTGGTGAATACCTTTCTTCAGAATTCATAAAATACTTGTCAGAATCGGGAATTACCTCTCAATATTCTGCTCCAGGAATGCCACAATAAAATGGTGTAGCATAAAGAAGAAATAGAACTCTTATGGACATGGTTCGATCGATGTTAAGTTATTCAGACTTGTCTTCTTCCTTTTGGGGGTATGCACTAGAAATAACAAATTATGTTCTAAACATGGTTCCTTCAAAATTAGTACCTTCAACCCCAATTGAATTGTGGTGTGGGCGTAAGCCTAGTCTATGGCATATTCGAGTCTGGGGATGTCCAGCACACGTGCTAAAAGAAAAAACTGACAAATTGGAATCTAGAACAGAAGTGTGCATTTTTATTGGATACCCAAAAGGAACAAAGGGTGGTTTATTTTACTATCCTAAGGAACAGAAGGTAACTGTTTCCAAAAAGGCCAAGTTTCTGGAAGAGGATTATTTAATAAACCATACTCCTAGAAGTAAACTTGTTTTTACAGGAATTAAACAACAGAATAACGAATAATGAATCACAAGAACGAATTCCTCAAACTGTTATTGACATACCACTGCGGTCAAGTAGTGGGAGAAATGTCTATATACAAAAAGTTGCACAAGAATAAATGCCTGACATCTCCCTACCTCAAAGTAGTGGAAGTAATGTCCAGCAGCCTGTACTTTTGGAGGAAGAGGTTCAAGGTGTTCAGAATTTGGTTCTAGAAGTAGCGGATACTGTAGTGACTAGTCGTCGTAGTGGGAGAGTTATTAGAAAACCTGTTTGATTTGCGCTTTTGAGAGAATCATACGATAGGATCCCTGAGGAGCCTAATACAAAACCTCTTAATTACGCTGAAGCACTACACGACAAAGATGCTGAAATGTGGATTACTGCTATGAAATCTGAAATGGAGTCTATATACTCAAATCAAGTCTGGGATATTGTAGAACCACATACACGAGTCAAACCAATTGGCTGTACATGGATCTATAAGAAAAAGAGAGGAGTGGATGGTAAAGTGCAAACTTTTAAGGCTAGGCTTGTTGCGAAAGGGTTTACTCAAAAAGAAGGGATTGATTATGAGGAAACTTTTTTGCCGGTAGCCATGCTTAAATCCATAAGGATTCTCTTATTCATTGCTGCCCATTATGATTATGAAATTTGGCAAATGGATGTCAAGACGGCTTTTTTTAATGGGAGTCTTGATGAGTACATCTATATGGCACAACCAGAGGGTTTCATGAAAAGCGGAAATGAACACATGCTGTGTAAACTAAGAAAATCCATTTATGGATTGAAATAAGCATCTAGGGCATGGAACACTTGTTTGACACGTCGATTAAGAACTTTGGTTTTGATCAATGTGAAATGAGTCATGCATTTATAAAAAGTGGGATGGAGATAAAGTAGCATTTATAATTCTGTACATAGATGATATCTTGCTCATAGGAAATAATGTGAGAATGTTGAGTTCAGTTAAGGAGTGGTTGTCCTCACGTTTTGATATGAAAGACTTGGGTGAAGCGACTCATATCCTTGGGATCAAGCTTATGCGAGATCGCAAATAAAGGATGTTAGGCTTATCTCAAGCACTTTATATCGACACAATTCTTGCAAGGTTTAGCATGCAAAATTCCAAAAAGGGATTTCTCCCTTTGAGACATGGAATTTCCCTATCGAGGGATCAGTCACCTAAAACGACTGATGAGGTAGAGAGAATGAAGGCAGTCCCTTATGCTTCTGCAGTAGGGAGCCTCATGTATGCAATGCTATGCACTAGACCTGACATCTGCTTTGCCGTAGGCATGGTTAGCAGATTCCAGTCTAATCCTGGGAAAGAACATTGGACTGCTGTAAAACATATAATCAAGTACCTGAAAAGGACTAGGGAATATATGTTATTTTTCCACTCAGCTGACCTTGTACCTATTGGGTATACAGACTCAGATTTTCAATCAGATAGAGACTCTAGAAAATCAACCTCAGGATATGTGTTTACTTTAGGAGGTGGAGCCATTATTTGGAGAAGCATCAAACAAACATGTGTTGCTGATTCAACTATGGAAGCCGAATATGTAGCTGCCTCTGAGGCAGCTAAGAAGGTTGTTTGGCTCGAAAACTTTCTAAAAGAGCTTGGGGTGGTTCCTTCGGTTCAAGCACCACTCACACTTTATTGTGATAATAGTGGTGCGGTTGCAAACTCGAAAGAACCACGAAGTAATAAAAGAAGCAAACACATTGAGAGAAAATATCACTTAATTCGAGATATAACTCAGAGGGGTGATGTGAGAGTTTTGAAGATAGAGTCGAAGAACAATCTGGCGGACCCGTTTACAAAGAGTTTGACACAGAAGGCTTTTGATAAGCATGTGGAAGGAATGGGCGTTAGAGTTGTGAATGCATGGTTATAAGTCTAAGTGGGAGATTGTTAGGATATACTATTAACCATGTGGTTTAGCTATAGTATTATGTTTTTATCATTATGTAAAGACTGATTATTTTATTTATTTGATTTAATAAAATTTTTATTAAATAGATCATTATGCCTACATGTGTGTCCTTTATTTATATAGTAGACGATTTAGTGTATGGAGTTATTTGGCTCATACACGGAAGATTAAAATTGTTGGTCCTTATAAATTATAAATATATGTTCACAATCAAAGATGAGGTTGGGTAGACATCTTGATGATTGTAGTACAAGATTAGATATAATTTGATCTTGATTATGGGAGTGGTACCATTCCAACTTCTTGTGCTAGTACGCTATTCGTGTGTATTGAACGGACCAAGTAGAGAAGCTTGTTTATGTTCTGAGTGTTCATATAACATCTTCTCTAGAATCATTAAATGAACTTATACTCTTAATCTTGATATAATTATTTTGATCAATGTAATTTATTCATCATCTTGATCTGTCGAAAGGTGAGACTCTACCATGGGTCAATATATTCCTGATAGATTGGACGATAATAAATCATATTTGTGAAATAATGATTAGTTGATAGAATCCATGTCTCGACCTTGAGATTGATGATACCCCTTTATGATTGTTTATAAGTTTTCGTGTGAAAATCCTGCAGGTGGATTATATGTATATATCTGTCACATGAAATAAATTAAGCATAGTAATAAAGGATTAAGTTAATCAATGAATTAAATTATCAGAGATTTAATTTAATTGATTGGTATCGGTAATTCTAACATGGGGAGTTAAATAAGATTTAATGTTGGATTTTGAAATTAAACTGAGGAGTGCAATTACAGATTTTTAGTGGAATAATTCGTAATTTATTATGGTAAGATTAATTCAATTAATTTACGAATTAATACCATAATTGGAAGCCTCTATTATTAAATCTGTGGTCCCTACTATACCAGATTAATTAAATGAATTTTATGGAAAAGAAAATTAAAACATTCTAGAAGCAGTAATTAAATAGTTTTACTGGACTTTTGGAATAATTTAATTTTAATTTTAATTTTTATATACACATTTTGGGAGGAGATAACTCTCCCAAGATACGTGCATATTTGGTGGAGAAAATCTCTCTCACGTTTTTAACTTCAGTTGTGAAAAAACGTGGATAAAAGGGAGTTGAACCTTCACGGTTTATTGATTCACTTTTCACAAAATCTGACTTGCCCACACAAGTCAAAATAAAGAAATTCAAAGAATTAGTCTGGCTTTAGTAGAAGATTGCAGACCTGGAGACTACTGCCTTTGACAACCTTAGTGAAAGCTTCAACAGGTTAGTGAATCCTTTCACGAATTTACATTATCTAGATCTCTATGTAGGTTATGTGATTCTGTGTGAATGCTTCTGTTGCCTTTATTTCTAGCAAGAGTATCATCTCTATTGCTGCACAATAAAGCTTGGCCAATTTTTGAGTTGAACAAGCTTGAGAAGAAGAAAGTCTTGCTTACTCTTATTAAGGATCTTTTTATCTTCTTTTTAGTTACTTAGAAATACAATTTTAATGTAGTTTTTCATTTCTAAACTTACAGTCTACTGTTGAAACTACTATTTGTTAAGGAATCTAAAAGTTTGTGTGGTGCGACTTTGACAACTTTTGAATTGGGAGAGATCAGAAATCATTTGTCACTTAAGTGGCTCTGCAAAATTAAAATGTTAGTATTTACTTTTATACTTATCTCTAACAACTATAGTTTTTAAAATACTAAAAGGAAAATGTGTGTGTATGCGTTCACGTAGTGCAGTAATTATGAGTATATAAAATTCAACATAAATCTGTTCATATGAAGTATTTTTTCTGCAAGCAAAACATCATCTTTTAGTGTCACTAAAGTATTAGTCTTACTTCCTCAAAATCACTCAAAAAATTAATTTGTCTTTTTTCAAAATCAATATGAGATCTTGATGGTGAACTAACATGCTGTTTCAAGCTTCTTATCATAATTTAAGTGCAATTCAGTTGAGTATAGCTACATTGTTCAGTTTTATACAAAAATCTGGTGAAATATATTGACCTTACATGAAATATTTTTCATTAGGCACTATGTGAATTATTTTAATAGTGAGAACTAATTATGAGTTATGTCTTCCATAAAACAGTTTAAACCTACCTTCATATTGTTAAGATGAAGGACAATTTTTTTGAAATTTGCCATGACAAGTGCAGCTTAAAGTTGATGGGAATTACATGAACATACCAAAGTATGCATATAGAAATACAACTTCAACGACAGTCGATACATCACAAAATACCCAAAGTTGTTATTGTTCTCAATGGGAAGAGAAGAGCTTTTGTTTCATTGTCCATTTGTTTAATGCGGAACAAATGTCTGCAATGAAGAGTGTAGAATTTCACTATCCTATTGATGATAAAGCTTACACCATCAGTTCCAATGATATAACCCTGATAGTTATTCAATTTGTAGGACAATGAGATGTTTGCTTTGAAAATAACCAACTGAGAATGATTGTGTTATATGTTTTGTAATTTCTGTCACTTGGTAGTTATTGAAACTTTAATTAACAAAAAATATAAAGGAGATGTTTCCAAGCTATTTCATTAGAATTCGTTGGTTAAGGAAAATATATATTTTTGGTACTTTTGTTCATTTGGTAAATGTGCTAATTTAAGTTATTTTTCATGTATCAATTATTATGATTCTTTTTTTATAAATATTGTTCGCGCATTTCTTTTCACTTTGAGATGATTTATCATAAACTAGCTTTTATGAATAATTCATGAAACTGTAAGTCACATGATATGTGAACAATATATTTTATTAGTCTATGTTGATTTATCTGTTCATAAATAAAAGAGAAATTCTTTATGCTTCTATTCATTTGGTAAATTTATAAATCTAGATTATTTTTTATCTATTTTTTTATTATATTTTTTTCTTATATATTATTCGCGCATCGCGCGAATACTAATACTAATATGTCTTAATACACCGACCATGAGGACAGCACGTTTCGTCTCTTGTTGAACTTGAGAGGAGATGATGTCTACTAATTTTATTAGATTCACAAATCAGCCTAGCTAGTGAACAAAATAGAAGTCACATCCACAAGGTAATAATATATTCTATCTACCTTATCTTTATGCATGTTACGTCATTATAATTATTACTCCTTCCATTTTAATTTATTTGTCTTATTTTCCTTTTTAACCTGTTTTAAAAATATGATTTTTTTAATAATTATTTAATTTCAACTTTCTACGTGACATGTTAAGATAACAAAATTAAAAAATATTTTAGTGCATTCTACATATCTTTAGTTTATAAGCATAAGATTCATAATTTTTTTTCCTTAAATTTTATGTCAAATCAAAATAAAATAATCAAATTAAAACGGAGAGAGTAATTTACTATAGTAGTTGTGTTGTTAAGATATTTTTTGAAGACAGGACTAATATAATGTGACATTATTTAATCACAAGAATCCCTTGAAGTTTGGAGATGATTGATTGATATCTTGAAACTGCAAAAAGCCATTCGCTTGGGGATGAGGCGAGACAAGCACTTGTACATCCCTTGATTTTATAAGTCATATTTTATTGTTAAAGATGAAAATGCCATTTTTATTTGAGTATTTCCTAACCTCTAACTCATTTGACCATATACTTTTTTTTGCAGTTGTTGGTGCACGGGCTAAGTTCATAAATTTTGTAGTGATGCAAAGCTCAGAGAAGATGGAGAATACAAGCATAGTGTAAAAGATGAGTGTTTTACTAGAATGGTCTTAAGAGTGGGTGATAAGTTGATATTTTATCAATTTATTTCTACTTTTTTATTCGACTTTTGTTTTATTTATTGATGAATAAAGTCATTAATTCTTTGATTTGTGCGTATTTGAGATATTGTGAGACTTACAAGGAGTTTGGGTCAAATGGAGGGAAATCAAGAAAAAAAGGAGGTGAAAAGAGGAAATTTTGAAAGTCTTGATAAATGATGTAAATGTAGAAGACCGTCCGCAAAAGCAAAAGTCAAAGGAACGGTCAAAGTCTGCAAATGCAGAAAAGTGTCTGGCAAAAACAGAAATAAACAAGCCAGTCAATAACCACAAATGTGCTTGCTCGTGAAAAGTAAACCGTTCTACAATGCGGAAGTTCCTAGATAAATCAACTACTCAAATGCAGTTTTTTGTCTGCAAATGCGGTGATAAGGAATCTTTTTTTAATTTTTTTTTTTGAGAGTTTCCACTCGGTATATTTGGGAAAGTATAAAGACACACTTGGAAGACATACAATCACTGGACAATTTTCCTAGCATTGGGAGCAAGGAACTACAACCATATCTTGAGGTGGATGATTTGGAAGCACTCAATGAGAATTTTTTACCCATTTCTTCAATTTCTTGGTTTGTAGTTGAACATTTAGTTGTGTAATTATTAATTTCATATTTGGATATTATTTTGGAGATAATACAATATTAGGATTTGGAATATTATCTTATGCTTTTGTATTCATTAAAAGCTTACTATTTTTTTTTTTTTTTGGTAACTAAACATTATATTTCATTACCATGTAAGCAATTACAGAGCAGTTCAAAAAACTGAGGATAGACAAAGTCCCAGCCTTCAATGTACTATGCAATCATGCTAGTCATTTCCTAAGGATAAAAGTTCATTCCCTGGAACACCCCATTCAGCTTTGGCTTTGCAGCCCCTCGAAACATAATCTCTTGCACTAACAATGGAATCGACACATCAACACTTTGTTGTGTGTTATGGAATACTCTATTATTTCTTTCTTGCCATATGAAGTAGATGTTTTCTCCCGTACCTTTCTATACACCTCTGCCCTTTGTCTCTTTCCATTCTTGTTGATTGTCTCTTATTGCAATTCTGCATCTCAGTCCAGTAGTGGCCTAGCTATTCCTTGCCATTGTAGCATCCTTGACCAAATCTCCTTAGTGACTTCAACCTGGAAAAATAGGTAGCTCACACTCTCATTCATTGTGTTGCAAAGTGGGAATAGTAGGTTATCATTTAGGCCCCAATGTTGCAACTTGTCCTTTGTATACAACTTATTATGAGCAGCTAGTCATAGCACCAAAATCCAATTCGGTGATCCTGAGTTATTGCATACCATTGTCCTCCAATTTACTTTTGCATAATCTCCTCTTAATTTTGGTAAAGTTTCCTCGTGTTGAACTGTTCCATGCCCACAAATTTAGCCATGGTCGCTCCTGCTTAAGTGAGATACTTACCTGCCTTGATGATCTTTTAACTCAACCATGAGGTTTGGTTACATCTTTCCTCCAAAATTTGAGCCTCACTTCCATAATAGGCATGGACCCATTGGATCCATACTCTATCCTTCTTGATACACAAGATCCAGAATTGCTTACAAATGACTGCCTTATTCTAAGTTTTCCAGTTTATGAAGTTTAGTTCCCTTGCAGTTTTTGGAGTGCACCACTTGTCCCAGGCAATGAGGGCATTGTTAGACTTTTCTTAGTTACCACTTCACAGAAAGGTCTGACACACTATTATTATCCTCTTTATAACCTTTTTTGGGAGTACAAATACCTGCGACCAAAAGTTTTGAATCGAGAAGAGGACACTTCTAATTAGCATTTCCCTTCCTAATTATGATTAGAATTTGTTGGTCCATGAGGTCACTTTTCCTATCATATTCTCCAATAATGGTTGGCATTGTGTAATTGACCACCTTCTAAAGCTAAGGGGAATGCCCAAATACCTGATGGTAACTCACCTTTGGTGAAGCCTAAGATTGCAAGAATATGAGCATGGATACTGTGTTGGACTCCCTCAAAGTACACCGCGCTCTTTGAGTTTTTGGCTTAGACCAGTGGTTTGGGAGAACTCCAAAAAATACTGGTAGAGCATCTGTGTAGATATGGTATCTCCTTCGCTAAATAATTATAAGTCATCAGCAAATCCTAGTGGGGTGATTCTTTGTTTTTGCACATTTGGAATGGACTTTAAATTGAGGATCTTTGGCCATTTTCTTTAACATTTTGCTAAGATATTTCAAAACTATGACAAAGATGAAGGGTGACATTGGGTCTCGCTATCACAATTCTCTCTTTGACTCAGATGGTTTGCAAGGTATGCCATTATTGTTTATGGCATAGAAATTGTCTTTAGGCATTCGTTATCCAACCAATGAATTTTACCAAGGAAGTGAAATCTCTATAAGACTTGTTCAATAATAATCCATTCAATGGAGTTATACACTTTTTGCATGTCTATCTTAATCATGCATCATGACATATATTCTTCTTGCCATAGCCTTTTACAAACTCATGACTTACAATAATGTTATCTGTAATCACACTTCCTGGTAAAAATGTTGCTTGACTATGTTCTATCAGCTATACATAACTCCCTGCAATTTGGAGGTGATCACTTTGGCAACAATTTTGTACAAAACTGTATAACAAGAAATTGGTCAAAATTCCTTAGTTGAGATAGGACTCTTTATCTTGATAATTAGTGTCATCGATGTGCAATTTATAAGCATGTATAGCTCCCTTATTCTAAAGAATTCAGTCACTTCATGTGTAATATCACTACCTATAATGTCTCAACTTTTTTTTAAAGTAGGCGTTGGACCTATCGCACCCTGGTGCTTTCTGATCGTTAATACTCATCATTGCTTCTTTGATTTCTTCCTTTGTGACAGGCCTAATAAGCTGCAGTTGTTGTTCTCCTTGTAGTCTATATCCTTCTTCTATGACCTCCTCTTTAATGACTGATAGTAGTTGGGTATGTGACCCTAACAAGCCCTTGTACAACCCTATGATTTTACCGTTATAGCTCTTGGTTTGTCTGTGTTATGGTTCCATTACTAGTAGTCAACCCTCAAGTCTAATTATGTGTATTCCTCCTCTTTATACAACCATGGAAATACATATTATTGGAGTCCCCAAGTTGTAGCCATTTTACTCTGGACTTTTGCTTTAATATACTCTTCTCTAATGTTGCCCATTTCTCTTTGCTTCCTTTTACTTTTCTAGGAGTGTGTTATAGCTTATTGGTTGCCTCATTTGACTTTGTACCTCTATCAGTTCTTTCTTATACTACACCACATCCTTCCTAATCTTAGAGTATTCCCTAGTGTTTAGTGTCTTAAGCATGTCTTTGATTTTTGGAGCTTTCACCATATTCCTTTCATCCCCTTTGTATATCTTGGTTGTGACCAGACCTCCGTAACTATATCTCTGAATTCTGGGTCGCTGGCCAAGTAGTGGAAGAATCTAAATGGTCTTACACCTTTGTTTGACATTCCTTCAGTTTCAATGGCCAATGGAGTTAGATCTCATCATTATGGATCCATTACTATAGCCTCCAGATGAGTAAATTTTGTCATTCATTCCCCAGTAACGAGGACCCAATCAATCTTGCTATGAGTGTGTCCATTAGTCCATGCGTATCTCCTATTAGCGGTTTTCAGCTCTTCTAATCTAGTGTCTAGCGTAAACTAGCTCATTGAAGTTAGCTATATCATACTCTTGCACTAGTGAGCCTATGATCTTGTCATTCGCTTCCCTGATAGTGTTGAAGTCACCCATGATTACCGATAGTCCTTATTGTGTTGTGTCTAACCTTCTCATTGCGTTCCATAAAGGTTTTATCATTGCAAATGCGTGCAGCCCATAAACCACTATCAAACTAAATTCCATTTGTACTGAATGAACCCGTACTATCCCATGGATATATTGGCTATCCTTCTCCATTTATTGAAAGTTGAATTCACTAGGATCCCATTCAATCCATATCTATCCTTTACCTGCATTATCATAGTTCCAACATGTATGCCTGTTGCAAATACCTTCATCTTTATTCTCTTCTAGCATGATTTTTGTGGATGTCATGTTCTACTATGGCTATTAGACCAACACTATGTTGTCTAATTATCTTTATTAGCTTTGAGTGCTTATAAACATTATTGAGCTCCCGGATACTCCATGTGATCATCTTCATGAGAAGGTTGGGGATCTGGTGGTTTTCCTTCTTCTACCCTATAGCTATATTTCCCCTAATGCCTTGTAGATTGCATCGTCCAGATAGGTGGAAAAACCCAGAGGGCTAAACACATCCAAAACTTTTGTGTTCAACCGATCTTTGTGCTCACTATATCAGCCAACCCTTCTTGCCTTGTTTTTACCAGTGAGGTTCTATATACTACTGGCTAATTGTTCTATAAAGTCACTAGTGTTGTGGTAGTGCTATTCATGCCATCCCTTTTCAACCAAGTCGATGCTACATTTATCTACTTTCTTGTTGGCTATTTTGGTTTCACGGGATGGGCTATTCCTTGTTGCTCTAGTGTCCTCCTTGTGTTACATTCACACCCCACTTGCAAGCAATTCTCACAATATGTAGGTTTCCATTCATATGATTGTTCAACCACAATCCCATTTTAATCATTTAGCTTGATAGAGTTGGGGAGACCTTTGATATTGTCCATTTCAACAAGTAGTTGGGTGTATTATATCCTTTCTACCTTTGTTGTGCACTCATCTGCATACAAAGTTTTCCCTAATGTGCTTCCAATACATCTCAGTGAGTCTCTACTCCAACAATTCAAAGGAAAAGCATGTAATTTGATCCATAAGGGCACTTTGTACCGGGCTTTTTTGTTGAAGTCGAAATCAGCCTCCCATACCTTCACAATCATAGGCTTATTGTATAGCGTATGTGGCCCTATAAATAATACTTCATTTATATCCTCAATGCTTGTGAATTTCACAAGGAAGTACCTGTTATTGTGGTTGTAGACTTTAGGGGCAATAACGTGGTTTCAATTAGCGGCAACATATCTTTCAATACCAACAATGTTGGGGGACGCCCCAACAACATACAGAATAAGTGCATTCTGCCACTTTTCTATTTTAATGGCTAGTTCCTCCATCTTGAGTTGTACCACTATCTCTCCTTGAATAATATCTGGAGCAATATAGCCTAATGTCATTCACTTCGTGAGGAGTTTATTCTCAGTAAATAGCGTATTTCACTTTTGCGGTTCAACCTCATGGGTCTCACCAGTGGCGTGGGTATGCCCCTTATGATTCACTAGAGTTAATTCGATGATTCATTTCACAATCAATTTTGCTATCTATTCTGGTGTCGCCTTTTCCCCAATGTCATTTACAAGAGAAATTGCACCTTATTTCGCCATTTGCTTCCCACCCTCTTCCCCTATCTGCTTCCCTATATCCACCCTTAGTTCTGCACATGTTGTGCTGGTCAGAACCTAGCTCTTCAGGCTACTGATTGATAGCGGTCTGGTGCATTCTTATTGAGATTTTTGAGGTAGCTGCTTGGGTGATCCACAGTTTTCTTAAATCTCCTCTATCTCTTTGTTTATATCATTTCCCCTTTATTTGGATATTTCTAGAGATTCAAGTTGTGTTGATCCTAGTATTAGTGATATCATGTTTTGAAAAGTTGGATTTATATTTCGCATTTACTTTGGATTTCTATGAAAAGGACTGAGTTATGTCTTATTTTGACCTTAAAATCTTATTCATGCATTATCATATTTCTTTATGTTGTGTTTGGTTGGCGTACGTACCAGTGGGGGTACAAATAGATTTTATCACTTTTTCCGAGATGTTG
The DNA here is from genome assembly GCA_003996215.1 of Jaltomata sinuosa. Lineage (NCBI taxonomy): Eukaryota > Viridiplantae > Streptophyta > Magnoliopsida > Solanales > Solanaceae > Jaltomata > Jaltomata sinuosa. The sequence continues at coordinate 85,648 of QJPP01000285.1, read as the reverse complement.
GATTGTGAGAAGACACAACCACTGTATAGAATATTGGATGTCCAGGAAACTCTACACCATTCAACTGCGTATGGTTATGAATAAGGAGCATAAACATCAACATAACGTGGACATACTAACTTACTTGTGCATGCTCCAGCGGAATCAAAATCTACACGTGTGTGCCATCTCAACCCACGTGTCTCAGTAGTACTAACACATCATAGACCTGACTATCGCTTCTAATTACATATTACATCAAGAAGGACCACCTTATGGTTCGTACGAGTGCTTCTCAATCATGAGATTCACGAGGGTCTAAAATCCAAGAATACACATTGCATGATTCTTTGTTAATTTCACTTTCTGCTAAAATGCGCGGACGTAACATCTTTATTGTATTACATTCATGCCCGTCTTTTGTAGATTAATGAGAATTTACAGAATATTTCGTAAGCCAATCATATCGTCATGTTCCTCATTTCTAGTCTTACTTCCCATTACAATATGGTGCATTATCATAGCACTTTCATGCTCTCTGTTTGTATCAAAACACCCTTAAATTTGTCCGACAAATTTACTTTAGATCTTTAAATTTATTGGTATTTATTTACCCCTTAATAACTTTTCACTGAATTAAATATCATCGCTAATACTGACGTGACATAAAAAGAAAAAACAATAAGGCGTGTATTTTTTTACCAAAAAAGGTTGCCCCATTAATATTATATTAAAAATTTAAAAAAATCTTCTAATCCCTCACCCCACCTCTGTAACACTTGATTAATTTCTTCAAGAAAGAAAAAAAAATGTGGATAAAAAGGTTGCGAACAGGGGCAGATCTACGGTACTATATACGGGTTCCCGGGAACCCCCTAACTTTTTCTGAAACCTTATAATTATATTTTAAATAATGTTAAAAGGTATAAGATTATGTTGATAGGAACCCATAATAAAAGCTATTGGATGGTCCAGTGGCAAGGGAGGACCACTTGACATCTTAGGTGGCTTAAGGGATACAAGTTTGAATCCCTGTAGCAATTTGTTTTTTTAGCCTTTTTTAACACATTTTTATCTTATTTTAGTCAATTCAATTTTTTTTTACACAAAACGGTCAACTCGTTTATTTTTAAACACAAAACGAGTCTTTTTCCTTATTTAAAATACTAACAAATCAACTAATAAAATACTACTTTTAAGTTTTACCTAAATCTCAATTTTTCAAATCAACTTTGAAATAAGAAACCTTAGGGTTTTAACTTTTAACAATTGTTCATGCTACAAAGCAGAAATAATATTGTAAGTTTTTTATATTTTTGAGTTTTTTTCACTTTTATTCCCTAATATTGTGTATTATTTTTTTTATTTTTCACATTCTATGTGAAAACATGAGTTTAAATTTTTTCATGAATTCCATTAAATCATTTTTTTTATTGTTTGTTTCTTCGTAATCATAATGGGTATGTCATGTGGGTTAATTTATTGCTTGTAATCTTGCATACTATTAACTATTTAATTATACTTATTTTTTTATTGAAATCTTACATACTATGATCAGTAATTTATTTTCTGTAAATATGTCACCCCTCACCATTATCAATAATATTAAGATTGAAGATTGGGTTATAATTATTTATTTTTAATTTAATTTTTAATAAATAGGTTGAACTTCTGAAGTCAGAGTTAATATGATCATGAATTTTTTCAAGACTCAAACTACTTCAAATTCTCCTTCGGTAAGTTCTCCTTCATGTTCTATTATTCGAAATGATGCCAATCCTCCTCAATCATCTGATAAAGATAAAATGTTGAATTTGATTTTTCTTGAATCTGATCCTTGGAAAAGAAGATAAATTTCTGACTATCTTCCTAATCAACGTGATAGAGTGAGGAGATATTATAGTGAAAAGGGACCCTGTAAACCCAAATATTTTATTTTTCTAATAATGAATTATAGTGATAAACCTCGTCATTTTAATCCTGATTGGTTTGAGGCATATCCTAGATGGTTAGAATACAACATTGAAAAAGATGCAGCGTTTTGCTTATGTTGTTACTTGTTTAAAAATGATATTGGAGGAATAGGGAAAAAAGTTGGTGATCATTTCACAACGGTTGATTTTAGAAATTGAAATAGGGGTATGGACAAACTTAACAAACATGTGGGTGAAGTAAATAGTGTTCACAATCGGTGTTTTAAGAGGATGTTAGATCTAAAGAATCAAGCACAATCTATTCTAACTTCTTTTGACAAGCAATTCGAGAAAACTAAAAATAAATATCGAGTTCGCTTGAATGTTTCAATTGATATTGCAAGATTTTTGTTAAAAGAAGAAATGCCTTTTCGAGGTCATGATGAGAGTAAAACTTTCACAATAAGAGAAAACCTTTTAGATCTCTTGAAATGGTATGCAGATAAGAAGGAAGATGTGAAACAAATTGTGTTAGAAAATGCTCCACAAAATGACATCATGATTTATCCAAATATCCAAAAAAATATTGTGAGTGCAATTATTGAAGACTTAAATTGAAATTTCTTTGAAATTTTAGTTGATAAATCTAAGGATGTCTCTCATAAAGAACAAATGACCCTTGTTCTGTGGTATGTCAACAAAGAAGGTAAACATATTGAGAGATTCCTTAGCATTGTTTATGTTAAAAATACATTTGCACGGTCATTAAAAATGTGATACATTCTTTGCTTTTAGAACATTCATTGAGTTCATCTCAAATACGAGGACAAGGTTATGATAGAGCTAGTAACATGCAGGGAGAAATCAATGGTCTTAAAACTTTGATTATGCGAGATTCTCCTTCAGCATATTGTATCCATTGTTTTGCTCATCAATTGCAATTGACTCTTGTAGCTGTTGCCAAAAAATATCATGAGGTAGATCAATTTTTTGATATTCTTGCTAATATTTTGAATGTTGTTGGAGGTTCTTTTAAGCGCAGAGAGATGCTTAGAGATGATCAAACAGAAAAATTAGTGGAATTACTAGTGCTTGGTGAAGTTCATACAGGGAGTGGATTGAATCAAGAACTTGGACTTCAAAGGGTAGGGGATACCCATTGGGGTTCTCATTTTAAAGCAGTACATAATTTTATTAGTTTATTCTCTTCAATTATTCATGTACTTGAAGTTCTTGCTAAGGAGGGTTCAAATTATCAAGAGAGATCATTGGCAAAAAGTTTAGTAGGTGACATAAGATCTTATGAGTTTGTGTATACATTGCATTTGATGTTGAAAGTGTTTGCAATTACACATGATTTGAATATGGCTTTGCAAAGAAAAGATCAAGATATCATAAGTGCTATGAACCTTGTTGGTTTCGCGAAGAAACAATTGCAATCTATGAGATATTCTAAGTGAAATTCTTTGATAAAAGATGTTTCTTCATTTTATGTCAAGCATGACATTGTGATCCCCAAAATGGTAAGAATTATGCTCTTGAAAAATCAAAGCGTAAGAATTCAAGTGTTACATATTCTCATCATTTGTGTGTTGAAGTTTTTAATATTGTTATTAATTTGCATCTTGCTGAGCTTAACAAACGTTTTGATAAAGTGAATACTGATCTTCTTCTTGGTATTGCTAGTTTGAGTTCAAATAATTCTTTTGCGAATTATAATAAAAACATAATTATGAAACTCGCTACTATTATTGGGATGATTTTAGTGTTTCTATGCTTGAGGATCTTAGTTGAGCTTGACAACTATATTTATTATGTGAGAGAAGGAGACAATGATTTTTCTAATCTAAAAAGACTTGGAGATCTTTCAGAGATACTGGTTAAAATAAATCTGCACAAGACTTGAAAGCTTGTTTATTTGCTTGTGAAGTTGAGTTTAATATTACCTATCGCTACAACAACTGTGGAGAAAGCTTTTTCTTCAATGAAGTATGTTAAAAATGACTTGCGTAGCAGAATTAGTGATGAATTTTTGAATGATTATTTAGTTTGTTATATAGAGGATGAAGTATTTGAAAGTGTACCTAATGATGCGATCATTGATCGTTTTCAAAACATGAGAACTCGTCGAGTATAATTGTAATGACAACGTTTAATTTTATACCATTTATTTAAGCGGTTCATTACTTTTTATATATACAAAGTTTTATTACTCATTTTTTGTCCGATTATTATTGCATATTATTTATTTTATTAGGAACCCACAAGTTTAAAATTCTAGATTCACCTCTGGTTGCCAATTTTAACCTTTTTTCACAAATCCCATTATTGAGAAGAAGAAGAAGAAGAAGAAAATAACCATTTCTTCTTCTCTTCTAATACCCAATTTAATTTTTCACAAGTAAATTAACTTCCTCAATTTTTACAATCTTCAAGACTTATGATTGTAAATTGTATTAATTGAATTTTTTAGATTTTTGAATTTTAAATTGGTTGAATTCTAACCCACCCTTTACCCCTTAGGGTGTAGGATGTAGGGTGGGAGGGGGTGTTCGTAGAAGGAGAAAGGGGATGGGGTGGGTGGGTGGGTGGGAGGCAGGATGCTCGTGGAGTTAAAGGTATAAAGTAAGTTCGTCGGACACATTTAGAAGGTTTTGATGTTTTTTCTCTAAAACTTGTGGTCATGTCAAGACACACATATCTTTAAACTTTGTGAATGCATTCGAGGGATTGTTTAACCAACTGTAGCTTGTTAAACCAGTGTAATTTTTCATATCTTTATCACTCACGATGGTGACATTATAACTTTTACGAAAAATGAGCATGTAAATCTAGTACAAAGTCCTCCATGGTATTTGTACCATTTTTAACTTAAAGGCCATTAATAGCTTTCATCTCGTTTTCCATTGCATGCGAGATCTTCCTTACCAAACTGACACCTTAAGGTGACTTTGGTTGTTCTAACTTTAGATTAGCCCCTAACTTTATTAATTACTAATTTCCCTTAAACCAAGAACATGGTTATTTCCTTATGGAAAAAAAACTTGTCTTTTCTCTTTTAAAAGAAACTTAAAGGGGTCTTTTAACTAAAGGCTCCTCGTTACTCATCTTCGGATAGAGACCTTGTTCCTTCGTTGTGTTTTATTATTCTAATCTTGTGTTAATTGTTTATCTAACTAATACTAATTAATCCCTTTTCTTACTAATAACTTGCTCAAGTAGGTAACTAGAGAGTGTTCAACGTGCAACTTTGGCAGCCAATTAAATAAGCTTTTTCTTTATTTTATTGTCCATGAAAGACAATATAATCAACAGCTCACCACTTTTAAGTATTAGACTATTAATCTATCGTGTGAACATAATTAATTTATTTAGTTACATGTCAGGTGTTTAATTTTTAATTCATAATATTTACATCTGTGAAGACATGAACAAAAGGCGCGCGGATTAAAGATTCAAATTTTATGGATTCAACATTTAAGATTTTTTATCATTAAACTTATCATGTATATTTCTATTTAAAAATTATGGGTTCAAATCTAAACAATTTTGGTAATATTTTATAATATCGCATCGAAAATATTAAATTCAGATGAACCGATGGTAGAAAGTTTGCATCCGCCTATGGACATGAACCACATTGTACGCTATGGTCCCATATGTGTGGATTACGTTTTATGCACTAATAAGTTGGTAGTGATCTTCACCATGATCATATGGTCCAAAAGATATAGTACAAGGATCGTAATATATTTTTCTCTCTCTTAGGTAGACTGCAATTCAAATGATTATACGATGCAAAAACAAACTATATCCCATGAACTTGTTGATAGAAGCTTGCACATTAAGTTATTTAAGTTTTGCAAGCTAACAGTTTAAAAAAAAATCATAATGCATATATATAACTTAGAAAACATGCCACAATACTAAAATGTTACTAATGGTAAAGGTATAACCGGATAAATTAAACATATTTAGGGTGTGTTGGATAGAAAAATATTTTTGATGAAAAATATTTTTGATGAAAAATATTTTCTAAAAAAATAAATGGATTTGTTATTTATTTTCTTGTGTTCGATATGTATATATATGTATTGGACAAAAAATAGCTTGTATACATGGTGGAATAAAAAATGGGCCCATGGCACCACCAAAGGATGCTCAAGGAAATTGGTTCGTTGATGTAAACTGGTCTCAAAGAAGAGTTCAGAGAGATCAGTCTCAATTAGTTTCTGAAGTCACAAGAACGATCATTATCAGGAAAAAAGGCAGGCACTTGTGGCTCGAAGATAGAAAAGGGCTCGCGTCCCGATGACATAGCAAAAAGGATGGATCCGCCAGATATGGTCATACAATACCCAAATCACATAAATGGAATATTAGTTGGAACTATTAATGATATTTCTATGTGGAAAGCACCCATTGGACATAGTACTTTAGGGCTCGAGTGGAGCTTTCCTCTTGGTTGATGAATCACTGTTGTACCTATAAATAGTAATTCTAACACAATTATAAGGACAATTGATACTAAGCAATAGAACAATAGTACACTTATTTTCTTGTGCTTCAAGTTTCCATATTTTTTTAAGTCTTTAGTTTATAGCCTTTATTTACTCAAACGATCTCGAATCTAAAGCTAACATCACTCGTACATCACCGGATCTGGTGCAAACAATCATCATCAGAGACCTACTGCTCCATCCAGCTTTACTTACTTGCTTATTTTACCTTTATTTATTTCTTTAACGAGTATATTTAAATGCTAAAAATCAAATCTAACAAATTAAATCAAATGTATGTCCTTGACCTCATTACAAATTCAATTGTATCATTTTCCTAGTAAATAGACTGATGCCCACCGTGGGGCCAGGATAGTTGTGTGCTAGTTTAACTCACTATTATACTTTTTTATTACCTTGAATATTATTTGTTTACAAGAATTACCTATGGCAGAATAAAAATCTGAAAAATGAGAATGTGACAGGTACACAACTCCCAAATGAGGCTGTGGACCAAGAAAACTGTTAAGATGAGCAAAGCCCCTCTATTGTGGAAATAGATTTTGACGTTGAGAACTTGAATTTGGTCAACGTGAATGTGCAAAGGTGGACATGGAAGATAATTCATGAGGAAGTAGAGTCACGAAGAGATGAAGGCCAAACTGAATTGGATGATCTCGATGACACTTTAGTACTTTTCTCCACTCAACATAAATCCATAAAGGACCGCATGGTTGAACAAGATCTTAAAATGGTAGAGTTAAAGAAGTACACTAGTCCAAATGGCTTCCAACAATTCAAAGGCAACAAGCAAATGCCACTAGGAATAGTTACACCACAAAGGAGTTTTGAGGAGGAGCTGGAGATTGAAAATTGGTCAAACTCATGCAGGGACAACAAATATATCAGCTGATGTGCCGTCAATTTACGGCATTTTCGACTCCTTTTTACTAAGAACAATCGTACGTTTTCAAGCAACCGTCGTCGTTTTTGATGTTTTTATGTTATATTTGTAGGAAATGGAGACAAACACGGAAACGGAAGGAAATACGAGCAAAAAGACATTCTGCCTAAGAGTGACGGCCTGAGTGACGGTCCGTCAAACATGTGACAGTCCGTCACATGTGACCGTCAAGTAGAGGAAGTGTACTGCCTAGGAGTGACGGCCGCCGTGATGGTCCGTCAAGGTGATGACGGTCCGTCACAGTGACCGTCAGGTTGAGCTACACCACTGCCTTGTGGTGACGGCCAAGGCGACGGTCCGTCAAGGTGGTGACGGTCCGTCACCCCAAGCCGTCAAGTTGAGACAGTCGGCGACACGGAATCCGAGCATTTTTGGGTTTACTTCCTGGACTCCTATAAATACCCTATGTTAGGTTTATTTTAATTATCATTGATATTATTCATTCAATACACAATAGTTCTCCCAATAGTTTTAGGAGTTTTTGAGCGAGTTTTGAGAGAGGAAACGCGCTACACACGGTTTCCTTCTCCTAAATCTTGTTCTTGATTCGTTCTTGGGATCTTTGGTTTCTTGTTCTTGGAATAATTAAAGATTGTTCTCAATACATTGTAAGGATTTCTTTTCTTTATTATGCATATGACTTTCTTTTATTCTTCTACTAGCATGAGTAACTAAACCTCCCACAACTAGGGTTGTGGGAGCCATGGCAAACGTAGCGAGATAGATTCTGGGTAGCGACGGGTTCAATATGTATGTTGTCACGTTGTTAATCATTCGTTATTTAACGTTTTCTAGTGGTTGCAAACATTAGAACATGCCTAGGTTTAATTTACTTGAGTAAAGAGGTTAAAACCGGGAAACTTGATTAACAACAAGGATTCCAGACTACTAACTCTTGTCTAATGATTGATGCTGTAACTAGATTAATCTACTTGATGTTTAGGATTGAAATCTAAAAGCACACCTTTTCAAGTTCGAGAGAATTGAAAAGTAAATTTGTCTACTTGGTCGAGAGACGTTTAGACGATACCATTACTTCAATCACATCGTGACACACATATAGAAAGAACCCGGTTAAGCCTAGAATCGACATTGTTACCAACGCCATGGTAAACACTTCCCTAGTTCGTTCTCCTACTATTATTTCACATACGTTTATTGTTTGTTTTGTTTATAAGTTGATTACACAAACCCCCCCTTTTTACCGGAAACTATTGACTATTAGTCACATACTTCACTAACGACTTAATTCTCACCATATTCTCTGTGGGATTCAACCCCAACCTAGTTGGGTTCTATATTTGACTACGATCGCTTACGCTTCGTTAATTTGAGGTGTAGTTTGAGCGTTATCAAAAAGTGGCGCCGTTGCCGGGGAATACGGTTGTTAATTAAGTCTGGTGTGTTTAATTGACTCTTAGTCATAATTTCCTGCTTTACGTTTATTTGTTGTTTTTGTCGTTGACAGAGTACACAGTTGTGCATGCCAAGTACCCGAGGTTCGGGGGAACAAATTTTACCTTACGACCCCGAGCTTGCTAGAACATTGAAGCGGAATATGGCCGCACAATTAGAGGCAGCGAGGATCGCTGCAGAACTGCAGGCCCAACAAAATCTGAATGCTGGTGGTCTGCAGGATGAGATCGCAAGGAATGATGAGGATCTCGACTTAGATGGAGCTGGCGCTACGGGCGCCATTGTTGTTCCACCGCTACCGCCCGGAGCCAAGTTCAACATCACTAGCACGATGATCCAGCTATTGAACTTGAGAGGAGTGTTCCGAGGTGTCGCTGGGGATGATCCAAACCAGCACCTAATGAATTTCGTGGGCATATGCAAGTCGTTTGAACTACCGGGCGTGAGTCAGACAGCGATCAGGCTCAGGTTGTTTCCATTGTCTCTGTCTGATGAGGCAGCATTGTGGTTGACAGAGCTGACCCCCGACTCTATCGCAACGTGGGGAGAGTTGAGAGGAGCTTTCCTAGAAAGGTTCTTTCCTCCCTCTCGGATGATACAGTTGAGGGACGAGATTAGCAACTTCAGGCAGCAACCGCACGAAGCACTGCACGAGACTTGGTTGCGATTCAAAAAGAAGATAACGCAATGCCCGAATCATCAGTTGACCGAAAACTTTTTGATGCAGACGTTCTACCGGGCACTGAATTCGGCTACCAAGCCGACGTTAGACAACGCAGCAGGTGGTGCATTCATGGGTCTCACCTCTGTTGAGGCCACAACTACTTTGGACAGGCTCACCAAAACCAACATGGCCTGGTACACACGAGATTCAGAGGTAGAAGCTAGTACGTATGTAGTTGGTGTGTCAGCTGAGCAGCGCAGAAAAGAGGAGGAGCGCGACCAAGACATGGCGCATCTGAAAACGCAGTTGGACCTACTGACCAAGCACTTGTTCTCAGGAGGTATGGAGAAGGTAAAAGCTGTGGGTTCCCAAGGTAGAGCAGCAGAGTTGGAAACTGAGGAAGCGAATTACTTGGGGGGTTTCCAGGCCAATGGCCAAGAAAACCAAGGTCAGAACTATCAGAGAGACAACCACTATGAGAAAACCGACTACAGAGATCGCGACCAAGGAAACTAGAGGAACCACACTGATAAAGGTGGGTTGTATGTTCCACCTGGTAATCGGGATAGAGCTAGCACTGAGATAGGGACGTCGAAATTGGAGAGCATGATGGCAAAGATGCTGCTGAAGGTGGAATCGATTGACTCTGGGGTAAAGGAGATGAGGACTGAGTTATCAACGTTGAGTCAGGTAGTAGAGTCACATTCCACCGCGATCAAGCAGCTGGAGCAGCAAGTAGGGCAAATCTCGGCATAAGGAAGACAGGTACCTTGCCGAGTGACACGACTCATCCGAGGAATGACGCTAGCTGTATGGCGATCACCACAAGAAGCAGAAAAATATTACCGGAATCACATCCGGTAATTCAGACTCAAGGTGATGTTGCGGATGATGAAGAGGCGATAGAGGAGGAAACTCCAAAGCCCGCAGAGAAAAGCAAGGAAACTGAAAAGCCTCCAACTATGATGCCTCGGCCACCACCTCCTTTCCCACAGCGTTTGAAGAAGAAAGCTGACGATGGTAAGTTCCTGAACTTCATGACCATGCTGAAGCAGATTTCAATAAACATACCATTGGTGGAAGCGCTGGAACAAATGCCCGGTTATGCCAAGTTCATGAAGGACTTGATTACAAAGAAGAGGTCGGTAAGTTTTGAACCGGAAGACAACCTCCACCACTGCAGCGCTATTTCCTCTAGATCGTTAGTGGAAAAGAAGGAAGACCCAGGTGCGCTGCACTGTTGGGAAGCTCAACTTCGGGAAAGCCTTGTGTGATCTGGGTGCTAGCATCAACTTGATGCCGCTAGCCGTCTATAAACAACTGGGTTTGGGAGCTCCTAAACCAACGTCCATAAGAGTGATGATGGCTGACCACTTAGTGAAGAGACCTGTGGGAATATTGTCTGATGTGCTAGTAAAGATCGGTAAGCTTATATTCCCGGCCGACTTTGTGATCTTGGATTGCGAAGTGGATTTTGAAGTTCCTATAATCTTGGGACGACCATTGCTAGCCACAGCAAGAGCATTGGTCGACATGGAGAAAAACGAACTGACCTTCCGATTAAACAATGAAGTGGTCAAGTTCGATGTGTCCAAATTGATGAAGCAACCAAGTGAGATGAGGGTGGTCGCGGTCATCAATGCTATTGAGGAAGTCGTTGCGGATGTGTATCTTGAAGGGAAGGGTTGTGTTGAAACCCAAGCGGTTATGAGAGTAAAGTCGCGATTGCAAACGAACGAGCAGGTGAAAGAAAGCGGTGAAAATAAATCAAGAAAACGAAAACACCGCAAGAGAATCTGCAAAGAAAGAGCGAAGAAGTTGTCGCGACTAGCTGCGGAGCCAATGAAGGAAGAAGCTGAAATACAACATGAGGTTATCGCGTGCACACACTCCATCGAGTTCTCTTGTTTTGGAGACCCTGGCGGTCTCCAACATCATTCCAGAATCTGAGTCATATCGACTTCACATGTATTCCTTTCTCTCACAGATTTTAGCTTTCATATGGATGCATTGGGGACAATGCATGAGTCTAAGTTGAGGGTGTGGGGAAACCTGTGAGTCACCACCGAGGGTTTTTGTTGCCGTATTTCTTTTCCCTCCGGTGTGCTATCTAGTAGAACCGGCATGTTTAGGTTGTTATTTGTTAATTTAAATTTTTTTAGTGTCTATAGTGATGAGCATGGCGTTTTTCTTGACTAAAAACGAGGCCCCTTTAAAAATTTTCTGGTTTTGTACTTATGTTGAAACGATTGACTGTCTGGATCTTTGAATGTCATTGTATGATCATGATTAGAATGAGTATGCTTAAACCGAGCGGTTGTTTGATAGTTGGTAGTGATATAGTTTCTTGGTGCCAAGTGTGTGTGAGATTATTGTTATAAATTCTTACTCTGTGCATGCATCTAGAACTTGCCCGGTCTATTTTGTTAAGTTCGAAGTTTGGTTGCTTAGGAAAGGATCACAGGCCCTTTTTGTGTGCAGTCCACTTAACCTATAAGACCGTCCAAATGCAAATAATCCCTTTTTGATCCCTAATTGAGCCATAAGTGACCTTGTTCTTTCAATAACCTGTCACCATTCCTGTTTAACTTTGAATCCCTATTTTGGCCCTGGTCCTTCCTTGGACATCGTGCACCTCAACCCCGGCAATCAGCCTAAGTTGAGGGTGGCTACTATAGAGGTAAACCCTGTTTTGGCCCTGGTCCTCCCTTGGACATTGTGCACCTCAACGCAGGCAATCAGCCTAAGTTGAGGGTGGCTACTAGAGAGGTGAATGATAAGAAAAAGAGGATGGAGAAGAGTGGTGGTGAATAGAATGAAAAGTCGGGTGTGTGCCTAAGAAAAGAAAGAAAAAAAAGAGATGAAAAAGATCGAAAAAGAAATAAAAAGAATTGTCAAAATAAAGAGGTCGCACCTGTAGCTAGAAAGAAGGAAATAAAAAGGTGAATAAGGATGGACAAAGTAAGTTATGTGGTAATAAGACGTCGGTAGTTCCAAGGAGGGCTTAGTCACTAACCCCTAAATGTATCCTACCTGCACCCGAAGCCTCATTACAAGCCTAAACAAGTCCTGTAGTGATCCTGAGCGGCTTTCTGAAGAACTGAAATAGAATAGTAAGGGCAAGCCTATGGTATCGCATGTGCATTGTTTAATCGTTTGTGAGTGTGAGCGCTTACCTAGTCCCAAATCTTGTGTGTGGGATTTCTTTGTGGTGAGGGCACCAAGATATCTGTATTGTCTATTGATTGTTAGGATAGCTGCGCGTGTGGATGTAGAGTGTTCTATCATATCGGAATGATATGTTTGGATCCTTGCAAGTTAGTGTTTCATACATTGTGTGCTACAAGGGAGCTTGATTTAATGAACTAATGAATGACCATGAGTTGCTAAAGATACGAGTTTGTTTGCTTAGTTGAGTCGTCGTATTATTGTTTTGTGTCATGTTGCTTGAGGACAAGCGAACGTTCTAAGTTGAGGGTGTTGATGTGCCGCCAATTTACGGCACTTTCGACTCCTTTTTACTAAGAACAATCGTACGTTTTCAAGAAACCGTCGTCGTTTTTGATGTTTTTATGTTATATTTGTAGGAAATGGAAACAAACACAGAAACGGAAGGAAATACGAGCAAAAAGACATTCTGCCTAAGAGTGACGGCCTGAGTGATGGTCCGTCAAACATGTGACGGTCCGTCACATGTGACCGTCAAGTAGAGAAAGTGTACTGCCTAGGAGTGACGGCCACCGTGACGGTCCGTCAAGGTGATGACGGTCCGTCACAGTGATCGTCAGGTTGAGCTACACCACTGCCTTGTGGTGACGGCCAAGGCGACGGTCCGTCAAGGTGGTGACGGTCCGTCACCCCAAGCCGTCAAGTTGAGACAGTCGGCGACACGGAATCCGAGCGTTTTTGGGTTTACTTCCTGGACTCCTATAAATACCCTATGTTAGGTTTATTTTAATTATCATTGATATTATTCATTCAATATACAATAGTTCTCCCAATAGTTTTAGGAGATTTTTGAGCGAGTTTTGAGAGAGGAAACGCGCTACACACGGTTTCCTTCTCCTAAATCTTGTTCTTGATTCGTTCTTGGGATCTTTGGTTTCTTGTTCTTGGAATAATTAAAGATTGTTCTCAATACATTGTAAGGATTTCTTTTCTTTATCATGCATATGACTTTCTTTTATTCTTCTACTAGCATGAGTAACTAAACCTCCCACAACTAGGATTGTGGGAGCCAGGGCTAAGGTATCGGGATAGATTCCGGGTAGCGACGGGTTCAATATGTATGTTGTCACAATTTTAATCATTCGTTATTTAACGTTTTCTAGTGGTTGCAAACATTAGAACATGCCTAGGTTTAATTTGCTTGAGTAAAGAGATTAAAACCGGGAAACTTGATTAACAACAAGGATTCGAGACTACTAACTCTCGTCTAATGATTGATGCTGTAACTAGATTAATCTACTTTATGTTTAGGATTGAAATCTAAAAGCACACCTTTTCAACTTCGAGAGAATTGAAAAGTAAATTTGTCTACTTGGTCGAGAGACGTTTAGACGATACCATTACTTCAATCACATCGTGACATACATATAGAAAGAACCCGGTTAAGCCTAGAATCGACATTGTTACCAACGCCATGGTAAACACTTCCCTAGTTCATTCTCCTACTATTATTTCACATACGTTTATTGTTTGTTTTGTTTACAAGTTGATTACACAAACCCTCCCTTTTTACCGGAAACTATTGACTATTAGTCACATACTTCACTAACGACTTAATTCTCACCATATTCTCTGTGGGATTCGACCCCAACCTAGTTGGGTTCTATATTTGACTACAATCGCTTGAGGGTGTTGATGTGCCGCCAATTTACGGCATTTTCGACTCCTTTTTACTAAGAACAATCGTACGTTTTCAAGCAACCGTCGTCGTTTTTGATGTTTTTATGTTATATTTGTAGGAAATGGAGATAAACACGGAAACGGAAGGAAATACGAGCAAAAAGACATTCTGCCTAAGAGTGACGGCCTGAGTGACGGTCCGTCAAACATGTGACGGTCCGTCACATGTGACCGTCAAGTAGAGGAAGTGTACTGCCTAGGAGTGACGGCCACCGTGACGGTCCGTCAAGGTGATGACGGTCCGTCACAGTGACCGTCAGGTTGAGCTACACCACTTCCTTGTGGTGATGGCCAAGGCGACGGTCCGTCAAGGTGGTGACGGTCTGTCACCCCAAGCCGTCAAGTTGAGACAGTCGGCGACACGGAATCCGAGCGTTTTTGGGTTTACTTCCTGGACTCCTATAAATACCCTATGTTAGGTTTATTTTAATTATCATTGATATTATTCATTCAATATACAATAGTTCTCCCAATAGTTTTAGGAGTTTTTGAGCGAGTTTTGAGAGAGGAAACGCGCTACACCCGGTTTCCTTCTCCTAAATCTTGTTCTTGATTCGTTCTTGGGATCTTTGGTTTCTTGTTCTTGGAATAATTAAAGATTGTTCTCAACACATTGTAAGGATTTCTTTTCTTTATTATGCATATGACTTTCTTTTATTCTTCTACTAGCATGAGTAACTAAACCTCCCACAACTAGGGTTGTGGGAGCCATGGCAAACGTAGCGAGATAGATTCCGGGTAGCGACGGGTTCAATATGTATGTTGTCACGTTGTTAATCATTCGTTATTTAACGTTTTCTAGTGGTTGGAAACATTAGAACATGCCTAGGTTTAATTTGCTTGAGTAAAGAGATTAAAATCGGGAAACTTGATTAACAACAAGGATTCGAGACTACTAACTCTCGTCTAATGATTGATGCTGTAACTAGATTAATCTACTTGATGTTTAAGATTGAAATCTAAAAGCACACCTTTTCAAGTTCGAGAGAATTGAAAAGTAAATTTGTCTACTTGGTCGAGAGACGTTTAGACGATACCATTACTTCAATCACATCGTGACACACATATAGAAAGATCCCGGTTAAGCCTAGAATCGACATTGTTACCAACGCCATGGTAAACACTTCCCTAGTTCGTTCTCCTACTATTATTTCACATACGTTTATTGTTTGTTTTGTTTACAAGTTGATTACACAAACCCCCCTTTTTACCGGAAACTATTGACTATTAGTCACATACTTCACTAACGACTTAATTCTCACCATATTCTCTGTGGGATTCGACACCAACCTAGTTGGGTTCTATATTTGACTACGATCGCTTGAGGGTGTTGATGTGCCGCCAATTTACGGCACTTTCGACTCCTTTTTACTAAGAACAATCGTACGTTTTCAAGCAACCGTCGTCGTTTTTGATGTTTTTATGTTATATTTGTAGGAAATGGAGACAAACACGGAAATGGAAGGAAATACGAGCAAAAAGACATTCTGCCTAAGAGTGACGGCCTGAGTGACGGTCCGTCAAACATGTGACGGTCCGTCACATGTGACCGTCAAGTAGAGGAAGTGTACTGCCTAGGAGTGACGGCCGCCGTGACGGTCCGTCAAGGTGATGACGGTCCGTCACAGTGACCGTCAGGTTGAGCTACACCACTGCCTTGTGGTGACGGCCAAGGCGGCGGTCCGTCAAGGTGGTGACGGTCCGTCACCCCAAGCCGTCAAGTTGAGACAGTCGGCGACACGGAATCCGAGCGTTTTTGGGTTTACTTCCTGGACTCCTATAAATACCCTATGTTAGGTTTATTTTAATTATCATTGATATTATTCATTCAATATACAATAGTTCTCCCAATAGTTTTAGGAGTTTTTGAGCGAGTTTTGAGAGAGGAAACGCGCTACACACGGTTTCCTTCTCCTAAATCTTGTTCGATTCGTTCTTGGGATCTTTGGTTTCTTGTTCTTGGAATAATTAAAGATTGTTCTCAATACATTGTAAGGATTTCTTTTCTTTATTATGCATATGACTTTCTTTTATTCTTCTACTAGCATGAGTAACTAAACCTCCCACAACTAGGGTTGTGGGAGCCATGGCTAAGGTATCGCGATAGATTCCGGGTAGCGACGGGTTCAATATGTATGTTGTCACGTTGTTAATCATTCGTTATTTAACGTTTTCTAGTGGTTGCAAACATTAGAACATGCCTAGGTTTAATTTGCTTGAGTAAAGAGATTAAAACCGAGAAACTTGATTAACAACAAGGATTCGAGACTACTAACTCTCGTCTAATGATTGATGTTGTAACTAGATTAATCTACTTGATGTTTAGGATTGAAATCTAAAAGCACACCTTTTCAAGTTCGAGAGAATTGAAAAGTAAATTTGTCTACTTGGTCGAGAGACGTTTAGACGATACCATTACTTCAATCACATCGTGACACATATATAGAAAGAACCCGGTTAAGCCTAGAATCGACATTGTTACCAACGCCATGGTAAACACTTCCCTAGTTCGTTCTCCTACTATTATTTCACATACGTTTATTGTTTGTTTTGTTTACAAGTTGATTACACAAAACCCCCCCTTTATTTACCGGAAATTATTGACTATTAGTCACATACTTCACTAACGACTTAATTCTCACCATATTCTCTGTGGGATTCGACCCCAACCTAGTTGGGTTCTATATTTGACTACGATCGCTTACGCTTCGTTAATTTGAGGTGTAGTTTGAGCGTTATCATTAGCCAAACCCAACATACTGACAGTGTTTTCTTTGATGATGTAGTTAATTAGGAAGGAACTCAAGTCTGGTCTATTATAGCCTAATGCACGTATGAACCACATTCCGGGAGCACCACCAGTCTTAAAAGAGCTAGACTCTGAAAGTTTTTCAAATCTACCTTGCAAGGCCAGTGCTGCACCCAAACTCATCTCGAAGAGGTTCAATATGCCAAATATATCAAAGTCTAATAGAACCACAGACCTGCATGAACATGTTTTATTTTTTGATACAGTTGTCAATGGGAGCGATTTGACTAAAGAAGAGGCCGAATTGATTATGGTTAAAAGGTTTTAGGAGACCCTATTTAGCGGTGCATTAATATGGTATTCTTTATTACCTGGGGATTCTATTGAATTTTTTTAGTATGCTTGTAGATTATTTTGCCAAGATACATGCCAATCCTAGAAAGGTGCAACTCAGAAGGGCAGTCATATTAAAAATAGAAAAAGGAAACATTGAGTTACTTTGGTAATTCATCGCTATCCAAAGGGAAAAATGCACTTGACAATAGTACTAAAGAACAGAGACGTAGAAGCTTTCATGAAGTGTTTGAACCCTAAAAGCTCAATTACTTCCCTCAAACTGAATGATATCTTGAAAAAATTTGAGGCTACGACTTGAGAAGATGTACACAACCGGTATGAGTATAAGATCAAGCTCGATGATTATTATTGTCAATCTCGTGATAAAATGCTTAAGATATGGGTAGCTGACCCAAAGCTGGCCAAAAGTCAGTTCTACTGGGAGTCCAATCAAAAGATAGTCAAAAAGCCAGTATCAATAGGAGTTGAATCCAAAATTGATAAGGGCATGTTTCAAAAATGTTACTTACCATATCCGACTAAGACAAACTGAATTTTAAGTCGAGGACTTGGTTTCTGGCCTATGGATAGGCCTCGATTTGATAAATGAAATGACAAGGATCAAGGGTGCAAGGGATTGCAGACTCGATAAGTAGTTTAGACCTTAGGGTTGGTTCTTGCAGTTGATGAAATTCCACCTTTATCCAGTACTACTTTAACATCTTCCCTTCCCAGTTAGTTTATGCCACCCAAAATATCAAATAAGCTTGATTTCCAAAGCTTGTTAGGTCAGATCCTAACATGAGGGACCGAAACCTTTGGTATGACTACCACGGGACTCACATGCATCTATACGGGGACTACATGCACTTCTAGGAAAAAGTCACCATACTTTTAAAGAATGGCCACTTGCAGGAATTTTTAAGTGATAGAGTAAAGAAAAACTATGAAAGAGAAGATGAGGAATGCAAAAAGTTGGCAAAACCAGATCCCCCTCTATAAGAAATCAACTAAGAGAGGATTGGACATCATCGGGGAATATCACAGAATAACTACCTGATGACGCTATGGTAATGTATTTCTTATTGTAAATTCTTATGCTTAATGTGTGAATTGATTAACTATAGATAGCTTGGCTGAAATCACAAGCATAAGGATCTTCAAAGAAGAAAATATTGGTGAAGCCGATAGCAAATTCAAAATCTTTAGTTGAAAAACTGACCAGTAAGTACCGAAGGATATTGAAGAGAAAAGGCATGTCTTATTTAATTAAGCTAGTTTCAGAATTAAGGAAGTTTGGTTCATAAAAAAAACATAATAACCTTGGCTTTAACTCCCAAAAAGGTTGCCCAGAAAAAAGGCTATATTTTTAGACATACCTAATGATTTTGAAAATGATAGATCATGATCAACTGTTCAAGGATGGTGAAAAACAATCACTAACAAAGAGACTGAGAATAAGGCTAATTTTTTACAGGTCGTTGTAAACACGAATCAAAGATTTAGGTTGCATAAACTCGCAAGAAAAGGTTTCATAAGTGAAAGACCTTGGCAAGGGATGCACGTTGCACATTTTTCCCTTTGACAAGTTTTTATTCCAATTGAGTTTTTCTGGCAATATTTTTAATGAGGTAGCAAGCAGCGCATTAGGGATCAAATATGTCACAATCCAACCTTCGTGAATGACACCCACCCAAACCTCCAGGCGAGCGAACTATTATTGACCTAAAACTTAACCATTCTAGCAACTCAAAATCAGTGTACAAATAAATAAACTAGCGATTCAATGTCTCAACACTAATACCATCAATTCTGCGAAAAAACAAAATCCTCCCTAGAACCTGAAAGTTACCGTACCAAAATATACTACTAATCATCTAGAATATGGGGATGCAACCCCAAACAAAACAAGAGAGAGTTTAAGCCCGAAATAATTGGGCTACAACTTAAAAGAAAACAACAAGATAGCTCGACCGAAGTAGCTCACCCTTGAGATCTGGAAATGCCGAAACTACAGGTGAGCTGGCATGTCAGCCGCCGGAAGATTGCCTGTACTCACAAAAGAAAAGAAAGTACAGAATCAATACACAACACCGTGTACTGGTAGGATCATCGGCCAACTCTAATAAACAAAATACGAACAATAAACCAAAATATAGTAAGGTATAGAAAACATGTGAACAAGCCAATAATATAACTAGACTACAAGTCTCTTTCTTAGCTTATTAACACATGAACCGTATAGCAACCATTGACCACACTCAAAGATAACAATATATACCCTTTTTATATAGCTTGGACCCACCAAGGACCCCCCTAACATCACCTAAGTGTTAGACATGCAATTCTGGCCTACACTAAGACCAACCTCATAATTAAATATCATCACCCAGCCTCTCATGGACCATATGCAATAACCACAGTCAAGAAGTACAACCCGGTTCACTCATGAAACCATCGAAAGAACACAATAATACAATTAAAATAACCCGTACCAGGTGTGGTACCCAAGCCAACCATTATGAATTTCCTTACCAGGCGTGGTACCCGAGCCAACCATTAGTATTCCTGTACCAGGCGTGGTACCCAAGCTAACCGTTAGTATTCTCGTACCAGGCATGGTACCCGAACAACCCAAATGTCACACCAAGTCCAATCAATCACAAACAATGAACAAACATACTTGTAAACCAACAAGCAACAAACAAGTTTATTTCACGAGACTGATAACTGGACAATTAGAGATTCACAACTCATTCCCTAAGCATACAACTCATACGTTACTAAATAATGGTACATAAATACATAATGTATATTGGGAATCAGTAGCCATCACCTACCTTGAATTACTCAAAGCTCTATTGAATTGGAGCCTTCCCGTTTTCCAAATCCTTTGCTCGTTCTTGGTCTAGCAACAAACATACAATAACTACAATCAATTTACCAGCCTAAAATACCCGGATTATGCAAAAATCCCAATCCCTAGGCCAAACTATGATCATTCCACCCATTCCTGGGATTTTCTACCATGAATTCACCTAAGTTCATCATTTTTACGAATACTTTTAGAGAATTATGGCTAAGTGATCATAATCCAACAATAATATACAAGACCCAAGAACTTAACACCCTAGAATCTCCTTTTTTCCCCGGATTCTACCATCCCTAGGTTAGCCGCAACCCTTCCCCAAGTTCAAGACTAGTAATTCTACCCCGTAGAAAAGATAGTACGGAGTTAGGGGAGTAGAATTCTTACCTTTAGGATGAAAAATGGTGAAAAATGGAGTAAGTTTGCCAAAAATCGCCTAGCCCTTCTCCCAAAACGTTCTTGATGAAAACTGAACATTTTGTGGGAGTTTTCTACATTAAATCCCATCTCGTCCGCTATGGCAGTCTATGATCTACTATAGTTATACCGCCATAGTAGAACCGTCCGCTATAGCAGTGCTGATTGACGTTGACTTTCGCTATAGTGAATATTTTACCACTATAGCAGTCATTGCTATGGCACAATGACAACACTCTTCATGGGTAAAAACTCAGAAAATCCCAGAAAAGTACCCATTTTACAACACACCTTGAATCCGAAAAGTCCCTTCATTCTCTTCTATGTCTTAGCTAACAGAAAATCTAGCTCACTACAAGAAATATTATCCAATCCTCACCTGAATTATCCTTGACCATAGCTTGCTCAGATTTCATCCGAGACTAGCTTAGCCTAAAATTTTCAACTTCCAAACTCAAAAGTTTTCTAACTCTAAACTTGGCAAAAATACTTTACCCGTAACGATGAACCTAGTCGTTATAACAGATACTAATTTTCCTATCATTCATCCCCGAACGATTAATCCTGAAAATACGAAGAATAAAAGAGGGAAAGTGTAGTGCCTGAATCCCCAAACAAGTGAGGGTACTTGTCTTGCATGTCCTTCTTGGTTTCCCAAGTGGCTTCCTCAACCGGAAGATGCTTCTATTGAACTTTCACCGATTTGATCTCTTTTATCCTCAACTGTTGGATATCTCGATCAAGAATCACAATCGGTTCCTCTTCATATTGAATATCCTTGTCTAGCAATACTTCATCCCATTTGATAATATAATCTCCATCTCCATGGTACCGCTTCAACATAGATACATGGAATACCAGATGGACACCGGATAAACTGGGCGGCAGTGCTAACCTGTAAGCGGCTGGCCCTACCATTTTGAGAACCTCAAATGGATCGATGAATCAAGGGATGATCTTTCTCTTCTTACCGAAATGCATGACTCCCTTCATTGGTGACACTTTTAATAATACTTGCTCACCAACCTGAAAATCCATGTCTCTTACCTTGCAATCTGCGTATTCCTTCTGCCTACTCTGGGCTTCTAGCAACTTGATCTGAATTCCCCTTACTTTTTCCTGTGCTTCCCTTACGAAGTATATTCCCAGAGGCTTCACATCACCTGCCTTAACCCACCCTATAGGGGACCTACAACACCTCTCATACAGTGCCTTAAATGGTGCTATGTCGATACTGGAGTGATAGTTGTTGTTGTATGAGAATTCACACAATGGCAGGAAGTGGTCCCAATGACCTCCAAAGTCAATCACACATGCTCTCAACATGTCTTCTAATACTTGGATTGTCCTCTCCGACTGACCGTCAATCTGAGGATGGAAAGCTGTGCTGAATGTGAGTTGAGTGCCCAACTCTTCATGTAACCTACCCAAAACTTAGAGGCAAACTGCGTGCCCCTGTCTGAAATGATGGATAGTGGTACCCCATGTAGTCTCACGATATCCTTCACATAGATCTTAACCAACTGCTGTTAATTAAAGTCTACTCGGACTGGAATGAAATGAGCTGACTTGTTAAGCCTGTCCACAATGACCCAAATAGAGTCATACTTTCCCAAGGTCTTGGGAAGACCCGCCACAAAATTCATGGCTATCCTCTCCCACTTTTACTCGGGAATGGGCATCCTCTGAAGTAGTCCTGCAGGCCTTTGGTGATCATATTTGACCTGCTTACAGTTCTGATATTTGGACACAAAATCAGCTATGCCCCTTTTCATCCCAGGCCATTAATAAAGTTGCCTCAAATTCCTGTACATCTTGGTTACGCCCGGATAAATTGAGTACCGCGAACCATGATCCTCTGTCATCATCTTCAAAATTATGTCATCGACTCGAGGAACACAAATCCTTTCTCTAAAATTCAACACCTCACCAGTATATGTGGCATCCTTGGACTCTCCAGATATTACCCTGCTTCGAAGCTTGCTCAACTGTGCATCTTGAAATTGCTTGGCCTTTATTTCTTCTACAAATGTGCATTTGACCTCAACACTGGACAACACCCCACCCTGTTCTGAGATACCCAAGTGCATAAACCTAGATTCTAAGGCCTGAATCTCCCTTGCCAGAGGTCTCTTGGACACCCCCAAACAAGCCAAACTGCCCATGCCGATGGTTTTCCGGCTCAATGCATCTGCCACCATATTAGCCTTTTCCAGATGGTACTGGATGGTCACATCATAATCCTTCAACAACTCCATCCACCTTCTCTGTCTCAGATTTAAGTCCTTCTAAGTAAATACATGTTGTAAACTAAAATGATCAGTGAACACCTCACACTTGACACCATAGAGATAGTGTCTCCAAATTTTGAGTGCAAAAATCATCACTGCCAACTCCAAGTCAGGGGTTGGATAATTCTTTTCATGGACCTTCAATTGTCTATAAGCATATGCTATCGTATTCCTATCCTACATCAACACAACACCCATACTCGAATGTGAAGAATCACAATATACAATGAAATCCTTACCTTCAACTGACAATGAAAGGATGGGAGCCGTGGTAAGAAGTGTCTTGAGCCTTTGGAAGCTCTCTTCACACTTGTCGGACCACACAAATGGTACATCTTTCTGAGTCAACCTCGTCAAGTGAGTAGTAATGGATGCAAAATCCTTGACAAGCCTGTGATAGTACCCTGCAATCCCCACAAAACTTCTCACCTCGGTCACAATGCTAGGTCGGGCCAAATTCTTAACTGCCTCAACCTTCTGGGGATCTACCATCACCCCCTTTTCTGACACCATATGCCCTAAAAAGGTGACTTAAGTCAACTAAAATTCACACTTGGAAAACTTTGCCTATAGTTTCTGGTGCTTAAAAATATCCATCACAATACGGAGATGTTCATAATGCTCTTCCCTACTCTTAGAGTAGATAAAAATATCATCTATAAACACGATGACGAATGAATCCAAATACGACTTAAATCTCCTATTCATCAAAATCATGAACGCTGGTGGCGCATTTGTCAACCCACATGACATCACTAGGAACTCGTAATGCCCTTACCGAGTCTGAAAAAGCAATCTTAGGAATGTACTCACTACTAGAAATTGGGCCTATAGGAACAGCCCCAAAGTCATTGCTAAAGGCCTCCCACCCGTTGCACGTATACTATGGCAACAACGGACACGCCCGCCGCACCAGCTCGCGTTACCATATATATATGGCAACAATTCTTGTAACAATCCCAAAGACCAATCCTTAAGGTACCCCTATTGCAACGGTTATTCATCCCTCAATAATGACTATTTAATATGACAATCAGAACAGTTAAAACCATTGCATTTGATGTTTTGCAATGGTTCTCTTGGCTTTCTAGCAACATATTTGTTAGCTCAATTGCAACGGTTATTTTATTATTTGCAACAGTTGTTCACTGAATGTTGTAGTGATTTTGGTTGCTCAATTGCAATGGTTATTACAGTTTTGTAACAATTTTTTTCTATATGTTGCAACGGATTTGAATGCTCAATTCCGACAGTTATTATCGTTATGGCAACAGGTTTTTCACATTGATTTAAAGTGCTACTGCAATGGTTGTTTTCTACCTATTATAACAGTTCTCATATTTTCAAGCAATTGGTAGCATGTGCTTTAGAAAATGCTATTGCAACAGCTCTATTTTGCCTATTGGAACAGTTCATATATGTTCCAATAGATTGGACTTTAAATATAAATATTTTACATACGAAAGTTGAAAATTGCTAAATGAAACTGATTGATTCTAATTCAACATATTCCAGTCAAACCAACATCCGTCACAGGCGCAAAATATACAAAATATACTAGTCATAATGTCACCCGCCATATTGGCACAAAATATGCAAAATATACAAGTCACAATGTACGTCATCCGCCATAGGCGCAAAAAATAAGTCGCAATACGATCCATGGGCAAAATATACAGTAGTTGGCACATCTGGATAACAAAATAAGACTTCATAATATCAACAAAAAAGCTGATCATAGAAGAGTTTCAGCCACTTTCCATCAAATCTCAATTGTCATCCTCATCCATGCTTTCATCACCCCCGAGATTATTTTCTTCACCTATAAAAGTCGATAAATAAAAGTTATGAACTAATTTTCATGATTTATCTGCTAGAATTTCAATTTTAGTCAAATTAAAGATAGGTAGTGATATGAGGATAAAGGAGAAAAATAATAAGTTTCCTTCAGCAAATAAAATCATCATTATCAAGTCTAGGCTAATAGATGCATTATGAAGTCTTATCCAAGACAGTGAGGTGAAATGAGAAAACCAACATCTAGTCTACAGATGCATTACCAAGTTCATCCAAGGTGATGAGGTGAAAGGAGAAAACCAACATCTAGGATACTGGAAACATTGAGCCAACACATATATTGGTTCTTCTTAGTTAATTCTATAGTTTATTAACGTAAAAAAGTAATTCAAATAGTACCATATCAATTAATGTCAAGCACCAGCAAGGATAGATTAACATATACTACAAGAAAGATGCATTTTAACATACTAGAAGATGCATTTTAGCATACTAGAAGTGTCAATATCAATTGAACATACCAACAGATGCATCTCAATATATTAAAAGGTCAAGGACAACTGCACAAAAATATTTTCACTAAATCTGTCTTCCTTTCTTCAATACTTAATAGATGCATTACTTAAATTTGAACACATTTTGATTTTCTAGATGCATTACAAATTCAGATTTGAACTTAACCTTATACTCTCAAATTCAGGCAAGGACACCAACATAGAGACATTTTCTAGATGCATTACAAATTCAAATTTAAACTTAACCTTATACTCTCAAATTCAGGTAAGGACACCAACATAGAGTCATTTTCCAGATGCATTACAAATTCAGATTTAAACTTAACCTTATACTCTCAAATTCAGGAAAGGACACCAACATAGAGTCATTAACTACCTTGTAGACTCAAGTTAGTCCTTTTAAGAAGGATCACTATTATACTAGCATCAGGCTATTCAATGACAAAATACAGTCCATTTTCAAGATTAAACACGACATAAAAAACCATAACATTAGATGCGATATAAGTAACTTTGAAGCGCTCGGTAAGTTGCTAATAGTATTAATAATCATAACATTAACCAAATAGATTCTAAATTAAATAATACATACAGAGAACCAAATCCAAAACCACAACATTTGAATACTAAAACCAAAACCCAAACCACGATATTTGAATATCAGTACAAAACCACATCATTTGAATAGCAAAACCAAAACCAAAATCAAAACTACAACATTTGAATACCAAAACCAAAACTAAAATCAAAACCAAAATCACAACATTTGAATACCAAAACCCAAACCCAAACCACATCATTTGAATACCAGTACCAAAACCAAAAACAAAACCACATCATTTGAATACCAAAACCAAAACCAAAACCAAAACCAAAACCAAAACTATAGCATTTGAATACCAAAACCACAATATTTGAATACCAAAATCAAAACCACAACATTTGGATACCAAAATTAAAACCAAAACCAAAACCAAGACCAAAACCACACATACATAAAATCACACACATACAGATTCTAAAGTACAAATACCCAAACCACACAATGTGAATAACATCACAGATACAGAGAACCATAACATTTGACCTTGACAATAACTTTGGGATAATTGGAAGATGAATTAAAACTGAAATAGAACAATGAAAGAAAAAAATTGCCAGTACCTTCCCAACAGACAACTACGAATAAATAAGAAGAAGAAAAAGAAGAATAAGAAGAGGAGAATCATACCTTTATTGTTTCTACTGGCAGACAACCAATAGATCGGTTGGATATCTTCCTGCTGTGACTGACCACAAGCTGCTGTCAACATCTCAGCATCCAATTGAATACCAGGGTACATACGATTAAGTCGTCCAAGAATGTCAATTGTAACTTCATGGCGTATGCTCCTTTTTTGCTGTTCTAACTTTTCCACCATCCTATCTTCCAATTCATCCAACTTTTTTTGCATCTCATTGGTAGCAGTTACAGAGGACTCAACACTCTCCTTCCCTTTCAGAGTAGTTTTAATAACTTCTCTCCCATACAATCTCAGAAATCCTGGATGTTCTGGTCCCATGATAGTGGCAAAAGCTTCAACAAATTCTTGGCCTTCTTCACTTTGTTGACTTTGCACTCTTTCCATTTTAGCCAACAAATCAAGTTCAAATGAAGAGAATTGAAGTAAATCAAACTAAGCCTATATAATAACAAGTAAACAATTTCAAAAACAAAGATGATTAATAAAATTTTAGTAATAGTATCCTCATCAGTGTCCTTGTATGCTCGACCAGGTTTCCTTGATCTTGTAGCCACAAAGATTTCCTTAAGTGATACATCACCGGAGGTTTTCTTCTCTTTTTTCTAATTACATAAAAGTTAGTCTTAATAAACTTTTATAATAGGATATCCATAATTAATGATTTAAGAAGAGAACACACCAATTTATCGCGTATCACAGCAAAACTTATTTTACTAGTAGTATGCAGATTCTTCAATTTTTTTTGATTCTTTGTATTTGTTTCACTCATTTTCTGCAAATAATAGAGTTATAAAATGTATTTAAACAAGAAATAAAGAACATAAAAGTTAGTCGAGTGGATGAGAATATAAATAACCTAAGTGATGATCAGCTGCTTAGTTTCTTTCATTCATAATGATCATACAAAATTGTGTTCTTATAATTCTTAAACTGTATTGAAAGATATACATGAAACATAACTAACTTAAAGTATCAATGATTCATATCTAACCTTGAATTTGTCACTGGCCCAATACTTGAGAAGATCCTTGAAATCATATTCTCAAACTTCGTCGGGCTTGGTTGCTAATCGAAGAGCGTCAGTAGCAAATGGTATATAGTGCTTCGTATATAAATAGTTCTTGTACTTTCTCCGAGCAGACTGAATTCCACTCAAAACCCACTTTTTCTAGCATCAGGAATATTGTACTTCTCCTATAATTTGTTCTTTGGGTTAGTAATATAAAAACTACAAAATATTCTTAACTAAAATTAAGGAAGTAGGAAAGCAGACCAGGGTATATTTCCACAAATCTTCTTTGGTATCCACATTACTCCACTTGTGTATATGAAGCGGACAAAGCATGACATTTCTTGCCAAAATTCCAAGAAAGCTATCCAGCTCTGCTACTACTGCTTTTGTAGGACCAATTGGTTTTTTGTACCTATTCAGAACAATGGCTTTACGTTCTTTTCGGGCATGTACATGTTGCATTATTGTACTTCCTCTCTTTTTCTTTTGATTCAAAAGGCCTACAATGATACAAATCAACGTTAAACAACATATTAAACAAAAATGTAAACTGATTCAATAGTTAAAAGTATATTTATATGTTCTTGCCTATTCTTCGGATTGATCATTTTCTTCCGAATTCAGTACAAATTCTTCTTGAACTTGGCTGTACATCTTCTCCTTCTGGAGTGGAAGAATCTCTTGGAACTTGTTGCATTTGTTCATCTGCAACTTTTGTTCCTACAGTGGAAGAATCTATAGGCACTTGTTACACTTGTACCTAACCAGCTTGTAGTTTTAAAGCGGTAGAATTCTGAGTAACCTATTGAATTAGTTCCTGCACAGCCTGTGCTTCAACAGTACTGGAGGATTTCTGAGACACTTGTGGAATTGGTTCCTTCTCAACCTGTGCTTTTGTAGTAGTAGAATTCTGAGAATTTTGTTGCACTTGTTTCTGTATACTTTGTGCTATCAGACTAGCAGAATTTTGAGGAGACATTTGAGGTAGTTGTTCATGTATAGCTTGTGCTTTTAGACTCATAGACTTTAGAGGAGCTTGTTCTTGTATAGCCTGTGCTTTCAGACTCGCAAAATTCCCAAACACTTGTTCTTGTATAGCTTGTACTTTTAGACTCGGAGACTTTCGAGGAGACTTTCGAGGTAGTAGTTTGTGTATAGCTTGTCCTACTAGATCAGCAGAAGAGTTTTGACATAGAATATGTTCAGTAGTCAGTTTTGTTCTCAATGATGAAACCCATTTGCATGCCATAGATGTAAGACTTTCATCCTCCATGTACTTCTTTGGCTTCCTATTTTTGTTTTTCTTTGGACTCATAACTGCTGAATCTAGCCAAAATAACTACACGTAAGCATCGCATTACCTTACAAATGGATTAAATGTAAGTCCGTCTAGCTACTACTAAAAGAGTAGTAGAGAAAAGCAGGCACCAAATACGTAATTTTGAAATAACTACATCAAGAACATGGCCACTCTAGTTCAAGAAATAGACAGTTCAACATAAAAAGTAGGGATTTTAT
Source organism: Jaltomata sinuosa (assembly GCA_003996215.1). Classification (NCBI taxonomy): domain Eukaryota; kingdom Viridiplantae; phylum Streptophyta; class Magnoliopsida; order Solanales; family Solanaceae; genus Jaltomata; species Jaltomata sinuosa. The sequence continues at coordinate 56,557 of QJPP01000285.1, read as the reverse complement.
TTTTCATATAGACAAAATAAACAAGTAGTAGTGTCAAACCTTTCTGTAACTCTAGTTAGTCAGTATTGAAGTCGATTCTCCGATCTCCCCAATGATTCACTAAATCAGATATTAAATCTCCTAGAAAATTGAAGCAACAGATCAACACAAAATTCTAAGAAAAAAGAACAAAATAAAAAATCAATAATAAGGATATAATTATGAACATAACCAAACTTTGCTATCAAAAGACCTTTATCACACTCAAAAAAACTAAAAGCATGATCAAAATTCAAAGTTAAATAGATAGGATTAATAAGGAGCATCAGGTTGATGCTAACAACAAAAGTGTACAACAAACAAGGTCCTAATCTCCAATCAATGAGCCAACAAAATAAAATAAAATGTCTATTACAGCACACCAAAATATTCCAGTTAAACAAGTACTAGGCAGCTAGCATTTAGACAAATATTTAAACATGCTATAAAAGTTCTGAAGTTTGTTATTTAATCATCCACCTCCATCCAATCCCAATTAGTATCATCATAATCATCCTCCTCTTCCGATGTTTCCATAGCTGTATCTTCTAAAAGTTGTGCATCAGGTGGCATATCAAGAACATCAACGGGGATATCTTCTCTTGACCATCTAATATCAACATCGGGTGCTGTGTTTGAGGGACCAATGTCTTCAGTAAGCTCCCTCCAAAATGTTTCTCCTATGTTAGGACAGTTTTCTTCCTCCAAGTCATACAAATCAACGGGGACTTTATTCCTTGCATAATAAACATCCGTATCAGTTGGATCCTCCACATAAAACACTTGATGCACTTGAGACGCCAACACAAAAGGGTCATCCTTACAATGTAATCTATTGAAGTACACACGGGTCAACCCAAATTCATCTCTTTCATTATGATACCAAGCACATCTAAATAGTACAACATTAAAACAACCATAATAATCGAGATCGATAATATCTTGAATAGAACCATAATAGATAACCTCTCCATCAATTGGATTCTGATCCCGGGAACTAGCAAAACTATAAGTTGTCGCAGCCAAAGACACTCCACTATTTTGAGACTTCCGTGTGAAATCCTGTTGTAATGTATGAAACATGTATCCATTAATGAAATAGGCAGTATAACTTCTGGTTGGCACCTTATTAGGCCCTTTATCTAGCCACCTTAACTGATTAGGAACTTCAACTGTACCAACCTTTTCTTTGAACCAGTTGCCAAATTTTTGACTGTGAATCCTTGCTCTTGTCGATGCATTTAATCTGACAGTACTCTCAATTATAACTTTATGTTCCCTGCAATGAATATTTCAAGTACAACTATTAAGCATTTATATCTAAGGTTTACAGTACATTAATAGTAAAGAAATAAATAAAGTTCAAAATATAAAGACTTACTTGATAAAATCCTCGACTTGTTCATGTTTGGTGTTAAATAGTATATATCGATGTGCTTCAGAAGATAACTGCTGATCCATCTTAAAAGGCTTTTGTAACACCCCAGAACTTCCAAGCCCAGACTAAGCTCATAAAACTAGTCGAAAATAAAAATTTCAAAAAAGTTCAAGTTCCCAGGAATCACGGTTCAAACCACGGACCGCCGTTCAGAAGAACGGTCCATCGTTTGAAACCATAATCCCTAAAATAGTAGCCCATCAGTTTTGCCCCAGGGACCACGATTCAGGAAACTGACCATCGTTCAGAAGAACGGTCCATCTTTCAAACCATAGTCCCAATTCCAGTAGACCCTCAGCTTTGTCTTCAGAAACCATGAGTCCCTTGACGGGCCATCTTTCAGAAGAACAGTCCGTCCTGAGGAGTCATAATTTCCCAGAATCAGAGGACCCCAATTCCAGACCCAGGAACCATCGGTCAAACGACGAGCCTTCATTCAGAAGGAGGAACCGTCCTATTGAACCGTCGTTCCTAGGACCAAAGACCCTAAAATGCACAGACAGAACCACGACTCCACTTAACGGTCCATTGTTAAGAAGGAAAATCCGTCAACCAAGCCGTAGTCCCTGAGCGCGATTTTATGCAGATTTTTTTAAACTTTCCCAGGGGTAGTCCAGTCTTTTCCCAATTATTTTAATTTTGACTCTGTTGTTTTGGGGGTAATTAAAGGGATTTTAACTCTACTTCTCCCTCATTACTCCTAAATCACTCATACTTAGCAAATCACTCAAGAACAGAACGCTCTCTCTCAAGAACAAGGCAAAAAGGGTTTTCTCCAAGTTCCTCTCAGAATCCAAAGGTTCAACCGTAGAATCTTCATATAGGTATGTGGGATTTCACTAGTGGGTTTCTTTCCCCCATTAGGTCCCTATCATTCAGTCAAATCCCTTCAGTTCTCCATAAATGCTAAAAACCTAGGGTTTATAGACCTTAGAGAATTCTTGTTATTCAGATGTCATGGAATTATATAATGCTTAGTCCATGTTTCTTGGAGAATCAGTATAGTTCATGTACAGAGTTCAGAACCCTAACTTGTTGTAATTTTCAGTACTTTATAGATTTTACATGTTAGGCAGACTCATCAGATGATCAGATTTCAGAATTTGAATGTCATATCCTACAGCTTGGTTGTGTGCATTCTCAGATTATATCAATATTTTGAGCTATTCAGTGTTATAGTTGCATGCTAGCTTATATTTAGTTGGGAGTAGACTTAGTACCGAGCGGACTAGGGATGAGGGATTAGCTGTCAGCATAGGCTATGATCCTTAGTAGCAATCCCCAAGTCCAGAACTATGGAGCCACCGTAGGTTTGAAGGAGTCAACTGTCAAACTAGGCTGCACCTCCTTGTCCCTTGTGGACATCAGCAGTGGATCCACGTCAGAGTCATTTGTACCCTTGGCAAGGTATGAACGCCCTTCCATCCAGGGTTACAGGTTAGCCCCACAGTTAGCTCAGCTTGGGGTATGTCGGTTAGTAGTATCTCCCACAGTCAGATTCATGTGCATTGATCTTGTATTCAATACTCATGTTCAGTATTTAGATCAGCATCTTATTTCATGATTTATACTTGGTCATTGCATTCGGTAAAACTCTCAGTTACAGTTCAGCATGTTTATTCTTTTATTCAGTTATATATATATATATATATATATATATTGTTCAGTCCAACTTGTATCCTGTATGCTCAGTACATCCAAAGTACTGACACATACTTTTGTGCTACATCATTTCATGATGTAGGTTCAAGCAATCAACATTCAGATCATGCCTAACTTGACCTCCGATCCATACTCAGCAGCTCAGTGGTGAGTCCCCAATACTTCGGGGATAATAGACATGCCTTTATGTCAGTATTTATCTTCAGTTTTCAGTTTAACTAGAGTTAGCTGGGGGCATATCCCAGCAACTCCTATCCAGTTAGATGGCTTTCAGACATAGACTAGATTCAGCACTTTTTGTATTGTTATTCTGTCAGTACTCAACCAGAAACTTATATTCAGATTTCATTTGGGTTCTTCCCACTTTCAGATATTTAGTTGCTTTAGTTTTCCACACAGTACATATCTTTAAACTAGTTTTACTTAGATATGCCATGCCATGGGTTTTCTTGGGGTCACTCGTGCCACTAAGCACCGTGTTGCATCCAGGGAGTAGCCTCGGGGCGTGAAAAACTTGGTATCAGAGCATAAGGTTCAAGTGTCCTAGGATGTCTGAAAGCCGCGTCAAGTAGAGTCTCCTTCATAGGTGTGAAGCGCGCCACACCTGAAGTTTTCTAACTCTAAACTTGGCACGGAAGGTTTACCCGTAATAATGAACCCGGTCTTTACAAAATATGTTCCTATCATTGATCTGAGATAGAGAGGAATGCCAGTGTCTGGGGCTTCAAGACTCAAACCTAAAACATTGGGGGAGAGAATAGAGTAGGAGAAAAGGTAGCCACGTTGAATAAAAAGAAGAATCTCCAATGAAGGATCATCTTTGAAGCGTGATTCCATAATAGTTCAAATATAGAGTTAGGTACTGTGTGAAAAGATTTGAAGAAGTAACGACATCGATCAAATACTCAAATATGAAATCATCGATGCAATGTTCAACAATCTATGTTTTCTTTTCTTGTAATAGCTAACCGATTGTCCACTAATGATGGATACTCAGAAATAGCCATAACTGTTGTTTCAGGTCTTTTACAAGAAATTTGTATTGAAGAAAGGACACACTTTATAAAAAAAACCCCGATTCGGAATAAAACATCAGATGTCTCAAAGATCCCCAATTTTGAATAAAACATCAGAGGTCTCATAGAACCCCGATTTCAAATTAAACTTTGAGGGTCTAAAAAATACCAGTTTCAAAATGATTAAAACATAGTTGAAGATGTGATAGCACTGAGGAACTAGCATAAAAAACAAAAATAAAAATTCAAAACCACTTTGAATAAAGGGCTAAGGACTGGACAACATAATCCCAATTTTTTTAGCTATTGGCTAAGTCATTTAACATAACAAAGGTAGAAATCCCATTGTATTGTTCTCATTATGCACATTTTCCAAAAATTATGGATTGACGCTTCAAAAATATACTAAGAATTAATAAATATCATGAAAAATATGACTCATATTTCTTGTATTTATGTTCTATGACAAAGATGATTAAAAGAAAGGTTGGAGAAGTTAATCTCTTCGATATACCATACCTAAAGTGAGCAGGAGACATCCTTACCCATCAACACCATTCAGAAGAAAGGCCCTAACTTACAAAGTTATAAAAAGGAGATCAAACTCTCAGCCAAATAAGAGTCAAAGAACCTCGGTTTATAACATAGAAATGACTAAGAAAGAAGTACTGCAATTAAGAAAGCTAACGGGTAACAATCTTTAATTATTACACAATTTTGAGTGAGCTAAACTCTGAATAATTGAAACATGTGGTTTCATTAAGACTTTCAGGATTTAGCCTTTATAAATCCATGTAAAAAGCTAAGTTAAAGGCTCCAAATTTAGAAAAATGCGAAAATAATAAAATGAGATAATGAGGATTTGGTGTATAAAAGAAGTGAGGTAACTGAAAAATAAATTCTTATTAGTAATCACTCACATACCCAAAATAACAAAATTGCAACATAAAAGGATGCAATTACGGAATATAAAAAAAACAAATGTACAAAAGGGATAGTGACTAGCCTATGAGATTGCTCCGACATCTTCTTCTTTATCAGAATCATTTCTATAGAGGTTATGTACCAAGGCATCCTCTTTGGATGAAGAAGATAATCCTATGGATTTATCTAAGGAAGATTAATTTGACTCAGTAGAGATTGGGCCTCACCAATCTGTTCATCAATATTGATGGACCCAGCTTTGATGTTCTCCTAGGTCTATAACCTTAGGGGTCAAGCCTCATGGACCCATTGAAGTCTGAACTGATTCCTATGAGACTCAACGTTGGCTTTATTGTCTTTAATTTTCTTATTCTGTTGGGAAATAGAATTCTCTATCTCGAAATAGTTTCTATAATTCCTCATTAAAAGCAAGCCACAAAATCAACCCTTTCTGTAATGACGCTCTAGGTTATTTTCAGAATTTTTGTGTTTTTCTTACTGTTTTGACCCTTTCTGTAGTTTCTATACTTATTTGTGACCTATAGGGATGGGTGGCTTTGTTTTCAAAGTGTTCAATAGGTTTTTAGATGAGTTCTTCTATTTTAGAGCTTTTAAACTTGAGAAGTTTTACTTTGATCAATATTTTTAGTAAATGGGGTCGAAATAGAATTTTGTTAGTTCCATTAGTTTTGGAACATGGATTTTGGACTAGTGGAACCTTTAGCTTGAGTCCCAGGGCTTTTGAACTCAGTATGGGCACTTGGGTTGATTTTTAATAAAATTGAGAAAGTATTGACTTTGGTCAATATTTTTTCAAAACTACCTCCATTAGTTGTTTCATCGATACCATTGAGTCTAGAATATTATTTTCAGTTAGATAGCATATTTTATTTGTATTCAAAGGACCCCGAATAAATTTTGAAGGTCCATTCAGAGTCATTTTGGACCGGAAAAGTTGTTGGTTTTTCAAGTCCTGGTGCCGAGGGCATGTTCCCTTTGCATCCACGATGGGTGATAAGTTGATAATCTACCAAATTATTGATTCTTTATTCATGAATTATTATCATATTTTGATGAGAATTACATGTACTTTTGGCCTTTATTGTCTTAAATACCAGCACTCTTAGTCAAATGAAGAAAGCAAAGAATTTGAACCAAAGATCTTAAAATAAAGTTAAAGCACAAAGGTGATCAGAATGGGAAGAGTCTGTTAAGAGAGGCAAAGTGATGTGCGAGCCGCAAAGAGGCACCTGCATAATGCACCAGGAGGTTTAGACACTGCTTGGGCAGTCATCAAGATGCGAGCTGCACTTTGACAAGGGCGATTGCCCATCCCCTCACACCTGACGTCGCACACTGCGGGAGCATTACTGCCTCAGAAAATAGGCACCTGCGATATTCAAACCTCAAGGGGAGATCGCAGGTGCCTTCTCGCTTCATATCGCACATGCCCTGAAGGGCAATTTTGTCCAATTATGTGTGGCCATTTGGAAAGGTTCTAAAACCATTTTTGGGATCTGTGCCTTGATTATTCATCAGTTTTTGCTTTCTCAAGAAAGATAGTAGTGGAGTACACTTATCTATCTTCTTCTTCTTTATTGAAAAACACTATTTGTAAGGAATTTGGAGCTTGAAATTTGAAATTATCTTACATGATGAATGAAATTTTGGGAAACCCATTTGGTATCTTATCTTGTTCCTTTAATATGAACAACTAAATTTTATTCTAGAGGTTTGTGTATGATGGGTGTTTGAATTTGAGAATGAGTGTTGATTAATTGTGCTTATAATTGATTATATAGTATGGGTCTATTGAATTCTTGGTGTTTTAATTATAAAATTGATAGTTGCAAATGTTGATTTAGCTTTCTAATTTTGGTTTTGCTTGAAGAAGGAGTTCATAAATTAAGTAAGAATTTAATAGTGGAATTCGAGATTTCCACCATAGATTAATGCTAGAAATAGCTTGATTGAAGGAAATTCTCATCTAAGAATCAAAGCTAGAAATAGTTTGATTCACCCAAATATTAATTGGTTGGATTAAGGTCTAACTATGGGGCTTGAACAAAGACCATAGTAAATATATTTGGAAGGTTAAAAAACTACTAAATATAGCTTAAATAAGCTACCCATGCTATTAATTGAAAGTTTGCATGATTAATCAGTCCCTACTCCATTGTAAAACTCCATCAGAAGCATACCCCTAGTCTTCTATCTTTTGATAACTCAAATTGTTTTTATGATTCTCTTGTTACATTGCGAATTGTCTTCCCAAACCTTTTTCCCCAATTTTTACTTTTACTCGTTCAAACTCTTGGTTGATTTAGTGATTGATCTTCGATAATTAAGTGGCAAATATTCGTACTATTCTCTATGCATATGACCCCAACACTCCTTGGGTACTTACTTATTTTGCTTGGCAATCATTACCACCTCCTTCGAGAGAGTGCTTTTGAACGTCATAAAAAATAGCGTCATTGCCAGGGAATGGGTTTTGATTTGCCATTTATTGTCTTTTGATTCACTTTTTTTGAGCATTTTTTCTTTGTTACATTTTTGCTATTTTTTTTGTTATGAATAGATGAATATGAGTCATGCTAATAAACATATTAGCATAGATAATCACATGAACGAAGATGTGCAAGGTGCAATTTACTTGCCTCATGAGGGGAGGTGTGCGACATTCTAAATTACTAGCACAATGCTCCATTTATTGCACAAGAAAGGCCTATTCAGTGGATCATATCATGAGTATGCCCATCGACACATAAGGAATTTTATGGAAGTATGCCAACCATTTTCTATGGCCAACCTTACTCAAGAATCTATTCAGTTATGTCTCTTTCCCTTCTCTCTTATAGGAGAAGCTACTATTTGGTTTGAAGAACTACCAATTGGCACTATATCGATGTGGAAAGAAATACTCACCACGTTCCTTGATAGATTCTTTCCCCTTAATCAAATGCTACAATTGAGGGATGAAATCATTATATCTGAGCAGCTTCATAGTGAACCTCTTCATGAGGTTTGGACAAGATTTAAGAAAAAAGTGGCAAAATTCCTGAACCACGGTCTTCTAGATGATGTCCTCCTCCAACACTTCTACCGCTCTTTACACTCCACAAACAAGGCCCTGATCAATACTTTAGCCGGAGGTGTTCTAATAGATCAAAGATTCAAGTTTTCTCAGGTGTTGCTTGAGAGGGTGACTAAAGTTAATCGAGATTGGAATGATCTGGGAGCAATGGGTGCTACCTCTACTAAAATACTTGCTGAATGGATGAAAAATGATGCACGGAGAGATAGAGAGCTCACAACCATCTCAACTCTCCTTAAATTTATGACTAAGCATGTGATCAAACACCGACTAGAAAGTGTGAGTGCTATTAGTTTTTGTGGAATCAAAGAGCTGGCACTGGAGGAAAACTACCCCTTTTATGAAGGAGAAGTTTCAGTTATAGAAAATCAAGAGATGGGTTCCCATGTAAATCTTCAGCGAATGAGTCAAAGCTCATTAAACTAAAATCATGGGAATTAAGGTCTAAACTTTGGTGATGCCACTTCAAGGGTAGAAATCATGCTTGCAAGAGTTTGGAGAAGGTGGAATCAACGAGCTTGGGGGTCTGCAAGATAAGAAGTGAGCTCGAAACATTTGCTCAAATTGTTCAATCTCATTCTGTCACTATCAAACTTCTTGAAGAAAGAATGTGTTGGCCCACTTCTCAATTCAAGTGTGAAGAAGCCGCAAAAGGTGAAGAGGTCTTTGTTGAAGAGGAACAGTCAAACTCTATGGATGGTGAGAGTCATTCCATAAGCAAGCCTAGAGGTAATAGGGCTAGCGGTATTAGTGTCGCAGAGAGTCAAGATTGACAGAATAAAATTCTCAAGGTTTACAAGCCTTTCCTTAAATGTCCACCTCTATTCCCATAACATCTAATACAAGGGAAGGAAAAAGAGCAAAGCAGGGGGTTTGACTCCATGTTGCAGAAAATTTCTATCAATGTTCCATTAAAAGATGCCCATAATGAAATGCCCGATTATGCTAAATTTTTGAAACAAATGTGTACCAAAAACAACTTCATGGATAATGGTATAGTCCACATGTCCTCTCGGGGTAGAACAATAATAGCAAATAAGTTTGTAAATGACTCAGATAACTAGGGTGATTTCACCATTTGTGGTGCAAAGGGGATGCATAAGTCAACAAAGGTTGTGTGTGATGAAAGCACATATATAAATTTTATGTCTCTTGCCACGTTCAAACAATTAGAACTTGGTACACCTTCTATTACAAAGATGAAATTACTTATGGAAGACTGCACAATGATATTCCCTGTTTGAATCTTTCATGACATGTTAGTAAAAGTAGTCTGGCTTGTGTTTCTTGTGGATTTTGTAATAATTGATTGTGTCAGTGATTTTGAAATACCAATTATATTCGGGGAACCATGCCTAACCTCAAGGCACACATTGATTGACGTAAAGTTAGGAGAGCTTAAGTTTTCAATGAATGAGGAAGAAACAACTTTTGATGTGTGTAGATCCATGAAGCAACCCAATGATTTTCAAATGGTGTCCACAATTGATACGATCAAGGAGAGTGTCAAACTACAATTGGAAGAAAGAGTTGTAGTAGAGGCATTAAAGGCTGTTTTGTTTCACATTGATTGTGAAGAGAGTAAGGAGTATGAAGAAGTGTTCAATGCTTTGGTTGTTCAATGCTTTGGTAGGGATGGTTCCTATTTGTACCGTATAAAGAAACTTGATCTTGATCTAAAAAACTGCAAAACTCCACCATCCAAGCTCTCCATCATTGAACTTCTGGTGTTGGAGCTTAATCCCTTGCCTTCACACTTGAAGTATGCATACTTAGGTGCCAATGAAACCTTGACGGTAATCATATCCAATAGATTGGAAGAAGGACAAGTAGTGGCTTTACTTGAGGTTTTGAAGAAGCATATTTGAGCACTTGGTTAAACCATTGCTGATATAATTGGAATACCTCAAGGAATGTGTACTCACAAGATTAACCTCCAAGCGGATTGCATACCATTAATTGAGCACCAAAGAAGACTAAACCCACCCATGCAAGAAGTCATCAAAAAGGAAATTATTAAATGGTTGGATGCAGGGGTAGTATTCCCAATATCTGATAGAACGTGGGTTAGTACGGTCTAATGTATACCCAAGAAGGGAGGAATCACTGTTGTGCCTTATGAAAAGAAGGAAATGATAGCTCTCTGACTGGTGACCAGGTGAAGAGTTTGCATGGACTTTAGAAAGTTGAACGTATTGACGGAAAAGGACCACTTTCCGCTCCTATTAATAGACCAAATTCTTGATTGACTAGCGGGGAGTGGATATTATTGCTTTCTTGATGGATACTCCAAGTACAACCAAATCTCAATTTTGCCCGACGACCAAGAAAAGACAATATTCACTTGCCCCTATGGGACCTTTGCATTCAAGAGAATGCCATTTGGACTTTGCAATACTCTGTCCACCTTTTAATAGTGTATGCTGTCAATATTCTCGGATATGGTAGAAGACACCATGGAAATTTTCATGGATGATTTCTCTGTTATAGGAGATACCCTTGATGATTGTTTATCTCATTTAGAGAAGGTACTTAGCTGATGTGAAGAAACTAACTTTGTTCTAAATTGGGAAAAATGTCATTTCATGGTCAAAGAGGGCATTATTTTGGGTCACAAGATATCCAAAAAGGGAATTGAAGCAGACCAAGAAAATATTAAGGTTTTTTCCAAATTACCCCCTCCAAAGACGGTTAAAGATGTAAGAAGCTTCTTGGGTCACACTGGTTTTTATAGAAGATTCATCAAAGATTTCTCTAAAGTAGCTCATCCTTTGTGCAAATTACTTGAAAAAGAGGCTAAGTTCGAATTTGATGACAATTGTATGAAAGCATTTCTTAGATTGAAGGAGAAGCTAACTTCAGCCCTATCATTATAGCACCTGACTGGTCAAAACTATTTGAACTAATATACGATGCTAGTGGAGTAGCCTTGGGGCAGTGCTTGGTCAATAAAGAGATAACCTCTTTCACCCAGTTTACTATGCTAGTAAAACCTTAAATGCAGCGCAAGTAAACTATACAGTGACTGAACAGGAATTGCTTGCGGTTGTGTTTGCATTTGAAATTTTTTAGGCATACTTATTGGGAACCAAAGTAGTGGTACACATCGATCATGCCGCTATTAGATATTTGATGGCTAAAATAGATGCTGAGCCAACACTTATCCGATGGGTCCTATTACTGCAAGAATTCAATTTTGAGGTGAAAGATCGAAGGGGGTGCAAAAATCAAGTGGCTGATCATCTATCTAGATTTGAAGAGGAAGGAAAACCTATGGGGGAACTTGAAATAAAAGATGGGTTCCCCGATGAGCACATCCTAGCTGCATATCATGATCTTATACCTTGGTTTGCCGATTTTGCAAGCTTCTTGGCAAGTGATGTGACACCGGATGGTTTGACCTTCCATCAAAAGAAAAAGTTCTTACATGATGTACAAAAGTTATATTGGGATGAGACTTATCTCTTCCAGATTTGTACTGATGGTATGATCTAAAGATGCATTCTCGAGGCAGAAATGATGCCTATTCTAGACGCCTGTCACTCATCACCGGTTGGTGGTCATCATGGAGGCATGTGAACTACCTCGAAGGTATTGCAAAGTCGTTTCTATTAGCCAACTCTCTACCAAAATGCTCATGATCTAGTAAAATATTGTGACCAATGCTAATGTGAAGGGGGAATTTCACATTGCCATGAACTCCCACTTACCCTAATCTTGGAGGTTGAATTGTTCGATGTTTGGGGGATAGATTTCATGGGCCCCTTTGTAAGTTATTATGGAAACACCTACATTCTTGTGGCTGTGGACTATGTATCCAAATAGGTAGAAGTGGTGGCTCTACCCAATAATTAAGGGAATAGGGTTACGACATTTCTAAAGAAACACATATTCTCTCGATTTGGCGCTCCCCGTGCCATCATTAGTGATGGAGTATCCCACTTTTGCAACCGGGTGTTTAGTGCTTTACTTGAGAAATATGGCGTCAAGCATAAGGTCGCTACTCCGTATCACCCACAAATAAGCGGTCAAGTTGAAGTATCCAATTGTGAAATCAAGTCCATTCTTACGAAAATAGTGATGCCAGTAGAATGGATTGGGCACGAAAATTGGATGACGCATTATGGGCCTATAGAACCGCCTACAAAACCCCCATCGGTATGTCTCCATACCAAATGGTGTTTGGAAACGCTTGTTATATTCCCGTGGAACTGTAATATAAGGCCATGTGGGCTTTGAAAATGCTGAACTTAAATTAGGAAAAAGTTGCTCATGCTAGGGTTGAAGACCTCAACGAGATTGATGAATTCCATATGTGGGCCTACAAGATTGCTTCTCTCTATAAATCCCAAATGAATCACTTCCACGATTAGAAAATACTGAAGTGAAAATTTGCTCCTGGTGATCGAGTGCTCTTATTCAACTCCAGGCTTCGTCTATTCCCAAGAAAACTTAAGTCCAAATGGTCTGGCCCCTTCACAATATCCCAAGACTTTGCAAATTGAGCAATCAAGTTGGAAGCTAATAATGGATCCAAATTCAAAGTGAATGGACAACACATCAAGAAATATCTATGTGTCCCAGAGGAAGTCACTTCCATAGGAGTGATCTACATCGATGAGCCATGGTTGTAAGGTATCCCCGTTGAACTGTGATGTTAAACCATGTGCTTCTTGGGAGGCAACCCAAGCTTTTACTTTAGCCTTTCTATTTTCTTGTCTTTCTTTACAGTTCTGTTATTTATGTAAGTTTTAGGTAGGGGATGACCTAATGTCATCGGACTGCGCAAAAAGCAACAAACTATACCTATGTGGTAAGAGGAAAAATGCACCTTGAGTTTCGTATCTTGCATGCCCATCACCTTTTGCTATCATGACCCAACTATCGAATCGTGCATACACCTACTCAAAATCCACCTAGGTAGGAGAACCCTTACCACCTGAATAAAACTAATATACAGAAGTCAATAAGAAAATATGAAATTTGCCTTGATAAAAGAAAAACAGTCTCAAATATTTGAAAACAATGAAACTCTTTTAAATACAATGGAAGACCTTCCTTAGGAACTAATCTAAACAGGTACAAGAGCTACTAAGGAAGTACATGACCAAGACACACCTTCCACATAGGAGTGAGATGGGTAGAAGCTGCTGGAGATCTTTACCGCGCCAAATATGAAACATCTACTGAATTTTGCAACCAGACTATATCAAAAAAGGGTATAGCAAGAGTAGTATCAGTACAAACAATACGTACTAATAAGAATCATCGGTCGACCCAAATCAAATCACATAAACATCACATAAATATCATGGAGGAAACATACAACTTAAGAGTTATTAGCCAGAAGTCTTTTATTAACAATTCCTTAAAACTTTGATATACTACCAGTCTTATCAAAAAAGGGAAAACATTCATTGTTATCCAGCCAGACCTTGTTATATGACTACTTGTGAGTTCTGCATATTCAACCCCCAAGGTTCCTCACCCTAGACATCCCACCAATTCAGGGATTCACTGAATACGAGCCTTGATTCACTAACTCATTCATACCTGACTCCCTAAGAGCCTTATACCTCCAATCTCACCCGCCTTGAAGCCATCAAGCAATACGCCTTACAACCTCTAGCCCTGTGACCAACTAGCCCAGAAAACACCACCAATCAGCCTGTCACTCTGACCAAAAATAGGAACTGCGAATGTACAATGGTAACAAACTATAACAAGACAACATGAATCAGCCAAGTCCATATGACTACCAATAAGACTCCCAGTAAACAACTGGACTTCACAACCACATAAGTCATGCTCAACTATGCAAGTAGCCATACAACATATAATTATGTCATAGATTACAAGTAACCCAGACCACCCAAGAATCCCTAGGACATCGTCTATAGCTCTTAACATGCAACTCCGATTTATAGAAGAAACCACCTTATCACTTAAACACACCAACCCGGCCACTCAAGGGCCAATATGTATGTCAAGTAACCATAATTCCCGGCCCTCTCAGGGAACCAATATGCAATGCACATCAATAACATATAAGCATTGTTCACTCAAGGTAACAACATGTAAAGAACATCAATAATAGATAATCCCGGTTCACTCAAGGAACCAATATGTAATGAACATCAATAACAGATAAGCTCGGTTCACTCAAGGAACCAACATGTAAAGAACATCAATAACAGATAAGTCTGGTTCACTCATGAAACCAACATGTAATGAACATCAATAATAAATAAGCACATGTAAAGAGAATCAATAACAAATAAGCCCGGTTAACTCAAGGAACCAATATGTAATGAACATCAATAACAGATAGGCCCAGTTCACTCAAGGAACCAACATGTAAAGAACATCAATAATAGATATGCTCGATTAACTCAAGGAACCAACATGTAATGATCATCAATAACAGATAAGCCCGGTTCACTCAAGGAACCAACATGTAAAGAACATCAATAATAGAAACCAACATATAAAGAATATCAATAACAAATATGTCTAATTCACTCAACGAACGAACATGTAATGAACATCAATAACAGATAAAGCCAGTTCACACAAGGAACCAACATGTAAAGAACATCAATAACAGATAAGCCCGGTTCACTCAAGGAACCAATATGTAAAGAACATCAATAACAGATAAGCCCAGTTCACTCAAGGAACTAACATGTAATGAACATTAATAAATAACAAGTAAACCAATATCAGGCACGGTACCTGAGCTAACCATAAAGAACTTATACCAGGTATGGTACCCGAGCCAACCAAGGAATAATACTGTACCAGGTGTGGCACCTAAAGTAAATAATAAATAACCTGTACCAGGCGTGGTACCCAAGCCAATCAATGAATAACCTATACCAGGCGTGGTACCCGAGCCAACTGAAGACTCACAGATATCACAACAATCACAACCATAATGAGAATAAGCAATCATACTTGTATAGTAAACAAGCCTTTAAATAAACCCCATTATATGTGACTAACACTTAGGATATTATTTAGCCATTACCTTTCTTAAGCCTATATGTACAATAATAGATAACCACCAAACACTTGGTTAACTTGAGTTATTCATTTAATGTGAACAATAATCATTCCTTAACACACCAAATCACCAGCAGCTATGATTCACTGAGTTCATCAATTAGAACATGTCCGAATACCAACCCCCAGCTAAATCAAGTAAGGATAGCAAGCCATATTCCTTAGATTCAAACACTCATTTTAGAGGTGAACATTCAGCCCAATGGAATCTAAACTTGAATTCAAAAACATAATTCCACTCATTACTCCTGTCTTATTACTATTTAAACTAAGATCGGGGATTTTGCTATTATCTAGCAACCTTTACATTCAAGTCATTTCTAGGTTTAAGACCCTGTCACATTAGCCAATTATCCAGGGGTTAACAATCTAGGGTAACACATAATTAGGAACATTTTAGCATTACAACAAACAACAAATCCCCACCCAATTTATTGGGTTTTCATATATTTTACCCACCCAAACACCATTCCTGAAGGCCTAAGCATGCAATCTCCCATCAATCTATGTTATGTTTATGTTTTTCAACCTACGTCTAAACTGCTCAATAAAATCTAGCCTACTTAGATGCAAACCAGCTTCTATAGAAGTCTGAATGCAAACTTTTGCTTCGTGTAGGTAAATACTGGCGAGAAGTTAACGTGAAATCCATTGATTTTACCCCATTCGAGCCAAAATCTCTCCTCTTCTTTGCTTCCAGGCCATGAGGCACCCTAGGAGGGTTTTTGGGATAAGCCTCATCTTTTTTCAAATTGAGGAGGATAAATAAAAAACCCATTTTCTGAGTTTCTATTTCCGTCATCCTATTACAGCGGCCTATCGGCTGCTACCACGATGGTGCTATTGCAGAAAAATTTCTGCTATAGAGGGATAACATCAGCCCGAAAAAAATTTCAAATTCTAAAATTTTTCATCGTGTCATCTAATTTTAAATTTAGAAGCGTATATTTGAAAGTTCTCAATCTCGTACCTATAACGAGGTGTCTTTTAATAACGAGTGAATAAGTTATTATAACAGATACCAACTTATCCATTATTCATCCTCGAACAATCACTATTATGGAAGAAGGAGCTAGCCTGAATTTTGAACCTTAACACCCTTATTATGAAAACATAAATTTCATTCCCCTTGATATATCAAGAACCCAAGAAAAAATTATTATTACTTTCCTTGGTCAAGGAATTTCCCTTCCTTTGAGTCGCATGAAAGTACATAGAGCAACCCTTTCCCCGAGCGCCCAAGTAAGGGCCTTGTCAATATACCAGAATGAAAAGATTTCAACATAATGGACAAAATATATTTTTCATGCTTCACGGAACTGAATCCCACTATGGCGACCCATTTCCCACTATGGCGACCTTGCTATAGCAAAAATATTCCGCAATAGCAGCACCATGGTAGCGGCCTACCTCCTGCTATAGCAGTATAGATGAGGCAGTAACTCTGGGCAGTCCCAATTTTGGCTAATTTTACAACACAATACTTATATTTTGACATTTTGGAGTAACCCCTTTACGTTAAATGCTATATCTAAACTTCTAATAACCCAAACTCCATTCCAAAAGTTTCTATGGGATACCATGTCCCTGATATATCATAATATTACCTTAATTTCATCAAACACTACATCCTAAGACACCAAGTATCTCTAAACCACACAACACAAAAATTTCATTGGAACCCATCCTAGCCTGAGATTTTTATCAACTCTCATCCTAGGGAGAACTCTACCCGGGCACTTACACCCTAACCAATGCTATATCGAGCACATGACCCCCACTCAATAAGAAGTAAACAAGGTATTATCATGATAAATAAGAGGGATATGAATGTTTAAGAATCCATTTAATAAACCCACTCCCTCAACCGACCCTACCATTAAGGATCATAAATCATAAACAAGCTAACTTATTTCAAAATCTCCATAATTCAACTATACCCTTCTCAAGAGCTACTATTAGCCAATAATCATTCTCATAAAATAAGCCTATGAGCATTGTCCAATACTAATCAGCCAATTATGGGTCATTTTTCCAAATACTACATGGGTGACTATTCCCACCAATAGACAATCATAATTTCACAATATCCAAAAACTTGGTCCCACCATAATCTCACGGTTTCCTCATTAGTGTACATTAATATCACAATGCAAGTAGTTACTCAATTAACAATAAAAATCAATGAGTCAAATAGTCTGATGTTCAAATATATGTGTTACCTCAAACAAACAACATCACCACATCAAACACTTAACCTTCATGCCAAGGGCTACTATATCCACCCTTCCTTTTTTTTTTCACACATGGAAACTAGTTTTCATTAATTCTTATATTGAATCCTTGCTTTTACCTTTCTATAGGTGATTTCTGTAATTCATACAGTAGATCGAAGCTCAAACTAACAATTTAAAACACACCGAGAATGAAAAGCAAAGTAGGAGAAAATAGGGCAGAGATTCTGTCCCACCCATCCCACTATAGCGACTTACACACCGCTACCACGACCCCCAACAGTAGCAGTCCAGAGAATTTACCATTTTTGACAAAATTCCCTCATTCCCCTTCCCTGTTTTCAACATTAACACATGAAATCGCATTATGGCCTTTAACATAATCCCAAGACCAAACCCAACAATGCATAGATAAGAACTTTGCACACATTATTTAAAACTAGTTATGAAACACACCAAGAAAACCTTTTATAACAACAAATCCCGTTATTATGCAACCATAGCCCTTTTTCCCATGATTTTCAACCAAATTCTGATTGTCCCAAAACAAAAGTTTTCCCATTGTTGTAAGCCAATTTTTATCCCCTTACCATTTTTATCAATGATAAGTCCATGCAAAATAATTAGCACACTGTTCCTGTTAAGCCACATAGCAATTAATTTCCCTAACCATCAACATATAATCAAGTTATGACCTTTCACTAACTACGAATTTTCACAGTAATTCAACAATCACATTTCACATATTCAAAGTCATTCAAGTAATACAAATACACATAAGCACCAATCTCATGTATCATTAATGAATCTAGCCCTGTTTATTATCTTTCATTCGCCTCATGGATGACCATTATCCAATTCATCCATGCATTTACCTAGCCTCTAAGTCAAGATACCAATTGGAACTTTCCCAGTTCTAATTTCCCTTGCTTGTGTAATTTCAGTCGGAGTCAAACAATATCCTTTTACCTCGTTGAGATACTAATTGGAATCGAGATATACCAATTAGACTCAACCGATACAAGAAAGCAATAGAATGCATGAAATGAGGCAAGAAGTGGAACAATTTCCTAGAATGCTTCATAGCTTCCCACAGATTAGATGTGGATTTTAACACACCAATCCGCAGTACTTTATTTGACATTTTCTCTTGTACCGGGAGATTGGTAACCTAGGTTCTGATACCAAATTGTCATGACCAAACTACAAAGATCGTGCAGGCACCTACTCAAAGTCCACCTAGGTAGGAGAACCCTTACCACCCAACAAAATAAATTTGCGGAAGTCAACAAGAAAATATAAATTTGCCTTGATAAAATAAAAACAACCTTAAATATTTGAAAACAATGAAACTCTTTTAAATACAATGGAAAACATTCCCTAGGAACTAGTCTAAAAAGGTACAAGAGCTACTAAAGAAGTACACGACCAAGACACAACTTCCACATAGGAGTGAGATGGGTAGAAGCTGCTGAAGATCTTGACCGCACCAAATCTGAAACATATACTGAATCCTGCAACCAGACTATATGCAAAAAGAGTATAGCAAGAGTAGTATCAGTACAAACAACACATACTGGTAAGCATCACCGGTTGACCCAAATCAAATCATATAAACATCACATAAATATCCAGGATGAAACATACAACTTAAGAGTTATTAGCTAGAAGTATTTTATTAACAATTCCTTAAAACTTTGATATACTACTAGTCTTATCATAAAAGGGAAAACATTCCCTATTACCCAGCAAGACCTCATTGTATGACTACATGTGAGTTCTGCGTATTCAACCCCTAAGGTTTCTTACCCTTGACATCTTGTTGATTTAGGAATTTACCGAATACTAGCCTTGAATCACTAACCCAGTCATACCTAACTCCCTAAGAGCCTTAGACCCTCCAAGCTCACTCACCTTGAAGCCATAAAGCAATACATCTCACAACCTCTAGCCATGTGACCAACTAGCCCAGACATAACCACAGCCAGTTGGCTTGTCACTCTAACCAAAAATAGGAACTATGAATGTACAATGGTAACAGACTATAACCAGACAACATGAATCAGACAATTCCATATGACTACCAATAAGACTCCTAATATACAACCGGACTCAACAACCACATAAGTCATGCCCAACTTGCAAGTAACTAGACCACATATAATTATGTCACAGTTTACAAGTAACTCGGACCACCCAAGGATCCCTAGGAAATCGTCAATGACTCTTAACATACAATCTTAGTTTACAAAAAAAAACTACCTTATCACTTAAACACACTAAATTGGCCACTCAAGGGCCAATATATATGTCAAGTAACAATAATTCTTGGCCCTCTCGGGGAACCAACATGTAATTCACATCAATAATAGATAAGCTCGATTCACTCAAGGAACCAATTTATAATGAACATCAATAATGGATAAGCCCAGTTCACTTAAGGAATCAACATGTAAAGAACATCAATAACAGATAAGCTTGGTTCACTCAAGGAACTAACATGTAATGAATATCAATAACAGATAAGCCTGATTCACTCAAGGAACCAACATGTAAAACACATTAATAACAGATAAGCTCAATTCACTCAAGGAACCAACATGTAAAACACATTAATAATAGATAAGCTCAATTCACTCAAGGAACCAATATGTAATGAACATCAATAACAGATAAGCCCGATTCACTCATGGAACCAATATGAAAAGAACATCATTAATAAATAAGCTCGGTTCACTCAAGGAACTAACATGTAATGGACATCAATAATGGATAAGTTGGTTTCACTCAAGGAACCAACATATAAAGAACATCAATAACAGATAAGATTGGTTCACTCAAGGAACCAACAAGTAAAGAATATTAATAATAGATAAGCCTGGATCACTCAAGGAACCAACATGTAATGAACATCAATAATAGATAAGCCTGGTTCACTCAAGGAACCAACATGTAATAAACATCAATAAATAACAAGTAAACCCATACCAGGCGTGGTACTTGAGCAAACTATAAAGACCTATACCAGGCGTGGTACCTCAGCCAACCAAGGAATAATACTATACTAGGCGTGGTAAATGAGTCAACCAATAAATAACCTATACCAAGCATGGTACCCAAGCCAACCAATGAATAACTTGTACTAGGTATGGTACCTGAGCCAATGAATAACATGTACCAGGTATGGTACCTGAGCCAATCAATAATCTATACCAGGCGTGGTACCTAAGCCAACCGAAGAACCATAAATATCACAACAATCACAATCACAATGAGAATAAGCAATCATACTTGTACAATCAACAAGCCTTTACATAAACCTTATTATATGTGATCAACACTTAGGATATCATTTAGCCATTACCTTTCTTAAGCCTGTATTTATAATAATAGATAACCACCAAACACTTGGTCAATTTGAGTTATTTATTTTGTGTGAATAATAATCATTCCTTAACACATGAAATTATTAGCAGATATGATTCATCGAGTTCATCAATTACAACATGTCTGAATACCAACCACTGACTTAATCACGTAAGTATAGCAAGCCATATTCCTTACATTCAAACACTCACTTTAGAGGTGCACATTCAGCCCAATGGAATCTAAACATGAATTCAACAACATAATTCTATTTATTACTCTTATCCCCTTACTATTTAAACTAAGACCGGTGATTCTGCTATTATCTAGTAATCTCTACATTCAAGTCATTCCTAGGTTCAAGACCCTGTCCCATTAGCCAATTATCCAGGGGTGAACAATCATATGGTAACACGTAATTAAGAAGATTTCAGCATTACAGCAAACAACAAATCCCTACAAAATTTACCAAGTTTTCATACATTTTACCTACCCAAATACTGTGCCCAAAGGACTAAGCATGCAATCTCCAATTAATCTATGTTATATTTATCTTTTTCAATCCATGTTTAAACTACTTAGTAAAACCTAGCCTACCTACATGCCAAGCAGCTGCTACAAAAGTCTGAATGCAAACTTTGGCTCCATGGAGGAGAATCCTGATGAGAAGTTAGTGTGGAATCCATGGATTTTACCCCCATCTGAGCCAAAATCCCTCCTCTACTTTTCCTCCAGGACATGAGGCACCGTAAGAGGGTTGTTAGGGCAAGCCTCATACTTTTTGTAACCGAGGAGGAGAAAACAGAATATAAAACTTATTTTCTGGGTTTTTGTTTCTATCATCCTTCGATAGCAGTCTAGTCATGCCCCGAGGCCACCCCCTAGATGTAACATGGGACCCGGGACTATAAGTGTCCCAAGTTAACCCTTGGTCATAGTATTCTCAGTCATTCATAAGAAAACATAGCGGAAGCATAGGTAGAAAGTTAGGCAACCCATATCATATATGATAAGTCAAAATGAAACATAACTTGGAAGAAAGACTCAAATACTGTCTATGTATGAAAAGCCTCTACACATAACATAAGGAGTTGCTAGGACAAGACCCTAGCTAACTCAAGGTATGAAAGTAAATAATCAAAACTAGATAGAGTCATAACTATCCCTCGAACAATGAGGACTCACCAACACTGATTGGATACGACCTGCGGTCTCTAGCCATGTGCATGAAGGAGGGAACCTGAATCTGCATCATCAATAGGATGCACTGAAAAATATGCGTCAGTACTATAGGATGTACCGAGTATGTTAGATATGCATGATCATGATAAAACATACTTAAAATATGCTTAAGATGAGCTCGTTAATAAAAAGAGATAGTATAAGAAATTATCAAGATATAGGACATAAAACATGAAGTAAAGTCAAGGTTCAAAGTAATAAGAAATTATCAAGATATAGGACATAAAACATGAAGGAAAGTCAAGGTTCAAAGTAAACTATCATATAACTTCATAGCTTGAAGATTATTATGTGGGAGTTTCTTTTAATCGACATAAACCATGCTGAGCAACATGGAGTCCAGTGTCATGCACTCACACTAAAAAAAGTTTTCCTAACCGGTCAAAGTTAGAACCATATCATAAGGATCCTTTCATAAGCCACGGAAGGCAACATATGGTGGCAACATAGTTATGGACTTGGGTTATCTAGAACCCTCATCGCTCAGTTCTAAGTACTACTCCCAAAATATATAACATGAGTCTCACATACATGTGACATATCTAGATGTCAAGCTTGTTCATAAACATGTTCATATCCCGGATCTTCATACTACTCACGAACCTTGGTTTAGAAAATGATTCATGAGCATTGATGGCACATCGGGTGTCCTGTCTTGCATAATAAATCATAACTTGAAAACTTGCATGAATCTAGTTCAATTTTCATAATGAAATATATTGTCATAGAACATAGGAACTAGGCATGCACTTGCTTGAAAATTCATGAGAATACATGCTATCAAATACCCAATTTACTTAAATCAATCCATGCATGTAGGATTTTCCATAATTAGCCTTCAATTAATGAAATAGGAATTCATATGTAAAAACCCATACAAAATCATGCAATTTAATAGAATTTTATAATAAAATCATGAGAAGGCAATTTATAGCAAAACCCATAAGGATTGGGTAAGAACCCTAATTTGAAAGTTCATGAAATAAAAATAGAAATTTGGGGTTTGGGTACAAGGGTGAAAGGAACCCTTTGTTGAATACCCACATACCTTAATTGAAGCTAACCCACTTGAAATTGAAAAGTAATGGAGGCATGAACTTGGAGCTTGAGACTTGGAGCTTGAAGGAGTTATTTTCCCAATTTGGTAGATGAATGAGGGATAATGAAAAGCTTAGGCTAAATAGGAGTAAAACCCTTTCTAGAAATAGTCAAAATGACATTATTTAGGAGTTAAAAGGGTGGGTAATGACTAAAATACCCCTGAAACATAATTAGGAAAAAGCTGGAAAATGTTCTGCTTCAGAGACCACGAGTAAGTCTATGGGCCGTCATCCTGAATGATGACCCGTCAACTAATCCATAGTTCCAAAGCTACTTTTGGGCGTCTATTGGAAATTCATTCCACGAGTCACACTACGGTCCATGATTCAGAACAACGGACCATCCTGTTAACTCGTGGTTTGACTTAGGAAACTGGGGATCCTATGATTTTCAGGAACTACGGATGGAAGGACGACCCGTGGTTCAAGATGACCTGTCACCAACCAACTCATCTTGTCCATGACCCATTATGGGGGTCCTCTGAAACTAGGAACTACGAGTCCATAGGACGGGCCATGGTTCCAAACCATGAACCATCGAATGACTCATAAACGGAGAGAAGGACACTACCAACAAGCAGACTATAGGTCAATCTACGGACCGTCATCCAGAATGACGACTAGTCAACTAATCCATGGTCTCTGGGAATTTTATAGTTTTTTAGAAATTTCAACTTAGAACACTGGTTCGATTTTGGGGTGTTATAATATCTCTCCCTTGGAATCATTTGTCCTTGAATGAAGACTAAGTAAGGAAACTTGGAGAGAAAAACAGCCCAACCAACAACAAAACATGGAAAACCAAGGAATAAACATGAAGACTGAACTTTTCAACTTAAAACATCACTGAATCAACTTCGAAAACATGAATGCACGCTAGGATCATGAGAGAAACTGATGGGATAGGATCAGACGAACATACTAAGGAGGAAACTATTACCTCAAGCTGAAGCGGAATTGGAAGGGAAGAGATGAGCGTACTTGGCCTTCATGGCTGATTCTGCTTCCCAAGTAGCTTCCTCAACAAGCTGATTTCTCCATAGGACTTTTACCGAAGTGACTTCTTTGTTCGTCAACCTCCAAATCTGATGATCAAGGATCTCTAGGGGAACTTTCTCATAGATGAGACTATCCTTCACACCCACATCCTCCAAAGGAACAATTAAGGTCGGATCACCAACACACTTCTTCAACAAGGAAATATGGAAAACCGGATGAACCGCCTCCAAATCTGATGGTAAGTCCAACTCGTAAGAAACTTACCAACTCTCCTCAGAATCCTGTAAGGACCTACAAAATAGGGACTAAGCTTCCCTTTCTTTCCAAATCTCATCACACCCTTCATGGGTGACACTTTCAGAAAAACCCAATCATCAACTTCAAATTCCAACTCCCTTTTTCTCACATCTAAATATGATTTTAGTTGACTCTGGGCGGTCTTCAACCTCTACCTAATAAGCTGAACCTTCTCCATAGTCTCATGCAATGAATTTGGACAAATCAAAGCTGCCTCACCTACCTCAAACCAACCAATATGAGACCTATACCTCCGACCATAAAGTGCCTCATAAGGAGCCACCTGGATGCTAGAATGAAAGCTGTTATTGTAGGCAAACTCGATAAGAGGTAAGTGATCATACCAATTAACTTTGAAGTCAATCACGCAAGCCCTCAACATATCCTCCAAGGTCTGAATAGTACGCTCGGCATGGCCATTTGTCTGTGGGTGAAAAGCTGTTCTAAACATTACCTGAGTACCAAGACCCCTTTGAAATAATCTCCAAAACTGGGAGGTAAACTGAGTACCTCTATCTGAAATGATGGACAATGGGACACCATGCAATCAAACTATCTCCCAGATGTAGAGTCTGGCATAATCATCTGCTAAATCAGTAGTCATAACAGCCAAGAAGTGGGATGACTTAGTCATCCGGTCGACAATCACCCAAATCGAATTGTGTTGCAGTTCGAGTACGAGGCAAACCTGTGATAAAGTCCATATTGATCGCTTCCCACTTCCAAGTAGGAAGGTCAATATCTTGAGTCATGCCACCTGGCCGCTGATGCTCTACCTTCACTTACCGATAGTTAGGACACTTAGCCACAAAACCAGCTATGTCCCTCTTCATACCATTCCTCCAATAAACTTCCTATAGATCATGGTACATCTTGGTGGCACCGGGGTGAATAAAATATCTGGAACTATGAGCCTCATTCAGAATCTTCTCTCTCAACCTATCTACATCTAGCACACACAATCGACCCTACTAGCGAAGCACACCATCTCTTCCTTGGGAGAAAACCTCAACTCTTTACTATTGGATTACACCCTTTAGCTGAAGCAAAATAGGATCACTATCTTTCTTTGCCTTCATTTCAGCTACCAAAGATGATTCGGAACCATTCTGAAGAGTAACACCACCTTTTGTCGAGTCTATAAGGCAAACTCCTAACTGAGCAAGTGTATGAACCTCCTTAACAAATTCTTTCTTTCCTTTTTCGACTGAAGACACACTACCCATGGACTATCTACTAAGTGCATCCGCCACCACATTGGTCTTACCCGGATGGTAAAGCACACTCATGTCATAATTCTTAAGAAGCTCAAGCCATGTCCTCTATCGCAGATTCAATTCCTTTTGAGTGAACATATATTGAAGACTCTAATGATCGGTGAACATATCCACCTGAACACCATACAAGTAGTAACTCCAAATCTTTAAAGCAAAGACCACGACTGCTAACTCAAGATCATGAGTAGGGTAGTTCTTTTCATGAGTCTTAAGTTATCTCGAAGTATAAGAAATCACTTTACCACGCTACATAGAAACACAACCCAAACCAATCATAGAAGCATCACAATACACAACAAAGTCATCTAGGCCCTCGGGTAGAGCCAACTCTGGAGCAGTAGTCAATCTAGTCTTCAATTCCTAAAAGTTCTTCTCACATAGATCGGACCACTGAAGTTTCACCTTCTTTCTGAGTCAATCAAGTCAAAGGGGCAGCAATGGACGAAAATCCTTCCACAAATTTCCTGTAGTAACCAGCCAAACCCAAGAAGCTCCTAATATTAGATGGGGAAGTGGGTCTAGGCCAGTTTTTTATTACCTCAATCTTTTGAGAATCAACTTGAATACCATCCTTAGTCACAATATGACCCAAAAAAGCAACAGACTGCATCCAAAACTCACACTTGCTAAACTTAGCAAATAACTGTCGGTCCTTGAGAGTTTGCAACACCACTCTAAAATGGTCTGCATGCTCCTTCTCTCTCCGAGAATAGATAAGGATATCATCAATGAACACAATCACAAACATATTCAGATACTGTTTGAACAAATAGTTCATCAAATCCATAAAAGCTGCAGGAGCATTCGTTAGACCAAAAGACATCATAACAAATTCATAATGACCATACCAAATCATGAAGGCTGTCTTCGGAATATCACACTCGCAAACACGAAGCTGATGATAACCAGATCTAAGGTCGATCTTGGAGAAGAAACTAGCACCTTGACGCTGGTTGAACAAGTCATCAATTCTAGAAATGGGATACTTATTCTTGATTTTGACCTTTTTCAACTAATGGTAATCAATACATATTCTGAGGGAACCATCTTTCTTCCGCATAAAAAAACTGAGGCACCCCATGGAGAAATGCTAGGCCTGATGAAACCCTTATCAAGAAGATCCCTCAATTGATCCTTTAACTCTTTAAGTTCTGCGGGAGCTATTCTATAGGGAGGAATATAGATAGGATTCGTATTTGGAAAAAGATATATCCCAAAGTCGATTTCCCGCTTGGGAGGGACTCCAGACAAATCTTCAGAAACACTTCTAGGGACTCCAAACAAATCTTCAGAAACACTTCTAGGAACTCATCTGATCATGTGGGTCCGCTACCATGGAGGGGGCATAGCTAGACAGCTGAGTGAACTTCAAACTGTACTCCTAAACAATCATGGATCCCTATCTTAAGTTCACAAACTCCTCGGCCTTCGCTTGCCTCAACTCTCAGGAAAAGAATCGGTCGAGGAAAGTCCCCTCGAAACACTCCCAAGTCATAGGGACCACGTCCCTAGCTCTAGCTTCCTTCCATTGCGTGAACCATACATGAGCTACATCCTTGAGTTGATAGGATGCCAACTCGACACTATCAACACCATCCACTTGCATCACATCAAAGACTTTCTTCACTTCATCAATAATGTTTAGTGGATCTTCATTCACTTTCGAACTCCAGAACTCCAGTGGGTTTATACGGATAAAGTTATGAACTCAGGTTGCTACCCCACCTTGAAGGTGGATGGGGATAGGAGTTGGCTGGTTGGCCTGAGCAGCCAAGGTCTGGGCTAGCATATGGATGGCATTTCTGAACTCCTCATTCATGACCTCGGGGGCCGAAACTAGAGGAATAACATTACAAGAAGCTCGGTGAGGCATAGTACATTGAGGAATAATCTTAAATGCACAAGGAAAGGATTAGAGGGATATTAGAGTTAAACTCTATCGCACGATATGATCATGAAAGAAGTGAAGTTTTTCTAAGATATCTCATAGCTTCCCTCTCATAAGTGTGACGCGCTTCACACACATGAAAGAGACTCTACTCAATGCGGCTTTCAAATATCCTAGGACTTTTGAACCTGAGCCTCTGATAGCAAGTTTGTCACTCCCCGAGGCTACCCCCTAGATGTAACATGGGACGCGAGACCACAAGTGTCCCAAGTTAACCCTTGGTCATAACATTCTCTGTCATTCATAAGAACACATAGCGGAAGCATAGGTAGAAAGTTAGGCAACCCATATCATATACGACAAGTCAAAACAAAACATAACTTAGAAGAAAGACTCGAATATTGTCTATGTCTGAAAAGCCTCTACACATGACATAAGAAGTTGCTAGGACAAGACCCTAGCTAACTAAAGGTACGGAAGTAAATAATCAAAACTAGCTAGAGTCATAACTAGACCTCGAATAATGGGGACTTACCAACACTGACTGGATACAGCATGTGGTCTCTAGCCACGTGCCTGAGGGAGGGAACCTGAATCTGCATCATCAAGAGGATGCAACACAATATATGTGTTAGTATTATAGGATGTACTGAGTATGTGAGATGATCATGATAAAACATGCTTAAGATCAACTCGTTCATAAAAATAGATAGTATAAGAAATTATCAAGATATAGGACATAAAACATGATGTAAAGTCAAGGTTCAAAGTAAACTATCATATAACTTCATAGCTTGAAAATAATCATGTGGGAGTTTCTCTTAACCAAAATAAATGATGCTGAGCTACATGGAGTCCAGTGTCATGCATCCACACTAAAAAAGGTTGTCCTAACCAGTCAAAGTTAGAACCATGTCATAAGGATCCTTTCATAAGCCACGGAGGGTAACCTATGGTGGCAACGTAGTTTTGGACTTGAGTTATCTTGAACCCTCATCACTTGGTGCTAAATACTACTCCCAAAACATATAACATGAGGCTCACATAAATGTGATATATCTAGATTTCAAGCTTTTTCATAAACATGTTCATAACCCGGATCTTCATATTTCTCATGAACCTTGGTTTAGAAAATTATTCACGAGGATTGATGGCACATCGAGTGTCCTATCTTGCATAATAAATCATAACTTGAAAACTTGCATGACTCTAGTTCAATTTTTATAATGACATATATTTTCATAGAACATAGGAACTAGACATGCACTTTCTTGAAAATTCATGAGAATACATGCTATCAAATACCCAATTTACATAAATCAATCCATGCATGTAGGATTTTCCATACTTAGCCTTGAATTCATGAAATAGGAATTCATATGTAAAAACCCATGAAAAATCATGCAATTTAATAGAATTTCATAATAAAATCATGAGAAGACAATTTATAGCAAAACCCATAATGATTGGGTAAGAACACAAATTTGAAAGTTCATGAAATCAAAATAGATATTTGGAGTTTTGGGCACAAGAGTGAAAGAAACCCAATGTTGAATACCCACATACCTTAGTTGAAGCTAACCCACTTGAAATTGAAAAGAAATGGAGACTTGAACTTGGAGCTTGAGACTTGGAGCTTGAAGGAGTTCTTTTCCCAATTTGGTAGATAAATGAGGGATAATGAAAGGCTTAGGCTAAATAGGGGTAAAAACCTTTCTAAAAATAGTCAAAACAATATCATTTAGGAGTTAAAAGGGTGCATAATGACTAAAATACTCCTGAAACATAATTAGGAAAAAGCTGGAAAAAGTTCGGCCTTAGAGACCACGGGTCAGTCTATAGACCATCGTCCTGAATGGCGACCCATCAACAGAACCGTAGTTCCAAAAGCTACTTTTGAGGGTCTACTGGAAATTCATTCCACGAGTCACACTATAGTTCGTGATTCATAACAATGGACCATCCTGTTGACTAGTGGTTTGACTTAGGAAACTGGGGCTCCTCTGATTCTTAGGAACTATGGATGGAAGGATGACTCATGGTTCAAGTTGACAGGTTGTCAACCAACTCATCTTGTCTAGGACCCTTTATGGGGGTCCTATGAAACTAGGAACTATTAGTCCATAAGATGAGCCGTGGTTCCAAACCACGAACCATCGAATGACTCGTAGATGGAGGAAAGGACACTTCCAACAAGAAGACCACAAATTCGTCTATGGACCATCATCCAGAATGATGAACCATCAACTGATCCGTGGTCTCTGGGAATTTTATAATTTTTTAGAAATTTTAACTTAGAATGTTGGTTTGATTTCTGGGGTGTTACAAGTCTGCCAGCCGCTACTGCAATGGCTCTATAGTGAGAAAATTCCTGCTATAGCAGGATGCCATCAGCTCGAATATAATTTCAAATTCCAATTTTTTTATTGTGTTATTCCAGTTTAAATTTAGGAGCGTATATTTAAAAGTTCTCGAACCCGTATTCATAATGAGGTGCCTTTTAGTAATGATTTAACAGGTCATTTCATTTGTAAGAAGAACTATCTAACACTCTTGGTCCACATGCAACAGCTAATACAGACCGCATCTCCATATGTGCACAATACATCCCATCTCGCATTAGGGTATTAGATCACTAGCATTTCATCAATATTTTTGGGACTCACCTACACCTTCTCATATGAATTGCATCCTTTAATATGTGGAATGCATGTTATTTCACAAGCTATAGGCAGATCACTGGCACTATAGTAATTTTTTATCGCGATCTGCGATTCAGTAGGCAAACCGCATCTCTCACTTTGTGCCATGCAAGTCAGTTTGCACCCTAAAGGCAGACCACTGGAAACCTCAACAAGCTTTGCTACAAGCTGTGATAGCATCGCCGTTTTGCCCTTGCCTATATGCGCTTCGCACTTTGCATATCTCAGGGAATAGTCCTCATCCTTCACTTCTTGCAATTTTTGTGCATTGAGGACAAAGCTTCATTTGCGTTTGGGGGTATAACTATTATTTAAGCTACTGTGAAGTATGTCTAAATCTATATTATTGGTTGTTGTGCTCTTTATTGTGCGTTTGTCGGGCTTAAGTTTTCATGATGTTTTGAATGTAAATGTTGGATTGGTCCTACACGCTCTATTATTTCACTACCCGTGCTTTGCAAACATGCTTAGTGCCTATGCCAGGCCTTGTTCTGCATTGATCCATGAACACATATATCATTTTTGCCCTTTTAATAGTAGTTAGTTCAAAAAACTCCATGGGATTTATTTATACCACAGTTCTTTCCCAAGGAGCAAAATTTTCTTTTGTTTATTTTTGTGTCGAACTGAGTTTGTGTTTCTTTATGATAGATTGAGAGGCAACTTTCTGAAGATAAAATACCAAGTTTTAGTGTTTAATTGAGTCCATGTGTTGCTTGTCTCGAAATAGGCCTACCAAAAATTTTCTTGGCAAGAATTTTGCAAATTGAAGGAAATAGGGGAAAATGATTTTTGCTAAAGCATTCTCTTGACATGACTTACACATTCTCTATTTGGCTTGATTGATTCACAAACGGGTATGTAGAACTCGGAATATCTTGTCAAAAGTTAATTGTCCCAATTGATTTTTGAGACTAGTTGTGAAATTCTTGTGTTGTGATGCCTAGTGTGGCAAGATTTTACTTCATTCTTGTGTATGCGTGTTGTCTAGAACTTACTCCAAAAGTAATTCAAGGCAAAATCCTAGATGATACTGATCTTGGAAGATGACCTTAGGCCTTTTTCGAATAACCACTTCATCCAAATTGACTTCCCTTATCATTGATCCTAGTGAACCCCTTTGAGCTTATAACTTTTCTTTGGAACCTTGTTAGACACCTTAACCCTTTTTGGATCCTCTATTTTTGCACCCATCTTCCATATTTGCTAGAAGTGAAATGTAGGCCAAAAGCCTAAGTTTGGGGGGGGGGGGGGGGAATTGAAAAGTTGACATAGGAAAAAGCCTAAGTTTGGGGGTGTATTCACAAAAATGTGGAGAAGAAAAGGAGTTGCGTTTCAATGCAAGGTAGCACCTTTTGCTTAAAATGAAAATTGTTCCAAAATGTTCAATGAAGTGAGAAAAATAAAAAGAAAGGAAGAAATTGGTGCTACCAAATGAGTGTAACAAAAGGTTGTTGAATGAATAAGTTGAAGGGAAACTTTGGTTGTGAGAAGAAGAAATAAGGTAGAGTAATGTTCAAAAATGTGAGTGGTGCATTGAATGAGTACAAATAGTGTTAGGGTGGTTTAGTCACTTGAGCCAAATGCAATCCTCACCTTAACCCTAGCCAACATCATTGTCTGCAAGTCCTTAGTGATTCTGAGATTGGTAACTCTACATTAGTGGTGAACAACATAAAGGGAAAGTCTATGGTTCAGTGCGTGTGCATTCGATCTTCTTTGAGAGAGTGAGAGTCTTCATATTCTCTTATCATCCCTCTATTTTGAATCGCATGAGTGTAAGTGGGATTCTCTCTTTTGGTGAGTGGCATCACACACTTGAATCAAATAATGAAGTCTCTATTTCAATTGAGAGGAATGAATGAGATAAGTTGTGTGGCGAATCTAGAGGCAAACCTTGAAGGTTAATGCCAATGACCTGAGGAGCTTGATAATCTTATTTTACATGGAAAATCCCATGCTTTTGAATGAAAAATGAATCCTTTTGATAAGATTTTTGAAATGAGTACTTGCCTTGAGACTATGGTGATACCAATTGAGATGAGCATCGTAGTTGAGTCTTATTGTTTTGAGTCTTTTGTTTGTTATTTTATTAAGCTTTTGAGTCAATATAATATGGTGTACATCCCTTGTGTTTTAAGAACCTGTTTCAATTCTTACCTTGTGAGTGTCTTGCTTGAGGACAAACAATAGTTCAAGTTTGGGGGTTTGATAAGTTGGTAATCTACCAACTTATTGAGCCTTTATTCATGAATTATTGCCATATTTTGATAAGAATTAGAGGTAATTATTTCCTTTATTATCATAAATATAGGTACTTTTAGTGAAATGAAGAAAGCAGAGGATTTGAACTCAAAGAGCTTAAAATAAAGTTAAAGTACAAGGGTGATCAAAAGGGGAAGAGTATGTTATGAGAGGCGAAGTGATTTGCGAGCCACCTGCTAATGCAGGTGCCAACACATCGAGAAGTTTAGACACTGCTTGGGAAGTCATCAACATGCAAGCCACACTTTGACAAGGGCGATCACCCATCCCCTCAAACCTGACGTTGCACACTATGGGAGTATTACTACCTAAGAATATGGGCACCTGTGATAGCATAACTCAAGGGGCAATCACAGGTGCCTTCTCCCTTCATATTGCACATGCCTCGAAGGGTAATTTTGTCCAATTGTGTGTGACATATTTAGGAAGGTTCTAAAACCCTTTTTGAGATCCGTACCTTGATTATTCATCAGGTTTTGCTTTCCTTAGGAAGATAGTAGTGGAGTACACTTTTCTCTCTTCTTCTTCCTTATTGAAAAATACCATTTGTAAGAAATTTGGAGCTTGAAATTTGAACTAAGCTTATATAATTGAAAAATAGGGGAGCTTGGATAGCTGGTCTGGACTGAGAGTAGGGACTTAGATGAAGTCCATAAAGAATGAATCCATTCTTAGAAAATCATGATTTACAAGAAGGAGCATCCAACTGAGAGGAATAGCTATACAAGAAAACTATTTTCTTCTAAACTGAACTTACCAGCATGGACTGAACTGATGTAGGGCCTTCTGGCCTTCGGAGAGATTACTTGTAGGCCTGAACTGATCTGATGTGAAGAGTCTACTATCTTACTATATACAGCTACTGGACATAAGGTATAAGAATCCTTGTCAGGGAGTAAGAACAAGACTATTCCCTCCTTAAACAATACGGTTGACATTTTTTTAAGATTAGGAATACCCTTTTTAACTACACCAACTTTATCTGAATGCCAAACTTGATATCTGCAACTGAAATTTCATCAACACACATATAGATTCTGAGGTCTGAGCCTACTATCTTCTTTCAACATGTTCAAGCCTACCTCAACTAAAACTTTTGCATCTAGAGTCGTCTCCCAAGAATGGTATTCCTCCATATCACATAAATCAACTAACCATGAGTTTTAATCAATGGGTCACTAGTCGCACAAAATAAAGTCCCACATGTATTTCATCACGACATTCAAGCCTGTTACTATGATCATCTTAAGTCTTGTCTAGAGCTGGCACTATTTGAGGCCTCTATCCTCTTCCCTAGCATATCAAGAAACTGTAGCTGCAAGAATTTCTACAAAGAGGGACATTCTGAGGAGAAAAAAAATCTAGTACTTCCTCTCCAGGCTACTGCTTAGCTTCCTTCACTAACACATTTAGTGTAATCTAGCCACTCAAGGTGATGTCTGAGAGGTAAAGTACAAGGGTCTGAGTGTCTCATATACTGGACATATGAAGCATGGTTGGAGTAAGGAATAATAAGCATGAGCTATTCAAGAAATCTGGTCTGAGAATATACATGATATAGGATGATTTCATTATCCATCAAGGCATATACTGAGGATTAAACTGAGTACATAGAACTGAGCATACTGTGAGACATTAGTTTACTTGTATAACGAGTCTCATGGAATAAAGCTGGAATTCATAGAATCGTAGAGTAATACTGGAATCGCTGTTTGGAGAAAATTTTTGTTTGTTCTAATAGCGGAGTATGAACATGAATCTGTATCGAGTGCATGAACTTATACATGAGTATGACATAAATACGTCTGAGTATAGTGTCATCTTGACTGAAGTCCTAGGAAATCTGCTGGAATAAGAATGGATCGATATCCCAGCATAGCCCTTTCTAGAATTCTATACTGGTTGAGTCGCAAAACTCAACTTGGTTCTCCATTCTATCATCTCCCCTTTAGCTTGAAAGTCACCTCCCTAAGTCTACGGATCTCTCTCCTGAACTAGGCTATAACTGAAGATGCTAAACCCTTACTAGGTCTCCTTATGAGGCATCTCTTAGCTTCCTCTTTATCCTTAAGGCTATCACTAGAGGATTCATACTTTTACTGGGGTATATAACCACTTCTTCTAACACTTAGCAATTTGACTTTTTGCTTATTGGTTTACTAACATCGCATCTCTAAGTTCACATCCACCAAACCCAACAGAATTCAGACCACACTAGGGGCTCAACATCATCTATCTATAATCTTCTGAACATCACACAACAACATACTACTCTGGGTGCACATCTACCTTTTTAATGCTTAAGGCTCTCTTCTCTATCTCATGACTTAGTCACAATTTACTAATTCATCTAGGCGTCATATATACATCTTATAGCTATTATAATTCTGAATCCATACACCTAGTTCTGGGGGCATTCTATTACTTATGGCCCATAACATCTACATTCATACTAACTGTTAAGTGACTATACTACCCAAGCTCTTAGAAAATATCAGAATTTTGGCTAAGGTGCCCATCGAGGTAGAGTTTCTGGAAGAGGGTCTAAGAGCACATTCTACTGTAGGATTAACTGTACGAGTGGGAAAGGAAACATGCTTTGAATATGTAGACTTACTAGTGGGCTCCTCTCAAGACCTTGTACAACCTTTGGACTTTCTGATGGCTCTATCTAGGAGTACCTTATTGACAGGAATATGAACTATACTTTTTCCACTACCTCAAAGATGAGGCATGACTGGAGGAATTAGATCAACGCATGAATCTGCATAAGTTTCTGATGGAACAACTTTACTGCATGATTTGGAGTATGAACAAAGGGAAACATTTCCTAAATGCCCAGTATACCCTCGAAGAAAAGTACAGACGTCTCCATACCGTTCCGTAAGACTCTACTAGACACGACTTCATAGACACCCTAGGACACTTGAACTCTATGATCTGATACTAAGTTTGTCACGCCCCAAGCCTACACCTTGGATGCAACATAATGCTTAGAGTCTCAAGTGACGCCAAGCTAACCCATGACCTAGCATACTGCAGAGACAAAGACTGAAAGTAAATGCAAAAGTTGAAATGTACTGAGCTCTTTTGAAATTATTAGAAAAAAAGAGCTAATATAAACTAATATACAATAGCATTTTGAAAACTGATACAACTAAGTGACTGACTATCTGACTGTCTATGATTCCTCTACTAACACTAAACTACAGTTAGCTGGGACATGACCCCCAACTAGCTCTAATCAATGTATAATAACTTAAATAACATCTATAACTACTATTGACTAGAGTTTTCGAATAAGAAGAACTCATCCCTTGCTGACTGGAAGCTGCGATCTGTCTGACCATTATCCCGGAGCTAGTACTGAAACCTACATCATAAAATGATGCCACACAAGGAAGGTATGCGGTCAATGCTTTAAATGTACTGAGCATGTGAGATAATGCACTAACTTTTAAAACATGAGAAAACATGTATATACTAGAAACGTAACTGAAAGTTGGACTAAGTATAGATATTTGAGAATGCATAAGTTAACACTGTAAAACATGGACTCCTTTACTGAAGAGTATAAAATATTTCTGAGTTGTTAACTATGAGATAAATAGGCTATGAGATATTTAAGCATGTTGAATATACTGATGAGCTGTTTAAAAAAACTATTAGTTGAATATGTAGTACTCCGGCCCAAACATAATATCCACAAAATCTAAAATATAAGGATATACTGAATAATGTAATTTAAAATCTGTAAACCTGAACTGAGGGCCTAGTACAGAACTACTGAGTCTAATTCTATGGGAGAGTCTGTTAACTAACATAAACCAAGTGAGATAAATGTGGATTTCGATGTATACGCCCCATCGAGAGAACCCAATATACCTTGCTAGGGTATAGAAGCATGACTGACATGATCACTAGTTCTGATGGCCAACTGAAGGGCTAAATAACCTATGGTGGCACGTAGTTCTGGAACTTGAGGGTGTGCTGAACCCTAGTCCAACTCAATGCTAAATACTACTCCCAAACTGAATACTGATAGCTCATTTAAAACTGAAGTTCTGGAATGCTGCATCAGAACCTAATTTATCTAGATGATTTCTGAAAGACTGTATAACTGAAAACTATTCATAAAGCATGTGGACAAATCTATATCTCATACTAAATATGAAACTTACTAAATTCGTCATCATTGATGGCATATCTGAAAGACTATATTTAAAAATATATTCTTGTAAAACATACTGAACGTAAGCTGAAGCCTGCCAAATCATGAGAAGTTTTAAAGAAAACTTGTAGACTGAAAACTGGCTAATTTGATGCTTAAAACTAAATGCTAGTAATCTGGATTAAATTCTGAAGAAAACCAATTCTTATTAAAATACTACCGTTTCAGGCTAGATTCTTGGTTTCTTAAAGTTCTTGTAAAAGATCTTGCAAGTCATTAGAAACATGGAGCAAATCTTCTAAAATAGGCTATAATTCATGTAGAAATCATAAAGACTGAATTCTGTAAAATTTAACATGATTGGGTAAGAACCTAGTTTCTAACATCATGAAATTTGAAATAGAAGACTGAGGTTTTGGACATAAGGGTGAACTAAACCCTTACTGAATATTCACATACCTGGTTGTAGAAGATTCTTAAATTGGAACTGAGGTTTGAAGCTTTGGAGAAGAACCCTAGGTCTAAATTTGGAGAAGAACATTCTTTTCTTCTTGAAACTGACTTGAGAGGAAAATAACTTGATTTGAGGATTAGAATTAATAAAAATAAGCCTAGAGCTATTTATAGCCGGAGCTCAAATGAGAATGAAAGGTCTTAAATACCCCTTGGATACTAAATGAAAAACTGTTGAAAAAACTCATCGCTGGGTTCCACGAGCATGAACCACGACCTGTAGAATGGATCATGGTTCGTGGAAAGGGTTCGTTGTTCCTGGGTGAAGTTTTTGGTCTCTAGAAAGATTTCCACGAGTTAGTTTCATGACCCGTGGATCATTCCACAACCCGTGGAACCTCCTTGTGGTTTTCAGGCCACTTTTAAGCTTCTAGACTGTTTCCACGAGTTGGTTTCATGACCCATGGAAACTTCCATGACCCGTGGAACCTCCTCATGTTTTTTTGGTGAAAAAACTGATTTCCACGAGTTTAATATACGGTTTGTGGTTTGATCCACGAGTCGTGGATTCCACTCGTGGTTTTGGTCTGTCAGTTTGATAGACAAACACATTTTAGAAAAACACTGATAACGTTTTGCTCCATACTCGGATTAATGTGCAGTTGGTGGAGTTTTAAAGAAGACTCAAAGACCTTTAATTTGGTGGGTACTAGGCCACCTAACTCTTCATATTATAGGAGATATGATCGTTTGAATTTGACCCTAGTTTAGTTTTACATGAATTTTTTTTTGGTTGGGGTGCTTTCAACTTAACTTGCTTATAGGAGTTTCTTATGAACATGATCCACACCCAAAACACTTCCCACACTAGGGAATTGATCATGACACCTATGGAAAGTGGTTTAGTCTTAGCTTAATATTTTTGGGGTGTTAGAATATCTCCCCCTTGGGATCATTCGTTCTTGAATGAAGACTAATTAAGCTGAGTTTGGAGGGAAAAAGTTGTAATCCTTATCAACAGAGTACTAGAAATTTATATCTAACTGAGCTGAGTTCTATGGATGTGAAGACATGCTAAAATGCAAGGATAGCTGAGGGAACATGGCACTGAGACTGAAATACACCTGAATAAACTGATAAGTTGGAGAGGAACTATTACCTCATGCTGAACCGGGTGTTTTTCTAATAAAAACTAACTAGGCTGAGGTGGTAGGGAAAGAGCTGCAATCCCACCAACTAAGTTCTAGAAGTTGGAGCACTGACATGGCCTGGTAACTAATTTCTCACTGAAATATGAAATGAGCTAGGTTGGTGAGGCATGTATGCATACTGAGAGCATAAGAACACTAATAGGACATGCAACTGAATGTCCAACTGGATAGCTGGTCTGGACTGATAGTAGGGACTTAGCTGAAGTCCATAAAGAATGAACGCATTCTTAGAAAATCACAATTTACTGGAAGGAAAATCCAACTGAGAGGAATAGCTATACGAGAAAACTATTTTCTTCTAAACTGAACTTACCAGCATGGACTGAACTGATGTAGGGCCTTCTGGCCTTCGGAGAGATTACTTGTAGGCCTGAACTGATCTGATGTGAAGAGTCTACTATCTTACTATATACAACTACTGGACATAAGGTATAAGAATCCTTGTCAGGGAGTAAGAACAAGACTATTCCCTCCTTAAACAATACGGTTGACATTTTTTTAAGATTAGGAATACCCTTTTTAACTACACCAAATTTATCTGAATGCCAAACTTGCTATCTGCAACTGAAATTTCATCAACACACATATATATTATGAGGTCTGAGCCTACTATCTTCTTTTAACATGTTCAAGCCTACCTCAACTAAAACTTTTGCATCTAGAGTCGTCTCCCAAGAATGGTATTCCCTCCTTATCACATAAATCAACTAACCTTGAGTTTTAATCAATGGGTCACTAGTCGCACAAAACAAAGTCCCACATGTATTTCATCACGACATTTAAGCCTGTTACTATGATCATCTTAAGTCTTGTCTAGAGCTGGCACTATCTGAGGCCTCTATCCTCTTCCCTAGCATATCTAGAAACTGTAGCTGCAAGAATTTCTACAAATAGGGACATTCTGAGGAGAAAAAAAATCTAGTACTTCCTCTCCAGGCTACTGCTTAGCTTCCTTCACTAACACATTTAGTGTAATCTAGCCACTCAAGGTGATGTCTGAGAGGTAAAGTACAAGGGTCTGAGTGTCTCATATACTGGACATATGAAGCATGGTTGGAGTAAGGAATAATAAGCATGAGCTATTCAAGAAATCTGGTCTGAGCATATACATGATATAGGATGATTTCATTATCCATCAAGGCATATACTGAGGATTGAACTGAGTACATAGAACTGAGCATATTGTGAGACATGAGTTTACTTGTATAATGAGTCTCATGGAATAAAGCTGGAATTCATAGAATCGTAGAGTAATACTAGAATCGCTGTTTGGAGAAAATTTTTGTTTGTTCTAATAGCAGAGTATGGACATGAATCTGTATGGAGTGCATTAACTTATACACGAGTATGACATAAATACGTCTGAGTATAGTATCATCTTGACTGAAGTATTAGGAAATCTGCTGGAATAAGAATGGATCGATATCCCATCATAGCCCTTTCTAGAATTCTATACTGGTTGAGTCGCAAAACTCGACTTGGTTCTCCATTCTATCATCTCCCCCTTAGCTTGAGTCACCTCCCTAAGTCTACGGATCTCTCTCCTAAACTAGGCTATAACTGAAGATGCTAAACCCTTACTAGGTCTCCTTATGAGGCATCTCTTAGCTTCCTCTTTATCCTTAAGGCTATCACTAGAGGATTCATACTCTTAATGGGGTATATAACCACTTTTTCTAACACTTAGCAATTTGACTTTTTGCTTATTGGTCTACTAACATCGCATCTCTAAGTTCACATCCACCAAACCCAATAGAATTCAGACCACACTAGGGGCTCAATATCGTCTATCTATAATCTTCTAAACATCACACAACAACATACTACTCTGGGTGCACATCTACCTTTTTAATGCTTAAGGCTCTCTTCTCTATCTCATGATTTAGTCACAATTTACTAATTCATCTAGGCGTCATATATACATCTTATAGCTATTATAAATCTGAATCCATACACCTAGTTCTGGGGGCATTCTATTACTTATGGACCATAACATCTATATTCATACTAACTGTTAAGTGACTATACTACCCAAGCTCTTAGAAAATATCAGAATTTTGGCTAAGGTGCCTATCGAGGTAGAGTTTCTGGAAGAGGGTCTGAGAGCACATTCTACTGTAGGATCAACTGTACGAGTGGGAAAGGAAACATGCTTTGAATCAGTAGACTTTAATGCACTAGTGGGATCCTCTCAAGCCCTTGTACAACCTTTGGACTTTCTGATGGCTCTATCTGGGAGTACCTTATTGACAGGAATCTGAACTATACTATTTCCACTACCTCAAAGATGAGGCATGACTGGAGGAATTAGATCAACACATGAATCTGCATAAGTTTCTGAAGGAACAACTTTACTGCATGATCTGGAGTATGAACAAAGGGAAACATTTCCTAAATGCCCGGTATCCCCTCGAAGAAAAGTACAGACGTCTCCATACCTTTCAACAAGACTCTACTAGACACGAATTCATAGACACCCTAGGACACTTGAACTTTGTTCTCTGATACCAAGTTTGTCACTCCCCAAGCCTACACCCTGGATGTAACATGATGCTTAGAGTCTCAAGTGATGCCAAGCTAACCCATGACCTGGCATACTGTTGAGATAAAGACTGAAAGTAAATGGAAAAGCTAAAATGTACTGAGCTCTTTTGAAATTATTAAAAAAAATGAGCTAATATTAACTGATATACAATAGCATTTTGAAAACTAATACAACTGAGTTACTGAATATCTGACTGTCTATGATGCCTCTACTAACACTAAATTACAGTTAGCTGGGAAATGACCCCCAAATAGCTCTAATCAATGTATAATAACTGAAATAACATCTATAACTACTATTGACTAGAGTTATCAAATAAGGAGAACTCATCCCTAGCTGACGGGAAGCTTCGATCTGTCTGACCATGATCCTAGAGCTAGTACTGAAATATATATCATAAAATGATGCAGCAAAAGAAAGGTATGCGGTCAATACTTTGAATGTACTGAGCATGTGAGATAATGCACTAACTTTTAAAACATGAGAAAACATGTATATACTAGAAACATAACTGAAAGCTGGGCTAAGTATAGATATTTGAGAATGCATAAGTTAACACTGTAAAACATGGGCTCCTTTACTGAAGAGTATAAAATGTTTCTAAGTTGTTAACTATGAGATACATAAGCTATGAGATAATTAAGCATGCTGAAAATATTGATGAGCTATTTAAAAAAACTATAAGTCAGATCTGTAGTACTCAGGCCCAAACATAATATGCACAAAATCTTAAATATAAGGTTATTCTGAACAATGTAATTTCAAAGCTGTAAAACTAAACTGAGGGCCTAGTACACAACTATTGAGTCTAATTCTATGGGAGAGTTTTTTAACTGACATAAACCACGTGAGCTAAACATGGAGTCCAATGTATACGCCGCATAGAGAGGATCCAATATACATTGCCATGGTATAGAGTCATGACTGGCGTGATCACTAGTTCTGATGCCCAACTGAGGGGCTAAAAAACCTACGGAGGCACGTAAATCTGGGACTTGAGGGTACGCTAAACCCTAGTCCAACTCGGTACTAAATACTACTCCCAAACTAAATACTGATAGCTCATTTAAAACTGAAGTTCTGAAATACTGCATCAGAACCTAATTTATCTAGATGATTTCTAAAAGACTGTATAACTGAAAAGTATTCATAAAGCATATGGACATATCTAGATGTCATTCTAATTATGAAACTTACTAAATTCGTCATCATTGATGGCATATCTGAAAGTCTATATTTAAAAACATATTCTTGTAAAACATACTGAAGGTAAGCTGAAGCCTGCCAAATCATGAGAAGTTTTAAAGAAAACATGTAGACTGAAAACTAGCTAATTTCATGCTTAAAACTAAAGGCTGGTAATATGGATTAAATTCAGAAAAAAACCAATACTCATTAAAATACTACCGTTTCAATCTAAATTCTTGGTTTATTAAAGTTCTTGTAAAATATCTTGCAAGTCATTAGAAACATGGAGCAAATCTTCTAAATAGGCTATAATTCATATAAAAATCATAAGGACTGAATCCTGTAAAATTTAGCATGATTGGGTAAGAACCCTAGTTTCTAACATCATGAAATTCGAAATAGAAGACTGAGGTTTTGGGCATAAGGGTGAACTAAACACTTACTGAATACCCATATACCT
This sequence comes from Jaltomata sinuosa, assembly GCA_003996215.1. Classification (NCBI taxonomy): domain Eukaryota; kingdom Viridiplantae; phylum Streptophyta; class Magnoliopsida; order Solanales; family Solanaceae; genus Jaltomata; species Jaltomata sinuosa. Next base: position 13,939 of record QJPP01000285.1, on the reverse strand, counting down.
GGTTGTAGAAGATTCTTGAACTGGAACTGAGGTTTGAAGCTTTGGAGAAGAACCCTAGGTCTGAAATCTAGAGAAGAAAGTTCTTTTCTTCTTGAAACTGACTTGAGAGGAAACTAACTTGATTTGAGGTTTAGACTTAATAACAATAAGCCTAGAGCTATTTATAGTCGGAGCTAAAAGAAGAATGAAAGGTCTTAAATACCCCTGGGATACTAAACGAAAAACTACTGAAAAAACTCATCGCTGGGTTCCACGAGCATGAACCATGACCCATAGAATGGATAATGGTTCGTGGTTCTTGGGTGAAGTTTCTGATCTATGGAATGATTTCCACCAGTTGGTTTCATGACCCGTGGATCATTCCACGACCCGTGGAACCTTCTCATGGTTTTCAGGCCACTTTTAAGCTTCTGGACAGTTTCTACGAGTTGGTTTCATGACCCGTGGAAACTCCCATGACCCGTGGAACCTCCTCGTGGTTTTCTGGTGAAAAACCTGATTTCCACAAGTTCAATCTACGGTTCGTGGTTTGATCCATGAGTCATGGATTCCACTCGTGGTTTCTATCTGTCAGTTTGATAGACAGACATAGTTTAGTAAAATACTGATAACATTTTACTCCGAGTTCGGATTAATACACGGTTAGGGTCATTGGAAAGAAGACTCAAAGACCTTTAATTTGGTGGGTACTAGGCTACCTAACACTTCATAGTCTAGGAGATTTGATCATTTGAAGTTGACCCTAGTTTAGTTTTACATGAAAACTTCTTTGGTTGGGATGTTTTCAACTTAACTTGATTATAGGAGTTTCTTATAAACATGATCCACACCCAAACCACTTCCCACACTAGGGAATTGATCATGACACCTATAGAAAGTGGTTTTGTCTTAGCTTAACATTTTTGGGGTGTTTCAATTAATCAGTCTTTATCTTATTGTAAAATTCCATCAGAAGTATGCCCATATTCTTCCATCTCTTGATAACTCAAATTGTGTTTCGATTCTTTGTTACATTTTGAATTATCATCCCAAACCTTTTCCCCCAATTTTTACATTTACTCGTTTGAACTCTTTCTTGCTTTATTGATTGATCTTCAACAATTTAGTGGTGAATCTTTATGCTTTTATCCGTGGATACGACCCCGACACTCATTGGGTACTTACTTATTTTGCTAGGTGATCATTACCACCTCCTTTGGGAGAGTGCTTTTGAACATCATCAATGATTCCACCGTGTTTGTGAAGGGGCGAGTTTTGTGGACTTTGCATTCGTGATGGGTTCCTCACATTCATGAAGAAGGTCCCATTGAGACCCGGTCTATGTTCTTCCTCACGTTTGTGATGAAGGACCAGCTGGTACGGTCCTGTATTTTTGAAGAAGGGACCACTAGCAGTATATATCTTTCCAAGTTTGTTATTTCTCTATTTGTAGATGAATTTTTGTACTCTTGGGAGCTTAAGATCTAATTCTTTTGCGATTTTCATCGTATAAGTGTTCGGGTATGTTCCTTGTACCTCCCTTGTGTTTTTCCATTTGTTTTACGCATAATTCCATCTTTGATTTTGTCAAATTTGATTTTTTATTTCTTGATTTCTCTTGAGGGTCACATGAACTTTCTGAACTGTTTTGAGCCTCGAATTGATTCTAGTTCTCACCCAACTTTTGGACATGAGTTCTTTACCCTTTGGTAAAGGTAGTTGCAAGATAAAATTTCTAGTTTAATCGATGGGCCCTAAGGGTCAAGTTTTTACCCGATTTTGGAACAATTTGTTAAGATATCAAAATAGGTATCAATAGTTTTGTATTAACATGTAGATTAGTTATTTGATAGAGTGGCAGCAGTCTGGAACTTTATGGAATGGGAAGGCTTTCGTGTGATGATTCGAGATTACTGTTCGATCATAAGGTAGGTTACAGTTTTCCTTTTTATTAGACTTAGTTCAGGTAGATGATATATGGTATTAATTTCATATTGGTTAGGGGAATCGCTAGGTAGGGTTAGGTCTATATCAAATTCTGAATAAATGGCTTGTTTCGAGGACCTTAGAGTAGTGTTGTTTCTTGAGCCTTAGTTTAGGTTGCTTAATTAACACTAGTCTTAGACTGGGGATCCTTAGTATAGTTTTGGGGTAGGATTTTGTGGTAGAGTGATCTTCTCCAATTGTTTCTCTTTATTATTGCTTTTATTTCTATATTTTTCTTCTATTTTGATATTATGGGTTCAAGGTCGTGAATTTGGACTGGCTGGACTCCAGGTTAGTGTGATTTTTGCATGGAGGGTGGTTTACCCTTTTTGGTGTATATATATATATATATATGTTGACATACACACACACACACACACACACACACATATATATATATATATATATATGTTGACATACATACATTCATGCGTTCATGTACACGAATTATGATGAGAAAAGATACTGATTTTAGATTTTAAACTAAACAATCACATTTTTATCACTAATTTGAACTCCACGGGACCATATGAATTCTTACTACTAATTCTTGGTTTTTTGAAAGGACTGTACCACCTTAAACCCAGTCTGAGGTAAGATTTCGATACATTTATACTATTAGGTCCAGCGTAAGATTTTGGTCCAATCATACTTTATTTTATCGTTACATCTGAGGTGAGATTCTTGGTGGGTCTGAGGTAAGATTCTAGGATTTCACTGTTACTACGTCCGAGGTGTAATTCTAGGCAGCCTGAGGTAAGATTATGGGTTTCACAGCATTGGCCACATACTGCATTGCATCATCTCATATTGCACAACATACCTTATTTATATTTATGGTGCGAGTATTATTAGTAATATTTTAACTTTATCCTTATTATGTTTGAGATTTCTAGGTTAGGTTCTGATGTGTAGCACTTTTTCATGTTATTTATGTTGTATAAATTGTTCTCCTAAGCTCGATCAGCCTATGATGCCTATTGAGTACGCGTGTTCTTGTACTGATACTATATTTCTGCATCTTTTTCTGATGCAGATCCCAGTACGAGTCACTATCACTGATTTTTCGCTTGTTCAAGGACTTCTGTTTATCGGATTTATGGAGAGCACTTAGCATCTGGACACTTACCCCTTTCCTTCCTGTACTTATTGTCTATATTTTGTATTCTCCAGACAGTTGCATTTTGTATAGTTTTACTCTTGTACTCTAGTAGGCTCTTGTATTGGTAACACCAGTTCTAGGGTTTGTTTTCCTATATATTTGGTCTTTAATTTTTTCAAATAGGTCTATGTCAATATGTTTTGTACCTGTTATATATTATATATCTATGCATAGTGTCCTGTTTGTATCATTTTAGCTTTTTTATCTTTTCTATTAGCTACCAATGCTTTGGCTTACCTACTAGAGGGTTACAACAGACTCATCAAGGCCCGATTTTGAATTGTGACAAGAAGGTATTAGAGCTTTAGGTTCACTGGTCTTACTAGTACATGAGCTAGTATCTAAAAGAGTTTCATGGATTGGTACAATGATGTCTGTATCCTATCTTTAGGAGGCTATAGGGCATTCTTAGGAAAATTCTATCTTTTTTATTTCTTGTTGTGTGTTCTTGTCTATATCGACTTCTAAATATTGTTTGTCTTGCCCTTTCGTAGATAGTTAGGATAAGATGGACAACGGGTGGGGGCGAAGCTCTTGCACTTATAGCTAGATCTCCAGCTAGGGTTGGGGCAGAGGTCAACCCAGAGGTCGAGGCCAGACATAAGTTGCAGCACTGATTGAGGGACAGGCTAGAGAGGTATCACCTGATCCAGAGGTAGAGATAAAAGACCTACCGCATCAGCTAGAGCATCTAGAGGCAACCTAGATTCTAGTAGGATTTATGGCCACACCAGTTCTTTTGGATACCTGAGTTAGGATTCTGAGCTTTCCGGAGGGTATGTCATAGGAAGGGATATTGCCTAGTACTTCATATAGTCTTCAGGTCAGAGATGAGGCACAAGCTTCAGCACAACCTGCTGTTGCGACTCCTTGTCTAGAGTTATTGCCAGTGCCAATTTTTTCTCAGCTTATTGAAGCTAGACCAGCAATGACTACTGAGGAGCAAAAGATGCTTGGTCAGTTTATTAGATTAGGTCCTCCGAGATTTTCTAATGCTCTGAGAGAGGATGCTCAAGAGTGTTTAATAAGGTGTCAAGAAAGGTTGCATAACCTTAGTTTAGTAGAGTTGCATAGGGTGGATTACACTGTATTTCTGATGGAAGGGCCACCTAAACAGTAGTAGAGAGAATATCATGAGTGTATTCTAGTGAGGTCACCTTCAATGACTCGGGCTCATTTCTCTGAGCCTTTGTTAGGGAAGTATTGCCTCGCAATATGAGAGAGAGAGAGAGAGAAAGGTTGCAGGATGAGTTCACAAATCTTCAGCAGGGTTCTATGTCTATTTTAGAGTATGAGACAAGATTCTATGAGCTGGCTATACATGCTTCTATGAGTACACTAATAGAGCATGTGCAGGTTCAAAAATTTCTAATGGGATTGAATTCACCACTCTATTTGGTGAAAAATCATTTAATGACATTGGGATCTACTTTTCTTCAGGTTGTTAATAATGCACAAACTATTAAGGGGATATATTGCAAGACCTATGGAGGCAGTGACAAGAGGCCCTGCCATCGGGGTAGCTTAAGAGGTTTTCAGTCTCGAGAAAGGAGCTTCCCTGATAGAGGTTACCATCAACACTTTTAACCTAGTAAGCTCATTTAGGCGGTGCTACATATTACTGATAGTGGCTATTTGGGTCATAGTGGTCAAAGCAACTAGGGTTTATGTCAGACTTCATGGGGTCCTTATTTTGGGTATGCAAGTCATGGTGGCCATTCTGGTTTGGCATAGCCATCATATCAGTCATGTCTACCAGAGGGTGTTTCGAGTGTGGTGAGTTAGGGAATTTTTCTAGAGAGTGTCCCAGGCTCAGAAAGGGCAGGCAGCAGGGTTAGCAGGTTATGGCCTTTAAGTCTCCATTTCCATCAGCCAGATGTGGTGCGCAGGGTAGTAAGGGTTGTCCCCAAGGTGCTAGAGATGGATCTAGGCAAGACAAGGGAGGTGGTCATGCAGGTGGTTAGTTTAGGGGCGGATGTAGTCACTTGTATGCTTTTTTGGGAAGGTCAGATGTGAAGGTTTCTGATACTGTCATCACAGGTATGATCTCTGTTTATCATCATTCATCTTCTGCATTATTTGATCCAGGGTCCATATATTCTTAAGTGTCTTCCTACTTTGCCACTCGTCTAAATTTATCATGTGAGTCTTTGCACGTGCCTATGCATGAAGCTACTCTCATAAGTGATTCATTAGTAGTGGATCGAGTGTATCAGTCCTGTGTGGTGACTATCTTAGGGTATGACACTTGGGTAGATCTGGTTATCTTAGATATGGTTGATTTTGACATGATCTTAGGCATGGATTGGTTATCTTCTAATCATGCAATCTTCAATTATATTTCCAAGACTGTTACCTTTCATATGCCTGGTATCCCTCAGATAGTGTTGAGGGGTTCCGACAGTCATGTACTGAGGGAAGTGATATCATTTTTTAGGGTGTGGCAATTGATAGGGGAATGGGTGTTTGGCTTATCTTGCTTATATTCATGATACTAGTACTGACACTCCTTTACTCGAGTCAGTTACCATGGTTAGTGAGTTTGCAAATATGTTTTTGACTAATCTAACTAGTCTTTCGCCTAATCGTGATATTGTCCTTGACATATGATATTGAGCCGGGTACTCAACCCATTTCTATTCCTCCATATCAAATTGCACCATCAGAGTTGAAGGAGTTAAAGTATTAGCTTTAGGATCTTTTGACTAAGAGGTTTATCAGGCCTAGTGTATCTCCGTGGAATACTCATATATTCTATTTATGAAGAAGAAAAATAGCTCCTTTCGTATGTGTATTGACTAACAATAGCTGAATAAGGCGACTATTAAGAACAATTATCCGATACCACATATTGATGACTTGTTTGACCAGCTACAGGGTGCAACAATGTTTTCTAAGATAGATTTGAGGTCAGGCTACCACCAGTTGAGGATCAAGGAAGGGGCATTCCAAAGAATGCCTTCAGGACTAGTTATGGCCACTACGAGTTCTTGGTTATGTCTTTTGGTTTGATCAATCCCCCATAACAGTTATGGATTTGATGAACAAAGTGTTCAAGGACTATTTGGACTTGTTTGTGATAGTATTCATTGATGACATCCTAGTCTACTCGAGGAGTAGGGAGGAGCATGAGTAGCATTTAGGGGTTGTGCTTTAGACTTTATGGGATCAGTATTTGTATGCCACGTTGTCTAAGTGTGAGTTATGGCTCGATTCTGTGACATTCTTGGGGCACGTGGTGTCCAAGTATAGGATTACGGTAGACCCAGTAAAGATAGAAGAAGTTTGTGATTAGTCTAGGACCACTTCTCCCACCAAGGTTCACAACTTCATTGGGGTGGAAGGTTATGATAGATAATTTGTGGAGATCTTATCTTTTATTGTAGCGTCTTTGACTAGATTGACTTAGAAAAATATTCTTCTCTAGTGGTCCAAGAAGTGTGAGGCGAGCTTTCTGAAGCTCAAGGCCTTACTGACTTCAGCTTTGATTTTGACACTTCTTGTTGAGGTCCAGCGGTTTATCATCTATTATGATTCTTTCAGATTTAGTTTGGGTTATGTGTTGATGAAGTAGGGCATAGTTATTGCTTATGCTTTTAGGCAGCTGAAGGTTCACGAGAAGAACTACCCCACTCATGACTTGGAGTTGGTAGCGTTAATCTTTGCATTAAATATTTGGAGGCACTATCTATATGGGTTTTATTATGAGATCTTCATCGACCATCACAGACTTCAATACATTTTCAACCTGAAGGACCTTAATTTGAGGCATCACAGGTGGTTGGAGTTTCTTAAGGACTATGGTATTTCCATTCATTAACATTCGAGCAAGGCAAATATGGTGGTAGATGATTTGAGCCAGAAGGCGGTGAGTATGGGGATTTTGGCATTCCTTGTAGCTAAGGAGCGACTTTTGGCTTCGGACATCCAATCCTTAGCCAACAAGTTAATTTGACTTGATATTTCTGAGTCTAGGCAGGTTCTTTCTTGTGTGGAGGCTAGGTCTATATTGTTGGTGTATATTTTGGGCACATCAATTCTAGGATGTAAAGTTGAGGATGATTCAAGATAAGGTACTGAGGTGCTAGTCTAGGAAGGTGACTTTAGATACAGAGGGTGTGTTACAGATTGCGGGTCATATTTATGTTCCTAGAGTTTGGTGATTTGGTTAGGTTGATTATGGAAGAGGTCCATTGTTCCATATATTTTATCCATCCAGGGGCAGCAAAGATGTACTGTGACTTGAGGCAGCACTACTAGTGGTGTAGGATAAAGCGGGATATTGCGGAGTTCGTGTCTAGGTGCTTGAGCTGTCAGCAGTTGAAATATGAGCACCAAAAGCCAGGTGGTTTGACAAAGAGGCTACCCATTCCTAAGTTGAAATCGGAGTGGATAGCTATGGAATTCATGGTAGGCTTGCCATATACTATTTAGAGGTTTAATGTTATTTAGGTCATCATTGATAGGTTAACCAAGTCTTCTCACTTTATGTTAGTTTGGACTTTTTACATTTTAAAGAGGATGGCCTAAATCTACATTCGAGAGATAGTCCCTTTGCATATGGTGCCTATTTCTATCATTTCTTACCATGGTACTCAGTTCACAGTCATGTTTTTTCCTATTTGTATTAAAAGTTTAGATTACTTATTAGATAGAGTAGCAGTGGTCTGAGGCTTTATGAAAGGGGAAGGCTTCCGAGTGATGGTTTGAGACTGTTGTTCGGCCGTGAGGTAGGTTACAATTTTACTTTTCATTAAACTTAGCCTAGGTAGATGATATACGGTATTAATTGCATGTTGGTTAGAGTAATTCCTAGGTAGGGTTAGGTTTATATCGAATTCTTAATAAATGGCCTGTTTCAAAGACCTTAGAAAAGTGTTTTTTTAGCCTTAGTTTAGGTTGCTTAATTAGTATTAGCCTTAGACCAGGGATCCTTAGTATAGGTTTGGGGTAGGATTTCGTGGTAGAGTGGTCTTCTCCTATTGTTTCTCTTTATTATTGCCTATATTTTTTGTATTTTTTTTCTATTATGTGATTGAAGGCCCAAGGCTGTGAATTTGGACTAGTTGGATCCAGGTTGGTATAATTTTGGCATAGAGAGTAGTTTACCCTATTTGGTGTGTGTATAGATAAACATATCTATGTTGACATACATATATTCATATGCTCATATACACAGATTGCAGTAAAATTTTGTGGAAATACTTATTTTTGGCTTTTAAACTAAACCGTCACACTTGTATTAATGATTTGAACTCCAAGGGGATCGTATGACTTCTACTACTGAATATTTGTTTTTGAAAGGATCGTGCCACCTTTAAACCCAGTCTGAGGTGAGATTCTGGTCCATTTCTACTATTCATTTTGAGTAAGATTTTGGCCCAATTATACTCTATTTTACTATTATGTTTGAGGTGAGATTCCAGGCGGGTTTGAGGTAAGATTTTGAGCTTTTACTCTTATGTCCGAGGTAAGATTATGGGAAGCCCAAGTTAAGATTCTGGGTTTCACTCCATTATCTCAGATAGCATGACATTTCTCATTTATTCTTATGTTGTATGTATTACTAGTACTATTTTTAATTTATCCCTATTATGTTTGAGATTTCAAGGTTAGCTTCTGATGTGTAGCTATTTTTCATGTTATTTATGTGGTATACATTGTTCTCCTGAGCTCGTTCGGCCTATTATGTCTATTGAGAATCTGTGTTCTTGTACTCATACAACACCTCTGCATCTTTTTTTGATGCAGAGTCCAGTACGAGTCACCCTCGTTGATTTGTGCTCATTTGAGGACTTCTGTTGATCAGATTTATGATGATCTCTTGGCGTTCGGAGACTTATCCCTTTCCTTCCTGTACTTACTGCCTATATTTTGTATTTGCCAAAAAGTTATGTTTTGTATAGTTCTAATCTTGTACTTTAATAGGCTCTTATACCGGTGACACCAGGTGTGGGTTGGATTTCCTATATATTTGGTCTTTATTTCTTTTCTTTATAGCCATGTCTGTATATTTTGTACCTATTATGTATGTATTTATATACAGTGGACCGTTTGTCTTATTTTAGCTTCTTTATCTTTTTTGTTGGCTATTTTTTCGGTATATGGCTTGTGTTTTGACTTACCTACTGGAGGGTTATAGTTTGTGCCATCACGGCTCAATTTTTGATCATTACACTTCCTCGGTTAGGGTCGAAGCTTTTGTTGTTACCATGCCTTTATGAGAGAGTTATTTTCAGAGTTGGACGATGGCCTCTAGTTTGTATTCACTCTGGATTCTGGCTTCTAGGATTTCAGCATAACTAATTTTTTTGTTCCTCAGACTGGCCGCATCTGAGGATAGGTGACCAGCCTGTGGATGGTATATATCCTTCTCTTCTTCTACAGAGGCGAGTTTTGCTTTTGTAGCCTTGATATTGGGTGTGTTTATACTCTTTTTAGTCGTATTTCACTCACATTTTTGCCTTGTTTTGTTTATGTTTTTATAACACCCCAGAATTTCCAAGCCAAGACTAAGCTTAGAAAACCAGTAGAAAATGAAAATTTCAGAAAATTCTAGTTTTCAGGGAGCACGGTTCAAGAGTACAGACCATAGTCTGGAACTACAGACCTTCATCTTGAACCATAGTTCAAGTTCCAGTAGGTCTTCAGTACATGTCTCAGGGACTACGGTCAGGACCACAGACCGTAGTTTGGAACCACGGTTTGTCATCTCAAACCATAATCCCAAGTCCAGTAGCCTCCCAGTTCAGGTCATAGAAACTACGAGTTGGTTTACGGACTGTACTTCAAAAGCACGGTCCGTCCTTTGACTCATGGAAACCCCCAGGCTAAGTCAAGTCCCAAGAACCACGAGTCACATGACGAACCTTTGTTCAGAAGCACGGTCCGTCCTGTCGAGTCATAGTTCCTGAGACCAGAGACTTCTAAAACTCTTGGGCAGAACCACGACTCAAGTTGATGGTCCATCATCCAGGAGTACGGTCCGTCATCCGGAGTGGTGATCCCTAGTCGCGTTTTCTACAGAAATTCTTTTAACTTTCCTAGGGGTATTCCAAAATTTTCCTTTCCCTTTTAAGGCCTAAGCTACATTGTTTTATGTCGTTTAATCCTAACTAAGTAGCCTAAAACTACCTAAAACATTCATTCCCCTAAATTCTTTAAACTTAGAAAGAAAAATAAGAGAAAGAGGCGACAATTTTCCTCCAAGAACAAGAAGAGGTCTTCATCAAGTTCAGCCCCAAAAATCCAAGGATTCCTCTGTTGATTTCTTCACCAGGTATGTGGGATTTCACTAGTGGGTTCCTTTCACCCATTAGGTCCCTAGATTCCAGTCAGTCTTTAGTTTTCTCCATGAATGTTTCAGACTTAGGGTTCCAAATTCTCAAGGACTTATCGCAATTCAGTTATTATAGTTTATATGCTATGGACTACATGTTTCTTTGAGATTTAAGTAGTTTCATGCGTAAGTCTCAGAAACCCTAGCTTGTAGAAATTCCAATATTCCTATGAATTTAGCTTGCTAGGCAGATCAATTATATGTTTATGCTTCAGAAATTGAATTTTATACCCTTCAACATGTGTATGTTGCATTCTCAGTCATTTATCAGTATTTGAGCTATACTTTATTTCAGTACATTATTACTTACATTCAGTGAGAGTAGACTTAGTCATGAGCGGACCAGGGGATGAAGGCTTAGCTGTCAGTTTAGGTTAAGACCTTTAGTAACAGTCTCCAAGTCCTAGACTACAGTACCACCGTAGGTTTAGAGGAGTCAGCTGTCAGACTAAGCTGTAACTCCTTGTCCCTTGTGGACATAAGTAGTGGATCCACGTCAGACTTGTTCGTACCCTTGGCAAGGTATGAATGCCCTTCCATCTAGGGTTACAGGTTGGCCCCATAGTTAGCTTAACTGGGGGTATATCGGTTAGTAGTGTCTCCCACAGTCAGATTCATGTGCGTTGACCTTGTATCTAGTATTTATGTTCAATATTCAGTTCAACATGTTATTTCATGATTTATACTTGGTCATTGCATTCAGTTCAGCTTTTACTCATGTTGCAGTATATATATTTTCATGGTCAGTACTATATTGTCCAGCTTTGTACATATCCTGCATGCTTAGTACATTCAAAGTACTGATGCATACTTTTGTGCTACATCATTTTATGATGTAGGTTCAGGCACTCAGCATCCAGACCGCGCTTAGTTCGACTTCCGGTCCCTATCTAGCAGCTCAGTTGGTAAGTCCTCTGTAGTTCGAGGATGATAGACATGCTTATATCTTCCACATTTATTTACAGTTTCAGATTTATTAGAGTTTGCTGGGGGCATGTCCCAACAACTCCTATTCAGTTAGGAGGCTTTATGACATATACTAGATTCAACAGTCCTTAGTGTGGTTTCCAGTCAACACTATTTTTTTATATACTTCATATATATTCATATTTCTTTTGGGTTCTTCCCACTTTCATATTTTAAAACTGGTTTAGCTTCCGCACAGTGTATGTCTTAACGTGATTTTGTATATATGTGCCATGCCATGGGTTAGCTTGGGGTCACTTGTGACACTAAGCACCGTGTTGCATCCAGGTGGTAGCTTCGGGGTATGATAAACTTGGTATCAGAGCATCAAGTTTAAGTGTTCTATGGTGTCTAAAAGCCGCGTCAAGTAGAGTCTTCTTCATGGGTGTGAAGCGCGCCACACTTATGGGGGAGAAGCTATGAGACGTCATTAGGAATAACTTCTTTTCTTTTTTCTCTAGCTTGTGCTATAGAGTATAACCTCTATTTAATTTCCTTCTATTCTAACTCATGCTCTTCGCATTTCAGAAAAATGCCTCCCAGAAGAGCTAATGCTAGGAATCAGCCAGCAGCTCCAGCAGACTCATTGAACGAGTAGTTACGCATGCTTAATTCAGGGCTGCTTTTCAGGTACTTGCTCAGGCTGCGGCTCCAACTCCGCCTCAGGTCAATACTACTGCAGCTAGAATCTGGGACTTCACTCAGATGAACCCTCCAGAGTTTCATGGGTCCAAGTCAGAAGAGGACCCCCAAGAGTTATTAGAGGATATTCAGAAGGTGACAGATATTATGGGTGTCACTCCAGCAAAGAGTGCAGACTTGGTTGCCTATTAGCTGAAAGGGGTGGCTTATACTTGGTACCAGCAGTGGAAAGAATCTCGTTGTGCCAATGCAGGACAAGTCACTTGGGATCTTTTCAAGACTGCTTTTCTGGACCGATTCTTCCCACTAGAGCTCAGGGAAGCCAAGGTTTAGGAGTTCATCAACCTGAAGCAAAATGACATGAGCATAAAGGACTATGCTCTGAAGTTCACTTAGCTATCCAAGTATGTCCCGACAATAGTAGCTGACTCTAGAGCTCGTATGAGCAAGTTCATGTCCGGTGTGTCTGATGATATGGTCAAGGAATGCAAGACCACAATGCTCATTAACGAAATGGATTTGTCACGACCCAATTTCTTGGTCATGATGGCACCTACAACCCCCGGTAGGTGAACCAATCCCCGTAGCCCAGAATAGTTAATAATGGGCTACTATCTAACAAATAAGAGAACAAGATGAAGAGAACAAATAAAAGGACTATAAATACATACATATGCGGAAACTAAACCAAACCCCAAGACCTGGTATCATAGTATTGAGCAAAAACTACATACATGGAGTGCAAACAATCCAAACAATATATACAGTTGTCTCTGAATGGTAATAGAGTACATGAAGCAAAAGATAAACTAAAGCTAAGCTCCGATCGCCAAGAGCTCACCCTCAGTCTTAAGTAGTCCCCAGCAGATCTCCAAGCACGAATCACAACGATCTAACGGCGATGGCCCACGCTAGGATCTGCACCCAAAGATGCAGGGGGTAGGGGTGAGCACCAAATGCGAAGCATAAGGTACCCAGTAGGTATCATAGGCCGACTGAGCACATATAAGATAAAAGCGTAGTAATAGACAGAATAGAAGCAAGCAGTCACAGAAATCAATGAAAGGTACACAGGAACTAGCCCAGAGGGAAATCAACAGAACCACATATGAGGCTAGTAAGCAGAATATACACACCATAGGCACAGGTGAAAGTAAGAAATAACGCACCTGGGGTCCTTGCAACAACAGTGTATACAAAATAAGTTTACGAAATGGACGGTATACGGTAACCTCAAGTGTAAGAAGAAGAGAGAAAGAGTAATGATAGGCATGCTCAGAGACATGAATCAAGCCCAACTAATCATATCAATCTCACACCCAGCAACTAACAGTCTAGCAGTAACCAATCTCATAATTAGCCGTAACAGGGAATAATTCTACAAGTAAATATAAAGAGTCTACCTACAGTCCCTCGGCCGCCCATACAACCGAGGAACACAAACAAGTGAAAACAAACCCTCCGGCATCCCATGCTACCGGAGCGTACAATCAGCAAACGACAAACAAGGGTGGAACCTCGAACCATGAATGATATGATGCATGAAGATCTCAAGTGCCATGGTATCTCTGTATGTACCTCCTCCGGCGCCGATCCGGCCCAGCAGGTAGGTTCCATGGAAGGACACTGCCCGTATACCTCTACTCTGCCGTATACCCCTCTTTCGGCACACGCAGCCCATAGCCCCTGACCCGGATGGCAAGGTCCATGGAGGTCCCAGACCCCATACTAAAACTCAGTATCAACACATGTCGTCCGGAAGCAAGTCCGGTATCAAGATAGAGACCCAGTCTCGAATATGCAATGCCCAGACCCTGTCCAGGACTAAAGTAGTAGGAAAATGTCTCAAAAACCCCTCCAAGGGT